>OY744517.1:68436993-68439493 GCA_963556195.1 Sepiola atlantica | reverse complement strand
CTAGGTATAGAGAAAAATAAACATGTTTTTACCGAGTACACTTTGCATGGGACAATCGAAGTTCAAATAGATTTGTCATTCGTACATATTTATCCCTCTTCTTTCATTTATCTTTATAATGGCTCTATCTCGTATATTGAGCTTAAACCATTTCACTGTAGGTCCTATCCTCTTTTAATTTCATATATATATATATATATATATATATATATATATATATATATATATATATACGACTGTGTATGTGTGTGTATTCACCGATAGCTAAGAGGATAAGATATGAATTGATAACTTTCGTCAGAAATATTTTATATATTACAATTGCGGCAGCATAGGAGGAACATTGCTCCAAAGTATCAAGATAGGTACCGCCATTACATCGCTGGTGCATAGAAAGAAGGAGAGGATACGGGGGGGTAATGTTCTTCGCATTACACGATCTATTAATAAACAATTTCATGTGTATGTAATACTTGGGAATGGCCCCCACTCCCCGACAGCTAGAACCACCGGAAGATCATGACTAGCAATTGAATGACAATAAAATAGACGTATCCATTGAACTCCACAGACCAGCGATGCCATGACAATTAAGGGTTAACTTTCTGGGTAGCCAGATAACGATGACAAATATAATCTGAGGAAAATACGGATCCGGCCAGTTTCCGGCGCTAAGCGAAGGGAAACTAGACTATCTGATTTCCGGTCGAATGTAAATATATTCGAAGGGCACTGATTGCTGAAGAAAAAATGGCGATTGAAGAAGAAGTAGAAAAAGAAGAAGTAGAAGAAGAAGAAGAAGAAGAAGAAGAAGAAGAAGAAGAAGAAGAAAGAAAAAAAAAGAACAACAACAACAACAACAAAAACAACACATGCGTTTGGGGTAAGGGGCCAGTCGGGAGCGAGGGAATGGCTTTATATGTTTAGGTCGTTTTTTATGGAAGGACTACCATTTCTTTATTGTTCATTTTTCTTCTGTGTAAATTCTCAAAAATCAAGTGTTAGCCTTTTCATATGGCTTACACTTGATTACTATATGAGATACATAAATATCCGAGTGTTCAACTAAAGTTCTTATTTACCTCTCAAACGTTGAGTAAGTAAAGAACTGAAGAACATTAATATTCCTCCCCCCAACTGACCAGTTAACTGTGTTATAGTATATCCTTCTTGTAGTCTCTTGGTCTTACATGATTCCAGGATAAGCATGCATCTAGTCTGCTAGAGTATCCAGTTTAGTGATGTTACTAGATGCAACATCACTTGGAGAAGGTGCATCATACTTCGTATAATCCAGTATGTAGACATAACAAGGGGATTTTATTTGGGCTTCAAATATTATGTTATTTTCAATAGTTAGTCAGGGTTTACGGAGTAAATATCCTCATGTCAGGTTCCCATGGCACACCGTTTTACAGAAAGACCGAAGACATTCGAAGATTGTGTCTCATACGTAATTCAAACTCTCCAGTTGGTAAGTCAAACTCCATGTGCGTGTGTGCAGTGATAAGTACGTGTATATTTAGATGTTAGGTCTACTCATCTAGTCGGAAGAGAGAATCCGTGCAAATGTTTGTTGAGCGCGTATATATGTATATATGTGTGAATGTGCGTATGTCGATGTGTATATTTATGTCATATCGTGTCTATAAAGAAGTGTAAATATGAAATTATGACTAGTATCAGTACATATACAGTCATACACGCACACACACACACAAACATATATATATATATATATATATATATATATATATATATATAATACTGAAGATATACGATCTTACCCGGGGCAATAGAAAATTAAAAGTTTGAAGGAAATTATTGTTTCTACTGTCTAATTTTCTTTAGCTTATATGTTTTTTTGTCATTTTGTTTCAGGGTTGTATTAAACATTTCTAACCTGAAGCGTTTACTGGCAATACCTAATAGATAAACAAACATTCTCTTTATATATATATATATATATATATATATATATATATATATATATATATATATATATATATATATATATATATATATATGTGGGGGGTGTATGTGTGTGTGTGTTTAAACTTCGTGATAATTGTGTATATAGAGAGTAAGAGAAGGCTAAGTTTTCGTACACATGAAAAAGTCCGTTTTAATAAATTTACCATTACTTTATAATTACTTCAAGTTTGCACTATAACATGTGTACTGACATGAAATTTACAATTATTGAATAAACCGAACAAAAATATTATCTGGATTATTGGATGGTATTATGACGACGTTTTGCCCGATGTAACCTTAAACCTTCTTCAGCTGCATCTTGTCGAACTCGAGAATCTGTATGGAATTTCAAACGGAAACCTTTATTTAATCAACGTGTTCGCTTTCTTTTGTTCCGTCAACCATGACCAGATAGAAGTCTTAAATAAATGGTTCCGTTCACAATTTCATAGTTCGACATAAAGATTCTCGAGTTCGACAAAACGCACCTGAATAAGGTCGGATGTTACATCGGCTGACACGT
>OY744517.1:68184493-68431993 GCA_963556195.1 Sepiola atlantica | reverse complement strand
AATACACATTGGTATTTATTAAAGAGTGAATGATATATTTTTTAAATGCAAGGCAAGCAACTGCTAGTCACCATGCGCTCTTTACTTTATATCTTCAATTGTGGATCTACATAAGCTGTTTATAACCGCCAATCAGAAATATCATTTATAAATATAACAACTAATACAACTATCTTTATATATATACTAGCGAAATTATGCACCTTCCGGTTGCATATTTTTGCTATTAAATTAAAATAAAGGACATTGAAAATAATAAAACAAACAAATAGCAAAAAAAAATGATTTTATTCATTCGGGTTTATATTTACAAAATCATAAATTTAAATTTTATCAAAAAGGTATCAAAATATTCCAAAGTAACCAACATGGCCAATATAACGTATTTTGATACTAATACAGGTAAATGTCCATATAGGCTCACCATTTTCCAAAAAGTCTTTAAGAAAATGGCCACGATAGCTAGATTCGAAGAATATAAAAGATCTGAATGTGAAGATAAAAACGTAATCACACAGGCAATAACAAACGTGGCACATTACGGACATGAACTTGACAAAGTGGGACGATATTCTGCAAAAACTTTAATTCTGTAAGAAGTACCTTTTGGCAGATTGACTTAATTAGTAAGAAAACAACGTTCAATTAATTAAGAAATTCTCTTCGTTAACCCCAACTCTAACCCTAAGTCTTGGTTGGCGATCGAGAATCAGATCGAATCCTTTGCCTCATGATTTAGACTCTAACGATGTTGAGATTCTAAATTCCGATTTGTTTCGTAATTTAAAACTTTAAAAGAATTTATGTTCATCACGAACATTTAAATTTTGTTACTAAACTCTAACTAAGAATAAATAACAAGACAAAATCGAAAGTATAATGCAACGAACAACCGAAAAAGTGAAATTTGGATTCTTTTCGTTTTCTATCGGATGCACATTACCATTGCTTTGTGTAACACCTTTAATTGTACCTGTGTCTTTGTATATGATGTATTTGTGTTATATAGCGGGGTCTGCAAGCTTGAATGGAGAGTGATTGACGGGTTTAGAGTCAGAAATTGACCTGTACAATGGAAGTGACAAAACCACGTGATACCCAGAAAAAGGGAATCTCACTCTCTCCGGATAGACACTCTCGCAGAGCAGACACAAGAAAGTCGCTGTCGTAAAAGAAAACGTTTAGGGTTGGTGAGCGCACAATGGTAATTAAATAATGCGCGATACAAGTTGTACCCTCTCTCTGTCTCTTTTCTCTCTATCTATCTATCTATCTATCTATCTATCTATCTATCTATCCATGATGCAAAGATACTTGAGCACTGTTTAAGTAAATATATATATATATATATATATATATATATATATATATATATATATACACAATATATTATATCATACCATAATTGTATGTGTGTATACATAGAATACTAATTATGTATACATATATATATATATATATATATATATATATATATATATATATATATATATATATATATATATTGGTTAATATCTCATGTATATACACATATAATATTATAAGGTAATCTAATATATATACATATATATATATATATATATATATATATATATGTATATATATATAATTATTTATTAAAAAATTAACGAATTTTATCAAACAAACTGCGAGTTACAGTGATCGGTACTTGATGTGAATTTGTTATTGTTTTCCTACAATAATATATAACAACAGAAACATACGTAGACACGCATTATAGAATGTATTTTCAACTTACGACCAATTTTTAAAAGAATACATTTTAAGTCTTGTCTGGCTTGTAAATAATATTCACATCGCTAGTGTATTTTCGCATTTAAAATTTGGTTGATGAAGCTGATAGGATCGTCGACAAGTCCCACTTTCTAATGTAAACACAAAAAAGGAAAAAAGTATATTTTTAACAATATATTAAACATTCCCCTTAAAAAGGCTTTTAAAATACCGGACAGATTTTATAAACAAATTAGTAGTCTACACTTCTCCGAATTCAAGTGTTTGTGTTACCTTTTTAAAATATGTAAATATGTATGTATATCATTTACCACACGTTCGTTTGAACAAAAAAAAACATTAAAGTGCTAGATGTTATGTTCGTCAAGAGTTAATATGAATGATTTTATTCAAATTCTATACATTTCTGTTCAGGATAAGCTGTGTTTTAACAATCTGGTCATCCTGGATTTAAGATAAATCCGACTGTTCACTGCTGAAAAATTCTTCAGTCTTCTTTTGTATTGAAGGTTCCGACATTGGAGTTAAAAACGGTCTTTACCTCGATTTCGGAACCTGGCAGATTTTATCTTAATTATATGGTTACAAGACTGATGAAACAACGACAGATAGAATTATAGTATTTAAATTAGTTAAATAAAATATATATTAATAAATATATATTTAAAATTCAAAACGATATACTTCATAGAAATGTTAAAGGATTTATTTAATTACTGTTAAATATCTAGTATAAATTTACAATAATAATGCCGAATGATTACATGAATACAGTTATGCCTCAATTACAGTTTGCCGTCAGCTATTGATTTAAATATACAAATTTTACATTCAGACATAATCTACACGGGTCGTCTAAATTTCTACATGTACTGGCCTGTCGTATTATTTTCCATTCAATTATTGGTGAGCGTCAATTTTCCTTGAACTCCCACTAGTGGTTTTCTAGTGCTGTTTAATTCGACGTTCTCTGTTTTGACCACAAAAGCACATTTAAACACGAGGAATGTCGAATTAAAACAGCACTAACAAACCACTATTGGGAGTTAAAGAAAATGGACGCTCACCAATAATTGAATAAAAATAATACGATAGGCCAGTACATGTAGAAATTTAGACGACCCGTGTAGATTATGCCTGAAAAAAAATTTAAATCCTAAATTTTTTTAAAGATCCCCGAAATCTATTAAACTGTAGAAGTGCGATAGCAAACAGCTGCTTACACAGAAATAAATGTATCTTGTTTTTTTTCATATTATCAAATATATATATATATATATATAGTCTCGGAAGTTTCTCAACCATTAAAACTATGTTATAAAAAAACATTTTAGTCCCACAACGATGAAGTGTAGTATCGGAACAGATACTCGTATCCAATAACGCACTAATATAGTTGGGTAATTTCGAATTGTGAGAACAATTCCCTGCTTCCTTTGCTCCAGCTTGTTTGACTAGTTTGTCTAGTGGTCTTCATCAATTCGCTGTTCAGATCCCGCGTTATAACAGCTTCAGATTCAAGTAGCTTCTTTCCAAGTACTGCAGGCTTGTAGAACTCTCCTCCTGCCGACTGTTTTTCCCCCTTCTACTTATTGATTTGGTCTCTTAAAATCTGATGTCAATAGGCATCGTCTGTCTATAGGATAATCACTTTCGTTCTTGTTATCTCCTTACATCAAGTGGCTTCATGCCTTGTCTGGAGCGACTTCATTAAAATAAAAAGTGGGTAAAAGCAGCATATATATTGAATCGTGTAAAGTGTGCATTGTTCGTCGATATTAAATAACCTCAAGAGGGTTGATGTGTCGTTTAAAAAGACAATACTAAACGTGTGTGTATGTTAGGGATAGCATATATGTGTCTGCGTGCGTACGTATTTTGATATTGTATAGCACATTATTGTAATACCGCAATTCTGTACTCACTAACAAATAAGTCATACCAACACATACACACGGACACTTCATAGCATATATATATATGTATATATATATATATATATATATATATATATATATGAGTGTATGATTTGTCTACTTTTGATTAGTGTATATCTTTGTGAAAGTATACGTGCGTATGTATATATGTATTTGTGTGTAACATTAAACCTTCATGAAAGTAAGGTGGGTGTGACTTAGAGGGCGGCGATATTGCCCGCGTGCGGAGATTCTCGGTGAATGCTGCCCAAGGACAACGTTCACCTCTGTGCTCAAATATCGGCTTTGATTTGAAGCGCGCAAATTTCAACTCTGAGTGGGTCGTTTTCACGTCAGTCTCAGTGATTTTGTTGTTGCCGTTTTATTTCATTTTGTTGTTTTCTTTGTTCGCCTTTTTCTACTTTGTTGTTGTTGTTGTTGTTGTTGTTGTTGTTTTTGGTTGTTGTTTTTGTGCAGATAATGTGCCGATTTGAATTACGAGTTTTTCGATATTATTGCTGGCCAACAAAGGTGAAAACCATGCACCTCGGAGAATAATAACGAACCACGAATGACACCTCTTACAACAGATCCGGCTTTAATATTTATAAGTGAGATATTCTCGGCTTTATAGAGAAAGAAAAGAAAAGAACTTGGAGGGAAATAAAAAAATAAAAAAAGAAGCAAATAAGTAAAAATTGCTTATTATTTCTTTTTTACTCACTTTTCCTCGTTCGTTCTAATTCGTTTTTTCTTTTGCTTACTTCCTCTCCCCATCGCTTTCTCTTTCTCTTCCCCCTATCTACGTCTATTTCTCTCTCTCTCTCTCTCTCATTCTTAGTGTATCTATATCTCGCTTTCTGTCTCCCTCTTTCTCTCTCTTTCTCTCGCTATTTCTCTTTTTCTCTTTATCTTTCTCTGTCTCTCTATCTCCTCTCTCTTTTTTATCTCTGCTTCTCTCTTTGCCTCTATACCTCTCACTCTCTTTGTATATTTCTTTCCATCTCTCCATTTAATGGTCTGCCTTTCTCTTCCTATCTTTCTCTAATCTTCTCTCTCTCTCTCTCTCTCTCTCTCTCTCTCTCTCTGTGTATCTCATCTCCTTGACTCTCCTACTCTCAATTTCTCTCTCTGTCCCATTCTCTTTATATGTTTCTAACTCTCTATCTCGCTTTCTTTTCCGCTCGCCCTCTTTCTCTCTCTTTCTCTCTCTTTCTTTCGACACCCTCTCTCTCTCATTCTATCTATCTTTCTCTTTCTCTCTCTCTCTCTCTCTCTCTATTACGCATATATATTTATTTCTCTCTCCCTCTCTCTCTATCTCTCTTTCTCTATCTCTCTTTCTCTCTGTTATTCTCTCCTTCTCTCTCCCTCTCTCTCTTTCTCTCTCTCTCTCTCTCTATATATATATATATACATATATATATATACAGGGTGGGCCAAAATAAGGGTCCTATCTTTAAATTTGAATAACTTGAATTTGAATAACTTCCACAAAATAAAAGTTAAACTCACCAAACTTTATGTGTGTGTAGACTGACCCTTCCGAGATTTTTTTAAATAAACAAAACAAATTTTAGCCGAAAAACACTTCTTAAAACTTACAAAAACTAAAGTATTGTTTTTTACACTGTTTTGAGTTTTTTAAGCAAAAATAATGTTTTCTAAATGAGGGTACGTTCCTTAGGGCTAATACGGCTCATGCTTGCTTCGGAAGGAGTCCTTTACTTATTCTAAAAAAAAAAATTTTAAATCAATAAATAAAAAAGTTATGAATTTTTAAAAATAGGACCCTTATTTTTGCCCACCCTGTATATATATATATATATATCTTTCTCTCCTTCTCTTACCGATTTCTTTACTCTTTCTATTGAACTCTCTTTCTTACTCCCCCTCTCATTCTTTCACAATATCCCTCTTTTTCACAATCAAATTCTTCTCCAACCTGCTTATAAATATAATAAATTAAATGGGCAAAATAATCAAATAAATGACCCTATGTTTTTTTTCTCAATTTGTCTCTTTCAAACACGAACCTTCGTAATATCTGTATCCTTCCTTCGACGTCTCTATATTTTCTTAATTAAAATTGTCATCTCTCTTCTCTTTCTCCTTATCGTTCTCTCTCTCCTCATCCTTCTCCCCCTATCTCTCTCTCTCTCTATATATATATATATATATATATATATATATATATATATATATATATTTATCAAAGTACTTTCTATCTCATAAAGACATGAATATGCGGGTGAGAAATGAATTATCTGTATCACTTCTCTTTCTCTCTATCACTCTTCCTCTTTTTTTATTAAACTTCGTATTTTCACACACATGAAAGGGAAGAGATAGATCATCATAAAATGAAATGAATAAACTAAAAAGCTCCATGTTGATTGGTCAAATAAATCAATTATATATTACTGACTCATTTTTAATGGTTACTTTGTGCTTTTCGGCTGTATTATTAACTAGCAGGGTTACCCAGCGTTTCCCATGGCCATAAGAATAAAAATAAAAGAAGTTGAATAGCATGTGCAACATCTGTATATTAAAACTTATATATGTCTCTATCTCTATCTCTATCTCTCTCTGTCTCTGTCTTTGTCGCTGTCTTTCTGTCTCTCTCGCCATCTCCTTTTCTTTCTCTCTTTCCCTCTTCCTCATTTTCCGTCCCTTTTCCAAACTCTATTTTTCTCGTCCGCCCAGCACATTCCTATGTGTTGAAAAATCCTAATTTAATTTATTAAGCGGAGCTATCCATTTTAAATGTAAGACTGTAATATTACATGTATTACTCCTGAACAACACTGAGTAGAAAAAAAAACAAATAGAAATTCTTGATTCCGAGTAATTCCGTTCCCCACACACGCTTTCACAATAATATGAAGAGAAATCATGTTGATAATGAAAATCGTCCAAAAAGATTTAAATGTAATAATGTATTTTACATTTATTTGATCCCAAAAGATTCTGTTACCTCCCACTCATTGTGTACAAAATATAATACAGTAATGTTCATAATTACATGGTTATTGCTCATAAACAACGTCGAGTAGAACAACAATTTCTTTTACCTCCTCTCCGCCTAACTTACTAAATATAATAATGTAACGTTAGTAAGGCGGTTTCACAGAACTGCCAAAAATACCGTTAAAATCAAAGTATGAAGAAAAATAATGATGATAATGAGTACTTATTCCGGACAACGGCGAGTAGAACTATCACCTCTTTCACAATAATATGATGATAAATGATGTTGAAAAAGACAATAGTATGAAGAAATGTAATATATACCAGTTACCAAAAGTTATAGTGTAATTTTAGAGTGTATTTATCTTGGACCATGCAGAGTGGAACAAATTGTCCTGGTCAATTCCTAATTTATGTCCTTCTCTCTATTTTAACTTAGAAAGAAAATAGGTAATGTTGATGAAGTCCATAGCCCGAAGAGAGTTAATATATACCAGTTAACAAAAGTAATACTGAAATTTCACGGTTATTGATCCCGGACAACGCCGAGGAGTAAACATGACCACGGTCAATTCCTACTATCTACTCCTGTGTATTTCAACATATTAAGAAGATAAATTATGTTGATGAATTCAATAGTCCGAAGAGATTTACTATATATCCCTTAACAAAAGTAATACTGTAATCTTACAATTTGTATCCTGAACAATGCCGAGTAAAACATATACTCCCGGTAAATTAATAATTTCTTATTCCCACCATAATTCCCCAATAATATTAATATAAGGGATATTAAGCACTTTTGAGTATAGCTCTCGTGGGTATACCACATTCTAAAAGAAGGCAGAGAAGTGCTTTATCCCAGGCAACACTGCGTTTAAACACACCCGTTCTATCTAGGATATATATGTATATATATATGAATTAAAAGAAAAACGAATGACCAAATTGAATAAGAAAAAATGAATGTAATATGAATGTAAAAAGAATAGAAAATGTATGTGAAAAAGTTAATGAAAATTAAATTAAAAATATCAATAAAATGAATGAAAAAAATAGAAAAAATGGAAACAAAATGAATGAAAACTGAATAAAAAAATTGATAGAAAAAATGAATTAAAAAATGAATTAAAATATGAATAAAAAGTGAATGAAAAAACGAATGAAAAGTGAATTAAAGAAATTGAATATAAAATGAATGCAAAATCAATGAAAAAATGAATTTAAAAATATAAATGAAAAAAATAAATAAAAATTAATAAAAAATGAATGAAAAAACAATGAATAAGAAAAAATGAATAAAAAAAGTGAATAAAAAAAATGAATGAAAAATAATAGATAAAATAAATGAATTAAAAATGCATGAAAATATGAATGGAAAATTTAATTAAAAAAATTATGGAAAAAATAAAATTTTAAAAGATTGATGAACAAATGAATGGAAATTGAATTAAAAACAATTAATGAATAAAAAATGAATGGAAAATAATGAATGACAAAAAAATAATGAAAATTGCATCAGAATAATGAATGAAAGATTGAATTAAAAAATGAATGAAAATCAGTTAATGAAAAATATAAATGTAAAATGAATGAAAAACGTATGAAAATCTGAAGAAAAATTAATGAGAAAATGAAAGAAAAAATGAATTAAAGTGAAGTGAAAAATTACTGAAAAGTAATTAAAAAATGAATGATAAAAATTACTCATTCCCAAACCTCTGACTCTGACTCCTTATCAAACTCATGTTCAGAAGAGGTGCGGTTGTGATTGAGCAACCTGCTCTTTCTAGGATATTAGCATTGACTAACTTATACCAATTACTAGATATTATGATGTAGTATTACTATTATGACTCCCGAGCAACACCATGTACTTTGACTAGTGTACACAATAATAGCAAAAGAAAAAGATCCCTCCTTCGGGTAACACTGCGTTTAAACATATCTGCTCTATCTTTTTGATTACTATATAGCACTTCCTATATCAACTACTTTTATGTTACTATTATTACTCTCGAATAACGCCGAATAGATGTTATTGTATAAAATAGTATATCAAAAAAAAGTTTTTCTCCCAGGTAACGCTGCGTTTAAACACACCTGCTCTATTTAGAATATTGAGCACTTTTTGATTAGTATATATTTATGTTACTATTATGACTCCCGGATGTTCTTGTATAAAATAGTATAACAAAAAACAATGATGTTATTTTTCAAGTGTAATGCGGCCTTTAAACATACTTGCTCTATCCAGGATATTGAGCACTTTTGATTAGTAAACTGATACCACTTACCAGATAATGTACTGTGTTATTGATATTATGACTTCTGGGCAACACTGTATACTTTGGCTCGTATACAGCATCATACCAAAACACAAGTTCTTTCTCCCGGGCAACGCTGCGTTTAAACTCACCTGCTCTATCTAGGATATTGAGCACTTTTAGGTTACTAACTGTTCTATCCAGGATAGTGAGCACTTTTAATTATGGCTCCTGAGTAACAACATTATAAAAAAGGTATTTATACTGGGCAACACTGCGTTGAAACACATCTGCTATATCTAAAATATTGAGCACTGTAATGAGCACTTTTGGCTTACTACTTGCACTATTCTCGATATGGAGCACTTTTAAAGATGGCTACAAGTGTATTTAACAATATTTTTAAAAAGACAGAGAAGTTATTTATCCCGGTCAACACTGCGTTTAAACACACTTGCTCTATCTAGGATATTGAGCACTTTTTAAAATTATGGATACCTCCAGAGCTTTATAAAAAGAAAAGTGTCTTCCCACACACCCTATATTTAAAGTAAGGAGTGAAAAATCAAACTTAAGATGCCTGAAGAGAGGTGGTGAAACCACCTAAGTAAAATCTAGGAGGCCTCCAGAGCATTATTTTCAGTGAAAATGCGACAGAGATGATTACCCGATAAGATCGCTCCCTTTGCTATAAATGTACGTTTTTGCAAATAGCTGAAGAAAAAACACGTATGGAGTATTTCACATATTTTGTTTCGTTTAAAATAATATATTGATCTGAGGTTATAACTAATTCTGCTGGACAATTTACTACTTTATTTCCGTTACTTATTAAAATAATAGTTAATACAACATAGTATTATTAAGATAACAACATAAACATTTTCTCTGTTGGCGTTGCGGTTGCGTGTGTGCGCTACCAAGTTATACAACAATAAAACGAGAAACTAACAGTCAACAATAATATCTTACAATATCATACAAAATATATTTACTTCAAAAACTATTGCGAAACCACTATGAGACTGTTAAAAGAAATACGATGGTTCATTTCGTATCTTTTCACTTACAGCTTTCGTAATTTTAAATGAATAAACAGACATAGATAGACTTATACATAGACAGTGACAGAGAGAGACAGATAGACAGACAGATATATGTATGTATGTAAACCGGGTTCGCGCCTTGTTACCGTCTAAAATAGTAACTTTCTTACACTAATGAGAGCGTAAGTTTAAAGACGTCGTATGTAGGTATAAAAAAATTAATATTTATTCATGAATATTGTTATGAAGCCCCTTTTAAGAGATTAAAGTTCAGCACAGTTTAATATATTAAAAAAACAGACATTCACTTAAAGTTATAATGTAAGGCTCCGATTAAGTTCGTTGATCCCTCTAGAATGTCTGCGGTTTACGGCTCGCTGCATTTGCATAAATATAACTTAATTTCTCCGTATCACGTGACAATTTCCGATGGCCTTGAGGATAAAGCGGAAGTGTGCGGAATTGTGGTTGTACTCTGTGAACCGGGTTCGCACCTTGCGACCGTCTAAAAGTATCACTTGTAAGAACATTGATAAGAGCATAAGCTTGAAACGATGTTGTATGTAGGTATAAATCATTTAATATTTATTCATGAATATTGTTTTATATATATATATATATATATATATATATATATATATATATATATATATATATATACAGAGAGGGGGCTTCTAAAAACACGTTGCCCACGAGCTTAAAAGAACGCCTTTAACACTTTCTTCGGTAAGATATGACACTAGCTTTGTTAATAAGGGCTACATGCTCTAACAAAGAAAAACATTAGTTTCGCACATTGTTAAATTTCATCACGGTGCGAAATTCAATCATATCTTTACAGAAGGAGAGAGAGAGAGAGAAATAAAGAAGGGAAGACAGACAGCGAGAGAGATTTTGTTTTGCACATGATAACGTTTTGTTATGGTGCGAAATTCAATCATATCTTTTCAGTCTTTAACCCGACCATTTTATAGTCTTCTTTACAGGACTGAAACAATGTATTTTTAAGACCAAACACTTTCTTACAAGTAATTGACATAGTTAAAACATATATTTGTATTTTTTTGGATTATTCGGACTTGTATTACTATCTTTTCGTTTCGGTCGACATTCTTCAGGCGGTCTTGTTGAACTCGGGAAACTTTACGGAATACTGAAAGGAACCCTTTAGTTAAGCCACGGGGGTAGCTGCACTCGTTTCGTCAGCCATTGCTTGATAGAAGTCTTAAATAATTCGTAATTGTATTCTTAGTATCGCCAATTTTGAGGATTGAACTTTACACCCGCAAAAGATTGTCACTTAGAACTAATTATTACCGTTGCGCCACGATTCATTGCGAACAATTCTAGTATGAATTTATTGTGATAGATATGTACTCTAACTACTTATTACGATATATCTATCTTTTTCTCTATCTCTCCCTCTCTCTCTCTTTCTCTCTCTCGCTCTCTCTGTGTGTATATATATATATATATATATATATATATATATATATATATATATATATATATATACATGTATATATGTATATATTGATATTTGTCTTTATACAAACATGTCAAAATCTTCACATCCATGGAAATATTTCAATCATTAGCTTTAATAAGCTACCATCTTATCGGGATAATAAACATGTCTGTTTTTATTATTCATATGGAAGAAAGATGAAAAAAAACATGGTTCTCTAATTGAAAAGATCACATGATCAAATTTAAGAATATATTTAAAACAGACCGTTAGTATATTAACTGTTGAAACCTAGCCTCAATCTCTTCCAAGGTTAGATAAGTGTCACTTAATTTAAAATTGATCGGGGTAGTAAGATTGCAGGTTAAGGGGTAAATAATTCAGAGAAGTTTGAGGGAAGTAGGATGGCATGTAGTGAAGAAAAAGGGGGTTGAAAATGGGGCATATATCATAAATGAATACACACACATGCGCTAGATACGTACTTAAATTTTTTGCACAGGGTTAAGCAATTTTCATTGACTGTTACAAGGATGACTTAGTTAATGATGGAAATAAATTAAATTGGATGACTGTGATGATTATGATGATGATGATATCAAAAACAATAACAATAGTAATAGTAATAATAATAATTATAATAATAGTAATAATAATAGTAATAATCATGATAATTAAATAAAGGCAAGAGAAGCCATGAAAATCACAGGTTACATAATATGGGTAGGCTACAAAGACCACAGTCAACCGGAACTCTAGTATAATAAAACATAATATATAAATAAATAACAAATAAATAAACGCAAATACAATGGAATATAAATGTGAGGGAGAGGGATTTCATTTGGGGGTTCATCTATGCTAGAAAGTAAGATATAGATTATAGATTAACAGATTAGATTAAAGTTTATCATTAACTAGTTAAAGTAGGAGTACTATAGAGACAAGAGGTTATACGATGGTTGCTAAGAAGGTGTGGATTACTATGCCTAGAATTAATCGAAGTTACGTGTTTTTTATTTAAAATTTTAACGTTGTCGCTAAATTATATTATTTCAAGCTTTTCATTTAGGCAGAGGTAACATGGTTTGTTTAGGCATCGACATGAACTGTTTTTTCTAATGATATTCCATTAAACTATTGGCGTTTTATTATGTGTGATTAGAGCAAAAAGTGTTTGACAAGTGAAGTTTGTCATGCATAATTGGTATTATTAGAACATTCCAGTTTTATTTTATATTTCCGGCGATACTTATACAGAAGTTGTGTTCAGTTGGATGTTCTCGTGTTGTAATAGCTGTTTGATAAAATATAGAGCTTGATAAACATTTTTGCTGTAGCGGGCAGTTGATTTTATTATTACAGTTGCAGGTATGTTTCCTCTTAGCTTAAATGTTAGTATTTATCGTATTACTATCTAATATTCTATTTTGTGTTATTTTATTAATTTCACTAAGTTATCACTTCAAAAGTAACTTAAATAAAATTAATTTTTCTAAAATATTTCATCAGGGATATTGTTTATGAATTGTTTTCTTAAATATTTTATTGAGTATAATGTTATATAAATACAACTATATACATATATATATGTCTATATATATACATTTTTTTTAATAAAAAATATTGAAATATTTTCCACATACGTATACGTTACATCTTTGCAAATAATCAGTTTAGAGATAACCATTCTCTCTCTCTCTCTCTCTCTCTCTCTCTCTCTATCTATCTATCTATCTATCTATCTATCTCTATCTCTCCTTCATATATATATATATATATATATATAAATATATTTTATTTTTTTATTTTTTTATACCTCTTTAAATCTTCTCCGGTTTAAATTTCAACTGTTACATTTCAGCCCCCCCCCTTTTTTTCAAACCTTGTTAAACCTTCCTTACACTTAATTTAAACAAACATACATAACACTCTAAGCAAATGACGTGTCCAAACGAAAGTGACACGTGGCTTCACATTTCCGAAACAGATGACAACTGAAGCTGAAAAGAGCCGGATGGCTAAGTTCTTCTGTGCTTGAAACCGACGGTACGAATGTTGTACTCATTTTTCTGTACCAAAATAAATGATTATATATATATATATATTTGTGTGTGTGTGTGTGTTTATATATATGTTAATTAAGTACACTTCTGTAAGCACACTCAATTATTTTTATCTTTCTCTGTCTCATTACTCTCTCTGTCTCTCTCTCTCTCTCTCTCTCTCACTGTCTATCGATTTTACGTATTTCTATCAATCGCAGAAATGAATAAATGAGCGAGTGTTCGTGTGCATATCAGATTAAAGCGACGAAACGAAGCCGACATTGGCGTGTTAAAAAGAAAACTACGGCTCTTCAAACTGAAACTTTGGCTGAGACATAAACAAATAAACATTAGTTTAGAGAACACAAGAGAAATGGGGAAAATAACAAAAAAAACAATGCAATAGCTTAAACTAATTGAAAACGTACAATTTAATTACACAATGCATATAAAATAACACACAGGTACACGAATCCGTATCCATATATATATATATATATATATATATATATATATATATATATATATATATAATCCGAGTATGGTATAGATCCACAGGGTATAAATCCAGGGGAGTTGAACCGGGTTTATGAGAGTGCTCAATAACAATATTAAGCAGAAATATAAATATAAATGATAATTTATTTGATTTTGACTACAAAATTGATTTTGTTTCACGAGAGCAGTTTGAGGGACTCACGATCATCAGGTCGTGAAATAACATGATGGTAATGTTATTTCAAGAACTGATAATCGTGAGCCCCTCAAATTGCTCTCGTGAAACAAAATCAATTTTGTAGTCAAAATGAAATAAATTATCATATATATATATATATATATATATATATATATATATATGAAAAAAGGAAAACCGAAAATTATTTATGTGTTTATTTCGTTATTATTATTCAAAGATGTTTTCAAAATGACTGATTTTTTTTAATCTAAAAGTTAAAATTTGAAATACGTGGTGGGTTTATGACGTGACCGGGACCGGCAGAATAATGACCCCCTCGTTATTTTGCCGGTCCCGGCAGAATAACGAGGGAGTCGTTATTTTGCCGGCTCATGTTTAGTTAACCTTACTGTTACAGTTACAGCGAAGATTTCACGAGTCAACATTTTAAAGTTTTATTTCACCATTTTTCCAATAAAAAAGAAATAATTAAACGAAGATAATGAAACTGAAAAAATAAACAAATCTTTAATATTTATGTTTTTGTTTCATTTTTATTTCAACATTTTTCCAATAAAAAAGAAATATTTTTAAAATCGTATAAATAATTATTTAATAATGTAACATTTTATAAGATGAATAGTCAGTGATTTTTTTTATAATTTAAAACTTTATAAAAACGAATAGTGAAAAATCAGTTTTAAAATTACTGTTTAGACTGTTTATAAAACTGAAATAAAAAAAATTTATATTTGATTTAATTTCTTTAGGGACTTATCTGTAATTATTTTAATAATCAGATTTCTTAACAAGAGTTATTGATTTTTTATATCAATGAATGAAAACTATTTTTTTCTTAAATAACTAAAGCATTTTTATCCGACGCAAATTACTTCTAAATCCGGCTAAAGAATCTAATTGTTTGTAATATTTTCGTTCATTTAATTAATTTTTACTTTTAATGTTTTTTTGTATTAAAAACAGATATTTCTTTTATATGCAAAAAATTAAAATAATCGACAGAATAACAACTGATTATGACGATGAAAATAAAATGTTATTAAATATTTGTCCTTATTTATTTCGTTACCCTTTCTTTCACAAGACGATAACAGGTTAAAAAAACATAAGCCGGCAGAATAACGAACCCTCGTTATTCTGCCGGGACCGGTAAAATAACGACCCCCTCGTTATTTTGCCTGTCCCGGCAGAATAACGAGGGGGTCGTTATTTTGCCGGGACCGGTAAAATAGCCTATTCCATATATATATATATATATATATATATATATATATATATATATATGTGTGTGTGTGTGTGTGTGTGTGTGTGTGTGTGTGTGTGTGTGTGTGTGTGTGTGTGTGTGTGTGTGTGGCTGAAAACACGTGCTTATGTAATGCAGGTGCATAAAGCTTTTAAAATGAGGAAACGTTTTGCCTAGAACCAACCCCACTCTGTAAGCAGCTGCCGCCTTAGTCCAAAAAGGAAATACGAGTTCACATAATTGGATGTCATGGTCGCCGCAGAGTTTTCCCTCCCCTAGATGTCCTGCTATAAGAGAAGATGAAAGGGGGCTTTTCCAATTGTGTTTCTAGTGCCCCTCAAGACACAAACTTGGAATTTCTATGTCACGGCACACACACACACACACACACAAATATATATATATATATATATATATATATATATATATATATATATATATATATATATATATAGTAGATCACGCGGAAATAAAGATATTGAAGCTACGACAATTAAAAGATGAGGATAAAAATTGTACAAATACGAAATCTATTACGTCTTAAGTTGTTCAAAATAAAATATTAATTTTTATTTTCTAAAATTATGGCTTTTCAAAGAATGTAACTCATCATCAGAGGAATTATGCAAACGTTGTTAAAAATAACAGAATTCGTCTGTTTTACTATAGCTTTCTTTATTTTTTCAATTTTTTAACGATTTTTTTTTGTATTAAAATCGGAAAAGAATAGATAAATGTTCTATAGGTATCACGAACGTTTTCGATTCTTCATGAAATCATCATCAGGTGTCGAAATCAAATGAACAAACAAAGCTGATAGATAGCGGAGAGATGCGTACGTAAAAAAATGTGTTCACATTGTTCGTGGAAAAACCTTAACGATTTTCCTTTTTTAAGAAATTAATTAATTAATTAATTTCATGTTGTAGTAATAGCTGAATCTATTCTGTACTCCCGAATAAAATATTGTGAATGAAAATGGGGATTGTTGGGCAAACATCATTAATTAATAAAATGTATATTTTTAAATTCAAACTCAGCGAAGCCGGAGTGGCATCACAGAATAAAATCGTAGTACGTTAAACATTTTAAAATGTTTCTACTGGTTTCATATGTAATGTAAATAACAGTAGGTTATTGGGTGTTTATGTAGATAGCAGTTTCAGTTCTCTTGAGTTTGTTTTCTTTCTTTTTTGTTGTACTATGTCTATTTCAATTTTCTTCAGGTTAGGCTGGTTTCCGCATTCTCGGATTTCCTGAGTAGTCATTTTTGTTTTTATATTTCTTTCTTGGCTATTTTGTAACATTCACTTATGTGATTTACCGCGTCGTAATTATTAGTTTTAATTATTTGGATAAAATGGCTTATTTTGCCATATTTCAAGTATGTACAGATAAACGTTTTATTTATTATAAATTACGGCTAATTAAAATTAATCTGTTTTTTAAGCATAACTTAATCCCAACACTAATGTATATTTTAACATGTATTTTGTGTTATTTGTGTTATTTATCTCTATCGTTATAAAGTAAGGTATGTTTACATATGCGTATATAGAGGATTCATTCCTAAACCAATTAATCGATGATTATAAATTTTATAACACACCTGCTAGGCATAAGGTGTCTAATGTAGTTTACATATATATATATATATATATATATATATATATATATATATATATATATATATATATATATATAAAGTGTACTAGTGGGGGAGGAATGCCTCTTTAGTCCTGATCGACAGCCTTCCTAGAGCTGGAGACTCGAACAAAATATCCGGTTTGGAAACCTAAAATGGTATAAAGGGGTATATAGACTCTACCTATCGCACGGCCTTTGCACTCCTTCTTTGTCTATTATCCAGGCGCAGAAGTACTAACGCAGGGACACTTCAAAGACACTCAGTGTCTGGCATTGTTTCCTGACGAGGACAATGAACGCCGTAACCCTTTCTCTCTATCGGGCAACTTGGGGACACATTTTTGTGACTAAGTTTCACATGACTAGTCTGGGTCGGTCTTGTTCCGAAGTTGAAGCTACAGATTTAGCATCTTGTTTGGCTGCTGTTTCCGACTGGTAGCACAAGGGCCGAAATTCTTAGGTAGCGCAAAGGGGCTTAGAACAAATATCAATGACGATGAAACCTTTCTTCTAGAAAACTCCCCGAATATCTTAGCACTAAATAAAACAAACCTACAATCCTCAATCAACGCAAACCATTTTCACATGATTGGATTCCTCCGGCCTTTTGGCTAAGATCAAAGTGTAGTATCTGTTCCGATGGATACTGCACTCCATAGACTGGTATTGTCTTGGTCTTCGGGGCTTGATTTACGCCGGTCTATGGGACGGTCCTGTGCAGTTCTAAGAGGTGCAACCTTCCAGGCTTTGCCTCCCCTCTTTCGAGAGGAGTAAGTTTATTGCTTACTGCCTGAGACGCCCCTACCGGGGAATGCCGACGGGGCTGCCCAGGCAATTTTTAAACCCCACTTTCCCGACCCAACCTTGGGTCACATCTTACTTGTGGGAGTAAGATAAAAACATGCCTTGTGCCTAACTCCTGGAGAGGAGTAAATCAATACTCTACCGCAAAAACTCTGACAAACATATGAACGGGCTAGTAGATTATGTTCTGAACACCCTAACTTTGACTCGAGTGCATACGCTAGATACAGATGATCAAGTCACATGTGCTTTAGATTAATCTTACAGCACAGCGTTAGTTACTTATATTTCATATACCGTCTTCCGTTGATCCAGGACTGTACCCTGCTTGAGTTTGTCTCTGAAAGCATAGATACAGCACTCTCACTTGACTCGAGTGTCCATATACATGATTTGAGGATTTTAATGTATATCACCGTGACTGGCGAGAAATCTCCAGCTATACAGACGCAGCTGGCAACTCCATGTATAGTTTCTCCATAGCGCACACCCTCTAACAGACTGTCACATTCTCGACTCGACTTTCTGATCGTGTCAACAAGCAAGCCTCACTTCTCAACCTGTTCTTGACCTTACTGTCTGAAGCTTGTCCATAGCCCGCTTGGTAACGCGAATCACCTTGTGATAATGATTAATATCACCCTAAAATCTCGTCCACAATATGATGAGCCGTTGCTCAAAACGACGAGATACTGCAAGCGGGCTGATTTGGAATCCATCAAAGATTACATAGGCGACGCCCCATGGAATGAAACTTTTTATCTATCTGCTGATCAGTGCGCAAATGAAGTAACCGAATGAGTCAAAGCAGGTATTGAAGCACATGTCTCAGTGGAAAACTTCTACGGCACACCCCTCTCCACAATGGTTCACCTCGAACTGTGTACTTCTTTCTGACCATCAGTATGTACTTTGACAATCACGGTCTACTGCGGATATCATAACGGTCATCTCTGAACACATATACCATGCACTAGACAAGGTAGGTGAAGCTAGGGCGGTAGCGCTTTATATATCCGAAGCCTTTGACAACGTCTGGCATAAAGGTCTTCTCATAAAAATGAATTCATGTGTTCTTACTGGACAAATATTTTATATAATTAGATCCAGGTTATCCTCGATGGCCGTTCATCCAAACAACATGACATGAATGCAGGTGTACGCAAGGGATCGATCCTTGGAACTTTATTGTTCCTCATTTTCATAAACAACCTCTCTGATGACATTGTGTCTGAGATGGGTATATTTACTGACGACACCATGCTCTACTCTCGTCATGTAGGTAACATGGATGCGCACATATCCGAGGCAATGGCTGAATTTTTAGAAAGTGACCTCCAGTATGTAGTGGAATGGGGTCATAAATGCATGGTAACATTTAATGCGGATAAGACAAAGCTCATTTCCTTCAACAACTACAAGAAACCTCTCTAACCACCGAGTGTCATGGGAAATAACACCCTCCCTGAGAGTTCAACGTTTAAACTCTATTCTATTTTAGGAATTCATGTTACTCGTTCTGTGCTGAGTATTAATCGAGTATCTTTATAAAGTTAGCTATTTTCATATGTTTATATATTTGTATGTACAGGATTCAATCCGAAACTAATTAACCGATCATTATGAAGTTTAGAACATAGTTTATAGTTGTATAGTTTCCAAATGTGGGCTATATTTACTTTAATTTAGTTTTATGCAAATGAGGTAAGAAGTGCTTCGTGAATATTCAGATAGCTATGATTTTTGTGAAATTTTATCAACATTAATTATACATAAATTAATGAATATTCCACAAATTTCAGTTTCTTAAAACGTTATTTAGGGGACATCATATGGGAATCACCTCCCATTCGTTACTTCAAATATATCAGATTTACATTGAATTTTATCTATCGTTATTAGATACCAATTAAGCAAGATTTTCTGAATTTAAATTTCTTCTTAAAATCTTCTAAGCCTTTAATTTTTTATAAAAATTATAATAAAGATTCTAGAAATAAGATTTAGTAGCATTGTATCTTGATTTTAATCTTCGTAAGGGGATATAAAATTTGTAAAAAACTTTTCTGTTCAGGGAATTAATTTGACCCTCCCTGGAACAGGAATTCCTTTCGTTAATTATTGAGAAAAAAATCCATAGGAGAAAAATTGTTGACGAACTCGCATGTGTTTATATATATGAAGGAAGAATAATACTCAAAAGATATAGATGATAAATTGATCCTGCATCATCGACTTTGTAAACAAATGTGAATAAGGACGATCAGATCGAAAAGAAATGTACCATCTGTACGTAACAGATAAGAAATATTTTAACCTAAACAAAAACGGGCAAAAAACAGAAAAAAGAAGACCAGACCTGAAAAAAATTGAAAACGTCTAATTTAATTAAAGTATACATATAAAATAGCACACACGCGCACAGAGAAATGTACACACACACACACACATATATATATGGAGAGTTGAAATTATATACTATACGCCATCCTCGAATGTCTTCGGTCTCTCTGTAAAACGGGTTGTCAGGACAACCTTACATGAGGAAAGTTTACCCTACAAGTAAACCCTGATCAAATATTCAAAATCTCAAAGTATTCGAAGCCCAAAGAATATCCTTTCGACACGGCAATACACTGGCTCATACGAGGAATGGTGCACCTTTTCACAGTAATGTTATCTCAAGTAACTACACTTAGCTGGATACTCCACCAGACTAGATTAATTATTGTCCTGGAACCCGGTAAGACCAAATGACCACAAGAAAGATATACTATAACATAGGTAACTGGTCCTTTAGGGAAATGAAAATTATTTTTAATGTTCTTAACTTCTTTACCAAGTCAACGTTTGAAAAGTAAACGAGAACTTTAATGGAATATTCTAATATCTATAAAAATTAATTTTATTTTTTTATTTTGAAGATTGAGTTTCCGCATATGACGGTGGTAAAGTGGATAGCAACACCGACTGAAGACCTGGGTCTTCCAAGTTCGAATCCAGTTGGTTCCACAGTATCACTTTCACTTAGGGATGTTGGCAACCTTCTCGTGGTCCTTTCCGTAAGTACCCAGTGTCTTTCCAGAAAGATTTCTAACTAGAAAAACATCGGGGAAACTAATGCCAACACCAGAATCATCTGATTCACACAAAAGAAGAAGGAACACCTTTTGCCAAGCTTTGCCTGTGGAGAAGCAAGTGCATAAGAACCTAAATCACTATAAGCAAGAGTTCAACTGTTCTTAAAACCCACATAAAGACTGGAATTTATTTTTTTAAATATTCATACTAAATTATAAAAGACTAAATAAAGTTAATATAATTTTGATTGAGCCTTATCTATTCTATATTGTAGAATAATAGTGCAAACTTTGACTTGTTAGGGAATACGATATCAACTTTTAAATAAGAATGCATAAAAAATGCCATGACTTTGATTAATATCGATAAATATATAAAATAGAATAGATAGATAGATAGATAGACAACCACACACACGTGCACCCACATCCATGTTTATATAATGTAGGTACACAGTAACACCTGTGTGCCATGCATCTTTTCTATGTATGTGGATACGTACATGTACACGCGTGCGTGTGCATATAGGTTTTTGTCTATACACATACTAACATTCGTGTTTGTACGCATGAAAATGAGTGCGATCTGTATGTTGTGTAAGTTTATTCATGATCTCTTCAATGCTGGGTTGAATTTAAATATAAAGTTTTCTGTGTGTGTAAGGAGATATGGATAATCTTGAGTTTAAACCCAAAAGCTGCCTGAAATCTATCTATCTATCTATATATCTATCTATCTATCTATCTATCTATCTGTCTATTAATCTAGATATGTATATATTCTATTCTATACATTTATTTATCTATCTACCTATCTATCTATCTTTTTATTTTTATACAAATGCTGATGGTAGTCGTCAACCAATAGTTTCCATAAAAAACTACTTAAAGCTAATTAAATTATGTATAAACATATAACTATTATTTCATTGCTTTACTTCTACCCCTCCCCTCTCTATATATATGTATATGTATGTGTATATATTTGTATATGCATATATATATATATGTATATGTATATGTATATATGTATATATGTGTATATTTATAAACAAAAACACATGTATGCAAGCGCACGCACCTATGTATATAAACCAAAACTAACGCACTTACCATAATGTGCATGCATTCCACACGCACGCACACAAATACATACGCGTAGACACAGAGACGACAGAGTCCGTAATAAAATCACAAGAGCACTCGTACAACCTGAGAAACTGACTAAAATGTATTTAATCGCCACACACGACGATAACCGCAGAGATAAATGTCAGAAACACACATGCTTAAAAAACACATAGCTTTATCCCAGAGAAGATAAAAATATGAAAATACATACATACATACATACATACATGCGCGCAAGCGTAGAAACGCCAAACTGTTAAAAACAAATCTATTTTTTTAAATAAGAATATCTGAAGATAGCCAAGATGCTCAAAACGCGTTATAAATTATGAAATTATCAAATAAATAAATAAAAAACAATTTTAAAAAGATGTTTTTTTTTAATTTACAAATGTTGGTAGCCTTACTTCTGGAAATATATATTCTTCTCTCTTTTGATCTGCACTACTCTCTACTATCATTGTCTCTCTTACTCTCTCTCTCTCTCTCTCTCTCTCTATATATATATATATATATATATATATATATATATATATATATATATATATATACATATAATGATCTCTTTATCTGACTCTCTTCAAACTCTCTATATATATGTGTGTATAAAATGTGTGTCAGAGAGAGGGAGAAGTTAGTGGAAGTGAATCCCAGCAGAGTGCCTGATAATTCAGAAAAATTAAAAATAAGAGCGTAATATATATTTATTAATGTTTGTATTACAGAAGATCAGAACAACATCGGTTCCGTCGGTTTCAAATCCTAATTAAGGGGACCTATAATGGCCTCTTTATCTGACTCTCTTCAAACTCTATTTATATCTATTTATATTCATAGAATCTAAATACCGTTAGATAATAACATAACGTGTCAACAGCCATTTACCAGAGAGACAGACATAAACAGATGGTGAAGAAAGTCCGATAAAAAGACCTATATAGGTCCCCTTTGTTCGGATTTGAACCGACGAACATATTTTGTTCTGATCTTCTGTAATACAAACATTAATATATATATATATATATATATATATATATATATATATATATATATATATATATATATATTAATTTATATGTGAAACATGAACTGAAAACCAATATTTTTTCAAACGTGCTCAATATAAATTAGAGCTTTTATAAGTACGTTTTAATACTTATAAAGAAAGAACCAGAGAATAAACAAGGATGTTTCATTCATGCATTTCATCAAAAGACCAGAAAACTCAAGTGACTAAATACATGTATTTTGGGATTTTAATGTACATCATCGTGACTGACTTGGATTCTCCAGCTATACAGACGCAGCTAGTAACTGCACGTATAGTTTCTCTATGGCGCACTCCCTCTCATAGACTATTACTTTCCCGACCCACCTTCATGATTGTGTGGACCAGCAAACCTCACTTCTCAACCTGTTCTTTACTTCACTGATTTTGATTCCATCAGAGATCACATTAGAGACGCCCCATAGAGTGAAACTTTTTATCTCCCTGTTGATCAGTGCGTACATCAGGTAACCAAATTGATCAAATTAGGCATTAAAGCACATGTCCCTATGCGAAAATGCTATAGCTAGCTCCACTCTCCACAATGGTTCATCTCGAAATGTGTAGCT
Source organism: Sepiola atlantica (assembly GCA_963556195.1). Taxonomy (NCBI): domain Eukaryota; kingdom Metazoa; phylum Mollusca; class Cephalopoda; order Sepiida; family Sepiolidae; genus Sepiola; species Sepiola atlantica. The sequence continues at coordinate 68,408,301 of OY744517.1, read as the reverse complement.
GCTATGACTCATAGGAACCAAGCATTCGGACAATTCGGCCGCCAAAAATACATAGCGTCAAGAAAAAAATGTAAGACTGTGATAGGTGAAGCAAAGAGAAAGTTGGATGCTTTAAAAGATCATAGGATGGAAATAAATTATTGCACCGGTGATTATGTGATTCCGTGTTACTTTATTTTATATATATATATATATATATATATATATATATATATATATATATATATATATATTTATGGGGGGATAAAATGTACGATATATCATGAAATAAAATGCCGTGAAAGACAAGATGTGTGAATAGGACAAACAGAAATAACAAATTTAAATACAGCAAAATATCATCAAGAGACGAGAGACGTTTTCGTTCATATCAACGAAAGTCTCCGAAAAAGTGAAGATTTGAAATTTCTTCGATAACGGTAAAAACATAGTAAAAAGAAGAACGCACAAAGAGACGTCATTGACACGCGTTTTAGTATTTGAAGAAAAAGAAATAATAATAAAACGCGTGCAAAGAGACGTTCAAATGGGGAAAAGAGGGACGTAAATAAAGAATGAAAAGAAGTGGGGGGGGATATGGATGAAGTATAGTAAATAAGAAAAAATATTTTAATCGGAATTGCAGTGGCGCAATATATTGCATTGTTTCAGTGCGGTTTTTGCCAAATTTTTGCTTAAAGAATAATATGTGAGTCTGAGGTCTATGTTAGAGTGTGATGATAGAAGTATTATAGTGCTCTCGGTGAACTTTCGACGTAGGAGAATGTATTCGATCTTGAGGATGATGCAGTTTTTTTTTAATCAAAATTGTGGGTAAAAGTGTTTCCGTGTATGACCAGTGTGTGTGTGGGATTGAGACCTCAAACACAACAATCCTTGGGTTTTAATTACGAAGGAAAGCTACAACAAATAATAAACAGTGAAGAGGCATTTAAATAGTGTTGGGCCTAATGAAAGAAAGTCCGACGGACAAGTTTATCCAGAGGGAGGAGGGGTTAAGAACATCATTTACAACAGAAACATAGACACTACGTATATTACTATGGTTGAAAGATATTCAATCATGTATGGAGTAATGCGTGTGCGATTTAATATACATGTAATCATATAGCGAAACAGATACATTCATTGAAGTATAATCAGAAGCATACACCGGAAGTGTGTTTTTTGTGCAATTTGCGCATGCGCGTATGTCTAGAAATTCAACTTAATTTTGAATGCCCGGAAACTCAGATTTCTCAGTCTGCTGTACTGACAAAATTTATCACCTAACATTAACTGTAAACATCGCACTTTAAAAAAAACAGAGATCGTTATTTATTTATTCATTAATTTACTGTTCTACGAACGTGTTATAATGGGCCATTATAGATATAGTCTTTTGCGGATGCTGTAATCGTATGTTAGCATAGGCGTCCATCTCAGCCAGTGTGATTGTCTGATTGAAGTGACGACACCTGTCAAGGCGTATCTCTCAATCTCAGCCATATTATTCACTTCTTCCTCTTTCTCTCTCTCATTCACACGCAATTTCACCCTCTTAAATACTTTTTCACATTCTTTCTATGTTCTATTTTTTTAATTATCTGACTCTACCTCGTATCTGAAGTGGCTTCCGCGATCTCTTCGTGGCAAAGAATAAATCTTCAGCTACCTACACATATGTTCGCTTGATTTTAGTTTTACATAGAAAAGACGGTGAAAAAAAAGTCACTTCCTTTCAAGAAATGATTTGTTCTTTGTCTGTTATTGCAGTCTACGCAAGAACATTGAATTAATCCGTCAATTTATATTTTATATTTTATACCAGTGTTTATTTACGTTTTTTGTAATGAGACAAACGTACCCGTTATTTACAATCTAGCGTATCGCTTATTTTTTTCTTGTCGTAGAGTTTAGCTTGTTCTACTCCGAGCTCAGAGTAATTTCCGTATTTCCTTATTTCCTAAAACGCATTCACATCTACATTATAATCGCCTGGAATCGCAATATCGAAAACACGTTTTTCACATGACCCTTTGTTCATCAATAACAACGATATCAAGCCGTCTGTACTCAATGATCCCGTCAACGTGTATATTAAAATTAAACCGTATCTTTCACTTTCATTTTTATAGATTTTCTCATACTAACAGTGATACCATTTCATGCCTATTTTCAACCCCATATTTCGTATACAAGCTTTTTTAACTTTATTTCACCCCAAACAAAGCATATTGCCATTGAGACGTAAGAGGTTACTTTGATTAGAGGGCAGATTTATAGTGAGCATCCTAAGTGGGGAGGTGTGCAGCAAGATGTTTGTTCACATTACATTTGAATTGTTACATGTTGGTACAGTCAAGGAAGCAGCGAGCAGTGAAGGCATTCCAAAGCCAAGAGGGTCGACGAAAATGATCTATTTGAATATAATTTTTTTCGAGCATCTAGGCATCTCCACAGTGAATGCGGTGTGGTCGGGTGTATTTAAGTTTGGGTGGGGCTACAAGTGCAGTAACTCGTCGGAGCACATTTCGTGGAAGTACTTGTAAAACAAACACAGGGATGCAACATTGCGACGATGGGACAGGTAGAGAGCGAGGAACCTATGAGATTAGAGACTCTCTTTTGCATCCTGTCCAAGAGAGCGCGTGCGCGTGAGAGAGACTAATGGTTTGTTAAATACAAGATACAACTGGCCTCAAGCCTTTTAGGAAATATAGTAGATGCGTAGATAGAAAAGCTTTATTAATTTACAGATTACTAAAAGAATACCCGTCTCTGGGCGAGTTCATAATATGAATGCATGTATGCTGTAATTGTTTGTTAACATTTTATCATGCAGACGATAATCGAATAATCTTGATGTTAATAAAGTTTCGGAATACAATACTTTATCACCATTGTTGATAAATGAACACTCTTCTCGTCCCTATCATGTACGCACGAGATCCCACACTTTCTCTTCTCTTTTCTCTCTCTTTAGCATTGGATACTTTCTTTTATACAATCTTAGTTACAAAGAATGCTGATGTCAGCAATTGATTTTATTTCCAATTAAACTGTCTAACTTGATGCGTGATTTGTTTTAATTCAATATTTTCCTAACCAACAATAAATAAAAAGACGGGGCACAGGGCACACATTTTAGTAGATGTTCGATTTGTATGTATCTATAGATGACCTAATCCTCTAGAAAGATACAACAAACACAGAAACTGTACATACATAGACACACACACACACCTCCGCTCTCTCACACACACACACGTATCTATATAGATATATATCTACTAGATTAATACCCGTTCCAGAACGAGTAAGATGAATTCCCCGAATAGAAAAGTTTTGCATCGCTTGTATGTCTCCTTACGAAGATTATCATCAAAATATAATGATAGTAAACCTTATGTATATAATTCTTTTTCAGAATCTGATCAGAATTCAGTACATGATGTCTAAAACTTTAGGTTTACAAATAAGGTGTTTTAAGAAAAAATTGAAATTAAGAAAATATTACTTAATTGGCGTCTAATAATTGATGGGGTGGACTTTGGTTTAACGTATATGTAGTTAGCATTATTCTTTTAAATATGACTCGTATGTATTTTATCTAAATCGAAGATTGAACCTAAAATGTTAGTTATTTTTACATTAGCTTATACTTCGGCTATTAGGCCTATTTTTTATTTCGTTATATGTATAATTTTTTTATGTTTTCACTTGACCTTGTTAGAGTCCATTTTAGTCAATCAATCATCTCCATATAAACCGATATCAGTATTATTAAATACATTTATGAAAGTGCACAGAATATATAGACTTACAAGTTCTGTTGCCTCTGCAGAGGCATGGTCACCGATCGCAAAATCAAAGTAGGTGGTAATTCTAATGTTAATACATTGATCATTAATATTGATAAAAATCGATCTTCTATATATTTTAATAATGTAGATTTCATATTGGTATGTCGGTATTCATCTCTGCGAACTCGAAGGCGATGTAAAAGACCTATTCAGATATTGGTAGCTAGAAATGTACAATGTCGAATCGAGAAAACAATTTTTTTTGTTCATACCTGCTAGAGTAAGGTCACATTTGCTAATTTGACCCACATCAAATTGGGTAGCACCAAAACCTATCTTAAACAAAAAGATTGACACCTATTGGCTGATGGAAATAATATCCCAAGAAAGGGTAAAAAAAAACAACGAACCGATTAGTAAGCTACTTAGAGTAAACACTACTAACATATAAAAGCAGTCGCAAAACATACCTCCACGCAATTGGCCGGATTATTTTCTCCAGGATGAATTATGCCCGTTTCTGTGTTGTTTACTTGCCATTAATACATTTTCATGCTACTAATATATATATATATATATATATATATATATATATATGTGTGTGTGTGTGTGTGTGTGTGTGTGTGTGTGTGTGTGTGTGTGTGTGTGTGTGTGTGTGTAATGATTTTGGGGGGAGTACAAAATTTTATTATCGCAAGCATGAAGAAAAGACAAATTTTATTGTACATGATTAAAAGTTAATCAAGAAAAAAGGCCAGCCGACCGGTTTCGCCCTCTCTTAAAAAAGTCTGTATCGAGGGATTTAAAAAACGAGGGATTTAAAAAAAAGGGTTAAAAAGAGAGAGAGAGTACAGAAAATAAAAATAGCGTTATGGTATATGTACTATGGAGGATGAATCTTAGACACTGATCTCATCTAGTCCTAATAGACATTCTCTTTGTATATATATATATATATATATATATATATATATATATATATATATATATATATATATATATATATATATATGATAACATTTTATAAAAGTGCTTGTAAGCATCTTTAATAAATTTCGGAAATTGAAAACAGACAAATAAATGCCTTTTGAGACCACGTTTTGAGATGCGATAGTTTATTAAAAATCATTTAAATTGTTTGTTTTTTCTTGACATCTTTTCTCATTTATTTCGAATAATAAAACATTCTTATTCAAAGAAATGGAATCTGAATCAATTCAAAAGCAATATTTTTATTATTCCGTGATGGTAGGTTTACACCTCGATGTAGCTGAAGCGGTAGTCAGACTTCGTCGCAGAGTTATGAAAATGAGAAACTTTATTTTTTTTAAAATGTTAACTTCTGGTAGCATGTGGTCGCTCATGTGGTAATAAGCTTTGATCAAAGTTCTTGTAAGCATCTTAAAGATATGTAGGAAATTGAAAACAAACAAACAAATGTCTTTGGAGACCATGTTTTGAGATGCAATATTTTATTCTAAATCATTTGAATTCTTTTATTTTTTCTTGTCTTTTTTCTTATTAATTTCGAATGATAACACATACTTCTTCAAAAAAAGGGAGTTTGAATCAATTTAAAGACAATCTCTTTATTTTTCGTGATGGTAGCTTTATACCTCGTTGCTGCAGGGCAGTGGTCAGACTTTGTCACAGGGTGTGGGAATGAACATTATCCTGTTTTTTAATTCTGTTTAACTTCGTGTAGTGCGTGGCCGTTTATGTGGTAATTAGATTTGATCAAAGTTTTTATAAGCATCTTTAAGAAATAAGAGAATTTGAAAACCGACAAACAAATACCTTTGGAGACCACGTTTTGAGATGTAACATTTTATTAAAAAATCATTTGAATTCATTTCTTTCTTTCTTGTCTTTTTTCTTATTAATTTCGAATGATAACACATTCTTCTTCGGAAAATGGAGTCTGAATCAATTTAAAAGGAATACCTGAATTTTTCAGTGATGGTAGCTTTACACCTCAATGGTGTCAGGGGTGATCGTCAGATTTTGTTGCAGAATTGTGAGGAGCAGCAAGGTACATTTTAAACACGTTTCCTTGAAATTATTGTGGCGTGTAGCCGCCATGTAGCAATAAAATTTGATAAAACGCCTAGTAAACTTCTTGAAGAAATTTATGAAATTGAATTGAAAATGGACGTTGCCCATCTTACACCGACCGGCAAAAAAATACTGGCTGCCACTTCGTCAACATCGAAGAAATAAACTACTACCACGGAAAAATAAAGGTATAACCTTTGATTTGATTCAGACTTTCTTTTCGTCGGAAATCGATGTTTTATCGTACAAAATTATTTTTTTTAAGTCAAGAAAAAATCACTTAAATGATTTTTTTATAAAAATATTCGCATCTTAAGAAATGTTGTTTCCTGTTTTTTCAAGCTTATATATATATATATATATATATATATATATATTATTTTTAAAATAAACCAATAACCACATGTGTTGCATGCCAAACATGCAATCATCAACATAGGAGGAGAAAATCCCCGCCGGGCACACGGTTCGAACCTCGATAGGAAAGTCATACCAATGCTCCGTCACTGTCTTGAAATAGAAAGTAAATTAACATCTAAATTGCAAACACATAGGCTATCCAGCAAGATGTCGAGAGATAACTCAATATGCGTGGCCTGGAGTCATGCATTCTGCAGAATGACAGCTTGTTCTCAATTTAACTGAAAGTGCTCAATCTTGCGAATGTTTAAATAATATTTATAAGTAATTATTATTTAAAAAGTAAACCCATATACACATGTGTTTCATGCCAAACTTGCAATCGTCAGTATGGAAGGAGACAATTTTATATATATATATATATATATATATATATATATATATATATATATATATATATATATATATCGCACAGGTCATCAACGCTTCTTTGCTAGCTTGTTTTGTCATTTCATTTTACTTTGTTTACAAACCACTCATTTACCGCGCAAACCTGTGAAAATAGAAAAAAACACTCGCGATTTTCCCTTATGTTACTTTCTGAAATTATGTTCTATAAAAAGCCTGCCGAGTAAGTAAACGTCACAAAGTTCCTTACGTTATTATGCCAGAAGTATTTAAGAAAAATCCATCACAAATAGTGACATTGAAGAGCTCACTTGTGCACGCGGAACGCTCAGGAATGCCATGTTGTACGGAAGTGTGACTACCCATATTACTACTATTACTACAACTAATAATAATAATAATAATAATGATAATAGTAATAATAAAAATAATAATAATAATAATAATAATAATAATAATAATAATAATAATAATAATAATAATAATAATACTGCTACTACTACTACTACTACTGCAAATAAGAATAAGAAAAGTGGGAAGAAAAGCCATTATATGGAAAATACAAGACGGACCAAAGAAATTGCGGACAACAAAACATGGGCATCTCTGCCAGAACAACACTTTAAACGAGTAACGGATTTTCTATTGACAGCCGAACAAAATGAATGCGATCAAAACGAATTACTTAAATTCTAAGATAGAAAAGACCCACGAAAACTTCCAATGTAGATTCTACAGTCGACTCGGTAAGCAACATTATGACTAAATACAGCCAGCTAGTCAAAAAAAGATAAAATAAACATGACTGGGTTGGGAAGATAGCGGACTATAAACTGTGCAAACGACAACCTATTTAATACAGGAACATATGATACAAACACAAACCGAAGCCGAAGCCAGTATCGGAAAATTAAAACCATCAAACTCTCTTTTTATTTTGAAAGAAAAACAAACTTATCGAAGCTAGAGGCCCAAATATATCAATGGTATACAAGAAGAAATATGTACAAAATAGTATATTTCGCCAATCTAATCGATGACATTAAAATCGGATATACTTATATGAATTTTAAAGAGGTTCTGACCTTATAGCCCCAGCAGAAATTCGATACATTGAAGGATACGTAGATATTCTGGGCCACTTATTAAGTCTTCCCGGAGAATCTTATAAATAAGATTTAAATTTCATATATTTTAAGTTTTAAGGTGGTTACTCGCTCATAGCCCCCATTTATGGGTGTACTAAAAGATACTTAGATATTCGATTGTATGTAAATTCTATAACCTTTCATTTCTATAGAGAAACACACAAATATCATACACACATACACAGAGGCATTGAGTTATATAAATATATATATATATATATATATATATATATATATATAGAGAGAGAGAGAGAGAGAGAGAGGGAGAGACAGAGAGAAAGAGAGAGATAAAGATATATTTGTATATATATATATATATATGTAGTAAAAGAGATGGAACGAGAGAGAAAAAGATAGATAAAAATATATTTATATATATATATATATATATATAGTGAAAGCGATGAGAGAGAGAAGATAGGTAAAGATGTGTTTATATATATATATATATATATATATATATATATATATATATATATATATATATTAGTGAAAGCGAGAGAGAGAGCGAAAAAAAGAGAGAGATTATTTAGTTAAAGTAAATTACAAGTTGCAAAACGTTTTACTCGAAGATATACGTCCAACACACATATTCATTTTTAACATAAGTTTTTAACAAATACGCTCCGAATAAATTGATATATTATTTAGTTAAATATTATTAATATTATCTTTTTTTAATATTCACACACAAATCGCAGAAACAATCAACTAATAAATAAGTCAATAAAACCTTGCGAAATGTTTAACTTCATTCTCTAGTAGTAGTTAAGATAAGTATAGGAGTGTCGAAAGTCAACGATACAAAATAAGATGCTGCAAGTAAATACAGGCTTGTTCGGTTTAATTGTTTTGTTAGATGTCTTCCGGTGTCTAGCAAGAAAACGCCCACTCGTCAGTGTATTCCAATTGTTTATCGTTCAGAAACAAAAATCAATTATTAGTTTCTTGTTGCGAGAACGGAAAGTTGTTTGTAGTGGTGATCGTAAGAAGCGAAGAGTACTGGGAATCTGAGAAAGCCCTTTTATAACTCGGACACCAGGTAACGCCACCTTACATTACCAGTGAGTAATCATTGAAATGACAAATTAGAGTTAATAATAATAACAATAATAATAATAATAATAATAATAATAATAATAATAGTATTAGTATTAGTAGTAGTAGTATTAATAATAATAATAATAATAATAATAATAATAATAATAATATTAATAATAATAATAATAATAATAATAATAATAATAATAATAATAATAATAATAATAATAATAATGAGAAGTACAAGAAACTCCTTGAAACTTAATTATATAGCAGGAATCTAATGAGATAATTAAATACTTCGGTAGTAACATAGTAAAATACGCTGGGCCCTTCATAAACTGAACAAAAGAAGAACACAGGTATCAAAATCAAAGAACCATGAAACGAATGAAACGACCATGCCCAGCAAAGGATGATACTGACCGACTGTGGGGAAGAAGAAATAAGGGGTCCGGAAGTTTTGAAGACTGTGTGGACGATGGGATCAAAGGGATAGAAAAATACATAAGACATACTACAGGCAGGCTGATTACCGTCGTCAAAGGACCCCTAAGGTGAACAATAGGGAGAGCAACAAAACGTGAAAGAAAAAGCGAGAAAAAGGAAATGGGAAAAAAGGTTGTTACATGGACAATTTATGAGAAATACGCACAAAATAACGCGATCAGCAGGAACTACGTAAAAGCCAAGATAGACATCACACAAGAAAAACAATAAATGTAAACTCTCTGGACAAATAAGCGAAACAATAAACGACATTATAACTGAATTTCGAATAATAATAATAATAATAATAATAATAATAATAATAATAATAATAATAATAATAATAATAATAATAATAATAATAATAATAATAATAATAATGATAATAATAATGAGAAGTACAAGAAACTCCTTGAAACTTAATTATATAGCAAACTTTCCTAAAGGAATATAAAAATTGATATGACTGGGTCGGGGAGGTTGTCTACTGGTAACTGTGCAAACGACTACACTTTGAGCATACAACCGATGTTATAGGCACAAACCGGAACTAGTATTGTAAATTAAAAAGCATTATTAAATTCTCTGGAACATAGAAATACAAGCAACTAACTTCATCCACAGAAATAGAGCGGACGTGATAATAGTCGACAAGAAGGAAAAAACCCCTGCAAACTAGTAGAGTTTACTGATTACAGGATGAAGATCATGAGGTAGTAAAATTAAACAAATAGATGGTACTTGTTAGATAGTTAAAGATAATATAGAATGTGGAAAGAACTACAGCAATACAAATAATCGTACGAACACTAGGGACAGTTCGGAAAAACCTGGAAAAATTAGTACAAGAAATTGGAATTAAATAGAGGGTTTACACCAATAAAAGCGACGGCACGGATGAAAACAACTGGAACATTAAGAATAAATCATCGAGTGCGGAAACCATCCCACATAGCCAGGTGACACCCACCAACCCCACATAAGTTGGAATAAAATAACACTGAGTAAACACAACTGGAAATATAAAAAGAAACATTATACGAAATCAAGATATGTAAAAATAAAAGTACTGACACCTCCTTCCCTCACAATAAAAAATAAGTACGGTGTCCCCCCCCCCCATGAGCTGATGCAAAAACAAATTGTCGTGAAGGATCAGGGAAGATTGAATGATCGCGAAGAGAGAGAGAGAGAGAGCAGCATCCTAACATCCATTGGAAGGAAGCAGATGATGTTAGAATGCTGAATCTTTCTCACTCAAATACTAGAGAAAACCAACGGCCGTCATCAGCGAGAAATCAATGGTAAACGCCTGTTGCGAGGACGCAAAGTCATTTGCAACGGTGATTAAAAGAAGCGAAGGGCGCTGGAAATTTGTGGAGAATTGTCATTCGGATTCCAAGGAACACAACTGTTTTATTTTTTGTCATTGTTTCGGAATATTTTTAGATGAGAATTGATCATTTGTATTATTTAGATTATTCGAACAGCTGTTCTCATCTTGGATATTATTCTCACGACGTTTCAGCCGATGTAACCTCTGACTTTTTTCATGTGTTTCTTGTCGAACAAAGGCCTGTGGCGTAACGGATAAAGTGCTAAGTAATAATCAGTCTTCTGGAGATGGAAGGTGAAATCCTCATTTCGGGCGATACTAAGAATACAATTACGAATTACTTAAGTCTTCTTCCGTTTCAAATTCTGTACAGATTCCTGAGTTCGACAGAAAGATTTTCGAGTTGGACAAGATACACTTGAAGAAGGTCGAAGATTACAACAACCGAAATGTGAGAATAACATCTAAGATGAGAATAGTAGTTCGCATAATCAAAATAATACAAATGTTTTTTGTCAGTTAACGATGACTTGTGTGGTAACTCGTAATGAGTAGGTAAAAATAATGGTAACAATATCATTATCAGGAGTGTACAAGCAGCGCGTGAGGGGGCTGAAACAAGGCAGTTAGTCATAGGAATTATAGAGGAGGAATGGCGAGTGATAAAAACCACCGTGGTTGCTGGTTACAGGAACAATGACCCGTGCAATAAAAAGAGAAAGACGCTTTGCTCAGAATGAAATAAAATATTTTAAAACGCAGCAGATAAGAGTCAGCAATGATGTTCTACCATCAAAAAGATAGCTTTATGCATTTTCTACCTCTTTGATTGAAATCAAATACCCGCCCCAAGACGGGTGAACTTAATACATCGAACACAGCAGTTTTGCACCACTTTTATGTCTCTAACAAAAATTAAAATCAAAAATTATGTCTGGAATTCTTACTCTTAAGCTTAAGGGGTCCTAAAAATTAATTGCACTTCAGAGAACCTTGCTTAATTGGCGTCTAATGACATTGGATGAAATATAATGCAAATCCGAAATATTTGAATTTTCAAATGTGATGGTTTGCCCATGTTATGGCCTCTAAACCCCTTTAAAATGCTACAAAGAAACTTAAATTTGAGAAATATATAGTAAATGATGTATAGGACTTATTTATTAATTTCACAAAAAATGGGAGGTGTCTACAAAAGGCTTCAACCTCTCCTTTGTTCCCTGTACATAAAACTAAATTAAACTAAATATAAACCATATTGCCAACCCGTCTAATGAGTAAATTAGTTTAAGAGTGAAATCTATATATAAAAATATATAAACATATACACATACTAAACTTTATATAAAGATATGTGAAAGTATCTTAACTACCACTTGAATCGAAACAAACCCGTACATGTCTTGCGTGTAAATATTCCTAAAAAAAACATTGTTTCTTTCGAAGCAAAATTTATAACAAAACGATCTCGGATTATACGTGATCCTCGCGAGACCATGTCTCGCGTATGCAAATGTTGGCTCCTTCTGAGAGTATAAATAACAAAGGTTTTTGAGTTGTTTTTCTCATCACACTTTGCAGACTGATTGAGATTTGTACGACGTTATAGAATGTTTTGAAATCGACAATTGAAATTACAAACAATAGCAGACTATCGAGTAAGAGACGCGTATTAGATGCAACCAGAGAAATGTGAATAAGCGCATACACAACAAATAACGACAACTACAGATATCATATGATACGAACTGATTATATCGTCGTAGATCATTTGTGGAAATATTTACTTTTACATCACATATTCAGTTCAATTTATTTCAATAATTTTTGCAAATAATAAAACAAGTATGCTTCAGTTGTCATGTAGGGAAAGGGGGTAGAAATCTACACAGAAGAGGATACAGTAGCCCAACACCTGTCCAATTTAGTCTTGAATTACTGCGTTGTTGATGCATTTACTGCATTTTTTGGAAGTCTATACTAAGGCCAAGTGATCCTAATTGAGGAAATCGCCCCCCCTCCTTCGGTCCAATCGAAATCAACGGTGAAACAGTTTCTGGCGATGCCTGCACAGATCTCTTTCTGGTGCAGCAGTGAATGATAAGTCCTGAGGGAGATCGTAATGGTCATTGAGGAAATTTTAGGCCAAAATGAGATTACCGCGTAATCGTCGACGGTCATGGGAGAAAAAGTGAAGCTTCCTGAGTCGACATTCATAGGGCAGATCCTATAGTTCGTGTACCATTCGAGTATATAGTTTTAGAACTATATGCAGATGCTGAATATCACGTATTAGATATTGAGCAGAGGCCTGGACACAATGCTCTAACAAGGGTCTGACGAGGGAGACATAGAGTGGGAGAAATACTTCAGGAGTGACGTTGCAGAAAGAGCGTCGAATGAGAAATATTGTTTCGGAAATCCCGGGGAAATCTCGTGGAACTCTCGTGGGAATAGCTCTGCTTATCTTGAAAGTTTCAAGAAAACATTTTAGCCACCATATGTAATTATATCTACATATCTTGTCCTCACTTATCTATATACATTTGCATGCATCATACGCATTCCTGAACATATGCCCACTTCCGTTTAAGACTGAAATCAAGACTTGATAAAGCATTTCATGTTTACCTTAATTCGTCGCTGTCGGTCATCTTCTTAAATTCATTTATAATTCTAAACCAGAGATTCCCAACCGGGGTCGGCATGGACCCCCGGACGGTCCGTGAATGCTTAAAGGGGGCACACGAAAAAAAAATTTTTTTTTAGCTGGTTTCTATTTATTTTGTTACGTTTACTAGGAGATGTACGTATGTTTATTGAATTTTACTAGATTTGTATGTGGATTCTTTGTTATAAATTGATTTATTATTAGTTATTACTAATCTAGAAACAAATATCTGAAATAAAAAGATATATATGCATGTATGTGGTGTATGGGCCCACAAGCAAAATAAGGTTGAGAACCCCCTGTTCTAAAGCATGTACCCGACCTCTACATCTACAGTTACAGAGCGTTTCTCACTGGATAGCAACGTGATTACGAGTTCTTATTTAAATAGCTGTAACAATTGCCATTGATTAACATGATGATGATGATGATGATGATGATGATGATGATGATGATGATGATGATGATGATGATGATGATGATGATGTATGTGCAAAACAAACAACCAATGTTTGATCTATAAATGAGGAATGCCCAATAGCCAGCAAGCGTTGTTAAAAGAGAAAATGGCCTAAGTACGGACTTTTGATGCTGGGATGCTTAGGGCAGTGCTGGGAAGTCAAATGGTGTCATCTCGGTGCTTTGATCAGAGACGTGTGATAATCGAAATACTACAAATATTATTATTACCATTATTACTACTACTACTACTACTAATAATAATAATAATAATAATAATAATAATAATAATAATAATAATAATAATACACGACTCAAAGGAAAGTGAACCCGGCAGAATTCTCAAAATCTGAGACACACCCAAATAAAAAATATGGTGGCCCTAGCTTCAGTTGGTACCGCACAAAATGATTTTAGTGGATCAAGCAGAAAAAAACCGAGGAGATAGAGCACTACCCAGACCTCAACTAAAATGGTTACAGAGAGTATTGGAACCTTGGGGAGGCTTATATCTACACAAATTTCAGAGAAATCTAACGTTCGTTTTCAACGAGAAATCAATGGTAGACTGTCGTTGCGATAACACAAAATAATTTACGACATTAAGGAGACAGAGAGTGGTGAAAATCTGGAGAGACTTGTTGTCACTGTGACTCTAAGGAACACAACTTGTTATTACCAGTGAGCAATCACTGATAATGATTTGTGTGAAACATTTAGTGAGTAAATAATAATAAACGACTACACATGAAAACAAAAACATATAATTGTGCAAACTGAAAGCAATGTCAGAAAACGAAAGTCATATCATCCTCTGGAACTTTGAAATAAATCCGACAAACTCATCCACGCAAGAAGTCCAGGCATAATAATAATCAACACAAAGTAAAAATCTGGTGTTATTTTAGCTGATCACAATGTGAAGCTGAAAGAGGCAGAAAATCTAAGCAAATACGTGAAAACTACCGAAATAGCAATAATCGTCGGTGCAGTAGGAACACATTCTAAACAGATTGGAGTGTAATTATTGAAATGTTACAAATCACGGCACTAGTGAATACATCTAGCATGGTAATAAAAACCTTAGAACGTGGAAACCAACTAACATAATCAGATGAGCCTTGCCAACTACAGGTACGCTAAATGAAATAGTATTCGGGCAAGTCACACGTCGAGAAGGGGACGGGGCATAATAAAACGAACCTAATGGAGGTTAAACAACTTACCTCCACTCCAATTCCAGAGAACACCACCGGTCGTTATCAGAAGAAAAAGCACTGGTGCGCAAACAACAGCAATAATAATAATAATGATAATAATGATAATAATAATAATAATAATAATAATAATAATAATAATAACGAAGAAGAAGAAGAAGAAGAAGAAGAAGAAGAAGAAGAAGAAGAAGAAGAAGAAGAAGAAGAAGAAGAATCTACTTAACGCGCCCGGACAATGCGATCAAATCGATGAGACATTATCACAAAAGATGGATAAGGGTTGTTAGTTAAATTATACTAATTAAAGGAAACGTCATTTGCGGTTGTAATCGGGACCATCTGGACGATGTCGAAGAGCTTGACAAGGAGATTAGGGTATCTGTGTAATCGACGGAGTAATTAAGACCATAATTCCCGACGCCGCTGTTACACTGTGACCGAATTTTAAAAACGTCTGCTGTCTTTTAAAATACAGTAAAGATCAGCAGTTAATGCTGTTCAAACTAAAAAAAATGACGGATCCAATAACATTTGGAATAATCAACCAAAACACACTATAACGTATTTTTACACACAGGATTAAATCTGCATATACACATATTTAACTATATATATATATATATATATATATATATATATATATATATATATATATATATATATACAAACTATGGAACTAAAAGTATACTTTTAGAGAATAGAACCTATAGTGAAATAGTTTAAACTCAATATACGAGATAGAGCAATTATAAAGATAAATGAAAGAGAGATAAATATGTACGAATGACAAATTTATTTCAACTTCGATTGTTCAATGCAAGGTCTACTCGGTAAAAACATGTTTATTTTTCTTTCCTTAAGCCAAGGCATTTCAAAGATTTAAATCTTATCATCAGAGGAATTACATAGATGGATAAGTTGGCAGTGAGAAAAGCCAAACTTCAAAATTTGAAAAGATATAAATAATAGAGAGTTAGAGTGTGCGTGTAAAAATATGGAGTCTGTCCAGTTGGTGAATGTCCGTAGATAAGGTGTCCGGTGAAAGAGATTTAAAGGTGGCTTTTCCACTGCCAACTTATCCATCTATTTAATTCCTCTGATGATAAGTTGTTAATCTTTGAAAAGCCTTGGCTTAAGAGAAGAAAAATAAACATGTTTTTACCGAATACACCTTGCATTGAACAATCGAAGTTGAAATAGATTTGTCATTCGTACATATTTATCTCTCTTCTTGTGAGTACCAGATGGGGACACGTCCTTGACAATCAGTTCGACAGCGGCTTTGTTTCTGTCCAGCTAAGGTATGGTTCTGTTCAGTCCTAGGAGGTCCTCTCAGGCTTAACCTTCACTCTGAAAAAAGGTTAGTTTATTGTTAATCTTTGGTGCCCCTACTGGGTAATGCCGACGGGGCTGCTCAGGCATTTTTGCATGCCAGAGTGAACTTGACCTATTGCTCTGGCTTACAACGTCATTATGTTTAACATCATGCAGATAATGTAAATAAACATACACGTATGTCCGAAATGGCTGTTTTCAGGCGTCGGGAAAACATGATGCCATCCGTATTATGGTTAATAAACGTTCTTATTTTTCCCTTGCATTTAATAGCATCAGTTGAAGATATGATGGGAAATACATTTGTTATATGCGCTATTTATTTGTCTCCTAAAATACTACAATGTGGAAACCAACTTACACATAACCAAATTTGTAAAAGAACTATAGACCGTGTTTATGAAAATATAAATTAATTTATCAAGTAATATTCGAAATCTTTTTCCTAATGTGTGGAGATATTAAACAACGGACTCACGGATACATGTAGGAGCGACGTCAGATATAACTGGTATAGACATAACAAATGACTGTCTGCATCGGCATTTTCAAATGAATCTAAACATAATTGGCCTATTATTGAAGAGACGATGACTGCATGTTCAGGAATTTGTCTGAAGAAAAGAGGAACAATAAAAAAACGAAGTTGTCACTTCGGTTACTAAACAAAAAAGAGAGAAGAGTTCTGGTAGAATGTGTTACCCCCTCAGAAGTCAGTCGTAAAATGGCTAACAAAATGAGTGTGGTCTGAGTCATGTATTTTATATAGGTGACCACGTGGCTAAATAAACCAATGAGTAACCCCCACATGGTCACATGATCTGGTACTCGACAAACAAAAAGACACAACAGTCCGCTTATATTTAGAATAACACATAAAATATGGTCGAAGATGGAAACGTTGTTAAATGCTTCAAAGTGAAATGTTATTTTGTTTTCTTTATTTGTGTATGTATTCCAGAAACCATCAAAAAAATAAAAGAAGGTTTTAAAATGTGGCAGGAGTAAACACACAGCTAGAAGTAGAAATGGATACTGGTAAGAAGAATCTAAGAGACTTGGGAAAATCTGATGATATATAAGAAAAATAATATTACCATGACCGCCCCCTCGCAACATAAAACATATATACCAGTCCGTTTATCATCACAGAAAGTAAGCGCAAAATATTTGAGAACATGGAGAAACTATGGAGGGATAGCTGTCGAACCATGTTGCCCCACTCGACGACCATCGACCCCAACGTTGTTTTTTCGTGATCTTCTTCTTTGTCTTCATCGTCTAGCTGAGTCGTCTATCCACTGACGAATCGTCGAGGGCACAGCACTGGTCCACAAGTTAAAATAAAAGAAACACAATTCTCGAGAAAGAACACAAACACATATACGTTGTGTATAATTTAGTTTGAACTATCAGTGTGTGTGACACCGTTGTGGACTGTCGAGACCCCTATTGTCGTTGCTCAAGTCGTCAGCTCATCTCATCGTTTTCCCGGTCCGATCCGCTCTCTCGGGAGGTTCGATCCTAACTACCGGGAGGTTCGATCCTAACTGCCCGGCTTCTCCCCGAAACCCAAACTCGTCAACCTTTTGCCATAAACCTTACTGTCGTCAAACTAACCTACCCCACTGTCGTCAAACTGTCGCAAAACGCTGTCACTCCTAAATGTCGCCTGTCTTGAACAATGGAAATTGACCACTCCCGCATTTCTTTTGTCTCTGTCGAGTAGTCATTTCCTATCCTCGCGGCCTTCATTACTGACCACTCCCGTATTTTCTTTTGTCTTTGTCGATGAGTCACTTCTTATTCTATCGATCTCCATTGTATCACATAGCACAACTTAAGACTTCCACTGGAAAATATACTAGAATTTTGTCACTCAATTAATATGTAACGGGTCGTGCGCGAACTGCAAGTGAGTTACAATACGAAGGTGATGAGACGGAGAATAATGGAACATGTAAGAGGCTCTCTCTGCCACTCACGCAACCACCTATTTTATCAGCTATAAACCACTAGTAATGAGTAGTGTGATAACTCTCTGCGATTAAGAAATAATAATAATAATAATAATAATAATAATAATAATAATAATAATAATAATAATAATAATAATAATAATAATAATAGAGTACATTAAGAACTATGCAAACGCCTGCATTTTTAACATGCAGACAAATAGTACAGACACAAAGTAGAAACAGTAATGGAAAATGAACTTCATACAAATGGAAACAGTCAAACGCGTCCAAGCAAATAGAACTGATGTGATAATTATCAACAAGAAGGAAAGACCTTACGAAATCGTAGATTTCACTCTCCCAGCTGTTCACAAGGTGAAAATTACGAAGCAGAAAAACTAGGACAATACATAGAACTTGCCATAGAGCTAGAGAGAATATGGAAAATGGAGAAAGTTACTTTAATACCTATAATTGTAAGGGCGCTAAGAACAGTTTCAATAAATCTGGGAAAACGACTAGGAGAAATTAAAATCAAAGGTAGGATGGACACCATACGAAGTACGGCACTGGTAAAAACAGCTAAAATATTAAGGAAAATCCTCAAGTGCGGAAACAACTCCCATAACCAACGAACGGCAACCCACCACACAAATGTAAGAAGGATGGAAAAGAATTTAAAGTATTGAAGATTGCATAAACAACATAACTGAAGGACTAAATAAATGGATCACAAGTTACAGAGTGGCTGATTACTACCGCCAAAATAGTGCCAAGATGAATAAGACTAGGAAACGTGAAACAGAACAAAAAAAGAGGAAATAAGAAAAAGAAGCCATTATATGGACTTTTTATGAGATGAAGAAAGTAATTTCACATGAGAAAGCATGGAGGTGGCTGCGAAAAGGATACTTGAAAGTAGAAACGTAATTGCTACTGAAAATTCGCACGGCAATGCGATGAGAACTAACTACATTAAATCCAAGATAGAGAAGACCAATAAAAAGAGAAATTGTAGCAGACGTTTTAGACGAAGAGGCGAAACGGTAAATCATATTATAAGTGAATACAGGAAGATGACCCAAACGAAATATAAAACATAATTGGCTTGGAAAGGTGAACACGACTACACATTGAACACGCAGACAAATAGTAAAAATACAAACCGGGACCAGTACTGGAAAATTAAAGACGTAAAACAGAAACCCTACACAAAAGAGAAAAAGTAGAAAGTAGTGATCCTCATTCAATCCAGAGAAACGTTGGGTCTTCTTGCTAGTAGTAAATCAAATAAAATACTAATTCAGTATTTGTTGTGGAAAATCCATTCATCAAAAGTGATGAAAAAGTCTATCCATACATAATATATAAAACTCCGACTCGTATAGTAGGGCGCTGAGTCTTGCTGCCACAAGTACGGCCTACCTGCAGCTGCCTGGTCGATCCGGGGTTGCACTACCTCACTCAGAACGCGGATGTAGCTATTGCTATTCAGCCTTAAGTCTTCGGAAGCGATGTGGCATCATGTCACCTCTAGTGACAAACTCCATCGTTCTGATGGCGTTGCATTGTTAATCGTATAATGATGTTACCTTGTAGTCAAATTGCGAATCTTTGAATTACTTTCTGGGCTTTTATACTATCCCCTTATTAACACTGAGCCAGTCTGGAATCTCCTTATTTGCCATTCCAGTGTAGATTCCAAGCAGAGTGTTGTCTATTTTACAAATATGGAGATCCAAAATTGTCTATAATCATGTATTCTGTGTGGAGGCGTGGGAATTATAGTCGCTACGTTTATGAAGACAAGACAAACAAGGAAAGGTAAACAAATTTAATATCCATAAAATTAACGCTTCAAAATTACAAACACATATAGTCCACACCCTGTAAAGTCTAAATAAACTAAGGGGAAATAACTTGCGATATTCTTCAGTTATAGAGTTATAAACATAAAATTGAATGTCTGTATGTTTGCGTGTGTGTGTGTGCCCTATAGAAAAAAATGTTAGAGAATATAGATACAATATAAAAGTGTATTCTTATGTAAAATTCACAGAGTAAGTTGATGGGTGTATTCCTGAATCTATAAACCCATCCCTTAGGGGTCTATGGGGCATATTTCCTCATAGGGGAGGAGCTTTTCAGTTATTTTTCATTATATTTTATAGTAATTTGAAATTGCTGGGTCATATTGTAATTTAATTACGTAATACCTCAAGTTCATAAAACAATTTATGGTTTTTAATTAAATTTATTTGTTAACGAGATAGCTAAAGAAGAACGATAACTCACGTTTAAAAACACAATTTAGGTTTTTAAAACAAGGTTAGAGAATATACATAACATATAAAAGTGTATTCTTCTGTAAAATTAACAGAGTAAGATGATGAGAGTATTCCCGAATCTATAAACCCACCCTTAGAGGTCCATGGGGCATATTTAATTTTTGCTAAAATAAAGCAGAGGTTTCATAAAAACATATATAAAAAACATGCATTCAATTGATGTTCTGATGTTATAAAAGTTTCACAATAATTCCATAAAAACTTGAGAAAAACAATAAAAGAATAGTTTATTAATTTAATTTTAAGTTTAAAATTGCCCTATTTTCTCTGTAGCTTTCATTCTATAAATAGTAAACAAGTTTTTATCAGTTGTTACCCTACTGGCTGTCTATCTCTTATATGTACAAACTTGTGAGAGGGAAATATATCTTCAAATTTCTGTTCACTCTGATAAGTGTACAGTGAACTTATTCTCTCTCTCTCTCTCTCTCTCTATATATATATATATATGTATATATATATATATATATATATATATATATATATATATATACAGGGTGTTTCAAAAGTCTTGAGAACATTACAAATGCGTATATCTCATGAACTATTCCAGGTAGAAAAATGAAACTGGTGCCATTTTAAAGCTTGCTTAATCAAGTTTTTGATCATACTAATGATTTTCGTGTTATCTTTCCAGGTGCAGTAATGGCGTTCTCTAAACAAGACAAGGCATTTTGCGTCCTCCAATTTGCAAAGACTGAATCGTGGACATGTGTTCAGCGTGCATTTCGCAGGAAATTTAAAAAAAGAAGCCCCTGAAAGGAAATCCATTGTCAGATGGCATGCTAAATTTGTGAAAGATGGGTGTTTGTGCCCAAGTAAGCGAACAGGTCGCCCTTCAACTTCAGAAGATGCAGTTGAGCAAGTTCGGACAGCCTTTCAGCGGAGCCCCCGTAAATCAGTGAGAAGAGCCAGCAGGGAACTTCAGCTTGCTCCAGCAACTGTCTGGCGTGTCTTAAGGAAACGACTGCAAATGGTACCTTACAAGCTCAAGTTGGTCCAAAAGTTGAAGGACACTGATAAGCCACTTCGCCGTGACTTTTGCATTGCAATGCAAGAGAAGTTGGAAGATAACGGCTTTGATGACCGGCTTGTTTTTAGCGATGAGGCGACCTTCCATCTGAATGGCAAAGTTAACAAGCATAACACTCGCATATGGGGTACTGAGAATCCTCATGAACTTCTTGAGCACGAGCGAGATTCACCAAAAGTGAACGTGTTTTGTGCAATTTCCAAGAAAGGTGTCTATGGACCGTTCTTCTTTGAAGAGGCAACTATCACTGGTGAATCCTATCTCAACATGCTGGAAGACTGGTTAATGGCTCAGTTGGAACAAGCAGAATCTGATGACTTCATTTTTCAACAAGATGGTGCACCACCACACTGGAGTCTTAGAGTAAGGCAGTTTCTTAACACAAGGCTGCCTGGTAGATGGATTGGGAGATCTGGGCGAGGTGATGACGTTCTCATGCACTGGCCTCCTAGGTCTCCAGATCTTACCCCGTGTGACTTTTTCCTTTGGGGCTTTGTCAAGCAACAAGTCTATGTGCCGCCCCTTCCAAGAGATATTGACGAACTAAAGGCTCGAGTAACGGCAGTTGTGGGAACCATTGACGTCAAGATGCTGGAACGCGTTTGGCAGGAAATGGACTATCGACTAGATGTCTGCCGTGTGACGAATGGTGCTCATATTGAGCAACTTCGAAGATTCCCCACAAGACTTGAAACTTTAACCTTTCCAACGGTACCAATTTCATTTTTCAACTCCTAATAGTTTTTGAGTTATTAAAAATCGTTATGTTCCCAAGTCTTTTGAAACACCCTGTATATATATATATATGCGGATTGAAAAGAAAATTTCACCTGTCGGGGCTCGGAAATACCCGACTAGTACACGGGCGCAGGCTATCCTCTCTCGGTGTGTTGGACTCGTAGACCTTGTCTGGTCATCCATCTAAAAGAAGAAAAACTCTGATAATAAACCTTGCTACTAACCACTTACGTCTTCGCAGCAAACCTTCCTAGAGCTGAAATCACGAACAAAGTATCCGGTTTGCAAATCTACAATTGCTTAAGGAGTACATGGGTTCTGCCTATCGCCCGGCCTTCGCATTCGTACCCTGTTTATTAGCAAGTACAATCACTGGGACGCCTCTAAAGACACCTATTGCTTGGCCTTATTTCCTGACTAAGGCAATGAACACCGTCTCTCTTTTTCTCTACTTGGGCAACTTGGGGAAAGTTTTTTTTGTCACAAAGTCTTATATGACTAGTAATGGTCGCTCTTGTTCCGACAGGTTGAGGGTACAGGTTAAACAGCTTGTCTGGCTGCTTTTCCGACTGGTAGTTAGGAGACCTAACTCTAAGGTAGCGCAAACAACGGAGGCTCCATCAACAGTTTCATAATTTGGGTTTTACCGAGGCCCCTACCACCATAGACCACGCCACGACTAATGGACTGGTTTTGTGGGCTTATTGGCATCAAACAAGCACCCACTTTGCCCTTCCTACTCTAAGTCAAAACAAACATGAATTTACAAAATAAAAAAACAAACCTAAACAAAACATCCAACAAAAAACCTCTTCGCCTCCGCCCTTAAGGCTCGCATTCAAAAATATCCGGGGACTTAGAACCAAAATTAACGACGTAGAAACCTTTCTGACTGATTTCCCTCAACTCTACCGTAAGGACTCTGACAAACATATGCACGGGCTAAGAGTTTATGTTCGGATCACCCTCCCTTTGACTAGAGAACATAGGTTAGAATCAGATGACCAAACTTACATGTGTTTAGATTGACCTTACATCACAGTTAGATACTTATATTTCTTATATTGTTCTCCTTCGACCCAGGGCTGTGCCCTGCTTTACTCTGTCTCTGAAAGCTTATAGAGCACTCTCACTCGACTCGAATGCCCAAATACATGTATTTGGGAATTTTAATGCTTACCACTGTGACTGGTTGGGGTTCTCCAGCGTTACTGATGCAGCTGGAAACTCTACGTTTAATTTCTCCTCGGCTGGCGGATTCTCACAGACTGTCACTTTTCCGACCCGGCTTCCTGATCGTGCGGACAAGCAAGCCTCACTTATCGACCTGTTCTTGACCTCACTACTCGGGGCTTGTGTGGCTAATGCCCATAGCCCGCTCGGAAAATCTGATCACGTTGTGATAATGATACTTATCACCTTAAATCTCGTCCAAAAGCTGAAGAGCCGTTTCTCAAAACGACGAAAAACTATCAGCAGGCTGATTTTGAATCCCTCAGGGATCACATCAGCGACGCCCCATAGAGTGAAACCTTCTCACTCCCTGTTGATCAGTGTGCAAATCAGCTAACCGAATGGGTCAAAGCAGTCATTGACACTTATGTCCCCACGTGAAAATTCTTCAGCAAACCCTACTCTAGTCAATGGTTCACCTCAGAATGTGCAGCTGCTATTGCTGAGAGGCAGAAGGCATTCCGAGAATTCGGCCGCCATAAGTCAACTGCGAATAGACAGAAATAGAGGCAAGAAATGACTGCAAAGTAGTGATAGGTGAGGCAAAGATATAGTATACAGAGATAACCAAAAATCGCATTCAGTTACAGAAATAAGGTACTTGTGATTTCTGGAAAATCTACAATAGTGTGATGAACAATGGACAATTGTAAATCTCCCCGCTATAAAATCGCAACGATGCTGTTTGCACTGATAAGGCTGAACTACTTGTCCAAAACTTTATTTTGTATTAACCAAACAACCCCCCTCCCTAAATTCCCATTACGGACTGAAGCGACACTTGAGAACCTGGTCATCATCCCATCTCAGGTCAGAGACATCATAAGAACATTGACACCTCCAAAGCCGGTGGGTCTGATCTTATACCAATAATAGTAATAAAGAACTGCTCTGCTGAGCTGGCCCCTGTCCTCTCCAAACTATACAACAAATGCCTTGCCTAATCTTGTTTCCCTGATAGTTGGAAAATTGCCTCTGTGGTACCAGTCTTCAAAAATTCTAGAGATAGAATTGATCCTCTTAACTACCGCCTAAACAGTCTACTCCTGATCTTTGCTAAAATCTTTAAATCCTTAATCAATCTTGCGATAGTCCGGCACCTAGTTAATGCTAAACTTCTTTCTGATCATCAATACGGATTTTGACCAGCACGATCTACTGTAGATATCCTAACGGTCATCTCTGAACGCATATATCATACACTGGACAAAGTAAGTGAAGCTAGGGCGGTAGCGCTTGATATATTCAAGGCCTTTGACAAGGTCTGGCATGAAGGGCTTCTCCTAAAACTGCACTCATATGGTATTACTGGACAAATATTTAACATAATTAAATCCTTCCTGACAAAAAGAAAAAATTGGGTCGTCCTTGATGGCCGTTTATCTAAGAAACATGACATAAATGCTAGTGTACCCCATGGATCCATCCTTGGACCTCTACTGTTCATGATTTTCATGAACGACCTCCTTGATGTCATTGAGACTGAGATAGGAATATTTGCTGACGACACCATGTTTACTCTTGTCATGTGGGAAAAACCGACACGCACATATATGAGGCAATGGCTGAATCCTTAAAAAGTTACCTCTAAATGGATTGTAACTATTAATGCCGTAAAGACAAAGCTACTTTCCTTCAATAACTACAAGAAACCTCTTCAACCACCGATTGTCATGGCAAATAGCACCATGCCTGAGAGTTCATCATTCAAACTCCTCGGCCTAACTTTCACAGATAACATGAATTGGAATAAAGAAAACATTGAAGACATTGCCAGGGCTGCTGCAAAGAAGGTGGGATCAATCTACCGTGCTAGTAAACTTCTCACATCTGACATTATCCTATATCTCTACAAAGTCACCATCCGCGCATGCATGGAGTATTGTTGCCACATTTGGGCTGGGGCATCATCCACTAGTCTCTTCATCTTAGACAAGGTCCAAAAAAGAGTTTCCAACTTGATAGGTCCCTCACTATCCACCAAGCTCCATCCCCTGTCCCATCGCCGCAATGTTGCTTCCTTGTGCCTATTTTACAAGTACTTCAATGGATTGTACTCTGATGAACTTGCTGCTCTGGTACCCCCACGACGTAAATTCACTAGACCAACCCGACAATTTGCCAAATTTCATCCATTCACTGTGAAGATCTCCAGATGCCGAAGGGCTTTCTACTCCAAAAGCTTCTTTTCTCGTGCTGCTGGACTCTGGAACTCGCTCCCTGCTCCCTGTTTTTCTGACGGTACTGACATGCAGGAATTTAAAACTAATGTAAACAGACATATCGCTGCACAGCTCCCAATTTAGGTTGAACCCACCTCAAACATTCGCCTTTTTTCTCAGTAGCCACTTACGTCTACAGTGGCGGGTGCCTTGTTTAGGGTGAACTATGTTAAAACAAAACACTCTGTGACATTGAAATACAAACAAAATAAGTTATCCAAACTAGAAGACTTATCCTGATAACAGTTAACACGAAACAAAAAACCTGCCAAATAGTAGATTATGGAGTACCGGCTAATCACACGAAAATTCCTAAGTAAGCAGATAAGAAATCTTTATACACGGGTCTTGCCAATAATCTTAAGGGATTATGAAGCCTGAAAATTATTGTAATACTGATAATTGTTGGAACAATAGGAAGATTTTAAAAACAATTGGGAAAAGACTAAAATGAATTAGAATCAAAAGGGGTATGGCTACCATGTAAACAATTGCACGTAAGAATATTCACAGGGTGAAGAAACCAACCCACGTAAGAGAGTGATACTAATCAACCACAGGTAAGTTGAAATAAATTGGTATTAGGTACAAACACTAATATAACCTAGTATAAAATTCTATAAAACCCACAAAAATCCAGTTGTAGCAACACCTGTTGGTATCACGGAAAGAAGCTGAAAGTATCAAAAGCTAAAGGTAGAGTAGCACCATCCACACCTCGACTGAATAGATACGGAGAGTAGTGGAATCTTTAGTAGGCGTATTGTCACGCAACTTCCAGAGTAACACACTGACCCTTATCAACGGGAACTTACTGGTAAATGGCTGATGCGAGAACGTGTGAGGGATGAAATTGTGACGGGATGGTTCGAAGTGTAAGAGTACTTGAAATCTGAAGAGACTTACTACTACTCAGAGAACCCCAATTGTTTTTACCAACGAGTGATCACTGGTAATGACTGGCGTGAGTACTTCGAATGAGTAGGAAATAATAATAAGCCACTTAAAGGCCCGGCGGACACCTGCAGCTAATCGATTTTACATTACCATCAAAGATGAAATGGATAAGACTCGCGAGTGAAATGATACTAATTGAAGGAAACGCCGTTAACGCTTGTAATGAGTGCCTTAATAAGGACGTCGAAGAGCGTGAGATGGGGATTAAAAGAACTCTGAAATTGACTGGGAGATTAGAACCATCATTCACAACTCAGCCCTTGGACGCCGCCGGGATGTTAAAAAGATTTGCGTTGTCGTTTAAAATCCGGTCGAAATAATCAGTTAATGCTGGTTAAAAAATGTTTTTAAAAGAAACAACAAAATCTCTGAAACAATGAAATAATAATAATAATAATAATAATAATAATAATAATAATAATAATAATAATAATAATAATAATAATAATAATAATAATAATAAACAACTAAAAATCACCAAAATAACTTTATTTTGTGCATACACATATCTGCCTAAACACGCATTAAAAATGCACGCAAATATCTACGTACGCACCAACACGGGTGTATACAGGCGTGCATTTACAAAAGGAGCGGTTGAATTACACACCAGACACCATCCTTGAGTGTCTTCGGTCTGTATGTTCATGGGTTTTTCAGGACAACCTGGCATGAGAATACTTAACCCTACAAGTAAACCCTGGCCAAATATTCAAAATAACATAGTATTTGAAGCCCAAATAAGATTCCTTTAACACGGCTATACATTGACTCATACAAGGAATGGTGCATCTCCTAGTAATATTGCTTCAAGTGACAGCACTTAGCTGAAAACTGCACCAGACTAGATAGAGTCTTGTTTTCGAATCCTGTAAGACCAGGAGACCAAATGAAATATATATTATAAAATAGTTTACTGGTCATTTGGGGAAAAGAGAATTAATGTTCTGGACTTCTTTACTAACGTTTAAGAGGTAGAGAGGAATCTTTTTTGAACACTCCATTATCTATGTATCTCATATAGCAATCAAATGTTAGCTCCAGAAAGGTGGCATTTGATTTATGAGAACTTAGTAAATGAAGTGAAGTAAAAGTAAGACAAATATGCACATGATCGAAAGATCCTGGCACTGTGTGGCACTGGAGAGACTTGTTGCTATTCACATATCTGGATATGAAGTCTGAAAATTACTGTAATACTGATAATTGTTGGAGCACTAGGAAGATTTTTTAAAACACTTGGGAAAAGACTAGAGTGAATTAGAATCAAAAGGGGTATACAATGGTACGTAAGAAAAATCACATATATTCCGATTTTTATTTCAAAACGCAGACACACTTATCAGCATACACAAACACTCAACTGTACACACATATATACACAATATCTGATGCACAAACATATACCATTATATAGGTTCACACATCAACACGTTTTCGAATGTGTAAGCTAGGGCGTTGGAAATACATAGGAGTGACTTATGTTCTTGAAAATGGCATGAAGCCTATTCAATGCTGGTGAAAACGCGTTAAAATATAATAATAAAAATAATGACGCGATTCAAAATCGCTCTGATTTCAACACACGTTAACATAAATTGAAGAAACTACGTGTAACCAGATGCACGCAAGTTAAATATGTGAGCGTAGGGGATACGTTTTGTCACTTAAGTGCTACTTCCTCTTTCGTGTGAATCAGATTATTCTGTTGTTAACATTAGTTTCCCCGGTGTATTTCTAGTTTGAAATCGTTCTGGAAAGACATCGGGTACTTATGGGAAGAACCACGAGAAGGTTGCTAACGTCCCTAAGTGAAAGTGATAATGTGGAACCGACTGGATTCGAACTTGGAACATCCAGGTCTTCAGTTCGTGTCGATATCCACTTAACCACCGTCACTTCAAACTTAAGTGCTGATTAATACCTTCACCCCCTATTCACTGGTAAAAAAGCAACGAGAGAATCACAATTTAAAAAAACATTAATAAATGTCACTCTTATTTAAACAATCGATAACATCCGTATAGTTTGTAACGCGTACATGTTCCATAAACATATATAAGCAAACATGAAAAAAATAAACTGTCACTCTTATTAATATTAATTATGTCAGGGATCTTGATGGACCTAGTAAATATAATATTGATCATTTTTCCTCACTGATGACTTGGACAATGGGTTAACAGTGGAAAGTGGAATCCCAAAGTTTGTGGCGATTTGATGCTGACTAAGTCAACTTTAATATTAACCTTTAATATGACTCGTATGAAACTCTGAGAATCACAATTCTTCTTAGTCTGTTGATATACTTAAATATACATGATAGATATATGTATATTTGGAACACTGAACATGTCAATTAGTATAAGATATCAATATTTGAAACTTTTCCTACTGCTTTGTATCACCCGAAGGAAGCAGAAACTTTGAACATGTATGAGTTATATTTTGTTGGGGGTCGATTTCTTTCTTTGATGTCTGTGTGCGTGCATTTTCGAAGGAGATATGCTGGAGCGTTGGGGAGTTATCAATCGCTTTTATGTTTATAATGCAGGATGTGTCAACTCCAGGCAGAGATCATTATTGTAGTGATGAGAGCATTGTGAATGATATAATACGATTTTTAGTTATCTCTGGGGTGTTTGAAATTATGATTATGATATTTTGAAAAGTCAAAACAAATATATACAAAACTAGCAGGACTACCCGGCGATGCCCGGGAGAAGAATCAATAAGCAATGTTTGTATACTCAATTGGTTGGCAGATTAAGTTATCACTTTCATCACTGTTCTCACATCACTTGCTTTTATACTCTTAAAAACTCTTATCACCTATTATCTGCAATAGTGGAGGTAGTGCTCACATCAAAAAGTAGATTGCAATCTCATAGCTCAATAGTAAGATTAGTATAGCTTATTCTATGTACAGTTGGGGGGATTTTTTACATGGTTTCCCAAGACGAATGAAACCAGGTAAAGTAAACAACTTTTTAAGCTCTTTTTCTTTAAATACAAACCACAAAAACATAATTGTCGATTTTATCATTTTATTATTTTATTTTTTATCACATGGTGTGTTACAGCTTCAGTCCTTCAGAGGATAATTCTTTTTTTATTATTTTAGTGTACATTTTTAAAACATGTTTCCAGTTAACAAGACCAAATATACAAGTTAATAAAATGCATAATCATCATATGATGTTTATGAAAAAAAAAATTTTATAAGTAAAAGTTTGAAACTGATATTGAAAGTTTCAAACTTTAAAGAAAGTGTAAGGAAATACAAACTGCAATCATATAATAATAATCAGAAAATCATCTGGCATTAAGATTGAAAATCTCTTTATAAACAATGTTTTTTGTTTTATTTTTAAATGCATACACAAAAAGATTTGTTTTTGCACCTACACGTTATGCTCCTACATAAAGCTGACCATGTGAAAAGCCTGGTTCTTCAAGTTGCAATCCGGCAACTTTTAGTGTTTGGCCTTGACTTTTATTGATGGATATGGCGAAACAAAGTCGTACAGGAAACTGCAACCGCTTAAAGTGAAAGGGTATATTTGATGGTATAATTGGTATCGTCGGAATAATAACAGTTTAACCTTTGCCACAACCAGTGAGAATGACTGCCTCAATACAGTTTAAATTTTGTTTTTAAAGACTTAGAAATCGAACTTTAATGTAAATACTTATACAATTTTTTTAAAGCACAAATGGTCACTCTCAATTCTTGATTTCTTCTCCTCCTCAATTTCAACTCGTAAAGAATATTCGTTTATGTAGCGTCCCTATTATATAAAATCATGTTCATCTATGTAGCGCACCTGTCATATGAAATAACTCATAAAGCATGATCATTTATGTAACCGATATATAAAAGAACTCATAGCAATCATGAGTTGGCGATTTCTTTACATAGCGGATAGTGGCGGGCATTGGCAGAAAGTGGCAGATATTAGCAGGTCGTGGTTGGCATCGTCTACTAAAATGTGAAATTATAAAAATAAAGATTCATTTACTGTTTTTAATTATGAGTTGACGATTTCTTTACATGGCGGACACTGGCGGATACTGGCAGATAGTAGCAAACAATGTCTACTGAAATGTAAAATCTAAAAAATGCTAAATCACTTTCTGTTTTGAATTATGAGTTGGCTATTTCTTCATAGAGCTGATAATGACGCACACTGGCCGCCACTGGCGGACACTGGCGGACACTGGCGGACACTGGCGGGCAGTTTCAATTAAAATGGAAAATCTAATAAATGCTGACTTATTTCCTGTTTTGAAGTATGAGTTGGCTATTTCTTTATAGGGCTGACAATGGCTGACAGTGGCAGACAATGGCGGGCACGTGCGGACACTGGCAGGCACTGGCGATCATTGTCCACTAAAAATTAAGATCTAAAAGATCCTGACTCATTTCGTGTTTTGAATGAGTTGGTGATTTCTTTATAGGACGGACACTGGCGGACACTGGCGGGCGCTGGCGGGCAGTGTCCACTAAAATGTAAAATCTAATAAATGCTGACTTATTTTCTGTTTTGAAGTATGAGTTCGATATTTATTTATAGCGGACACTGGCGGAGAGTGGCGGGCACTAGCGGACAGTGTCTACTAAAATGTAAAATCTAATAATTCTGACTCATTTCGTGTTTTGAATGAGTTGGCGATTTCTTTATAAGGCTGCCAATGGCAGGCACTGGCGGACACTAACGGGCACTGGCAGGCAGTGTCCACTAAAATGTCAAATATGAAAAATGCTGAGTCATTTCCTGTTTTGAATTATGATTTGGCTATTTCTTTATAGGGCTTACAATGGCGAGCAGTGGCGAGCAGTGGCGGGCACTTGCGGGCACTGGCGGGCGCTGGCGGGCAGTGTTCACTGAAATGTAAAATCTACTTATTTCCTGTTTTTAAGTATGAGTTGGCTATTTCTTTATAGGGCTTACAATGTCAGACAGTGGCGAACAATGGCAGACATTGGCGGAAAGCGGCGGACAATGCCTACTATAATGTAAAATCTAAAAAAAGCTGACTCATTTTCTCATGAGTTGACTATTTTGTAGGGCTGACAGTGGCGAACAGTGGCGAACAGTGGCGAACAGTGGCGGATAGTGGCGGACATTGGATTACAGTGGGGGACACTAGTTGACAGTGTCCACTAAAATGTAAAATCTAAAAAATGCTGACTCATTTCCTATTTTGAATTATGAGTTTGCTAAGTATAACCTGGGTTAGTCACCCTCCTTCTTTCTAGAATTATCGTATTACAATTTTAAATTCTCCCCTGCATTCCGTATTTTCCTTATAATGTCATTTACGATTGCATCTTTTGGGGGGGAATGACTTAATTGTTTTCATTTTTAATTAATACATAATTTAATTGAAATTAAGCTGAAAATAGTTGAAATAATCGACCCCCCAGGTGAAATCTGCCCCATAACCACTTAGGAGTGAATTTAGACATTTTGGAATACACCTATTAACTTTCTCGGTGAATTATACATTAGAATACAATTTTAGAGTTTATCTAGATTCGGTAACTTTTTTTCTATATGGCACACACACACACATACATACATACATTGAGTTTTATATATAGAGATGAAACGTATAAAACTATTCATCAATATTTATCCTTAACTCATATATGGCTGTGTGAGATATGGGTGCAACAAAGATAAGCAGAGTGTGTTTTTCTAAGGAACACTACTGGGCGCATGTAACTGTAATATAAGCTTTCTGCCACGATTCCATTTCTAAAAGAAACGCCTGTTAACAAATTGCTGAGCATTCGACAATTATTGCTTGAGATGAAAAAAGCCGTATTGGAACAACCTCCATATCCACATAATCTTGCTCCAAATACAAGGGAGTCATCAGAGTGTTCGGTTTGATATATATATAGCATTAGATAAAATTTGATTCGCATTTTATTTTATTCTTTCGTTTTATCTAATGCTATATATATATATATATATATATATATATATATATAGAGAGAGAGAGAGGAAGAGAGAGAGATTTTATTTTATTCTTTCGTTTAATCTAATGCTATATATATATATATATATATATATATAGAGAGAGAGAGAGAGAGAGAGAGAGAGAGAGAGAGAGATAAGGAGAGAGAGAGAGAGAGAGATCAGTTGCAGGACGAGTATAGGGAATAAATATAATATCAAATTTAAATTTTAATGTTTTTTTTATTTCTTCGCGTTGTATAGTACGGTTTTGGTGGCACCTCTCTAAATGGTAACGTTTACAAAAAAATAGATGATGTGCACACGTTACACACCCTGTTGTCTAAAATTCATATTCCATAATTCATAATGTTTGAATAGTTTAGGATTTTACTAAGCACATACATATCATTGACGCTCATTTGCACGCACTGATCCTTTTGAAAATGTATTACTTAATATAACTTAAAATTATACGTAGATAAATTCTTTTCTCTATTTATGTGTTTGAATCTTACCATATTTTTAAATTGAGAGGGGGTAGTGCGATTTGGAGGGGATGGGGGGGCATGCAAATGACTCGGGTTTAGAATCTTGAATTCGGATGTGTCCGATTGATGAGGCCAAACAAGTGTGACACTCGAGCGTAGGGCTTCTGGTCTGCGGCGTTCATCGTTTATGTGTGCTGCGGCGTTGTCTGATTGTGGAAAGAATTATATATAAGCTCACGTTAAAAATATAATACTAATTTGCTCGCCGGGCTTGATTGTGGGATTACATCGTCTTAGCGAGTGTAAAATCCTACTTGCGAGACATCGGACAGGTTGTTTTTAAAGTTGAAGGATTATACCCCTTGTTGCGAAGAATAGGTACATTACACAGTCGGCCCTCGACGCGGTATTCTTAATCTGTGTTAATTATAGACTTTCTGGTACCTGGTGGGGTGGCTCAGGTGGCAGATAACTCGCTTCGCATGCAAGTGACTTTTGCAAGTGTTTTGAATTCTGAGTTCGCATGTGAGCTGCTGGTAAGCACAAAGGAGGGAGAAACTCGAGTCTTGGACTTCCAGTCTGTGGCTTTCATGGTTTATGTGTGGGCTTCGGCATTTCTGATTGTGGAAATAATTATATATATATATACACATATATATATATATATATATATATATATATATATATATATATATATATATATATATATATATATATATAAAGGTCGTTGCCACCGAGAATCGATGGTAAACGTATGTTGTGATAACGCAAATTCATTTGCGGTAGTTACCGATAGAGGTGGGGAGCACTGGAAATTTTGGGAGACTTGTTGTCATTCAGACTCCAGGGCACACCACTAGTGATTATCAATGCGCAATGATTGATGACGGCCTGTGTGAGAACTCTTAGTGAGTAAGCATAATAATAATAATAATAATAATAATAATAATAATAATAATAATAATAATAATAATAATAATAATAATGCCACTTGGCCTGATGATTCCCTGCGGGGATGAAACATGGACGCCTCTGTGTAGCTTAATTACCATAGATATATTTTCATACAACATATATATATATATATATATATATATATATATATATATAGAGAGAGAGAGAGAGAGAGAGAGAGAGAGAGAGAGAGAGAGTAGAAACAAACTTCAACTCCGCCTTAGATGAGCTACTCCTCTCCTTCGAGAGTAACCACCTGCATGCAAACTCTGCTGCAAAAACTCAAGTGTGCTCGTTTCATCTCAGGAACCGAGAAGCCAACCGACCCCTAAACATCACGTGGTCTGGAATACAACTTGAGAATCTCATTAACTCTCTCTCTCCCTATGCGTGACCCTGGACAGCACCCATTTCCTTCATACCAAGTTGGGTGACACAGCACACATACTAAAATGTACTGCTTTAGCCTTGTGTTATTCCTCTGCGGAGTATGTTTGTCCGGTTTGGGAGAGATCAACGCATGCCAAAAAACTAGACTCAGCATTAAACAACACCTATTGCTTGATCACTGGCTGCCTGAAGCCCACCAACCTTAACAACCTGCATCTTGTCACTGGCATTGCCCCTTCAGATGTGAGACGGGAAGTTGCGAGCCGAGTAAAGATCACATAGTGATGAACGCCTCCTGTTTTATGGATGTAAACTAACGGTCGAACGGCCGAAGTCATGTCGAAGCTTTCTCAGCCATGCTGACCTAACAGCATCTCAGGAATAGACCAGACTATAGCTGTAGACCCGACGGCTAGACAATGGGCCCCTCATACTGACATGGGAATCCTTGATCCTGGCTTCAGTGGAAAACTTTAAACCGCCTGAGAACGGGAATAGGACGATCAAATGTTCATATTAGTAGATGGGACTACAAAACTGACCAAACCATCTGTGAATGTGCAGAGGAAGACCATACCATGCAACCGAGCCTTGTATGTCTCTACTGCCCAACCGTTGCAGCTTGAAATATCTTGCAGAATACAACACTAATTCAAAGGACTCCATAAAAAGTGTGAAACTCTCGTATGACCACATGCTTCGAAGACACGCAAATAATAATAATAACTATTAGAGAAAGTCAGAGGAAAATGGACACATTTGTGACGTTCATTACTGGTCACAGCACACATTAAGCTCGGGCCCGTGTAACATCCATCTCTTGTGAGGAGACAGGCACGGAGTTTCAGGAGATAAAAATCTCGCTTCTGTTGTGTAATGAAGGGGGAGATGGCTATAAAAAAAGTGACATTACTATATTGAGCGCTTTGCGTGTACCAGTTATCTCAAGGCGAAGCTGAAGTAAATAAATACATGGAGTTTGACAGAGAAATGAAAGGAATATGGAATATGAAGAAGAAAACGGGCTTCTTCTTTTTCTATACGTTAGTCCCGAGCTACGGATGGGTCCCCAATAATAGATTTTTGTTTCTACTTGACGCGATTTCGAGCTTTGTCCGGGTGAGAGTTGGTTTTACGGAGATCATTGTACATGGCGTCTGCTAATCTCATCATTGGCCTTTCTCTCGGTCGCTTCACAGCGACATCAAATTTAAATGCCATTTTCGCGACGCTATCAGCATTGTCGATCCTCAGCATATGTTCGAACCATCTGCAATTTCCTCATATCGTGTTTAACGCCTTCGGATGTCATCATTAAATATGTGGTCCAACAATGTACGTAACTCCCGAGATCTAGTGGAGAAGTTTAGTGTCAATGATGACGAAACTTCCGCGCTGCTTTCCTCATAGTCGGCAAACACTCGGGGCTGTAAAAAGCGACGTATCTCACAATATACCGGTAGATCTTCGACTATAGACGTGCAATGATCCTGCGCTCACAGATGACACCGGTTATCGTGCACGATTGGATCCATGTCGCATTGAAGCGTGCAGCGACTTTGCCGAAGATGTTGCTGTCGTCGCTGAGCGTCGAGCCGAGATATTTGAAGGCGTGCGTTCGTGAGAGATCCCTGCAACTTGATTAGCGAAGAAATAAACGGTAATATAAATAATTGTTGGAATACTACGAACAGTTCCAAAATAAACTGTGGACAAAGACACTATAGAAACCACGACACTGATGGAAACAGAAAAAATATTAAGAAAAATCTTCGAGTGCAGAATCAACTTACATAAAAAGGTGACGCTGGACAGCCACATGTAAGTTTAAATAAAATAGCATTTCATCAACACAACTAGAAATATAGATAGTGCATACTAAGACAATACTAAGGGAACTGAAACTGCCATGGTAGATATATAAGAAAAGTCATATGATCTAAGCCCCTCCTTCAAATAAAACGGGTGGCACGAACATCGGTAGGTAACCTAGAATATGGTTATGTGGGTATGAGAGGATTGATAATCGAGAAAAGACAACACTATTCAGACCTATAAAGAAAAGGGATGGAGAGCACTGGAATCTTTAAAAAAACTTAAATTCCAGCCGTTATCAACGAGAACACATAAACAAATACGCTACATATAAAACTCTTGGACACAAAACGGATGTTGTGAGAGAGCAAAATGGATAAGAAATTGTGATCAAAAGAAGCAAAGAATACTGGAAATCTGAGAAAACTTGCAGTAAATGGGATTCCAGGGAACGATCACTGATAACAATTTGTCTGAAAACTCATAGTGAGTAAATAATAATGTAAACAAAATTAACCCAAATAGAAGTAAAGTTAAGCAAGCGATAATCGAATTATAAAGTTCAAGGAATCAATATTAAACATTCTGTAACGTTCTGAAATGAAACACCGGAGGAGAAAACGTAATGATTTTAGAATAGAAACGGGCCTTTAGATGAATCAATTCATTAAGATAAGGGAAAGTATATTGCCCCATTTCTCTTTCTCTCTCTCTCTCTCTCTCTCTCTCTCTCTCTCTCTCGCTCTCTCTCTCTCTCTCTCTCTCTCTCTATCTCTCTCTCTCTCGTTCTTTATATATATATATATATATATATATATATATATATATATATATATATATATATTTGCATTCCGTAGACCATGGTGAATTAATCCAAAACCATAATTTTCATTGGTTCTAACAACTTGATATTTCTGTACTTAAACACAATAGTAATTTATTAAAATTTAATATTCATTCCTATTCCTTACGCGCGTTTCATGGCAAAATTCCGATAAGTGTATATCTAATATATATATATATATATATATATATATATATAATCTTGGAAGTTTCTCAACCATTAAAACTATATTTAAAAAAAACAAAAAAAAAACTTAAGTCCCAAGTCGTTCAGTGGAAAATCACTCATGTAATTCAATTTAACTTGTACAGTTATTATATTAGTTTGCTTCTAACATTATTTAAGGGATCATCAGTTGTTTACCATGAAAAACTGTTTCGGAAATTTAAAAACAAGACAGTATTAAATTTCATGGCTTCCCAGCAGAGTTGATCAGACCCCACTTCCCTTAAAAGACAAAAACATAAACGTTTCGTATACTAAACCTAAGTTTTGTTCCGTATAAATGTTTTGCTAACTTATATTAATTGTTAAAAAAAGGAAAAAAAAAGAAAGAAAAAAGTTCTCCTTACCTATGTTGTTCGTCTGTCTAATTAAATTTATCCGTTACTTAAAAAAATGTTGCTGCATTTTAAAGTGTGTAGACGAATCCATTACACGACTTTTTAGGTGATTAATGTATTTTTAGTTTTAGTTTCATATTAAAAATATAAAAAATATCAACATATCAAAATATTTAAAATAAAAAAAAATAACTATATATATATATACATATATATACTTTTAGTCCTTTTTTTCTCCCCCTCCTCCTTCGCCGCCTCCTCTTCCTTTTTTGTTCAATTTCTTTGTCATCAATTTCAAATAAATACTAATCCTCCTTGTCAACTCACAGCGTTCATAAGCTTAACTGCCGATTTTTTTCTCTTTCTTCTTCTTTTTTTAACTCACAGCGCCTCCAACCGGTGTTCATAAGCCAACTTTCCATCCTTTCTCTCTTTCTTCTTCTTTTTCTTCCTTTTTTAAACTCACAGCGTTTCCAATCAGCGTTATCAGCTAACTGTCGATTTTTTCTCTTTCTTCTTCTTTTTAACTTTTTCAACATTTCTTTCCTTCTTCATCCTTTTCTACTTGCTATTAAACGTAACTATTTTTTATATAATTAGTATATGTGTTATATATACGATTACACATATTCTACATTATTTTTATTTATATTTAGATAGCTTTGGATTTGCTCTATCAATTTATTTTGATTAATTTGATAAGACTTAAAAGCACTAGGATGGCGAGTAATTGCCTTATTTAATTGTCTAAATATTTTATTCTGATCGCCACCTTGTTTAATCATTCTTATTATTAGGTCAGAAATTGGGGGCATAAAATCTACCAATTTTAAGATAACACGAGCAATCCTCAGAAATTCGGACATAATACTCCCGTAAAATATATACACAGGGCAAGTACTATTTTTATGTGGCATCCGCACGATACGAATATATATATATATATATATATATATATATATATATATATATATATATATATATATATATATATATATATATACACTCCTAATAAAAATTTAAGACCACTTGAAAGTCTTTTAAAAGAAACCTATTTTAAGGATAGATGTTAAACTCCTCCCACTTAGGGTTACCAATACTACAATCTAAAAAGTTATGGAAACAAAAAATCTACATTCCAAACATTTTATGCAGAAATTTACATTTTTTATAAAATGAGGCATTTTACACTTAATAAAAATTATAAGACCAGAGACAAAAAATCAACGAAATTGTATGAAAAGTGTATGAATACATTCAACAACCACATTTAATAATGAGTTCTACCTCCACTGGTTTTGATGAGTTCAAAAATTATTTGGGGCATGCTAGAAATAAGCGTTTCCATTAAGGTGCGGGAGATGTTGCTACAGCTTCTGAAAATGGCGTCACACCGTTCATTTTTTGTTGAATATAGTTTTCCATTTCGATAAACATTTCTTGTCATCCATCCCCAAACATTTTTAATTGGGTTCAAGACCGGTTAGCATGCAGGATGTCCCAAGAGATGGATCCCATTTTCTTGTAGAAAGGACAAGGTCCGTCGTGCAGCGTGAATCGTAGCATTATCCTATGGGAATAACCATCCATCCCTACACAATCGATTGCCCTCCGTCATTAACGATGCTTTTTGTAGCATGCTAACATAACCAGCCGCTGTCTGACGACCCTTCACCACCTGGAGCTCGATCATCTCTCTGTAAAAAAAATCACCCCATACCATTAGGGACCCTCCACCACTATGACGTGTAGAGAAAATTTCAGGAGGCATGTTTTTGCTATGCCAATATCGTTAGAAGCGATCAGAACGATCTAGATTTAACTTTTTCTCATCAGAAAAAAGACGTTCTTCCACTTCTCAATGTCCCATATTTGGTATTCACGACCAAACCTTAATCGGTCCACCTTTTGACGTGGAAACAGCCGAGGTATTGGTGTACGCTTTTTATTTACCATGCCTTTATGCCGTAAGTATCGTCTGATAGTTACTGGACTGCCTTAATTTGACTAGAAAAAAGTCCACTGTCTTTCAGAACAACTCGTCTTATTCTCCTACTCAATGCATGAGACATTTTGGGGGCCTGCCAGTGGATTTAGCTTTTCCATAATTCTCACTGTTCTTTAGAAAGTTGCAAATCACAGTTTTACTGCGATTTACCTTAGCTGCGATCGCCGGCTGTGACAAACCTTGCTTATGGAAATCTAGAATTAAAGCACGCTTAACTTCGATAAGTTTGCCAGCTTTACGCAGTGATTGCTAATCCATAACTAAACTAAAAACATTGGAATTACCATAGATCTAACAATTTATACCCCTGGTCTTATCATTTTGATCAAGAGTAAAATGCTTCATTTTATAAAAATGTAAATTTCTGAATAAAATGTTTAAAATGTAGCTTTCTGTTCCCATAACCTTTTAGATTTTAGCATTGGTAACCTTAAGTGGCAGGATTATACATTGGCCCATACAAGAAATAATGCACCTTTTCCAAGTAATGTTACCTCAAGTAACAGCACGTAGCTACATACTCCATCAGACTAGATAAATCATTTTCCTGGAAGCACAAAAGCACAAAAAAGATAACTGGTTAATTAAAGAGAGGAAAATTAATGTTCTTCACTTTTTTACTAACTCAACGTTGACAGGTGAATAGGGAGCTTTAATGGAATATTTGAAAATCTATGTATCTCATATAGAAAACAAGTGTTAGCCCCAGGAAGAGGCCCCTTGATTTATGAGAACTTTGACTGAAGTAAAATCAAACATATATATATATATATATATATATATATATATATATATATATATATATATATATATAAGAGGATTTAATGAATTAGAACATTCCAATTGTTCAAAGAATTAGAACAAGTCTAGTATGGCGTACGGTCGTTTCCAAAACATTTTGGAAATACTTTATTTTTTATCTTTTTAATTTTTTAGTTTTTTTTTTGAATTTACAAAGCCACTCCAAAACGTCTCTTCATTTAGCACCTTTAGCAGCAAATCATACAGAAAATTCAAGGATGAAAATAGCAAGTTCGTCTTATAGGAATATCTATTGACAGGAGGGGACGCAGGGACAAATATTAGAAAAATGAATAAGTTACAAATATAAAATAAAAATATAAAGATAAACCGATAATAATGATAAAACATTATGAACATTATCAAAATTGTAACGATAAAAATAAAATAAAATAAGGAATAAAATAAAGTAAAATATAATATAAAATATAAAAAATTATAATAGAATATATCAAGGAAAAATAAAATAAAAGGATAAGAAATTTAAAAAATACCAAATGAAATATACAATAAAATAGAAAAACTATAAAAAATAATATAAAAAATGATAAAAATATAAATATAAAAAATAAAAAATATAAAATAAAAAATAAATGGAAGTATAGTAGAGTAAAATAAAATAAAGTAAAAAAAATTAAAAAATAAAATAAAATAGAAAAATAGAAAAATTAAAAAATTAAAAAATAAAATAGAATAAAGGTATAATTAAAAATAAGGATAAAGATTAAAAAAAACAGAGGTAATAATAATAAGATGATAATAAAAATTAGAAATACAAAATGAGAATATAGGATAAATATAAAAGAAATAAGTAATAATAATAGTATGAATTAAGAAATTAGAACTATAAATAAATATAAGATAGAAGCATCAACAAGTTTCGAACAAAACTTGAATATTGTCAAGGCTCCTTTTCTAGAGGTTTTTAAAGAAAACATCTCGAAAGGAGATGAGTAGGGTAGGAGGGGAGGAGGGAGAACAGATGGGAAGGTATGGGCAACGGTTAATTTTAAGGGGAGAAGAACACCTTAAAAAAATGTATTATAGGGGAGGGATCAAGAGTGACTAGGAAATAAGGGATGTAATAGAATGGGAGTATAATTGGAACTATACTAACATCCGGGCACAGACAAGTGCATGAGTACATGTGAGATAAGGGTGAGGAGAAAACTTTTAGGGGGAGAAAAACACCTTACAAAAATTATCATAGGGAAGGGGTCAAGGGTGACTAGAAAATAAGGGATGTAATAGAATGGGAGTATAATTGGGACTATACTAACATCCGGGCACAGACAAGTGCATGAGTACATGTGAGATAAGAGTGAGGAGAAAAAAAGTCTTATTAATTCGGCTGGTTCTTCAGGAGGAGAGAACATGTTTTAGAGGGAATAATTATCCTCTACCTCTCATCGTGGTCTTCTACCAATTTGGCGTTCGAACCAATAAGTCAAACTGGAATAGCATTAGATGTGGGAGGGTGAATTATACCAGGAAATGTTATAAATTTAGTCTTGCGGTTATGCGTTATATAAGGAGAAAGTCGTAGTAAACAGAGTCTGCGCTCCGAAGGTTGGATATATTACCTGGATTAATTGGTTGAAGGAAATGAATAAATTGATTTTAACCCACATTCTATTGGGAAAAGAATGTCGTCATACCTCCGAGGCGTTAGTCCTTATATCCTTAGAATTCCCTTTTACATACGTTTTATGTATGTAATCAAGTTGGTTAGGAGTTTCAAAACTGCAATTCGTAGATATATATAACCGTGAAAAATAGATGCAAGAGCACGACATCCGTGTTAGTCACAGCTAGTACCAGCATGTGACGGTAAATTCTCTTCACTCTCCTTACTCGACCTAAACGTGAAACCATCTGGTGGCGAAATCGTTAATGGTATGGGAAATAGCCTTACTTTGTAGAAATGCAACGACTAAACATTACTTTTATTTCTTTTATAAAGCTGACAAATCCATTCTGCTTTATGGATCAGATTATTAGACACAAAATGTTGCTCGATCTAAGAAACTGACTATACTCCAAAATTGACTATACACCAAAATACATAACCAAGATTGACTATACACCAAAATGCTACGCGTCGTATACTACATATCGTGGCGAGACCGTGTACCAAAAAAAAATACTGTATGATTGCCTCCCACGCATATCTGCAGTTATTTAACACCAACTTTTGGCGATGTATTTTGACACGACAACCAAGCTGAACAAATGTTGCCATGCTTCCCAGAGCTAGTGACTGGAAGACCTGATATTAGGATCAATACTCTTCTGGAGAAGGACACTGACATGTTGCGATTAGAGCTTCTGGCCTCAATGAGTGAACAGGTATTGTAGATCACGAATTTCATGAATGTTTCAATGTTAATTGATTGATGACCGATAATAAGATGAAGCTTTATTTTTTCCTCGTCGCCGACAAAATGGGTATGCAGCACGTGTTTGTTGGGGTGGCAATGCTTGGGTATTTACAAAGGCATAACTAACATTAGAGTGAATATTGTATTATGACATTTATGGAATATTCAGTGAAATACCAACTTGTTTATACAAAACGAGCTGTAAATATCTTGCGTTAACCGGGAGTCATTTTACTTTCTTTTTAGTTAGCTGTTTTAATTATGACATTTGTTTCGTGTTATTTTTATTAAATTAGTTTATGATAGGATTTTGAATGTTAAGTTTTATTATTACGTTATTATAAAACTAGAAGTGATCTTATAATAATGTTGTTTTAATCTCTATTTATAATATTATTGGATGTAAATAGCCTCCAAACTTAAAAGTTTAGAGGCTATTTACATCCAATAATATTATATT
The DNA here is from genome assembly GCA_963556195.1 of Sepiola atlantica. Classification (NCBI taxonomy): domain Eukaryota; kingdom Metazoa; phylum Mollusca; class Cephalopoda; order Sepiida; family Sepiolidae; genus Sepiola; species Sepiola atlantica. Next base: position 68,364,829 of record OY744517.1, on the reverse strand, counting down.
AAATATAATATAATATAATATCAAACCATTAAAATTGATTAATATATGAGGATTTGCTAAGATTTTTAAAGTCAGAAATTACTTTTCTGTTGTCAAGGGTATGACCTTAACGTTTATCTAGTGTCGAAGACCCAATTTGAGCGCTTTGGGGTAGTAGTGTTACCCCTTAATTATCCTAACCCCAGGTCTATTAACACCAGGAGTAGTAGTACTTGTAAGAATCTCGAGTAGCAATTAATTTTTTTTATTGAAGCTTGTGAGAGAGGGAGATAGAGAAAGTTACTTCTAATGAGTGTGTAATCCAATTTTTAAAATAAGTGATATGTATACTTATTCCCGGGCACTGTTGAGTCGGGAGAGCTAGTAGGTAATATAGTATCGTCAGCACGTCAGTCCCAGATTTGTTTGCTTTGCTCAAACATGCAATCTGTGTGTGGTTTTGTGGTTTTTTTCGTGTAGGAAGTCCATTTCATCACTACTCCTACAATATATACTTTTTCAGTTGCTAAAAATTATGCTACTACTTGCATATTCACTCTGCCAGGGTCACACATATTGGTTAAATAGAAATCGTCGTTTACATACTGTTTTTTTTATTCTACAAAATATACATCTACAAAATAAATTGATCTAGAAACCAATCATATACAAAAGATATTTACGATTTCGGCTAAAATTAACCAACTGCGGTTGATATGCCGCAAAAGCAAACAACAACCCTAAACAACCAAGCAACCGTTGGTCGTTTCCTTAGCTACACAAGCTTTTTATCGATTTATGATTCTCGCATTTGCTTCAGACTTGGAGGTAAAACTGATGAAGTGGATACCTGCGCAGACTGACGATTCTTTGGGTTCAATAGCATCACTTTTACTAGGAATATTTGCAACCTTAACGTGATCTTTTCTTTGAATACTTGATTCTATAAGAATCGGATAAAAAAACAATCGCAACAAAACATAACTAAAAAGGTCAAAAGTCGAAGCATGCTGATTCATACGAAGTACGTTTGTTTACATCGGAGTGATTCAAGGGATGTGGTTGCATAATAAATGGACGACTGCTTAAGGCGAATATAGTATATAAACATTTCAAACATAATTAAAATCTGAATGAAATCAAAACAACAAAAGTAAGGAACGATAAAAAGAATTCATACACAATGATTTTTTTATGTTTAATCGCATAGTTGCATTTTTTCGTTTTGTCCAGACCAGGGTTCAAAAGAGCATGGTGACTAGTCCTGTTTTTAGTGTAGAGGGCAATATCAAAACAATTAAAATAAAATAAAATAAAATAAAACGTACGTTAATTGAATAGTATGCAAACAATTATTCGCTAATTTGTTAACTTGATAAAAAGATGCAACTGACATTGCTTTTCACTGTCTGCTGTGATTTATTACTGCTGACCTATCACCGTATGTCACTATTTACTTATTTTCAAATGGGTATGTCCACATATATGTGTGACTGTGGCTGTGGCTGTGGCACAAACGTATACATAACTATATTTGTATACCTCATATATATAAAGTAAAGTGATATATTCCTCTATTTCAATGACCGGATTAGCTTTTGTAACAATTCGTATATACCACAATATGTTTAATTACACTTATATATCATATATTGGTTTGTGATCCCAAAAGGAAACATTTTATTTTCGATCAATTTTCTCATTTTATAATCCAATCCAATCAACAGGTTTTGGTTTAGTTACTAATGTCATAGATGGAGTCAGAGGAGATAACGCGCTCTCCGTCGTAAAGTCTCTTCCTGTAATACATTACACCGTAAATAAAGGAATATATATAATTAGAGTCAATAGTTTTTTTTATTATATCGTGTGTCCGATCATCTCATACAAATCGCTACTGCGATTTCCGAATAATGCCATTTAAGTTTAAACTTTTTTGAACACTTTCTGTTAACGCTGGACAAGAATAGCTAGCATAACAATAATAAACCATTAAAATGTATTGTCTTAACACATTACTGTACTTACACGATATATACGATCGTAATAAGTGTATTAATATTATCATTTGCGTCTTTAAACGTTTGAATGCAAATTCAAACTTTGCTAAAAAGCGAATTCAGAAGGTATTTGACAATTAATGTACATGACGTTAGCATTACTATAATCAGCGCGCCACATCATCTTTCACTTACATGACGTAAGCATTATTATAATCAACGCGCCACATAATCTTTCACTAACATGACGTTAGCATTACTATAATCAGCGCGCCACATCATCTTTCACTTACATGACGTTAGCATTATTATAATCAACGCGCCACATAATCTTTCACTAACATGACGTTAGCATTACTATAATCAGCGCGCCACATCATCTTTCACAAACATGACGTAAGCATTACTATAATCAACGCGCCACATCATCTTTCACTAACATGACGTAAGCATTATTATAATCAGCGCGCCACATCATCTTTCACTAATATGACGTAAGCATTACTATAATTAGCGCGCCACATCATCTTTCACTAATATGATGTAAGCATTACTATAATCAGCGCGCCACATCATCTTTCACTAATATGACGTAAGCATTACTATAAGGTTACCCTTTATTTTGGTAAGGATAAGAAATAAAATTGATTCCGAGTCGATTCAACAACTGCTTAGCAAAATTGATATTTTGGAATTACTGTACTTAATTAACACGTTAAGGAAAACAACCTTTTTTACTTATCATTTACAAATAATTCATTTAAGTAAATATTTTTTCATGCATTATATTATGCATTGTTTTTGTTTTTTTTGTTTTTTTATTTGTTTTTTATTTATCTACCTCCCACAAGGTAAGATGTGACACAAGGTCGGGAAAGTGGGATTTGATAAGCCAGCGCTCGAGAGGTGAGCACTCTGGCCATTTAAAAATTGCCTGGGCATCCCATCGGCATTGCTCGGTAGGGGCGCCTCAGGCAGTAAGCAATAAACTTACTCCTCCCCAAAGAGGGGAGGCAAAGCCTGGGAGGGTAAACCTCCTAGAACTGCACAGGACGAGTCTCGTGCAGTATCCATCGGAACAGATACTACACTTTGATCCATTGTTTTTTAGATACCAATATTGCAGAAAAAATGTGGTGATATTCGATCCTAATGCTATTGAGTAAATAAGGAGACTAGAAAGTGCACCTTCGGATTACTTTCAGGAGCCTCGTGATTCTCGCTTCCCTTATTCTGTACTTTAGTCTTTACATTCGATGAGCGGTGTTTCGGACAAAGGGGGAATCAGTGTTGTTTGCTGGATCAAAACCTATCCATCTAACACTTATCCTTTGCTATTTTTTTACCTTGAAATATTTTTCATCCCCTTACATCAAGTGGCGTCATGCTTTGTCTGGAGCTATTTCCATAAAAAATAATTTTAAAAATCACACGTGACAAAAGCGCGTCATTGGCTTCGAGTGAAGAAAACTTACAGTTAGAAAATAAAATTTAGAAAATAAAAACAACAGAAATGTCTCGATAATCGAAAGAGATCAAATAGAATCTCATAGAAACCGCAACCTTATTTCCATCAACTCTGATTCTTCCTTGTAAGACATTCACAGCAAGAACTAGTCCTCCTATCACAACTGCATATAACTTCCTTTTCTTCATCCGTGTATTTAGTATCAAACAAAAATTCCATGAACAAAGTTTATTTTCAAGAACTTCCCATCTATGACTGCTATCATGCAGTGACTGCTATCATGCAGTCTTCAATATTCTCGTCTTACAATCCAATACTAACACATACTTGTCATAAGATTCAAATTTTGTTCATTCTTTTCACTATTTTTAATCCTCTCATAATACTCTGCACCATTCTACGCAATAACTGTTATATTCGAATAGGTGTTAACCTTAATATGTTGTGACTCCTTAGTAAAAAAAATGAAGAAAAAATACAACATTGAAAATTACCCACTCATTACTTATATCAATATGATTCACTAGATAAATCCAAAGGTAAATATATTTTGTTAAGAAAAATAATATACATTACATTTTCCATAAATGTTTTTAACAAAAAAATGTATACATCATGTATTTAAAAGTTAGTTGTTTTGGACGATTTATCAGCTTTCTTTACTCGTAAATTATTTTGACTGTTCAAATAGAAAACAGTCCATAATAAACTTAAAAAGCAATAATTACTCATGGTTCATTGTCAATTGACGTACTTTAACTTTTTAATAAGGTGTCTACATTGAAAAATGTAAAAGATACTAGCGCGCCCATTGGAAATCACACAGTGTTTCTACATCAATCTCTATAATTTACTGTTAATAATAAAAATATTCCATTTATTATTAAATGTCGGTCAATCCGAATACTAGTAAGAGAAAATTGACATATTCAAAACTATGAATATGTTCTGCCTTCCGTAAAAATAATTGTCGCTAAATGTTCTTTAAACCAATAAAACGAATGTTACTTTTTTGGAATGTATTCATTTAAAATTGTACAGTTTTCAATTGACGGGACGACATAGTTTGATTATGGAACAATTCATTTTAAAATGAGAAAAGTCGGAATTTTTTACCTTAGCGACATCAGATTCATCAATAATCACCACTTGTGTGTGAAAGGTGATAACGTATGTACAGAACATGAAATGCATTATCGTATTATTTTTTGCCGCTTTTTTTGCATGAATAAGGTCATTCTTTAAAATAGTGTTACTATATATGCATAGTATGCATAATCATATCAGATCATCTTATACTACAGGCAGGATACAGATTTAGGAAGTAATAGATTTTAAATTAGCATATTTTAGAGCAGTGGCTGCTTTTTTAAAGAATAGCGTGTATTGCGTAGATAAGTTCTGTCTGTTATGAACGGGTAATAATTATCTACGAGACCGAAATATAGAAAATTCATGAAGAGAAAAGTGAGACGCTATCGTTTGTTCCTTTCAATAAATATCCTTTGAATTTTCGATGTGACTGATTTATTTCATTTAATCTCATTCCATTATTGGGTCATTTCTTCTGTTATATTTTACAATTTCTTATAATACTAGCAATTTCTGCTAGAATATTAAATATTAAATCGTTTAGAACGCCAATACGTAGTTAGAGCAAAATATTTTTTGTGACGCTGAAAATTATTTCCAACACTATTGATAATCTTTACCCATTCATTTATTTATCCATTTTTATCGCTTATGTTTAAATTGATATTTTGTGACTTCATAGATTCATGATTTACGTTATGTAAATCATGAATCTATGAATTCACACCAAAGCTATAATGTGTTGTTAAGGTAATGTTTTAAGCTCTATTTATAAGAATGTCCAAAGAGGTTAGTAAGTAGAACCTCAGACTGAAGACATCAAGGTTTCGGATTCGATGTCCTGTCATAGAAACTGTTTTATTTGTTTGGTATTAATTATTAACTACTAATGCAATATTCCCCATTTCTTAAAGTGGTTAGGATCTCTGATATTTTTAAATGAGACAACTTTCGCAATGAATCTATTACTAGTAAAAGAAAGTGTGACTGATGGGAGTACAGACAGAAAAAATAACTGTTTATATCAGATAATAGGTATGATAAGGTTTCATATTATATTGCATTTATAAAAAGCATGCAATGCAAATGTATATCTTTGAAAGTATATATGGAAATGTGTATCTTTGAAAAGAATATATATATATATATATATATATATATATATATATATATATATATATATATATATATATGAATTATGCCGGTATGATGTTATTAAGACATGATCTGGGGGGGTGTGGTCAAGTTTTGAAATGAAACACTTTTTGTGATGATAGCTTCGTAATTTTGAAAATCGCCGTTATCGCATTTTGCATTCGAAGTACCTCGTAGAGACAAGGACTCATGCTGGGATGTTCACAGACCGTCTCTCTGATGATCCTCTATCTAACAGTTTTCTCAAGTTGAAATCTCAAGTAGCGAGTTCTTGAGTGGTCCGGTGATAACCAGTGAGAAAGACTCCGCCAGGAGGAAAGGAAATTGGAGGAACAGACCTGGCCCTTTAGGCATGACAAAAAGTTGTTTGTGGTAGATGGCAATCAGTTGAAGCTGGGGTTCTTGCCCAGGCAGGATGGATCCATCTGGATCTTTTAGCTAAACTATTGTGCTAGACTATTCTTCCTTGATCGGGAAGGTCTCATCTTGCAAGCCTGTCGTTCAACTTGGAAACACGAGTGTCAATTATAACATCTAGGATATACTATCTATATCTAGTTTGATATATAAATAAAGAAATTTATAAAACTAAGGAAAGAAAAAAATTAAAAAAATGTTAGTATGAACTAATTTTTTACTATGTGTTTTAAGTTGAACTTCCGACTATATTTTGAGATATCGAATTATTTTCTATATTTTGATTTGCATTAGTGAAATACAGAGTTCATTAATTGCTATAAAAATAACGGAAATGTTTGAAAACGCTGTTGTGGGGAGTCTTGGATCTGATGATTAACATGCGAATTTTTAAAAAACTTTTTTGAATCGCATTTTGCTTAAATTATTTTTAAGTTAATAAAATGAAATAATCCATATAATCACAAATGCTAACGTATATTGTTGTGGCCAGTAAAAAGAGACAAAAATAGATAGAGAGCAGTTGGAAGCATAAACACAGGTGGTATTTACATGTTTTTAATTATCGGTGCGTGTGTGAGACCCCTGGCCCAGTAGGGGTTTAAAGGAACTAGATTTTTCCAGAGAACCCCATGTCTTCATATCTGAGTGAAGAATCCAAGTGGATGTCGCTGGAGCAATGATGTGGGATGGAGCCAATTGGGTTGAGTTGGTGTATCACCCTGGGTAGTGCACGCCCCTGCATGCGCATATAACTTTGACCCAAATAGTCCCCCGTTGTTGTTGTTGTTTGATTTCGTGTGGAATCACTCTGGATAGATGACACAACTGTCACCCACATATAATGGCCAAGTTCAATCTTAAGCGGTGGTTGATTGCTCACTCAATCAGAGGTTCTATTCGGTTAAATAAGGATCATAAATTGTGCTTGGGTGAATTATTAAAAGTTGAGAAAGAAAAGTGTTATTTTGTACCGTTCATGTTCTGTGGGGAGTAGATATAGGTTGTGGTGGACATTCGTTTTTCTCTGCACATGTGTTCCCAGGGAAAACTGGAAGCACCTACCTGGGCTCTTATATTCATATTGTTTTAGAAATCTGGGTTTCAAACATTTTTAAGTTGAAATTATGGAAAAGGCTTTTGGTCTAAATATTTTGAATAGTAGAATTATAAAAAAGATTTTTGGAGAGTGCCTGAAAGTGTGCAGAGGACATTTGCGATGTTGAGAAATGTTTAGAATTGTAGAATTATAGAAAGGTTTTTGGAGTGTTCCTACAACTGTGCAGATGATATTGGCACTGTTGTGAAATCATGAAATTGTATAATTATGGAAAGGATTCCTGCAAGTGCACAGAAGATATTGGTACTGTTGAGAAAATCAAAAGTGATAGAATTATGGAAAAGGTGTTGGGAGTAACCCTGCAAGTTTACAGAAGATATTTGGGCAGTTAAGAAATGTTAAAATAGTGGAAATAGAAAAAGATCCATGTATGCAAGAAATGCATGGAGCATTCCCGTCAGAGGCGTGGACGTTAGAAATAATTTAAAAATAAATATATACCATGCAATTAATTTAATTGGGAGGAGATGTGTTTCGATACCAAGAGGATGTGCAGGAGCTGTTAATGTCAGTTGTCCTCCCCTCTGTGTAAAAGTTGGATGAGGATAAAAAGATATTACTGAATTGTATATTGTCAATGAAAGGGCGGAAAAAGAGAAATAAGTTTAACCTTGCTAGTTCCAAGGCAAATAATAATGGCAGTAATGAAGATAATGATGAGAGTGATGATGATGATGTGATAGAGAACCTATCCGACAGCAAACGATCAATTCAAAATTAAGTTAAATTAGAATGAGAGGCCGAAAAAACAGTTGATATCCTAGCGATGCACAATTTTTGAGATAGTAGGTTTCAGTTGAAAATAAGCGTGACCTTCCCAGTTGTTAAACAACATTTTAAAGCGGGGAAAATGGACGTTTCAACTAGTGTTTAACTTAGGTTAAACAAAGGGAAAATAAACAACAACTATGTGTTGCATGTGTATAGTTTCATAGCTATAGGAGAAGACTAGTAAACATGTGTAAAAAAGGTTTTTACAAAAAAAGAGAGAATGAACCCATTTGGTAAGAGAAGAAAACAAAAAGAAAACCACAAATGAATGTTTTGCATGTGCATAATTTCACAGTACATAAAAGAGGACGAGTTTAAAATGTTTAAAATAAAAAACATAAAAAAAGTGAACTTTATTGTTAAAACTAAAAGAAGAATGGAGAAAAGTAAATGAACCACTGTGGGGAAAAAAGTAAAGTAAATAATTTTTAGAAAGATGATGTATTCTTAAATGTACATTACATACTAGACATTTTAGTGATGAACTGTTGCAATTGAACTTTTACTTCTCATCGGGTCTGTTCTGATGTGATTTTGTTTGTTCTTTTTCAGCAGGACTGAGTGAAATGCTGCAAGAGGAATTTCCGACATTGTGGATGGTAGACGTTGCAAGGATTAGATGCAAAGGAAAATAAGGGTTGAGGGCACAAAAAAGTGAGAATATTTTGGGTTTATTTTGGGCCACCCAGAAGTTTATTTCTCTTAGAAATAAAGTAAGTACTTCATAAAGACAGGAACTCATGTTGAGATGTTCACAGACCGTCTCCCAGGTTATCTTGAAATTTCAAGTGGCGAGTGCTTGAATGGTCCGGTGATGACTAGTGAGAAAGTCTCGGTCAGGAGTAAAAGAACATAGGAGGCATAGATTTGACCATTTGGGCATGACAGGAAGTTGGGTTTGGAGTGAGAGCTGGCAATCAGTTGAAGCTTGGGTGCCTGCCAAAGCAGGATTAGCCTATCCGGGTCTCTTAGCTAAAGGATTGTGCTGAACCTATCTTGCATGGTCGGGGAAGGTCTCATCTTGCAATTGTCTCGTTCACCTTGGGAACACGCGTGTAAATTATAGCATCCAACAAAAAATGTGTTACTTGTTGATAAATTGTAGCAGAAAAAATTAATCTTCCACCTCTTCTTTCTCTACTTCGTTATCTTCTTCTTTCTCTTCTTCTTCCTCTTTCTCTTCTTCTTTCTCTTCTTCTTCTTTCTCTTCTTCTTCTTCTTCTTCTTTCTCTTCTTCTTTCTCTTCTTCTTTCTCTTCTTCTTTCCACGTCGTCCCTCGTAGACTACGCTCTCAGCCTTTTGCCGTCTTGCCTCCAGCGACCCGTTTTTATATCAAACTGGACTCTCGTCTCCGCGAGAGAACACGAGATTTCACGGGATTACCTGGCGATATTAAGCCTAGGACGCCATCTTGCCGCTCTTTGGGCGGTCCAGCCCTGCAGAGCGCGCATCGAGACCGTTTGCCAGGTAATCCCATGTTTTCACAATTTATAACACATAAATTGGACTCATGGGTTTTACTCCGAATAGGAGTTCGTTGTTGAAGCACTGAGTGAGATCTCACAACAACCCTTGACCAGCACAACGTGTGGGGACGACCACAGCCAGTGCAGTGAACGAACACATACATACAAGTTAACAAACACACACGCATATATATATATATATATATATATATATATATATATATATATATATATATATATATATATATATATATCCCAGTCAGCATTTTTCTTGGAAATATATTTCATTAAATAGTACAAATAACTTGTGGCTGCATATCTTTTCTTTGATTCTTTTCTAAATTCCTGATCAATTTTCGAATTTCGGACTGAAACTGGCAGACGTTTTATCTTTACTTGTTGTGTATCCAAGTTGTTTCGGTTTATTCCGTAGCTATCATTAGGAGGGCGTATCGAGTAAAATGTTTTTTATACACAAACTCTATTAATATGAATGAATGAACCGAAATTACAAAGGTACACAACAAGTACCGAACTTCTGTCTAGCTCTGTCCTGTTCTCGTGGGGAGGCAAGTAAATATAAATAGTAAATAAAAATCCATGAAACAACGTAAATGTTCATTTACTTTAATGCAGCAATAACACAACTTAACTATTAATTTTGAATTATTGTTGTTTTTTTTTAATTTATATTGAATAAAGTTCACTTTAAGTATAAATCGAATCGTGTGCCTTTCTTTTATTTTATTTTAAATGCAATTTTTAAATTGTTTTAATTCTTGCTTTGAAGGTTCTCGTTCATTACTTACAGTCTGTTCGACATATATCGCTTGCTACCTACGAGCATGACGTCAATTTTCAGTGAACAGGCCTTAGTTTACTTTACGACGGCCACGGTAGAACCCACTAATAACTTCAAATACGTGTATCCGATTTCAATGAAATTGTAACCTCATGTATAAAATATTAATTTCCCGATCAGTTTTCTAAACTTTTTGTTTCTTCTTACTATATTAGTAACTGAAACGGGGTGGGGCCAGTAAAAAACCAACAAAGTAATATTAAGTTATGAGTATAGTGCAAAAAGATCTACCGTTATTCATTAAATCCCAAGCAACGTTGGGTCTGCTTGCTAGTTAGATATATCCTTGTAAAGCCAAACCAATGCATATATTTCAAATAAACACAGTAGCAATATATTAAGTGGTTATTATTGTTTTAATATAATAATAACAACCATTTAACAACGTGTTCCCGATTTAATTTTCAACACATGCATTGACATGACTTTCAAGAAAATATAATATATAATTACGTTATTTAGTTTGATTTGATCAATGAAGAAACTTATTTTTGCGTTATATTTATAGTTATTTTTATATTGCGAGGCTGTTGTTTAAACGCTCGAAATAAAAATAATGAAAAGGGGAAAAAATAATGAATGAAAGACGAACAAATTGCAAGGAAATTCTGTCCTGAAATATTCCCTTTTACAATTAGATTATCCACATTTCTATTTGAGATATTTTGTTTAATAAATATTAGATTAACGAAATAAAACTTCAGTTGTATAGTATTATCATTATTCGAATTATCATTATTCTTATCATGGTTGTGATACTCATTACTGCCTATGTAACCTCTGACCTGCTTTAGGTACATACTTTCGAACTCGATAATCTATACGGAATTTTGAACTAATTTTTTTTATTATAGCATGGGGTTAGATTGTTCTCGTTCTGTCAGCCATGACTTTATAGAAGAAGTGATTAATTATTATGTTATTATTATTGCTGAAGAATGTCACTTAAACCTGATGCATCGTTTCGAACTTCAGATTTTTTATAAATGGTTCAGTTCTAAATTCCGGACAGGTTCCACAGTCGACTATTAGCTTCTCAAGTTCGGAAAGATACACCCGAAGAAGGTGAAAGGTGACATTGACCAAAATGTGAATAAAACAACCAAGATGATAATAGTAATCCGAAAAATCTAAATAAACCAAAATAAAATATGTTTCTTTAGATAATTCAGTTATTTTTTTTTTAACTAAAAAAAAAGTAAAAGAACAAGACATTCCAAAATCAAGGCAACACATATTGCAGCACATATTGGAAAAGGGGAGGACTTGAATGCCTAGTGGGGAAGACTTGAATGCCTACTAGAATGTCTCCGCTCTCCCTGCACACGGGTTTGTCAGAGACTCTGACATGAGTATACTTTTTACTTGAAGTAAACCCTGACCAAATATTCAAAGAAAAATGGTGTGCTGTCTCCTCAAGCCATCCAGCACGTCTCCCGAGTTGCGGACGGCAGACCCCCCTATATTAATAGAGGGCAGCTTCGAATAATGATTTAGAAGCCGTTGACAACGAGGAAATGAATAATAACAATATGAATAGAAACAAAGATAAATACTGGCAGGTCGGTACCAAGGATAAAACGGCCCATCAACCCGTTCATACACCAGGCGGAAAGATGTAAGCAATGGTGTGAACCTTCCTGCCTCTATAAATGGTGCTCCAGCCATGACAGAGGCCAACCAGAGTCAGCCATCACGCCTTGAGACAAAAGGTACTGGCCCCCTATCTCCATCAAATGCAGCAACAAACAAAGAAACATAAGAGGCTTAAAAGCCCAACCATGGACTGTTGCACAAAAGTAGGTGCTATTGTTTTGCTACCACTATTCAAAGTTTGAAAAGTGGAGCAAAACATACAATGAGAATCTAGCTGATAAGATCCAAGAATCTACCCTCCCCGAAGAAAAAAAACATACACCGGTTGCCCGTCTACGATCACTTGTTTCCCAGATGGGAATATATATAACAGAAAAAGAGAGCACCCTTATAAAAAATGCAGCTATAAGAGAGGCTGAATAAGACTACCTTCTTATCAGGGAAGAAGAAACTAGACGGAGACAAGAGTCTAGATGGGAGAGGGAAGAAAAGTGAACACTGTTATGGGCTATGAAATATCTCAAGCAAAATATACCAAACAAAAAAGAGAACATAGACCTAGAGGGAAATATTCTTCCACTTCTGTCCAGGCAAGAAAAATGTTCCACCACAAAAAATAACTTGCCAAAGATATAACAGCATGAGCCTGTTCAATAAAGCTGAGCTGGACTATATAGCATCAGAGGTAGCAGCCCTCATGAGAACCAAAAAGTGTCCACCTGAAAGCCCCATCAAAATTCCCACAATTCCCATCATCGTCCAAAACACAACACCACAGGTACAGCAGAAATCACATTACCATTCACGCATGAATGAAGCCGTCAAACTGTCTGGGCTCATGACAACCCACCATAAAGCTACATCAACACAAGAATCCCCTTTATCAAGGGGCTCTCCGACAAGTATACAACTACAATCAGCTGTCTATTTAGAACCAAAGTTCTTCCTCACCACTATCACCGAGGCTAAATCAAGTAACATACGCTGCAGGACTTCACATTGTTAAGAAAACACTCCCTCAATTCAAAAAGCAATGGGAGTCGAGAGCAGTAGCCACAACACCACTGTGGAAACCGAAGCTCCGGAAACCACTTAACCTTTGCAGAAAGGAAGTCTCTCAAATTAAACAATTCCTTGCTGCCCCTACAGTGCGGGGACGGCTGAGAAACACCATCTGCAGACTTATTTTTAAATACAAAGAACAGTGTAGAAGAAATTGAAAACGTTGCGAGGGTACTTGAAGGCAAAATCCCAGCACTTGCCAAAAGAATTGAAGAAAAGGATAAAAAGCACAGGGCGAAAGTGGAGAACAGACAGTTCAAAAAGAATACAAGACTATTCTACCGAAATTTGGTTGGAGAGAATATAACAGTGGAAAAGCCACCAGAAGAGGAGTTAGAAAGCTACTGGAGGCCTTTGTTTGAGAATGAGGGACCATGCAACCAAGAGGCCAAGTGGATTTTAGATATAGCTCGAAGTAATAAAAGCAAGCCAAAAATGCCAGAGCCAAAGATAACGTCTGGAATGATAAAACGAAAGCTAGATCAATTTCAGAATCACAAAAAAACTGGCATAGACAATATACTTAATTTCTGGCTGGAATAACTAACAACACTTTATAGCCATTATAGTAGCTGCTTCACCAGACTGTTGAAGGGTAAGGAGGCCACACCAGCATGGCTAGTAAAAGGTGATACGACCCTCATACCCAAAACAAGTGAGACACAAAACCCTACAAAATACAGACCGATATGCTGCCTCAATACAACCTATAAACTCTTCACTTGTCTGTATGTATATATTGATGATTTAAACTAATTTTAAAATGAAGTTTCACATGTAGAGCTTACACAAAGGTGTTTTTATTATTTACAGTTGTTAGAAGGCAGTATTGATTTTAGTCATACAATGAATAATTAATGTTTTTAACTACTAGACTATCATCAGTATAATATTTACGACGGTGTTAAATAAAAATACAAATGAGCAAAAATGCATCAATAAGTTACAAATTTAATTAAAACAAAATGAATATCCTCAGAAAAGATCCATTGTCAAATATCACGATTAAAACAATTAATTATTTAAATGTATTTCACATAAAGATGCATATGCGCCAAATTGCTTTTAGAAAGTTTTGTAATATGAACAAGGAAATAAGTTTAATACACTTATATGTCAAAAGAGGAAAATATTAATCAAATTTCATTTTTAATTTTGGTACTAACAAGTTATTTATATATATATATATATATATATATATATATATATATATATATATATATATATATATATGAGGAAATAGAGAAACAATGTTTCAGACTTTAATTAAAGTTTGCCACCGATCGAAGATGGTCGTATTTTAAACGACCGAAATATTTCGGTATAACTATATAACATGAGTTTTTTAGTTTATTTTTGATAGTTGTTGATTTGCTTATCCTTTATTCCATTTTTATTTTTACACGTATATATATACATATATATATATATATATACATATATATATATATATATATATATATATATATATAGAGAGAGAGAGAGAGAGAGAGAGAGAGAAGAAAAAAGAGTGATAAATATGCGACGATTGTCCAAATTTATTTCAAATTTCAATTGTTCAATGCAAGGTTGTCAGTAATAAACTAGTGTTTATTTTTCTTTCCTTAAGCCAAGGCTTTTCAAAGATCGAAATCTTATCATCAGAGGAGAAATACAGATGGATAAGTTGGCTTTCGAAAAAACCAAAGTTCAAATATTTGAAAAATATGAGAATTATTAAAAATTATTAAAATAATTTTTGTCAAAAAACGTACTGAATGAAAAGAAAAATTTCGTGAAAAAGATATACAATTGTCCGGGTGGTAAGTTTCCGTTGAAAAAGTTCGGTGAAATTGTAGAAAGTGAAGAAAAACACTTTGCATGGGAGCAGGTTGGAGAAGGTGCTCAAAAGTAGATAAGTCCAGATGCACTTAAAAGAGGCTGGGAAGAGGAAAACAGGCCATTTTTTTGATTTACTTCCGGGCCTAGTAAAACGGTAGGATCTCATACAAGGATTAACTCAGAATGAGAAAAAACCAAAGTTGATGAAAGTTTCAGATTTGGGGTCAGGATGGGGGGGTTAGGAGGTGCGGGGTAGTTTAAAAAGTCGCTTTGTGAAAATGGGGGAAAAAAGAAAAGGAGGACGGGTTGGCATGGGGATGTAGATAAAGTGACAGGTGGGTTAAGGGTGCGGGCGAGCGGTAGGGTGTAGGTTTTGGGGGTGGGGTTAATCTTAAATGGTGAATGGGTATAGAAATAGTTGATTCTAAAAATAGAAATAAAAAAATGTGAGCTTCCAGCAATTTCAGGCGGCTAAAGGCAGATTAAATTGTAGTTATCAGATATGGTTTCAGTGTGTTTAAAGAATAAAAAATAGAGTAGAATTAGTGAAAGCATGGTATAATAAATATAGGAATGTGAGAGAGTGGATGATTAAAATTAAAAAATTAAAAGATTAAAATTTAAATTTAAAAAGCTAGGGAATAGTTAATTAAAAAATTTATTTATTTATTTTTAATTTAAAACCAAATTAAGGGTTAGATGAATAAATTGGAGGGACATTTAATGACCAAGGAGATAAGGGGGGGGGATAAATTAATGGGAAAAGGGTTAGTGAAATTTAAAGGTCAAGTCTGTTCTACTCAGGTATATTGAAATTTAGGAGAGGGGAACAATGTAAGGGATAAGGATAGATTGTTAGAAACAATTTGTTTCGATTTCTAGTAATAGGGGTGGAGTTGGGTTGGTTCAATCAAAAATTTGAGTGCAGTGTCCATTTTATAATCTATGGTTTAAATGGTGAGTCGTAACAGGGTAACAATTAACAGTTACAGTTTAAATTTAATTAGATATATAGGGAAACTTGCAAGGGGTTTCCAAGTAGTATGAACATATGATTTGGGAGGGGGGTGAAATTGGTCAAAGATAAGATAAGTTGAACAAAGAGAGAATGGGCCGATAGAAAGTGGCTCGCGAGTATATAGAGGGATTAGGATTATTCAAAAATAGGCCAAAATAAGTAGTTATGTAACTAGCTCGAATCAATCAAAATAGTTAAAAAGATTACTCAAAGGGGGTTATGGAGGCTATTAAGGAGATAGGACAGAAATGCTAGTAACAGTTTATATAATATAAGTGTTATGGGCCAGGGTTGGATTGAAAAATTAAGCAGACCTGCGTTTTGAAGCTAGTGTGTTAGAGAGCTGATAAGAATTACAGGGGGGTATTAATGGACCCAATTGGAGGGGAATTCAAATGTCGTAGTTAAAATGATAACAAAAAGAAGTTACAGGGGAATATGTTGCAAATAGGAAGAGTCCAAATATAAGGACGATATAGTGGAAGTGTAGGGGATAATAAGGGGGGGGGGAAAGAGAGGCCGAGAAAGAGTTTGTAGGTGGGATTACGGACAGGAGAAAACAAAGAGATAAATATAAGGGGTTAGGAGTGGAGCTGAAGCAAAAGGATAAAAGGAGCTGTATTGCAGGAGAGGTATATAAGTCTAGATATTAGGTATGTTAATGATCGGTGGAAAGTTGGAGGAGTAATGTTAGTTCAATCTACTGATAGTGTTCCGGGTAGATGTAGTTGTTAGATGTAATGGGGATGAAAAATTTATTGGGAGGGTTAATTAGTGAGATTAGGGGCGTTAAGAATAGAAGTTACAAGGTTCCCCTGGGATATAGTTTAGAGATTTGTCAGATGTTAAAGAATGGGGGGAGTTATTGGGTGGGAGGAGGAGTGTTAGAGGGAGTGATGAAATTAATGTATTTAAATTTTCGTTTGTGTCTGCAATTTGAAATAAGTTCATTTTTGGAGTTAATGACATTTAAGTTCTTGTGTGCTGTAGCTATCATATAAGTTTCCAAGGTACATAGTTGGCAAAATGCAGAACCAGGAGTATATGAGTTTGACTTTTTTAATATAGACCAACTTAGGGAGTAGGGGGTATTATTGATGTGAAAGCTTTTTATTAGGTTGGAAAGAGAGGTGCTAGTTGTACCATTACTATTGTGTTTAAAAGAGTAGATATGGTTAGAGATTCGAGTCTTTATGGGGAAAGCACTGGCACCAATATAGGTATGAATTTTGTGGGGGGTTATTGTTGTATTATTTGAGTTGTTTATATTACTGGGGGTGCTTACGGTTTGTATGCTCGGATTCAAGTCAAAGTTTAAGTTAGGGTTATTAGTTGGGGACGGTAGGGTGTCTTGGGGGATGAGATCGGATCCATTATTAGTTGGTGGTAGTTGTTGGTCAGTGTGGAGAGTGTTATTTAGTGGAGGGGGTTGTTGATGGGGATTGTTGAGGGGAAAAGGAGGAGATTGTATGTTGGCATTATTTTGCATATTGGTATTAATCTGTGTAGTGGTGTATTGTTTAACAGTACAGGAATATATGACGTTACTTTGTATGCAATCACCGTTTAATGGGCATTCTCTGGATTTTGGGCAGTTGCAGTTATTAGTGGGGTGTATGGTAGGTGCTGTTTGTTGGGCAGATTTAATTTTTTTGTTGTTAGATGTGATGATGGTTTGTGCTATATTGGGCATTGTGGAGTAAGAAATTTTAATAGAGTTCTTGTTTAAAATAGTGCTGTATTTATGTGGGTGCTTGAACGAGTTATCTAAAATTTTGAAAAATTCCCTAGCTATGTTAGTTTTTACATTGCAATTATAGGGTGGATTAAACCAAATATTATCCTTTCTTCTAGTTTTTTTATTTTTATTTTCACTGTGTTCTTGGGGGTTAGTTGTTTTAACTATATTAATAGTTTTTGTATGTCCATTTGCATATTTCTTAGGTTTCTTGGGTATCGTGGTGCTAGTTCTTTGTCTATCTTGTGTAGCCATTTTGTAGGTAATAACATTTAAAGGTTTATTCCCCTGGAGGGGGGGGGATTATTTTCATATTTAATTTTATCAGTGTATCCCGAGTTAAGAAGTGCGTTATTATAGAAACTAGAATTTTGATCGAAGATAGGTTTATTAGCTGAAAGTCTCGAAATTCTATTTGAGATTGAAGGGACTATTGAGTTAATGATGGATTTAGGGTGGTTAGAGTGCTTATGTACGTAAAATAAAGTTAGATTAGCTTTGTGGTAAGGGCTAAATGATTCGGAGTTAAGGTCTAGTGTTAGGTCAAGGAAATTAGATATTCTTTTCTCGGGTTCTATGGTTATGGTTAATCCGAAGTTTTTAAAGAAATTGTGTAGGTTTTTTTTGGTGTTGTTGTATTGTCTGGGTCTCTCCCTAGAGATAAAGAGCGCATCGTCTCTGTAGAGTCCACCGTGTAAGTGTCCGAATTCAAGCTTTAATTGTCTCAATAAATATAATCCTACTAGGTCAGTAACTTGGGCAGAGTCTGAAGCTCCCATGGTGATATCAAAGTTGTTGGGGCTATCTTTCCTAGTCCAAAATTTATTGTCAAATTCTAAAAGGGATCTCCTGGCTAAAATTATTAGATTTTTTTCAGAGTCTGTGATATCTGAATTATTCTTAGCGAAAATAAGAGCTTTGTTTAGTAGGATAGGAGAGATAGACTGATAATAATTGTAAATGTCAAAAGTGATGAAGTTCAAGTTAGAATTAGATTTATCTTTGAGGTTTAAGAACCAGTTGGAAACCTCTCCAGATGATTGCCAAAGGGAGTATGTAATTTTAGCTTTTAATGTAGGAATGATTCTATCTAGGATATTTTTGCTTATAATGCCTATGTCCGATTTGGAAGGGCAGATTAGTCTAATGGAGGGGTTTTCATGAAAATTTATTTTGTGGTCTTTTAAAGTACATCTGGGTGTAGCAGGGGTGAAGATTTCAGCGTAATTCAGGATGTTAAAAGAAGTTAACAAGGATTTAGCTTCATTGTTAATGCTATTTAAAATGTTGTCAGAAGAGGTTTTATATGATTTGTTCAATTCTTTGTAGATTAAATCTTTGTAATCAGAATATTTCAATTTGTAGTAGTTTTTAGTTTTATCTGCTGGGACTATAATATCAGGGAGCTTTTTGATCTTGTTAGTGAAATTGTTAATTTTTTTGATGAACGGGTTAGGATGTTTATTGTGCTTTTTGAATTTTATGTGTCTAATTAAGTTGAATAAATCATTTTCAAAGTTATTGAGAAGATCATTTTGCTTGGGGAAAGGAGATGTTTTTAGGCCGTACCTGGATGCAGTTAGACGTCCCAATCTTTTTATTTCCCTGGAGGAGTTCATGGGGAGTGTAAATCCTTTGAGTTCTGGAGAAGAGATGGTATTTCCGTCATTTTTCCGGTTTTTATTTTTTGAGTTTAGGTCATGATGGAAGGCTCTCCATCTTACGTTTGCTCTATCTCGTATATTGAGCTAATCCTTTTCACAATAGGTTCCATCTACTATAAGTTTTCACTTTGGTTTATTTTGATCCTATATATATATATATATATATATATATATATATATATATTAACAAACAGGTCTTATAAGACAATCTCATATTCTCATATAACTCAAAATACTCAACTCTGGTTACAATCCAAACCACCCTTCACATATACACATATACGGATTAACGTATCCGATTTATTATTACAGTATATATATATATATATATATATATATATATATATATATATATATATATATATATATATATATATATATATATATGAAGGAGAGTGGAAAGGAATTAGAGAAAGCAAAAGCCAAATCAAAATTCAATTCAAAAGTTCAAAGCAAGGTACATTCCGCAAAAAAGGCAATTTATTCAAGTTAAATTTTCCTTAAGCCAGGCTTTTCAAAGATCAAAATCTTATCATCAGAGGAAGTCGCTGGGATAGATAAGTTGGCAATGGCCAAGATTTAAAATTTGAAAAAATGAAATAAAATAAAAGTTGTAGGGAAGGAAACGTAGGGCAAAACTGTGCCAGGGTGCAAGCAAATGTCCGATTGCCAAAAGGTCCGGTGTCGAAGAGTCCAATGGAGAGGATACGATGTAGATAGGTCGGTCGTTAGAGGCACGAGAAGTAATGAGAGAGGTTTCAAAGTTAAATTCCAAGAAGCCACAACTTCAGGTACGGCGAAAATAGAAAATCCAGGAAGGGTAAAAAGTCCAATAAGAGGTACATTCGAAGATGCAGGCAGGCGTCAGAGGAGATTAAGATGTAAAATATTCGCCATTTTTTTTTTTTTTTTTTTTTTTTCATTTATAGCCGGCTTTCTCAACTGGGCAGACTTTAAATATTCTCACTGCCCCTTTTTCCACTTTAAAACACTTTCCTTTGTCATCTCTGCCCGGGAAGTCTCTTTAATGGCGAATATTTTTTCCTTCCCTACAACTTTTATTTTATTTCATTTTTTCAAATTTTAAATCTTGGCCATTGCCAACTTATCTATCCCAGCGACTTCCTCTGATGATAAGATTTTGATCTTTGAAAAGCCTGGCTTAAGGAAAATTTAACTTGAATAAATTGCCTTTTTTGCGGAATGTACCTTGCTTTGAACTTTTGAATTGAATTTTGATTTGGCTTTTGCTTTCTCTAATTCCTTTCCACTCTCCTTCATTTCTACCTGCTCTATCCTGGATATTGAGCTGCATACTCTTCACAATAGGGTTTTACCTTTCCTAAAAGTTCGCTTTTAGTACACCTCTTTATATATATATATATATATATTGTTGAATATAATAGACAACTCGTGTCTAGATATACTTTGGTAGATCCGTTCAATAGTCCGAATTAGGATCTTAGTTTCGGATGGGAATTGGCTGATGAATTTGTCATAATTTTCTTCTGTTTTCCAAGTACAGAAGCAAATTATGGCAAATTCATCAACCAATTCCCATCCGAAACTAAGATCCTAATTCGTACTATTGAAAGGATCTACCAAAGGATATCTAGACACGAGTTGTCTATTATATTAAACAATACTTGCCTGAAAGAGAAAATGCTGCCCAGATATTCATATATATATATATATATATATATATATATATATATATATATATATATATATATATATATATATAAGGTACTTAAGCTTTTTCTTTTTTTTTTAAATGCAACTTCAATTCCTATATAATTTTATTTCTAGCTACCATATCGCAGAATGTTTCTGGAATGTAGTGTTTAGATAGTATTATTATTATTTATATTATTATTATTATTATTATTATTATTATTATTATTATTATTATTATTATTACTAGTATTACTATTGTTATAGTAAATTTTATTTGATATGCAAATTACCATATCACACTGTAGTCTTAAGGGTAGTATATTAGTATTATTATTTAATTATTATTATTATTTATTTATGTATATATAAGTGAAATGTTAAGCTGAATTATTTCGACACTTGATTATTGGGGAAATTGTAGTTTGATCAGTACCATTGTAGAGTCATGCATATTATAACTGTCCTGTTTTTAAATCTCCGAAACAGTTACATGGTAAACAGCTGATGATCCCCGTCTTAATATTAGATGCTTACGTTAAGCTCTCCTGTTTTTGTTTAACTGTTAGATACTTAATCCCCCTTTTTATTTTATTTACTTACTATTATATATATATATTTTTTATTTTTTATTTTATTTATTTATGAATTTTTCAACGAATGTTAGGTCTGCACTATTTTGGATTTAGTTAGTTTCTCTGGGAATTTAAACTGCATTTTCCTTTTTTTGTGTCTTTTTTGTTTAAAATAACTCAAAGCTTCTTTAGACTATATATATATATATATATATATATATATATATATATATATATATATATATATATATATGTTACCATATGTATATATATACACATATATATACATATGCATATTAATTACATATATATTAATAAACACACATACACACATTTTTATATATATATGTATATATATATATACATTACATAGGTATTAATATATAAATATCCACTAATATTATTTACCTGTAGCTATACAAATCAAAAACATATTAGTACAACTAAATAATTTTCTCTTCAACACAAAGGAAAATCACCGTATCACTTCGTTACAGGTCTATGTAACAATGGAATTGTTTAATAATTACAAACGCATAAAAAATACCGATCCAAATCAAGAAACAATAGGTTCTTATTTTATACTTTTCCCTCGTTTTATGGCTGGCGATAATAATTAGATTTCAGTCATTATAATAATCTGATTTATTCAGACCACAGTGAATCTTCTCTGTTGTCTGAAAAACTAGACATTAAATAAGATCGTGGCTGAAACATGTATGCACACATGCAGCCAAAACTGTTTGTACACATACAAATGTATACTAAAATACAGCTTTACTTGTTATTGAGCACTATCTTATTAACACCGTACCTTCATGGATTAGCACGTATGAACTAAGAACCCTACGAACACTATCCGAGTATTCATTTAAAGTTAAATGTTGAGTAAGTAAAGTAACGTACAGTGAAGAACATTAATGTTCCTCTCCCCAATTGACAAGTTAACTATGTTGTAGTATTTTTTCGTGTAGTCTCTTATTCTTACCGGATTCCAAGACAAGAATTTACAGTATCCAGCTTAGTGCTGTTACTTGAGGCAACATCCCGTGGAGAAGGTGTACTATTCCTTGTATAAGCCAGTGTGAGGTAGCCATACCCAGTGGGCTTATTTGAACTTCAAATATTATGTTATTTTGAATATTTGGTCAGCGTTTACCTGTAGGTGGAAGTATCATCATGGCAGGTTGTCCTTACTAACACTTGTACAGAGAGACCTTAGACACTTGAGGGTACTGTCTAGTAGACATTAAAATTATCTCCTATTCATATATATAATATGATCTAAGGTTAAGATCGGATTCTAACTCTGCCTGATGAGATCTCAGTTTATAATAACTGTTGATCGATAACATCGACATGCCACTGTCGCAGATTTTGTACATGTCTGTGTAAATAAAAAATAATCATATATAAAAGCTCTGTTTGATATTGAGCACTTTTTATAAACCCGGTTTAAATTCTTTGGATTACTACCCTGTGGATGTTTTACCTGGATTATTATTATTATTTACTCACTAGGAGTTATCACACTGGTCATCGTCAGTGGTCACCCACTGCCGACAACCTGTGGTATTCCCTGGAGTCCGAGTGACAACAAGTCTCCTCAGGCCTCCAGTATGCTCCACCTCTTTTCGTTCATCACCGCTGATGACCTTGCGGTAATCGCAACAGCCACCTACCAGCGATTTCCCGCTGATAAGGGCCATTGGTCCCCTCTGGGGCCCGAGTGGCAACAAGCCTTCCCAAGGTCCCAGAGCTGTCCGCGCTCTTCCAGTGGAGGTCTGGTTTGCGCTTTCCCTCCTCGACCCTCTGTCCATAATTTTGTGGCGTCAGCCTATGCTTGCGCCTCTCTCGTGCGGTTGTATTTTCCCCGGTTCTGCTGTCTTGTGCTTCCATGTGTTTGTTCTCCATTCGTTGCTTATGTGGGTTGGTTTCCGCATTCGAGGACATTTCTCAGGATTGTAGCTGTTTTGATCATTACTGTCCTTTGTATGGTCTCAGTTATCCCTTTGATTCCTATTTCTCCCAGTCTTTTCTCCATGTTTTTGGGGACTGTTCCTAGTGCTCCTATGATTATTGGTGTTATACTGACTTTCTTCATGTTCCATATTCCTTTCAATTCTCTGGCAAGTTCAGTATATTTGCTTCTCTTTTCCGTCTCTTTGATCTTCACTCTGTGGTCTGCTGGGACGGCAAAGTCCACGATTTTGCAGGATTTTTCTTTCTTGTTGATTATTATCATATCCGGTCTCCTTGCTGTTATGGGTTTGTCTGTTTGTACATTCATATCCCATATGATTTTGTGTTTTTCGTTTTCTAGTACAGTTTCTGGTTTGTGTGTGTACCGTTTTTTTGCATATTCGAAATTCAGTTGTTTGCACATTTCCCGATGTACTTCTTTCCCCATGCTGTCATGTCTGTTCTTGTATTCCCTTTGTGCTAGCTTGCTGCATTCACTTATTATATGATTTATCGTTTCGTCTCTTTGTCCACACAGTCGGCATTTGCTGTTTTCCTGGGTTTTATCTATCTTTGCTTTAATAAAGTTTGTCCTAATCGCATTGTTCTGTGCGGCCGTCAGCAGAGATTCCGTTTCTCTGTTCAGGTGTCCTTTTCTTAGCCATGCCCAGCTGTTTTCATTGGCTTCATCGCTTGTGAGTCTTGTAAAGCGTCCATGTAGTTGTTTTTCTTCCCACTTTTCCTTTCTTGTCTTTTTGTTTCTGGGTTCAGTACTTCCGGGGTTGTTTGTTGGGCTGGTGTCTCTTGCTGTGGTGATCAGTCTTTCCGTGTTCTGGGTTACATATTTCTCCAGCTCTTTTTTTGGTGTCTTCCACACAGTCTTCTATACTTACCAGTCCTCTACCTCCTTCATTTCTTTTCACGTAGAGTCTGTCCGTGTCGTCTTTTGGGTGCAAAGCATTGTGCATAGTCATTAGTTTTCTTGTTCTTTGGTCAAGGTGCCTGAGTTCTTCTTTGGTCCAGCCTATGAATGGTCCAGAGTATCTTATTAGTGATACAGCCAATGTGTTTATCCCTTTTACTAGGTTTCTGCTATATAGTTTAGTTTCTAAGAGTTTCCTTGTTCTTCGTAGATATTCTTTTCCAATCTTCTCTTTCATTTCTGTATATTTGATTGTGTCTGCTTCCAGAACTCCCAGGTATTTGTAGCTATCATGTTCTCCTAGCGCCCTCATTTCCTCTTGGTTGGGGAGTTCTATACCTTCTGTCGTCTCCAGTTTTCCTTTTTTGATCTCTAGCAGTGCACATTTTTCTATTCCAAACTCCATTTGGATATCCTGGCTGAATATCCTGGTTGTGTTTATCAGCTTTTCCAGTTCTTTTTTGTTTTTTGCAAACAGTTTAAGGTCATCCATGTACATCAGGTGGTTTATTCTTTGTTCTGTATCCGTAAACCTGTATCCGGCATCACACTTTCTGAGTATGTAGTTGAGTGGCATCATGGCTATTATAAACAGTAGTGGTGATAGGGAGTCTCCTTGAAAAATGCCTCTCTGTATTTTTATCTCAGACCGGTATTGTCCTCCGGCTGTCAGTTTTAGTTTCCATGTTTCCATTGCTTTCTGGATGAGATTAATAATCCTGTCTGGTATCTTGTATATCTTTAAGCATTCAATTATCCATGTTTGGGGGATTCTGTCGTAGGCTTTCTTGTAGTCAATCCATGCCATGGTTATGTTCTTTTGTCTTCTCTTCACCTCCTTCAGGGTCTTTTGATCAATGTATAGTAGATCATGTGCCCCTCTTTGTCCTTTCCGGCATCCTTTTTGTTCCTCGGGGAGCAGTCCACGATTGTCCAGGGATTGGTAGATTTGTTCTCTCAGTTGTGCTGTGAGAATTTTCCACATTATTGGTAGACATGTTATCGGTCTGTAGTTGCCGGGGGTCGTTCCCTTTTTGGGGTCTTTTTGTATTAGTGTTGTTCTTCCTTCCGTCATCCATTCTGGTACGTCTGTTTTATGGATACATCCGCTCAGTTTCTGCGCTATTCTTTCATGCAGGGTCGTGAATTTTTTAAACCAGTATGCATGTATTCCATCGTGGCCTGGTGCTCTCCAGTTTGCCATTTTTTTTAGGGTTTTCTTGATCGTTTCTTTGTTGATTTGTGTTTCGGTTCCTTCTTCGATTTCCTGCAGTTCATCTCTCATGTTTTTCAACCATTGGGCATTCTTGTTGTGCTTTTTTGGGACTTCCCATATCTTGCTCCAGAATTGTTTTGTTTCTGTTGGGTTCGGTAACTCTGTTGTTGTTTTTTCTCCATTTACGTTTTTGTAGAACTGGCTTTCATTGTTTTCAAAGGTCCTGTTCTGTTTGCTCTGTTCTGATTTGTACCTGTATCGTCTCAGTCTTCCTTCTATTGCTGCTATCCTTTGTTTTATTTCTTCATGTTTCTCATGTAGTTTTTCCTTGCGTTTCTGATTTTTGCTTCTTAATCGGTTCATGTCCTCCTTCCTTCTGTTCACGGTTTTAGCTTCTTTCCGAAGTTTGGTGATCTGGGTTTCCAGTCTGATTTTCTTATCCAGGTTTTGTCGGTCCTCTCTTTTGTCCATTGTCTTCGTTTCTTAGTTTCATACTTACCGATTTTGCCCCAGCATATATCAGGTTGTTTAGGTCTGTAATAGTTTCTGTTGGGATGTGTGTGAGGAGTCTGTTTACTCTTTCTGTTTCTGCTTGTAACTTCTTCGCTACTTCATTCCTGAGAGATGGGAGTTTTGTTTTGTTTTCTAACATGTATCGTCTAATGTTCTCCACTTCACTTGCTTCTTTTTCGTTGAGTTCTATCTCAGCAGGTTCTGTGGTTCCGCAGTCTTCTATCTCACCTGGTTCTGTTATTCCGTAGTCTTCAATCTCTTCAGTTTCAGTGTGTATGTTTTGCCCGTCCTCTTCCTGTGGTTTCTCCTTTGGTGGTGTTACTTGCTCCGTTTCGGCATTAACCTTCTGTCTGATTTCCGTCAGTTCCATCTCTGAGAACCATCCACGCTTGAGGATCTGTCTTGCTTGATCTGCTATCCTTTGTTCCGTTGTATGGTAGTCACTAGCAATGTCCCAGAGATGTTTCATTCGTTTTCGGTAGCCTGTTTCTGTAGGGTAGCGGCTTTCATAATAGCACTCCATCACCAGTCTGTTCTCTTTCATGGTCCATTTCTTTCTATATCTTTTCAGTTTGCTGTTTTCGCTGTGGTTTTCTTTTCTCTGGTCTGTGTCCTTGTCATACCTGGAATAAGAGAGGTTACTTACCTGGTTCTTGTCCGTTGTCTTGTTTCTGAAATGAGAAGGGCCAACATTCGCAGGATGCGGACCGGGTCCCCCATGTTGGCTAACGAGGGAGCACCTGCCCATCATGACACTCAGGTCTTTCTCCTGAGTCCCACGGCTTGTATTGATATTATTGTGCATTATTCATATTTTTGGTGTGTGGCCACACCAGGCCCAGGCTTATTTTGCCTGTGGTCCTGTCACAGGGATAGTGGTTGTCTCATTAATTTTAATGAGTGACATTGTGCACTACCACAAAAAAAAAAAAATTATATATATATATATATACATATATATATATATATGTTATATAAGGACATAGTAAAGTTCATTGTAAACGAAAAGGGAATAGAAAGTTGAAGATACGTTTCCCTCTCTCAAGTAAGTATAAATGTGAAATGAGGAAAAAAAAAACAAACAAAAAAACTATAGGTCAGCTTGGGATTTCAAGATTACTACAGTGGGAAAATCAATAGACAAGACATGAGGCAGTATATATCGATAATTTAACATATTTAAATCAAGCAGAATTTAGTACATTCATATAAGACCTATTGAAATAAACATGAGTAACGGAGAGGAAATAAAATAGAGAATAAAGAATAAAATAGGAAAAGAAGGTGCTTATCTCTCCATCGGATTTGGGATGATCTTTCCAGTTGGTCGTTTTGTCTCGAATGACTACCAAAAACAGGAGAGTCCTTTAAGTGAGAAGAATTTGATGTCGGGGGGGGGAGGGAGGGAAGGAGGGGATGTATCTTCTTTTTCAAGCAGTTGGGAAGACATTTTACTTCTTCTCTTTTTTTTTTTTCCCCTATCAGAGTCAGAATGTCATTTTTCTATTTTTAATTTATTGTTCACTTATCATTGGCTAGGGTATTATTATTATTATTATTATTATTATTATTATTATTATTATTATTATTATTGTTATTATTATTATTATTATATGTGTGTGTGTGTGTGTGTGTGTGTGTGTTTAAAAACTCAAACACAGACATTGAAATTGATAGAGAATTACTCACACGTACGTATATTACGCAGGTCGCCTGACATAGAAAAAACATGAAAATATCATTATTTTAAATTGGAATATTTTGATCAACGCCTGTGTGTTTTATCAACCCGCAAATAAAAACGGAGCGACGTAGAACAAAGCTTTGAAAATAATTGATATTGTGCCAGAGATCCGATTGGAGAATTTCTTTTACTCTGTTATAATTGTATATTGAAATTGATGCGAGATGTCGCCGTCAGTATATGCTACTATCGCTATTGAATATATAAGAATACGCGTATTTTGTTAATCCAATCGTATGTTGTTTGTATTTCATCTTGAGTTCCATGGTATGTTCACGTTAATTAAAATGTTTGATTTATCTGGAATATGCGGAATTCTTACTGGTAACTTTTTATAGTTGTTATTACGCAGACGGGACTTTTCGAAAATTGAATTATATATATCTAACATAAATTTATCTGATCGGATTTCAAAGTCAGATCCAAATAACAATCTATCTGAATTATCGATACTTGATTCGGACTAGCCTATTTTGTTCCGTTTCTTGTTCTTCTACTATGCTATTAACACGAATATAATTTACTTTATTTTATTTTTTCTTGCAAATATTTATACAGCTAAGAATATTTTTACACTGGAGACCTTTTTTCATTATTATTTTAAACGGAGACGTTAGATAACAGCGTTATAAAAATATATTTTTACGACATGTTCCTACCTGTTTCTAAATTAAATTATTTATTTCTTGTTTAGCATTGTACTATTTTTCGTCTAACTCTAATGTATCAAATGTACCAAATGTACCAGTATGTGGGAGAACGGCGAAACCTCTCTACAAAAAATAGAGCCATTAATATGCCTTTAGCAAGTGCTTCAGTAACCTGCAATTCCATACATGTGTTAAAACAACACAGCTTCCACCCAGGGGCAGTTTGTTTTTTTTCCAAGTACTGTTTTTTTCTTATTGTTATTCTTGCTTCGAGTTACACGTACGTTTATGTTACATGCTGCAAGCGTCGCTTATTTATAAGTAGCATTAATCTATTTCAAGAGGAACAGACCAGCGTCGCCATCTTCGACTTATTTTCATATTGTTGTTATGATATCAGTACTTTAAAATAAAAACGAGACAGAATAAAGATACATTTGGTGTACATTTATTTTTCTTTAACCTCTTCTTGCGCGTGTTTATTAAGATGGCGACTAGACTTTTTTGGGCAAGTTTTTTTCTGTTTTTTTTTCTGTTCAATAAAACCTGCTAATATTTAATGTGTTCATTGTAATCTTTTTTTACTAAAACAAAAAGTGCGTATAAATAAGTTTTTAGACAGAATACGAAAAGCATGTCGTAAACAATTTCAATCTAAATAAGTTAGTTTACTGAAAAAGGAATTAGCACTTCCAAACTTTTATTATTTCACAATGTCTAGGAAATAATTTTTCAACTCAGATAAAAAGCAGGTATTGGTGTATTTTAATATTCTCTTGACATCAAAATAAAATAAGCAATTACCTGACCTAAAATGATTTTTATATCATACTTAAATACACACTTTCATTGAAAAATTAAATTCATCAGAATGCATTTCGTAAACACTTAAACCATTCTAACATTTTTTAATAGTTTGATAAATGTAATAACTCTTTAACTTTTCAGAATTTGAAAGCGTTGAAACTGCCGAATAGAATGGCATTTTTACTTTAAAATTAATAGCAAATCATAATGTATTAAAAGTTTCTTTTTCATTCGGCACTATTTACATTCAATAATTTGGGAGAGATTTAAGGACTACCTTAACAACATGACTGTAATAATTTCAATGATAAAGCGAAACAAATATAAACATCTCCTTGCAAAATAACGCAAAATTAATCAGTAATTAAATAATGTGGCGATAAATATAACAAACACGTGAACTTTTCTTGTATTTATATTACTGCTGATACGGCTATTTTGTGCAAATCTTTCTCCAATCCATCGCATTAAATTGAAATTTTAAAAAACTGTATAGATCTGTACATAAATGTTAAACTAATATGAGACAATTTTTTTAGATAAGAATTTATCATTTCTAAATAAACAAGTGAGTAATTACATAAGACAACGAAGCTATGAATTTAAATACAAATATTTATTCACATAAATACAGAACAGAAATAGAAAGAAAAGATGAAACCCAATTATGGGAAGAAAGGATAAAATAATAGATCTGACCAGCGAGCAAATAACACATTTAAATACACAATATACGTTCATGCGAAAACGTTGGGTTTCAAATTACAGGATACCGGTGAGCAGTTCAGAAGATGATCCACATTAGAGTCAAATAGTTTAAAGCGTAATACAGTTCTTTCCGTATTGGTATATTTGTTACATGACTAAGCGTCAATAGGCAAAGTAAAAAGTGAGTCCGATCGGTATATGTCATACAGAGGTTAAGTTCTGGATAACTGGGGATAACTAGTCAAAATATCGGGTGAATAACCGCAGGCAGTATGAAACATGCTGGAATAGGTTGATTTGACTCCAATTTGTTGGATCAAAATGATGATGGAGTTTTATCGATGAGACAAGCGATCAGGTTCTTAAATTTGTTCTAGAACTCAAATTCAACTTTTTCTCATTTGCAATGAAAAATAGTCAGAATGTTCAATTTATTCACAGCAGTAGTTTCTTTAACTTGAAAATCCATTTTTCTTCAAGGCGTTCCCCAATCTTCAACGTCAGGCGATAAAGTGTTTTATCCTTTATTTCTATTCGTCTTCTTCATAGATATCGTCCGACCGCCGGTTAGGATGGAAACTGTAAATGCCGTGTCTAAGTTCCCACCTTTGGGGACTTACATAGTGTTATGGACCCGTTTAGGCGTACCAACAATGAAATAAAAGAACAACAGGTTTAGAGATAATAATAATGAATTGTATTGAACAGAGAAATTATACACAAATCAGTGTTAGCAGTGCTAGTGTCAAAATGTGTTACCCAATGTTCTCCCGGCAAAAGCCGGTATTTATGGTAGCCGGTTGCTACCATTTAGTTATTAAAGGGTAGGTAGGTTCACCCACAACACCCCCTTTCCGAAACTCATTCCCCCGGAATCTCAAGGTATATCTTTTTCCTAGGATTCACCTCGAAACTCCCGGTTAATTTACGTTTTCTTGATGAACGTCTCTGTTAGGGAGGCGTTTTTGGTGTTGGCAGCTCAAATGCGTCGTATAGATCTTCCATGATGGTCTCACTCTGATCCGATGGGCCTTCCCCTGGGTCGTCCGACATGCGACGACGCATTTGGTTAATGTGTTTTTACAGGTGCCTTTAG
Source organism: Sepiola atlantica (assembly GCA_963556195.1). Classification (NCBI taxonomy): domain Eukaryota; kingdom Metazoa; phylum Mollusca; class Cephalopoda; order Sepiida; family Sepiolidae; genus Sepiola; species Sepiola atlantica. The sequence continues at coordinate 68,333,733 of OY744517.1, read as the reverse complement.
GACCCTCTACAATGTACACCATCCGCCCCAATCTTTTTTGTACCTTTCCCACTTCCCACACGGTTTTGTTTCCATCCTCGTAACTCTTCTTTGGTGCTGTAATGTTGGTCGGTTTCACCTGTTTTGGTAAAAGTTTGTCGAATACCGACATTATTTTTCTTCCAAACATTACTTCCGCCGGTGGTACCTGGGCTGGTGTGTTCTCGTTGGGTGTAATTCTATACACTTGAAGGAACTGCTGGAGTGCCTTTTCTCTCGGCGTGCCCGTCGATTTTTTCAACGCTCTCTTCAAGGTATCAACGAATTTTTCTGCCTGTCCGTTTGACCTCGGATGGTAAGTCGGAGTGGTGATATGTTTAATTTGAAAGTCTTCACAAAATTCTTTGAACTCTCGTGAAGTAAATTGTGTACCGTTGTCCGATACAATAATGTCCACCACTCCGAATCGGGCAAACAGTTCATGCAACGCGCATATCGTGACATCCGTTGTTGGGTTTTTACATCTAACAACTTCTGGCCATTTTGAGTAGCTGTCGACTATAATTAAATAGTAGAAGCCTTCCAATGGCCCCGAGAAATCTATGTGAATACGGGACCATGGTTGCTCTGCCTTTGGCCATGGACAGTACTGAATAGGTGGTGATTTCGCTGTCGACGCGCAGCCCGCACAGCCCTTCACCTTCGTCTCTATGTCCCTGTCCATGTTTTTCCAATACACATAAGATCTCATTAGGCTCTTCATGCGTGTCGCTCCGGGATGCCCCTTATGGAAATCCTTCAGGATTTTTTTTTTAGCGTAGCTGGGATTACTACTTGTTCCCGGTATAATAATGTGTCGCAACAGACTGAAAAAGCTTCTGCCGTTTGCTCATCGTCTGTTTGTAATTTATTTTTAATTTCGATAATAAAATTATCTTCTCTTGCTTCTTTTTGTATATCACCAAATGTGACTGGCAGCTCTTTTATTGTGTTACACAGTACTTTACTATAGTCATATTCAGCCCGAAGGGATGCTATAACTGTATCCTCGAGCGGTTCCGTGTACTTTGGGATTAGCCGCGATAAAGCCTTTTTTTGATCCAAAGATAGTGATAAGTGGCTTATGGTCTGTTTGTAGGATAAAATGACGGCCGTGTAGATACCTGTGAAATTTGATCATTGCGAACACAATACCCAACGCTTCTTTTTAAATCTGAGAGTAATTTTTCTCTGCAGGAAGTAAAGTTCTTGAAGCGTGCGCGATGGGTTTCATCGAGCCATCCGGCATTTTATGCAAAATGCACGCCCCAATGCCGTAGGAGCTGGCGTCACTTGCAACAATAGTTTTTAGCTCTGGATTAAAATGAGTAAGAAATAATTCTGAAGTTAACTTCGTTTTTAGGTTGTCGAATGCAGATTGACAGTCGGCGGACAATTCCCATTTAGTATCTTTCTTAAGTAACTCATTTAAGGGGGCTCGCAATTTGTGCATACTGGGAATTAATTTTTCGTAATAGTTTGCGAGATCCAGGAAGCTTTGTAGTTAGATAACATTGTTCGGTTCGGGTATATTCTTGATGGCTATATATCTTTCTGGGTCGGGACGTCTTCCATTTTTATCAATGACATGTCCCAAGTATTTGATCTCTTCTAGAAAGAATGCACACTTTGACTCCTTGAGTGTAAAACCAAAATCGCTTATCCTTTCGAATACTTTGTTTACGTGCTCACGGTGCTCCCCGACGTTCGTACTTTTCATTAAGATAGCGTCAAGGTAACCGATCGAAAATTCGAGCCCGCTTAACATGGTGTCGATTACCTGCTGAAAAATCGACGGGGCCACTTTAATTCCAAAAGGGAGACGATTGAACTTTAGTAGTCCCCTGTGTGTCTAAATACAGAGAAGCTTAGAGCTATCTTCCTCTACAGGTATTTACAGATAGGCTTCACTCAAGTCAATGTTTGAGAACAGTTTTCCACCGTTTAATTTTGTGAAAACCTCTTCTGGTGTCGGCAGAGGATAGTGATAATCTTTCAGCGCATCGTTCAAACCGGTTGAGAAATCGGCACACACTCTGATCTCTCCAGATTTTTTCTTCACGTAGACGGTTAGGGCCGCCCATGCCAAGTAGTCAACTAGTGTTAAAATACCTTTCTCCACCAACCGGTCTATTTCTGCATTAATTTTTTCAAGAGAGGCAAATGGTACACTTCGTTTTCTCTTAAAAACGGGATTCTTATTTTCAATGTATTCAAAACTCGCCTTCATTTTAGTACAGCGTCCTAATTCATTAGAAAACACCTTGGGGAATGACTCTTTAAAATCCTTCTTCAATTTTTCTGCTTCAGCAGAAAAGTTCTCTATTCGTTGACAATAGGCGCTTATCGGCGAATCCCAGAGCTGAAAGTGCTGAATCCAATCTGAACCGAACAAATTTCCTGTATCTTTCATTACGAACATGCGTAATTTTAATGTCTTATTTTTTAGTGTAACTTTTGAAATGATTTCCCCTTCAAAGTTTATTTTCTCTCCGGTTACCGATCGAGCCACTTTATCTGTGCGTAGCATAGTCGGTCTGCCGATCTTTTTCTAGGTATTAATATTAATAATTGATAGGTCAGACCATGAATCAAGCTGTAGTTTAACATCTTGATTGTTCATTTTTACCGTAACATACTTTCGTATGTTTAGGTTGCCACCATTAATTCTAGTTGTTTTTATGTAACTTTTTTTTCTAGTGTTACTTCTGCAATGTGAGGCTTTGTGTCCCATTTTATGGCATTTGTCACAATTTTTTCGTTTAAAAGGACACTTCTGGTACCAATGTAGGTCCCCGCAACCCCAACAAAGCTGGTTTGGCAATTTTTCATCCGACCTTTGAAGCAAATCCTTCCTGAATTTTTCCTTCGAAGAGTATGATTTTTTTGAAAAACGACGAACATTTTTAATATTAGAATTTGCTGCCTCCTCTATTTCTTTAGCTTCCTTTTTCTCGGAAATATGTCGTTGACAGCTTTCGGCCAGTTGTTGCAATGTTAAATTTGGCTCGGTTTCAAGTTTGCTTATTGCATGTCTTCTTAACTCGGCATCGTTTTGCGAGACGAGCCCTTGAAAAAATATTAATATTTTGAAATTGTGCGCTGTCAAGGATGATAACTTAAAGTCGTCACAATGTTTATTGACGATCGAAGCAAACGTTGAGTAATCCTGGCTTTCTTTTCGCGTTAGGTTCATACATTTCCACCTTTTATGGAATAAACTAGTTTGGGGGCAATATAGTTCCATTAACATGTTAATGGTTTCCGTGAAAGATAGTTCGCCCGTTTTCTTCGGCAAAATATAATCGACACATTTTGTATGTTCTTTATTAGAAGAACTAAATGAACCTTTTTCTTTTCTGACCATGTGCTACAATCAATTTCGAAAAAATCCTGATATCGACGGTACCATGATTCGAAGTGTAGGTCCTCTTCAGGCACATAGTTGAAGGTTTCTATAGCTGACCATATTGCATTTTGGTTGAACGCGTCGCTGTCGTAATTCGTCGTATTTATCATTGCTTGTGCCAGCTGTTCAAATTTTCTCTCTGATTGAGTCTGTTGCTCTAATTGTAATTTTGTTATCCCAATCAATTGTTTATCTAAAGATTTTCTATCTTTTCGCTTTTGTGCTAAATTCTTTTCCTCAAAATATTTCAACAAACTTAATTACTGCGACTGAAATTCCTTCTGTTGAGACTGAAATTCCTTTTGTAGAGCACGATGTTTTTCATCGTTTGCCTTCTGTAGAGCAAGATGTTTTTCATCGTTTGCCTTCTGTTGTTCTGATTGAAATTTAATCATCTCCAATATCTGTTTCGAAAAATCTTCCATGATTAAAGAAATACTTCCTTGAAAAAAATTAAAGTCACAAATAGTCCTTCACTATTTTTCCTTCCAAATGCTTACTGTTTAATAACAAACTCAACCCCTTCTCATCACTGCGTCATTCGGGTCTCGAATTCGACCGGCACTTGCTAATCTTTCTTTTTCTTCTTGTAAAGTTCTTTGAGAAAAAAAAAACGATTTTATTAATCCGGCTTATTTGTATTTTTGTTCGCATCTTGAACTTTTTTTTCCAATCAGTCCGTTTGCCTTTCAGTGTAGGCTGAAAATGCAAAATAGCAAGTAATGGCTATATAAAAAAATGACTAGTTATTCAAGAAAGTAACTTGGTTTTACTTGTCAGATTTTTTTTTCCAACTATACGATTTTACAGTGACAAGTCTGTTCGCAAAATACGTTTGACTATATCAGACACGAAAAAAGAGTTTTTGTAGTATGGAGTTTTTTGTTTTTTTCAAACCTTTCAGTTTTATAAGTACATGGTATTCTAATTTCATTTGTTGCACGAAGTAAAATCCCGTATTGAAATACGAAGAACACAAATAGTAAAATCTGTCTTACTTTTTTTTTCTTCCAGTAATTGTTTAAACTGGTTATTTCTTGTAAGGCAGACTCGTCCCAAAATTGAATGTATTCGATGTTTCCAATATCTTCCCAAGTTTTTTGGGTTTTTTTTTTCAAACGGGTAAAAAAAAAGAATTTTTGGAAGGTTGACCGTGTTGTAGACACTGGTTTATCACTCACAGGTTGCAAGGTCGAAGGTGTTTCCAACGAAGGCCTTTACGAATCACTCGCCGCCAGTTGTTGTGGACCCGTTTAGGGGTACCAACAATGAAATAAAAGAACAACAGGTTTAGAGATAATAATAATGAATTGTATTGAACAGAGAAATTATACACAAGTCAGTGTTGACAGTGCTAGTGCCAAAATGTGGTACCCAATGTTCTCCCGGCAAAAGCCGGTATTTATGGTAGCTGGTTGCTACCATTTAGTTATTAAAGGGTAGGTAGGTTCACCCACAACACATAGTTATCGGTCACGTGACTGAGTGTGTGGGTGAATTTGTGTGGGTGGATCGCCTGACAGCCAATTCTGGTGAAAAAGTTAGGGTGTACTTCGGACCAAGGTCACTGAGTGTGCCGACCTATACTGAGTAGGATGATGAAATCGACAACGCGTGGCTGACAACATGAGTGGGTTTTATAGGAAATGATATGTGTCTTTGCTCGCTTGAAAACATCTATCTTCTTTTCACCCACAAACTTTAACAAAGAAATAAAGTATAACAATTCATCCGTGTGCCCGGTCAGGCTTTTGTCTGATAAAACGAGCTTATAATGTCTTACGTTCGATTAGTATATATATATATATATATATATATATATATATATATATATATATATATATATATATATATACGTGTATGCTTATATGTGAACATATACTTATATATATTTATAATTACATATAATATCACAGAATATATAATATTAATACACAGATCAATTTTTTTTTAATATTTCAGCTGATAGATTCCTAAACTCTCCTCGTAAATTCGTCATTTTAGCTCCATCTCTGAATTCATCGAGTCTATTCTTAACATGTCTTAAACAGCTGCGACTTTTAATCAGATTAGAAAATTCTTAAAGAATATTACTCTATTATATATAAAATTGTGTAGTAGATATAGTATTTGAAATCAATTTTAATTATAAACGCACGCATTTTGCGATGAGATATATTGAAGAAATGTGTTCAATATTTAGAAATTCCATTCATTCTTTCGAAAGCTTCAACTAAGTTACTTCTTATTTTTATTATTTGCATCATTCAGACTACTGTTCTCATCTTGGATGTTATTCTCACAACGTTTCGGCCGAAGTAACCTCCGAATTTCTTAAGGTGCGTCTTATCGAACTCGCGAGTTCGGTATAAAATTTCCGAGTTCAATAAGACGCGCCGAAGCTTTTAGAGAATAACGTCCAAGATGGGAACAGTAGTGCGAATTATCTAAATTATACAGATGAGAAATCTTCATCTGAAAGATTCAGAAATATAAGTAACCCCCTTGTTCTACTTTCTTGTAAAGTAGTTAAACCTAAAGAATTCAAACACATAAGATCATTTATTCCTCAGTTGAGTGTTGTTTCTTTTCTTTGCTCAGTTTCAAATTCTAATAACACATCTATATACCAGTGACCCCTTGTTCTACTTTATTGTAAAGTAGTTAAACCTAAATAATTCCAAAACCTAAGATCATTTATTCCTCAGTTGAGTTTGGTTTCTTTTCTTTTCCCAGTTTCAAATTCTAATAACACATCCGAATACCAGTGTCTCTCTACTGGTGGCCGGTATTAAGTACAATTTCGTTATGGAAACTTATTAAAGTTCATTATATATGCGGTTAAATTTTCGGCAGACTTCCAGGCGGCTTTTTGGTGGCAATGTTGTCGAAATGCGGGTTGCTTGATGTTTTTCGATTAAATCAAAGTCAGGATTTAAAAAATTGAATTGATATGCATTATTACTAAAAAAAATATGAAATGATTAAAGCCTTACTGAACATCTGAAGAATAAAAAAAAATTAATAAAAATAATAAAATAATTGAAACTAATCAAAATAATTTATTCGTTTAATTAAATCATCAATTAATCAGAAAATGTAATTACTTAAATTAATAATAATAATAATAATAATAATAATAATAATAATAATAATAATAATAATAATAATAATAATAATAATAATAATATACAACTTTATTTTTAATAGATGAAAGCGGGGTGTATGCGCCCGTGTGTGAACCACTCTCCTTTTCATGGTGATCAAATAGGCGCCATAACATGGTTCCTTATTTTCGGTGAGTACTTTCATTTTGTACTAAAAATGCGGGAGGAAATTATCGATTCATATGCCCTTGCGCTACGCCCTGCTGTGTTTAGAACTGTGCCTCGGTGAGGGCAAATCGCTGTGTGACGTATGATCGGGTGAGTGAAATGTTAACATAAAAGAAGAGAAGCAGATACATGCATTATTTACTGTTTTCTTGCTTTACGTTAACATAGATATTTCAGTATTTTGCAAACAAAGGAAATAATAATAATAATAATAATAATAATAATAATAATAATAATAATAATAATAATAATAATAATAATAATAATAATAATAATAATAATAATAATAATAATAATAATAATAATAATAATAATAATAATAATAATAATAATAATAATAAATAAAAATAATTTTCAAAAATAAAATAAATAAATAAATAAAAAATAATTTTTTTTTTAAATGGTACCAGCCTAGGCTGACACCACACAAAATATTTGCATAGAGTCAAGAAGGATGAGAAGACCGAGGAGGGATAGCACAAACCAGACCTCCGCTGGAAGTGCAGAGAGTGCTGGGACCTTGGGGAGGCTTATTGCCACCCAATTCCCATAGAAGACCAATGGTCCTTACCAGCGAGAAATCAATGGTAAACGATACTGCAATGGTTATTTGCGGTGGCTATCGAAAAGAGGTGAAGAATACTGGAAATCGGGGGTAACTTGTTGTCACTCACACTCCAGGAAATACCACCGGTTGTCAGTGAGCAATCACTGATAATCTGTGTGAGAAGTCCTAGTGAGTACAAATAATAATAATAATAATAATAATAATAATAATAATAATAATAATAATAAACACTAATGTATTCCTATCGCTAGTATTTAAACAAGCAAATATATTATAATATATGGTGGTTCATCATAATAGAATCCTCAAAGTAAACAGAAATATTCGACCAACATATATTATAATGCTCCCCGAAGCGGAAAGTAATGATTAGGAAGATACTGTCATGACAAACTAAGATATACTACACCACCACTACAAACTAGTAGGTAATGCATGAGGGGGTCTCATGACAACAAAACGGACACTACCCTACCCGCCTTCTCAGAAAAGAGGGAGTTAATGCTTGGGAGGATGGTACTATGAACACATAAACTATACTAAACTACCTCCCCTTCAAAAAAAGAAGGAGTGGGTTATGTCTGGGAGGTAAATATTATTACTTGCGCGCCCAAAAAGGGGGCAATTCCTGGGAGGATTATACTATGACGAACGAACATATACCTCATTACCCTAAAAACAGTATATGTAATGCATAGGAGAATTGTATCATAACGAAGAACATGCACTACACTGTCCTTAAAGGAGGAGGTAATATCTGGGAGGGCGCTTTAATCACAGCAGAACAAATACTAGATTATATCTTATTAAACGGTTGAGGGTACAGGTTAGACAGCTTGTCTGATTGCTGTTTCCGACTACAGTACAAGAGTCCTAGGCTGTTCTATCATCAGTTGTATAATATCGGGATGGCTGTAGTGCCATGTCAAGAATCAAAAGAGGCCCTGCACTTATCTCCGGTGGGCTTTCCTGAGGCCACAACCCTCTATGGATCAAGACTCGGCAAATAGTCTATTTGTTTAAGCTTACTGGCATAAAACAAACACCCACTTTTCCCACCCCACTCTACGAAATAACACAAAATGACAGTACAAATTATAAGCAACACATTCAAACCAGACGCTGACCAGAAAAAAAACATATTCGTCTCCTCTCTTGGGGCTTGATTTCACAAATATCAGAGGGCTTAAAACCAACATCGATAAAGTAGAAGCCTTTTTCCTAGCAAACTCCCAGGATATCTTTGTACTAAGTGAAACCAACCTACACTCCTCCATCTCCTCAAATCGATTCTACATGACTGGATACCTCCCTCTCTAACGTAAAGACTCTGACAAGCATGCGCACGGACTTGTAGTTTATATTAAGAAAACCCGCGCCTTGACTAGGGAACGTAGTCTAGAATCAGATGATCAAGCCGAGATGTGCTTTAGACTGACCTTACAACACAGCGTGAATTACTTATATTTCATATGACGTGTTCCTTCGACCCAGGGCTGTACCCTGTTCAACATTATGTCAGATAACAAATATGCAGCACTCTCACTAGTTCCTAGCGCTTAAATACATGTATTTGGATAGTTTAATGTCTACCACTGTGATTGGCTTTGATTCCCGACTTATACAGACGCAGCTGGTAACTGCATGTATTGTTTCTCGATTGCAGACATCCTCTCTCAGACTGTCACGCTCCCGACCCGCCACCCACATAGCGAGGACCACCAAGTCTGACTTCTCGACCTGTTCTTCATTTTACTGCCAGAGACTTGTGCGACAAATGCCCATAGCCCGTGCGGGAATGCTTATCATTTTGTGGTAATCATTGATATCACCCTAAAGTCTCGTACTAAAGCTGATCAGCCGTTACTCAAAATGATACTTCAAATGAGGTTACTGGGAATCAATTAGTGCGCAAATGAGTTAACCGAATTGGTCAAAGTAGGGATTGAAGCGCATATCCCCACCCAGAAATTATATAGCAAGCCCCACTCTCCCCAATGGTTTACTTCGAATTGTGCATCTGCTATTGCTAACAGGCAGCAAGAATTCCGTTAATTAAACCGCCATAAGTACACTAACAATAAACAGAAATTGTAATCATCAAGAAATCATTGAAAGATTGTAATAGCCGCAGCTACGAAAAGGTATAATAAGATGACCAGAAAACGCATTGAGTCACAGAAACTAGGAACTCGCGATTTCTTGAAAATCTATAATAGTGTAGTGAATAATGTGCAATCTACAATTTCCCCGCTATTCAGCCACAATGATGCCGTTTCCACGGCAACTGATAAGAATGAACTACTTACCCAACGGTTCACCTTGAACTCCAGTTTGGATTTCGCAAATTACTCCCCCTCAAATTTCCCACTGCGAACTAAAGCCACAGTTGATTAACTGATCATCACCCCTTCCTATCTCCGTGATAACATAAAAAAACTTAACACCTCCAAAACATGTGAGCGTGATCTTATCCAAGTAATAATAATCAAGTAATACTCTGCTGAGCTGGACCGTGATCTCTTAAAACTCTACAACAAATGCCTTGCCGAATCTTGCTTCAGTGATAGCTGGAAAATTGCATCCGTTGAACCAGTCTTAAAGGACTCTGGTGATAGAACTGACTCTCATTATCACCGACGTATCAGTTTACTCCACTTCTTCGCAAAAATCTTTGAATCTTTAATCAATCTAGCGATGGTCCGCAACTTCGTTAATGCTAAATTTATTTCTGACAATCAGTATGGGTTTAGGCAAGCACGTTCTACTGCGGATATCAAAACGGTCATCTTTGAACACATATACCATACACTGGACAAGACAGGTGAAGCTAAGGCCGTACCGCTTGATATATCCAAGGCTTTTGACGAGGTCTGGTATGAAGTTCTACTCGTTGAAATTAATTCGTATGGTAATTCCATCCTTCCTATCCAAAAGAAAGATCCGTGTTATCCTCGATTTTTGTTCGTCCAAGTAACATGACAGAAATGTAATGTAGCTCATTGTTCAATCTTTGGACCTTTATTATTTCTGATCTTCATAAACGACCACCTGATTAAATCGAGTCTGAGATGATTATATTTGCTGATGACACCACGCTTTACAGTCGACATGTGGGAAAAATAGACGCGCTAATATCCGAGTCAATGACTGAATCCCTAGAAATTTCCTCCAGTCTGTATTTGAATGGGGATAAAAATGGATGGTAACACTTAATGCTATTAAGACAAAGCTCTTTTCCTTTAACAACCACAAAAAACTTTTCAATGGATAATAATATCCTACCTGAGGGTCCAACGTTCAAACACCTTGGCCTAACATTCACAGGTAACATGAGTTGGAACAAATACAGAAAAGACATTGTCAATCTACCGTGCTTGAAAACTTCTCACACCTGACAGTATCCTATACCTCTATTAGGCCACCATCCACCCATGCATGGAGTCTTGTCACATCTGGACTGATGCACCATCTACTAGTCTCTCCCTCTGAGACAGAGTCTTAAATAGAGTCGCTAATCTAATAGGTCCTTCACTATTCACCAAACTCACGTCCCTGTCCCATCGCCGCAATATTGCATCTCTGTGGTTATTTTACAAGCACTTCAATAGAATGTGCTTCAATTAGCTTGCTGCTATGCCCCCCCTCGACGTAAATAAACCCGACCAACTCGACAATAAGTTAAATTCCATCTATTATATTTGCTGATGACACCACGATGAGGAGGTGGCGGGATGCCGGAAAGCTTTCTACACTAATAGCTTCTTTCCTCGAGCTGCAAGCATTTCGAGCACCATCCCTGCTCGCTGTTTACCTTACTGTACAGATATGCATAAATGTAAATGTAATGTAAACAAACATCTCGCCGCACAACTCATTTCTTAGTATGTATTCTTTTATTTCTGGCACCTAATCCACAGTAGCCTCTTACGTCTCGGTGGCAGTATGCCTTTTCTAGAGTGAACTCAAGTTTAGAAAATAGATTTCGGAGTAAATCACTTAATTCATTCATTTAAACACACATAGTGAGAAGAGATACTAGAATTTTTTTCTCATATCAGAAGGTCAAGGGGCAATAAAAATCTTTTCAAAATACATCAAAGCGACAACAAATGTTTTGAAAAATAATATTGTAATATATCACTGCCACCCTCAAAGAAGAAGTACATGGTTTGGAGGTCGGTATCACGAGGAACAAACAGATACTACACTATCCTCTTTTCCTCTAAGGAGGAGGTAATACCTAGGTGTATTGTATCATGATAACCAAAAATATACTACACTAACCCCCACAAATATTTTTCGAGTGTGAAACAGTAATTACCCCATAATATTTCAGAATATACTATATTGAGTAGCTGGTCGTACCAGTCAAATGTACGTCCTTGACAATCAGTCCAACAGTGGTATGGTTCTGTTCAGTTCTAGGAGGTTTACTCTTCAAAGCTGTACCCTCTCTGAGAAAGGTTTGTTTATACCTAATCGCACCTAACCTTGTGTCTGAACTCATGTCGGCAGTTTCCTACTTATAATCCTCTAAATACAATATTCAATTAAAACACTATTAAACTTAGCTATAGCTGTACAAATAACTTAGAAAATTAATTGAGAGCCATTATAGACAGATTTTAAACCAAGATAATTGATATAGTTATAACAATATAATTAACAATAAACAATATAGTAATAATAACAGAAATAATACATGTAACTACAGAGACTAATGGGAGTAGAAGATGGGCCTTGAATTTACTGTCGGCAGCCTCGTAACTCTCTCTTCTTTATTATGTTCTTTAGTCCTCACATTCCTTGAATGATGTTTTTAAAAAAGGGGAAGAATTGCTGTTTTTTGAGGCAGAATTAATCAATCTAACTCGTTATCTAGTTTTTTTATCTTGAAGTAGTATTGTTTAGCTCCTTACATTAATTACCTTCATGCCTTGGCTGAAGCAATTTCCATTTTAAAAAAGAGATACAAATCAATGTCTGTTACAAGAAAATTGTTTGATCAAGATTTAAGGAACTGTGTACCCAGAAGCTAATGAATTCTACATAGGTGGAACAAGTACTTATTTTAAGGCTAGATATAGAAACCATAAAATATCCTTAAATATTTCGCAAAAAAGAAAGAGACACCTTATTATCTAACTATATATGGTCTCTGAAGAGAAACCAATAGAGAACATGTAGAGAAATGGAACGCTTTGACGAAAGATTCAGCTCCCACACTACACAACCCCACATGTGTTTTTGTCTTAATGAAAGAGTAGCTATTATTACGTTCCCTGATAGAGATTAACTGATAAATCAAAGAGATGAAATAGGGATCACTTGTAGACATTTCAAACCGTTCACCCTTGATAGATATAGTAACAACCATAACATTTTCTAAAGAAGCCTAAAAAATACTAACTGTTTTAACATACCAATAAGAAGCTCACCAGCTGAGTATGAAGTATTATGATGAACCCTTTACTGAATAACATTAATAGTAAATTAAGTATTAAGCAAATAAGTTAATAGTTAATTTTAAATATAAAATCTACAGTAAAAGGTTGTGTGAGTGTAGAATATGGTTAGTTGATTAAACAAGATTATATTTAATAAAAAAAAACATATAGATACATAAATACAACGCCCGCAGCACATTGCTATAAATTAGTAAAATATAAAATAAAATCCGTTTCACTTCCACCATAATATACACAGGTAAGGGTTAAATAATATTTTTAGCATTGTTAGAATGTTCATTGCTTTTTTATTCTGTCTTGCATTTTAAAAATCATGTTATGGTTTGTTTATGTATAGTTTGATGCACGTTATTACCACATTTTATTTTTATTGAATTTTGTATGTGTTGTGTCATCTTATAATTATTTGAAATGTGGATGTTGACAACTAATTTTTCATATTATGATTGAGTTAGATTGAGTATAAGTATAAATTTAATAGGTTTGATAGACACCAGTTGAAATTTCTCATTAAATGGTTGTAATATAAATTAAATAAATACAACCTCAGTTAATTACAATTAATGGGTAAATATAATACACTGAGTAGATGATTTAGATAATTATACTGTCTTTTCTGAAATACATAATTTTATATGAGTAAAGAAAATGTTGTCTTATTTTTAGGACTCCTTTTACTTATCTTATCCAGGTACGCGTATGTAGAATTTATTATATTAATATATGAGCATAAGTTAGTAAATTAGTTAACACATTCAAGGGGCATAACTCCAACAAGCACAGCACAATCCATTCGAGTTATCTCCCCTCCTCCATGCGGACTCACGCAACGTTAAATACCACACACATGGCCCCAACAATAAGAATTAAATAGAACACTTCTAAACACTACACATAATATTAATAATAATCATCACTGACAAAATAATTTAACAATATTAAACTACGCCAAACCACTTAATCTAACCACACCTCAACGTTCATAAAAAAGATTACTGCGAATCTAAACACACCATAATTTCCGGACCAGGCTATTGGTGAGAGAGACACACACACACACGACGAGTGGATATATTTATTTCTGATGATTAGGGATTCCATCGAAAATTTAAATTAAAAAAGAAAGACACACAACCCTACCATCACGGTTCGAACTTAACACTGGTAAATATAAAAAAATTATTTGAAAATTATTGATTTCTCAATATTGTCATTTTTTTGGTCTACCATTTTACGTACCGCCTTCTAACAATACGTATTGCATATTACGCACAATTCTTCAAGCAAACTACAATATACTTCTTATATATATATATATATATATATATATATATATATATATATATATATCAGGAAAAAACTACGCGTCTTTCGGGCAGCTATAAATCTAGCTGTAGCCTTATCTACAGAAACACAAAGAAACAATTTTCTTTTCACATTTTACTAATTTGTAAAAATACAAAAAGAAGATGATTGCCATGGTGTTATTTAATATATTGAAATGTTGAGATTTGATTATGTATAAGCATAAAAATGAATTTTACATGATGAAGAAATAAACAAAAAATAGAGGCAATCGTCAGGAATAACCAACAGTAAAAAGAGGTGAATAAAAACAATTAATCAACAAATTATAGGCATTACAGTTTGTTTTTTACTTACTTGACTATTTTGTGTGTGTGTTTTAAGGAATTTAAAGGAATTATTGCATTTTAATTATTCGTCTAAGTCCGATCGCATTACAGTTCTATTTTCAAGATAGCGTAAGCAAACATCCCCGAATGTTATGTTCATTTATCACTCGAAACGACGTCGTACGTAGGTAAGATATTAAAAAAATATAATTTAATATCATTAGAAGCCTCTCTAAGTAGAATTAAAGTAAAAGCACTGTTGGAGAGATTAAAAATAGACATTCACCTGAAGCTCCAGTGCAAGACTCCGACTCGAGTTCTATTGAATGTCTTAATGTTTACACTAGCTGTTGTAAGTGTTGAGTATAACTTGATTTCTCCGTTATCACGTGACAATCTCACGTGGCCTAAGGGACTGAGCGAACGATTACATATTCAAAGTGTCTCTGTGGACCTGATTCGTGCCCTGTGACTGTCTGAGATTGTTATTTCCCTGCGCTGATGAAAGCTGTAAGCTCAAAACGACGTCGTATGTAGGTTAAATATTTAAGAAAATATAATTCAACATTATATAAATATATATATATATATATATATATAATAGAGTAGTAGTAGTATAATGGAAGAAAGAAGATGAGAGAGATGCTGTGCGATTGCTGGAGACAGTAAGTCAGAAATAGGTACAGATAAAAATATACTCAGACAGAAAGACAGCAAGACTGTTTTTATAACAAAACTGAATATTTGATGCAGTATGTGTGTTGCTTGACTTCACGCATCGCAGTCCTCAAAAAAGAAGGACCAACACAATACGCAAACCAAAAAGGACGCAGGCAAGATAGTCGCAATGATAACTCTGCTGTTTACTGATATGTTCCATCGACTGAGTGCGAATAAAGCATGAAACAGATTTTATCTTGAAGTGGCCTCTCAGTTATTTTAGCAAACACTTTGGGAAGTAAATAAAATGGGTACACTTAAAAGACGACGCCGTGTTATGCATCGCAAATTCTCTTTTAGTAAAATCTACAAAATGACACACACAGACACAGACAAACACACACATACACACACATATATATATTTATATAAATATATATATATATATGTGTGTGTGTGTGTGTGTGTGTGTGTGTGTGTGTGTGTGTGTAGCGAGTTTATTAGAGCCGGGGTGTGACCCATAATACCGCAGGCCACAGTTGAAAATGAACTAGTCTTCGGATTTCGAGTCTCGACGTAGATTCACTTTTTCGTCTACCTGCACTCAATAGTAGTAGTAGTAATAGTAGTAGTAAAAGTAGTAGTAGTAGTAGTAGTAGTAGTAGTAGTGTGAAACGTTCATAATTCATTCACGAAAGAAAGCATCAAACTAAATGCATCAGGCTAAATGCATTCAACCTGATCATTTCATTCGGAAATAAACAATGAACGTTTCTATGTAGCTTACTTGCTATAAGTATATTATTTTTTCATAATATATATATATATAAATATATATATATATATATATATATATATATATATATATATATATATATATATATATATATTATGAATGGAGATTTAGTATATGTCTGTCTGAAACCGAAAGTGGGTTGAAGATTCAATCCTCAGTGCGGGCGATACTAAAAATACAATTACGAATTACGTCAGACTTCTACCCGGTCATGGCTGACACAACAAGAGCAAGATACTCCTATGCATTAACTAAAGAGTGCCGTTCGAAATTCTGTACAGATTCCCGAGATCGACAGAACGATTCTCGAGTCCAACAAGCAACTGAAAAAGGTCGGAGGTTACATCGGCTAAAAAGTTGTGAGAATAACATCTTAGATCAGAACAGAAACGCGGATTATTCAAAGAATACAAATGATCAATTCTCATCTCAAAAATTCCAAAACGTACTAAAGGCAATTTTTGACGAAAAATAAATGAAAAAAGAGAAAAACATTAAAACATAGATCGTGGGCTGTCGTTTTGTTTTTTGTTAACGTGTAATAACTATTTCAACCGCTGTTATTACGAAAACTACAAAGCCGAAAAAAGAAGAAAAAAAACAACTCAAAACGCTCTAAAAATAGTGTTGGGACGATTCATCGCAATCGAAAAAATCAGAACGTTTTGGGGTATCGGAATCGGTATTAGAACCGAAAATTTTAGCCTTATTTTCGATGTCCAAAACGATTCTTTAAATTGTTTGCTTAACAATAAAAAATGAAACAAACACAATGTATTTATTGGAAGATGGTTTATTTACAACAT
The DNA here is from genome assembly GCA_963556195.1 of Sepiola atlantica. Lineage (NCBI taxonomy): Eukaryota > Metazoa > Mollusca > Cephalopoda > Sepiida > Sepiolidae > Sepiola > Sepiola atlantica. The sequence continues at coordinate 68,317,036 of OY744517.1, read as the reverse complement.
AAGACTAAGGACCGCAGATCGCAAGTTAGGAATCCAATTCCCAGATTTTACATTGACTCTCCGATTCTAATATTAATTTTTATATTGGTAAATTATGGTAAACGAAGTAAATATCCTAGAGTTCATTTACCATTATTCCTTTATCAAACCTTTGTAAATGTTCAAATTTCTGTTTGCACCTATTTGCTAAACGTCTATATGACCCCTCTCAAAGAGTTTACCGTTGAGTATTAAAATATTTAAACCGCTCAGGTCAAGTCTTGTTATTTTGTAGGCACCACCTTGGCATTGGTCATGTCGGGTCACCGCGTATATATCCTCTAAAATAATTAATGTTGTATTTTTCCGTTTTGACACAAGTGAAATATATAAATGAAAATTTCAAAATGAGTTTATCAAAATATTTGATAAAATACATAAAGGGAAAAAATTTAGAAGTCTGTCAAATAAAAAAAGAAATTATATCTACATTTAAAAGTTACACCCCCCCCCAAAAAAAAATCATATTCTACTTTTTTAGGCGATTATGTGTGGTCAAATTGAAAAAATATCATTATTTTAGAATTTAAAGTATGGGGGGGTAGTAGAGCATATAAATTTAACGTAAAATGGCCCTCCATTTCCAGGCCATTCTAAATTTTTAGGGAAGTTAATTAATTTGTTTACCACTAACTCTCAGTCCGACCAGCAATGTTATAAAACCACACGTAATCGTTTTTTTTTTCGTATTATCACCCGGACTTTGGGTTAGTAATAAAAAGGTGGCGTGTTTTGTGTGACTTTTAACAATTGCATATTTTACATTAAAGTTTAATATGGCCAAGATTTAAGACAAACAAAATGTGTACATGTCCTTAAAACACTGTCTGGTCCGAACGGGGTGATCATTTTACGTTAAATTTTTTATGCGGAACTGATTTTTTGTTATTTTATTTTATTTTCACCACTAAGTTTTTTAGGCTGTTTACATGTAATCGCTTAATAAATGGAGAATTGCATGTTTCCTTTTGGGGTAATTATCATAGGGTGCAGAGCTCTAATAATACCTTATTTCCCTTCACAACAAAAAGCTATGATTGCGAACCGGCGAAGAAAAGAAAGAAAACAAGGACCAATAATTTCATAAGAATGCAGTATTTACAAAGTGCCGGAATAATGTTTAAAAATGAAATAAAAACATTTTTGTCAAAAAAAAAATTACCGATAAACATTTATTGATCATTATAAAAAAAATAAAAACGATTTTTTTTACTTTTAAATATTCATTTTTTTTTTCGCTGGTGGGTTTTTGACCATGTTTGAATAATTTGGGTGTTTTTTCTGTGGGCTTTTATGCGGTCACCGTTAAATCACCTCACCCCTAAAAAATAAGATTATTCTTGTTTTCGCGAACAGCTCGACAAAATATAACAATTATTCAAGAATTTCGAGTGGGGGATCAATTTCACACATAAATTTAACGTAAAATGAGCTCCTATTTCCGAGAAATTCGAGCAGTTAACCAAAAATGCTTTATTTTTCTCTGGGAGATAAATTATGTGCATTTATGGGGGATGGTTTACTTTTTTAAACGATTACGCATGGTTCTACAAATTTGTCAGTCAGACTTTGTGTTAGTGGAAAAGATGTTAGTGAATATCCCTAAAAAGTTCGAATGGCCCGCAAATAATGACTATTTTACGTTAAATGTATATAGGAAACCGATCCCTTACTCTAAATTTTAAAATAAATTTGTTCTCTCTTTTCGCTATTTTTTTTAATGTCTCTACACATAATCATCTAAAAACAGTAGAATCTGATTTTTGTGGGATAATTTAGCTGCTGATGTTAACTTAAAAATCTGCCATTATTGTTGGTAGTAGGATTACTATTATTATTATATGTACCATGCTTTACTTTTTACAGTAAAAAAATCAATCTAATAACCAACCTAGTCTTTATAATTAGGATAAAAAAATGAACATTCTGTGATAAAGGGGAAGACACAGAATTGTTAATAAAGCCCTCCGCCCGATCTCGCCATGTTCAGAATGGTTTTCTAAATAGTAACATTATTATTTAGAAACTCATTGTTTGCATTGAGGTGGTGCTTCGTAAACTATTCTGTTCCTACACTGTCTTCTTATTTTGCATACCAATCGTCGACTATTGTAAACTGTTTATGAAAAAATTCAAATAGCATTTTGTCAACTAACGACGAACTAATGCAAATCGGCTTTGTTTGAAACAAGAAATAAATCTTTAGTTGTCTCACAATTTTCAATCAATTACAAGGAAAACATTTGAGAAAATTTTTTTAGAAATGTTTTCTTTGTAATTGATTGAAAATTGGGAGACAACTAAAGATTTATTTCTTGTTTCAAACAAAGCCGATTTGCATTAGTTCGTTGTTAGATGACAAGATGCTATTTGAATTTTTCAATAAATAGCGTGTAATATAAGCCCCCCCCCCAAAAAAAAAAAATATATATTCATTACGTTTACAAAAATATATGCGGACATTACAACGGGGTTTTACAGTATTTTTTTAAACTTTACAAAGGCACCAAATCTCGTATTAAATATTTAGAAAAAAATTTACAATAGGAATCGGTAATTGTATCGGAATCGGGAAAAAGTGTGGAATCGTCCCATCACGAATAACAACTACGACGCCGGTTGTAACAAAGAAAAAGAAAAAAGAGAGACAGATCAAATTTACACGCCGCTTTTGAGACTAACTCGACGAATACTACGACGACTTTTCTTTGGAAGCTGCTATCTTTATGAAGAAAACGACGACGAAGATAACACGCCAAGTATATTTGATTAAGCTAATTGAGCTCCATTTTCTTTCCCAAAAGTCGCCTCAGGCTGAACTATCCCCACGGAGTGTCTATGCGTCCCTAATCAAGGGAGGCGCGATAGCGCTCTATCCCTTAATAGACTTCAAAAACGACCTATGCTAGAAATCTCATTTCTTTGATCAGTAATAACTCAAAAACCAATAAACCAAATTAGTAAAAACTTTGCACAAAATGTTCATTTGATAGGTTCTATAAGTGTGTAGAATTTCAGCATCATTAGTCAAGGCCACCCAGAGATCCAGAAAGGTCAGGAGTGATTTTGTATTATCCGTGTGTACGTACGTACGTACGTACGTACGTACGTGTGTGCCACCCTGTATCTCATCAACTATTTGATGGATTCAGCTGACTTTTGGCAGAGATAGAGGTTCTAGGGTCTAGTTGATGGCATTTTAATTTAAGTTTACCATATACCTTAGTTTTCCAGAAATTCAAAAAAACCTTAAAAATTACCATTGTCTTGAGGCATAGCCTTTACAAAAGTAGTGACTATTCCATGATAAATGCCAGTATACTGAAATCATATGCCTTTAATAGGGTTAAGATGAAAATTCATATACACTAAATGTACAAAAGCAAGGAAATTCCCAAATTTTTACACTTTTATTGTCATTAAGGGTATGACTACATATCAACCAAACCATTTCATTATAACATCACTAAAGTATAAATGTCTATGCATGAGTGGATGAAGTGTGTGAGGTGCGCTGAAGAAAAATTCCTACAAGTAAAATACATAGCCTTGTTGTGCTCGCATACACTTAATGACAATAAAAGTGTAAACATTTGGGAATTTCCTTGCTTTTGTACATTTAGTGTATATGAATTTTCATCTTAACCCTATTAAAGGCATATGATTTAAGTATACTGGCATCTATCATGGAATTCTATAAAACTTACATGCACTTCTGACTTCAATTCAATTATAACAGCAACTAGATGTAATTAAAAGTATTTACTATGGTAAAGGGTACTGTTGCCACATTCGGCGAGGTGCAACTCATGGCACCTGTACAGAGTACAACACCGACTTTTAAATCTAGTAGATGTCCTCTTCTCTTCCGTAACACATGTACTTCACAGAAGAGTGGTTGCTAGTATTTCTTCACTCTATCGTTATTTGTGTGGTAGGTGCTAGACTGAGCTCTCATCTATGGTTCCACCTGTAAAACATTCACAACAAAAACTCATGTAGCTACAGCCATGGTAAATAATATTACTTTTCTTTCTTTGTGTACCTTATACGAAACGGAACGGCCATGCCCAACATTTTTATTCCAAGAACTACACGTCCTTAGGGCACAAAAACACGGGTCTGGTTTCAAACAGACTTGAACATGGTCATTTTTAAGTTGAATGTCAACAATTTTTTGTTTAACCGTCCTCTTAAATACTCAAATTCTGCTCAGTCTCAACCATCGTTAGGTTAGAAGTCTCGCCCCATTCACTGTAGAAATCCATAGATACAGGAGGATGTTCTACTCCCCGGACTGCTTGCCCTTGGAATTCTCTCTCTGAACCCCGTTCACTCGATAGTAAAAAAACATACAGAAATGTAAATGTAAGTGAACAAACATCTACTGTCCAGCTCCCCACCTATGTTGCCATCTATAAATTTGGCTCTTATCACAGTAGCCCCTGACGCTTCAGTGGCAATATGCCTCTATTATGGTGAACAAAGATTATGTTTTAAACCTCATTACAATATAATACTTCTTTAATCATATCATATAATCCACAGCACCTGGAGACTTGCATATACATTCGAAATCATAGAACTTATAAGTTTGAACACCTTCCTCGCGTATATTCGGTCTCTCTGTACAAAGGTTTGTCAGTAAAACCTTACATAAGGATACTTCCCCCTACAAGTAAACCTGACCAAATATTCCAATTAACATAGTATTCGAAAAAAAATATTAGATCCTCTCGGCACGGCTATACACTGGCTCATACGAGGAATGGTGCACCTTCTCCTAGTGGTATTACCTCAAGTAACACCATTAAGCTAGATACTCCACCAGACTAGATTAATTCTTGTCCTGGGACCCGGTAAGATCAAGAGACCACAAGAAATATATACTATAAAATACTTTACTGGTCAATTAAGGAGAGGAACATTTATGTTATTCACTTTTTTACTAACTTAACGTTTGAGAGACAAAGGAGAAATTTAATGAAATACTCAAATATCTATGTATCTCATACAGAGGTCAAGTGTTACCCCCAGAAATGGGCTCCACGATTTCTGAGAACTTATACTAAAGCAAAATGAAAAAAGGATGAGATAATTAATATGCAACAAAGAGTTTAAATTACACCGCTAAATTCTACTAATTCAAATGATACTTAATTATTTTTAATATTTTTCCGGATGGGAAGGTTGTCAGGTAAAAGGTTAATCCCGAAATTGTCTTCAACCTCACCTGTTTACCGGCTAAATACATATGTTTATTAACTTTATTCAGTTGCTAGGAATCGGAGAAATCAATCTGAATATGGTTATATTCTCTGCTTTGAATACCTGACCCTTTATCGCAGTCACATTTGACTTCTAACTTATACACTATCATCTGTTTTTAGCTTGCTAATAAATATTTTCCTTAGTCTCTTGCTGTTGTCTGTGTTCTATCATCGTACACTTTCTGGCTTTTCGATGTCCACCATGTCAGAAGTGACTACCACCTCTGCCCGTCGGTTCACGACCTGTCCAAAATGTTCCTCGGCGCACGACTCCATTTCCAAATCTGTGGAATGATCTCATATGACCTTGTCAACTACACGTAGATATGTAGAAATATCATTACGAATACATATGATACGTTCTCCCTTTCTTAATGAAATGAACATGATCTTGTGTTGCGTAGTCAAAGCGGAGAACAGAGGGGGGGGATAGAACTGAAGTCGCAGACATGTAGCATAACGATAGGCTTGGAATCGAAGTGAAAATCAACTGGGGACAAAAGAATTCTGCTCATTGTAAAATAAAGACGTGTACTTATAATAGTTGCTAAACGTATTGTTTTTTTATTGTTATAAACGAAAAGCAATGCACATGCAAATGAAAATATCATAACGACGCTTTCCGACAATATGACCATGCGGGAAACTGTCAGGCTCAAACAGGTGCATCGGATGCAAGAATTCTCTAAGAAGCTACACATGCAGGCACAATGACTTCATGGATACTTTTGCTGAGGCTTCGAAAATATATTATGAGACTTCTAATAATGATCTCAATGTAACTAACTGAACGATTCATTTCGTTAAAGACGGAAATCGTTCGAAATGTACTCTTGAAACTAGGCATAGTTCATCATAGTTTGATGCCTATAAATGCTGGCACGTTGTATCCTATTAAGAATAGTAGCTCATATTTCCAACTGAACTAACGTCAATGGCTTAGCGTACGAATATTTTCATTTGGTCCGTAAAGTTGAAAAACGTTTTCGTCATTGAGTAAACGATACCATTTAAGATAATGTCGAAGAAAAAATGAAGATCTATGAAAGCAATGTGTCAGAAATGGCTGAATAAACAATGTATTTCCAATAGAGGTCTGATTCTGAGGTTTCATTGGCAACTCAACCTCCGCATTAATGATCATTCTTGAACTTTCTCACTCAAACAAGAGGAAACATATAAAAACGATCCAAGATAAAGCTATAAATGCATCAGAGTTGATATGTTAATCCCACAGTGTGACTACAATCAAATAAAGTCTGGTAGTATTGTGATCTACTGCTGGTGCGCCCTGGACAAGTGTTAATCATGCTTCGGCTCCAAAACTATAACTTAACTATAACTCATCATCTGATAAAGGCTTTCTTAAATGCAATGTAGGTGCACAAACAAGTCATTTTATGAAATTATCTTTATATTTGACCGCGAGTGATCATGCGGGTTTCCATGCAGAGATATCACAGTTTCGAATTGTCTATTTAACTTCGATTGTCTGTCCGCCTTGTTTCTCTTCAATCTCTTGTCTCTGTGTTCAAATCTCCGGTATCTATTGACCATTAACGTCATCTTTAATAAATAAGCGTATAAAGAAAGTTTATTTTAAAAAATTTGATTTATTCTTTTATTTTACAGTATAATTCTGTTGACACACATGTTCCCGTTAGATCACCGAAGTTAAGTGACGTTGAGCCTGGTCAGTACAAGATGGGTGATCATTTGAGTATACCAGGCACTGTATGTAGGAGGGCGATGACTCACCCCTTGCAAAAAACTACGGTTTTCAAAATGATTTTTGGAGTTGACAGATGACCCAAACCATTAATCAACGGTGGCTGCAGAGTGGCAAGAGGCAAGTAAATGTTCCTGATTTTGGCTTGTGTGCTGTGTGAGATGGTGAAAGGGTGTAAGGGGGCGCACCACTGTATATCCCCAAAAGCATGAAATGCTACGTAAATTGTTGTCTTAGACGCGACTTTAACTGGATTTTGAAAGTAAAATTAAACCACATTTTTGCATCCATTGATTTTGTTACGAAATCGCAGTTTTTTTTATCCCTAATTATTATTTGCTTGTCGCCTTAAAGGCCCGAAAAGAAAAAAAGACAACGATGAAGTAGTTTAGAACAGTATGTATTTACAGAAAGTATGGACGTATTCTGTTGCCAGATATTGCCTCTGGGTTGTTCATAGTGACTCTCTCTGCTACCACTATTATCACTATTCATAGTGTCGGGAAGAGTTCGTGTAGTGATGCAATAGGGTAGATCACCTTAACATATTTGTTGCTAACCTATCCAAAAGTATGAACTAATTTCACATTCTTCTTGGTTTACTTCACTTAAAACTAAACTAATAAAGATTTGAAGTGCAGTTTTCTACAAAAACATCACATAATCGAATATGTTTTTTTTTAATTGTGAAATAAATGTTTTATTTGAATTAAGCAACGATTAGAGCCATATAATTCAATAAAGCACAACCTCAGAGACATACAAATAGTTAAACAATAATTAGAGAATAAAGATTAACAGATAAAAAAAATAGAGACGTAAACTTAATCAAACAATAATTAATGACGTGAAATAAAAACCAATAAATCAATAGTTCGATACAAACCATAAAGATAAATAGATACATTCTAACAAATATAAATCAATAAATAATAATCAAAGATATAAAAATCAATAAATGATTAGTCACAATAATAAATACTAATCTAAAATATATGTACTTTTTTAATTCGTATAATTTTCTTTCAATTTTATACATTTCTTACTGTTATGACCCCATCCCCCCACTAGAGGTCACATCATCTCAGTCCATTTGTAAGATAATGTCAGAGGTGGGAAGAACCAGTTGTCTGCCTTTCCACGACCGGGTCGGGAGACGATAACGTGACCGGGTCGGGAGAGTGTAGCGTTGTAGCCGTATGTGAATAAAATGATTTCCGGTTTGCCGCTTTCTTTTATCTGAATTTACACGATGTTGGACGTGTCCGCCCGCGGCTTATGTCTTCAGTACTTAAATCAACCTCTGTTCACTGCGTTTGATTTTTTCAAATAGCTTCAATAAACTAGTGGACCTGTTATCGTGTTTTATTTTGAGGGCATTTTACTTCAGAAAAACCAGCGCACTGTGAAACAAAGATGGCGACTGCGAGAATGAGACTTTCTACTACGCAGAAGTAGACGAGATGAAGCATGAGTTCAGTTTACTGACACCCTCTGCTCTATGTAAAGCATACACAGTAAACTAGTATTTTTTTATTTTGATGATTTGATGTAAGTTTTTTATTGTTTTTAATCTACCAGTAAAACTAAAATCTATAGATCATAATAACATCAAAATACGATGTAATTCATTTTACTTGTGCAAAAGAATGAAATGTTGCATAAAATCACTAGGATCTTTTCAAAAGAATGTAGTTGATATACAAGGTTCCGGAAAAGGTTTAGAAATTAAATTTAAAAATTTTGTCAAGAAAAAGTACTGACAAATATGATTGAAAAGTACAATATAAAAAATAATTTATTTTATGCTGCTGGGCTTTTGTCATTTTCTTTGAATTATATGATGAGCTTTTGGCCTGTGGACTTTTGCCCGGTCACTCCAAAATTGACTAACCTCACAAGATGTGGGTAAAAGTTAGGTTGAATTAGATATAAATGAATAAGATATAAATGAATTAATGGATTTAAAGATTTTCAAGGCGCTTTGTGAGAACACACTTTGTCGTCTGTTCTTCTTTGATTTTGAATTTCCATGTCTAAAAACTAGTTTAAAAATATCAAAGGATATAAACGGTTAATTAGAGATAGAATGGTATGAAATAAAAGACTAGTAATAAAAATGATTCTTGGTGATTATTGAAACATTTTCGCTGTTCAGTAGTTTAATTTCCCTGCCACTGAAAAGAGAAAAGTACATAAACTACCGTGACAGAAAGTGAAATTTTGCCATTTACGTAGATATTTTAATTAATTACTCACATGTTTTATTAGTTTTTGTTTTATATTTTGAATTATATTTTAATGTAATGTGACAGTTTTAATTGTGTTCCTAGTAGATTGTTTTTACTATATAAGAACTTCTAAAAATTATTATTATTAGTAGTAGTAGTAGTAGTAGTAGTAGTAGTGTTGTTGGGTTATTGTTGATTAACACCTTTAGCTGCACCACTTCCCCTAAAAAATTTGATTCTACTTTTGTGTGTGAACTCTCTGAAAAATATATTTTAGAAATTAGAGTTGGCGATCAGTTTCACATATAAATTTAACGTTAAATGAGCTCCCATTCCGAGAAATTCTAGCGTTTTTGAGTAGTTAATCCCATAACATTATTTTTCACTGGAAGATTAATTATGTGCGTTTATTGTTTTGTATGCGAGTACGCATGGTTTTACAACCTTGCCAGTCGGACTTAGGGTTAGTAGTAAAAAATTGAGCATCCCTAAAAGTTAGAATGGTCAGAAAATTATGATAATTTACGTTAAAATTATATACGAAACTGATCTCCCACCCTAAGTTCTGAAATAATTGTTGTTATTTTTTCTTTGCGCCAAGTTTTTCAAGGTGTTCACGCGTAATCACCTAAAAAAAGTAGAAACTATTTTTTTGATAGGGGTGATTTAGCTGAGGGTGTTAACCTAGAAATTTGAAAGTATTATTACTAATAGTATTACCATTATTATTATTATCTGTAATTCGTTTTCTTTTTACATTAAAAGAAATCCATATACTGCATTTCTGTTACATTGACAGTAGCAATTACTGACCAAATATTTATAATTAAGATTTTTTTAAAAAACATGAACTTTCTTTGATAGAGAGAAGGTACAGAATAATATATAAAGCCCCCCCCCCCCACGCCTTCCTCATGTTATAAATTCTTTTCTAAATAGTAACATAATTATTTAGAACCCATTCATAACATGGGAGGATTGCTTTGTTAACCATTCTGTTCCTACGCCGTCTTCTTATTATGAATACAAATTGTTGACTATTTTCAATTGTTTATGAAAAAAACGAAGTAATCCCCCAAAATATCAAAATAAATCCTAAAAATCATATGAGATGCAGGACTACATTGGATACAATATGGGCCTAGTAGAGAGTCTCTACGATTAACAAAACCGAAGTGATCCCCCAAATATCAAAATAAATCTAAAAAATCATATGAGATGCAGGACTTAATTGGATGCAATATAGGCCTAGTAGAGTTTCTCTACGATTAAACAAACCGAAGTTATCCCCCAAAGTATCAAACTAAATCCTAAAAATCATATGATATGCAAGACTTCATTGGATACAATATGGGCCTAGTAGAGAGTCTCTACGATTAAACAAACCGAAGTTATCCCCCAAACTATCAAAATAAATCCTAAAAATCATATGAGATGCAGGACTTCATTGGATGCAATATATGCCTAGTAGAGAGTCTCTACGATTAACCGAACCGAAGTTATCCCCCAAAATATCAAAATAAATCTAAAAAATCATATGAGATGCAGGACTTCATTGGATACAATATGGGCCTAGTAGAGAGTCTCTACGATTAACAAAACCGAAGTTATCCCCCAAAATTTCAAAATAATTCTAAAAATCATATGAGATGCAGGACTTCATTGGATACAATATGGGCCTATGATTAACAAAACCGAAGTTATCCCTAAAAGTGTGATTTACACCTTTTCCGTGATCTTTACATTGACCTTTAACCGAGAAATCCCAAAATTAAAGTTATAACATGCGTTATAATTTGACATAGTTTGGTGATAATTGTCTAAGCGATGTAGCCGCTAGGCTGTACGCAAACTAATGAACAAACATAGTGGCAACACAACAAACTCGATCGAAAATATAACCTTCTTTGCCAGCGGTTAAAAAATACCCTGCTTAGACTGATAAAAGTCGATACACCAATTCTTAGACATAAACATCGTTAAATCAATGTTTACAGCCGTAACAATCGATAACATTATTTAGAGACATGCAAATCAATGAAGCAATATTCAGAGCTAACAAAAGCAACAAAGGAATGTTTATATCCATAGAAAACATCTTGTGACGTTGTAGCGCATATAATTGAGATCACTTCATGAAATCGGTTCATCACGGTGCGATCTGTTTGGTGGTGTCGGACGTATGCTTGTTTACGATTGTGTAGGTTCCTCGCTCTTCAGGTGAGTTTCTCCGTGTATAAACTAATTGTGTTTTCTTTCGACAGCTTTTTTCCTGCTTGCACGTGGATAGTAATCCCAGTGAACTTTGCCACAGATTAACGTAGATTGCAATCAAATGCAATAATAACACATCTAACAGACTATCCTTAGGGAATTATTATGAACTTTTAAGTCCTGATGAATTCATATGCAGCGCGCGTTTATAGATAACCGATAGTACTTAATGACCTATTCCAGTCCCCTTCTTTGTCTAGATCTTTATCTTTGACGCTCGTAAGAGACAGAGAGAAACAACGTCAACCGGTGTGATTGCTTTAACGTCTTAGCTGCTTATAAATTGACTGTTAATATACTTTTGTAGGGGAGTGTAGATATAGTTCACCAATTACGATAGTTTATACTGGATGATAGGGCTGGTATATTTTTACTTACCGATGCGTGCTCAAGCCGTTATACATCCGTTGAGAACCACTCGAACGCCGATGTTAATTTATAAAATGTTTCATTAAAAAGAAAGGAACAGCCACAGAATAAAATGAGAAGAACGGGCTATTTGTGTGCGCGCGAGAGAGGAATACATTCAGATAGACGAATAGCTCGTCTTGCTACACTTAGCTACATTTTTCGCCTCTCCGTCCCCCTCCCACATTGAGGACAGTATCCTGAACACGCCTTGTCTACTTAAAGTGTCGCCAGAAAAGGCCAGAAAAATCTCCGTCAGAGATACTACCAGAGGCCAAGGAAACATAAAAAATAATTCTTTTATGACTAGGCATAAATAGAAAATATGGTTAAATTAGAAATCTATTATTGTATCATTTTTAATGCGGATACTTTCAGATATTACCTCCTCTTTTTGAGGGATTTTGTAGTATCTGTTCTGGTGTCATGATATCATTATACCAGATATTATATCCTTCTTTAAGGAAAGTGTAGTGTGTGTTCGTTCGTTCATCATGATACCACCATTCCTGGCATGGGGTTGAATCTTCCAAGGTATTACATCTTCTTTTTGTGAGTAGTGTAGTATATTTCATTAGTTATTATAAATTCCTCCCAGAATTTCTCTCCTCTCTTTTTGAGGGGGGGGGGTGAGGCCATTGAAGTAAAACATTTTTCTCATGAAAGAGTTCTCCTATGATTACCTTCTTCTTTTTGATGGTTTGGGTTATAATGTAGCATCTGTTCTGCTCTCATGATATAAACCATACCAAGCATTAACTCCTGCTTTGGGGGTGTAGTGTTTGTTCGTCATGATACCATTTTCTCAGTCATTAACACCTCCGTTGGAGGTATGTGTAGCCTATGTACGTTCATCATGATATTATCCACCCAAACTAACAAAAATATGCGACTGGAGGGAACACACACACACACACACACATATATATATATATATATATATATATATATATATATATATATATATATATATATATATATATATATATACATATATATATATATACATATATATATATATATATACATATATATATATATATATATATATATATATATATATATATATATATATATATATATATATATATATAACTTCTTTGTAATATAGGAGGAAAAATCCCAGCAGAGGACTCGAATAATTGAGAATTAAAATAAAAATAAAAAATTAAGAGCGTAATATTTATTTATTTTGGTACAAAAAAATAGTACAACATTCGTACCGTCGGTTTCAAACACAGAAGGACTTAGCCATCCGGCTCTCTTCAGCTTCTGTTGTCATCTGTTACAGAAATGTGAAGTCACGTGTCACACTCGTTTGGACACGTTATTTTCTTAGAGTGTTATGTATGTTTGTTTAAATTTAGTGTAAGGTGTTAAAAAGGCGGTGGGTGAAAACTAACAGTTGAGATGTAAAACTGGAGAAGATTTAAAGAGATATGAAAAATAAAAAAAATGAGAATAAAAAATATTACTATATAAATCCAGTGAGCCAATATTTATGAGTAGCGTATATTTGGCCGCTACTGTTTGAGGGTTTAATTATGTGTTTCTAAAGGAATTAGGGAGAGAAAATGGGTTTTAGGATTATACTTATGTAGAGATAAACAGGTTAAAGAAACATTAAATTCATATATATATATATATATATATATATATATATAATAATAGTAAGCAAAATAACAACGAACGCTACATTCACCAATAAAAATAATTACATAAAAATACATTAAATATTTAGGTGATAAAAATCGTACATATTTCTAGACAGAGCGTCTTGGTCCAATTGTAGAACGCTGGACTATAGACATCAACATCGAGGGTTCGATCTCTGTCTAAGTTAGCCATGCTGATGACGGCTATGAGCCAGAAACACGTATCCATGGATTACTTTTATGTACGTATGAAATAAATAAAAATATATATTAAGGAAATATACGTCCTATGAAGTTAAGGGCGACTAATAATGAAATTTTCTGCATCTTAATCACTTAATCGAAATAATAGTAATCAAAATAACAACGAACGCTATAATCACCAATAAAAATACATTATATATATAATTAGTTTTGGAGGCTATAAAGAATTTTCGATTCATTTATATTTATGATCGCTTATGTTTTAATTCATGTTTTCAAACATGACGTAAATCATTAATCTATTACGTCACGTCAATGTTAGAATTAGTTTGTTAAGGTAATGTTTTATGATCTTTTTATGAGTAAATCTAAAAAGCTCATTTCGTAGAACATCACACTTAAGATCTCAAGGTTTTGGTTTCGATTTCCGGTCATGACATCAACTATGCGATGACCCAAAATAGAAACCAAAACCTTGAAATCTTCAGTGTGATGTTATATATATATATATATATATATATATATATATATATTTCTAATCGTTATGTTACAACCATGATATACTGAGATCATAGTTCCATGTGAAAAAAAAAATTATAATTTTGATAATGAGTACTGATGGCACGGTGGCTAAGTGTTTAACGAAGCGGATTGAGGGCATCGGTGTGCCAGGTTCGAATCAATTCGTTTCACAGAAACACTTTCATCAAAATTGACACCTGACCTGGTGCCTAACCTCCTGGAGAGGAGGTAAATAGGTAAATAAATATAAATATAAATATATATAAATATAAATATATATATACATATACATATACATATATATATATATATATATATATATATATGTATATATATATATATATAGAGAGAGAGAGAGAGATTGTTAAAAACTTTCGATCATAATACTTTCTTGTGCAAGTAGTAGTAGTAGTAGTAGTAGTAGTAGTAGTAGGTACAATTAGTTTTGTCACTATTAAGATGCGAGTTTGGAATATCGGAGTATAGTGCCAATATACATATTAGTTTCGTCGATTTCTGCTGCTCTTCGGGTAGTATTGGAATAGCGCTGCTTTTTCGAAATGTTTTCTCTCTCGCATTCGTCATTAGAAGTCGGTGATATTTTTATTTGATCACTGGCTTTGTGCTACATGTTTTCCTCAATGTATGTGTTTATGTGTGCATGTTAATTCACGCACATTTCTAACGCATTAAGATGTTCAGCTGATGTGTTAAGCGCGTGTGAGTATCGAGATGTATGGGTCATTTTATCTCTTTTTGGCTGGCGACGTCTTGATTTTCTTTCTCAGGATAGCAAGTTTAAATTGAAAATTTTAATGTTGGGCGAGGCGGATTAGCAGGACAATGTACTAAAGCTGACTTGTATGGTGTATGTGTTCGTTCGCGCACGCGCGTGTGTGTGTGCTTGTGTGTGTGTGTGTGCGTGTGTGTGTGTGTCTGTGAAGTTATGTTTAGGGAAATAGCTCATTAACTTGGTTAATTTTTGTTTATTTCACTTGTTATGTGTTATTCTTTATTTACTTCGCGTGTTTGCAAGTTTTATTTAAGGCTGAAGGCTATTTAAAGGGAAAAGATATTTGTGGGAAATAATCTGGGAATGTTATCTTTGTTTTTGTGGATGAGTTGAATGGGTGCATTTTCGTCTTGAGTTTCTGTTTTTTTTTTTTCATCTCTTACTTTGTTTCTTACTTTGTTTCTTACTTTGTTTCTTACTTTGTGTTTTTGTATTTTAATTATTTACCTACTAGAAGTTCTCACGCTAGTAATTATCAATGATTGTTCATTGGCAACAACAGGTGGTTTTCCCTGTAGTCTGAGTGACAACAAGTCTCCTTAGATTTCCAGCACTCTCCGCTTCTATCGTTAACTGTTTCAAATCACTTTCCGTTCTCGCAACACCCGTGTACCTTTGATTTACTCGCTGAGAACGGTCGTTGGTTTTATCTTTTATTTGAGTGGCAATGAGTCTTCCAAATTATTCCAGTACTCTCCATCCCCTTCCATTAGAAGTCTGAATAACATTTTTCTTTTTCGGCCTTACTATTTACCTTGACCTTACCCGACAATTTTTATGACACTAATAGATGCAGATGTGTTTGTTCGTTTGAGGGGGGGGGGGCGGAAGTAATATGATTTTCCTTATACACTGTAGTAGTTTCAGTTTCCTTGATTGTGTATCACTTACTTTCTATGTTTCTAGTGATTTTTATATAGGGTTAGTCTATTTTAATTCTACGTAATTGGTCGGTATTATGTGGATATAGCAGTTTTCATCAATGCCCTTCTTTGTATAGTTTCTATCCTAACTTTGATTCCGATATCTCTTACATTTTCTAGCTTTTTCGGAAGTGTCCCCGGTGCACCTTCTATTATTTGTATGATAGCCTTCTTCTTCGTGTTTCGTATTCCCTTAAGTTTTCTCCGAAAACAGAATGTAGAATATGTATTCGAGCATTCTTGAATTGATGAGTTATTAGGAAAAGATGGAAGTTACATTGCTTGCATCCTGACTCAAATTTTTGTTACAAAATTTGCATAGTGCGAAAATATTTATTATACTGCAATGAAACTATAAGAAAATAAATTATGAATGTTTATGTTTGTGAAATGTAAGTCAACATTGTTAAAAAAAATGTGTCATTTACTCCTTTACGCTAAGTGTTCGAAATTTCTAAATCTGCTATTCCGGGATTGTTAATATCTATACATGTGCAATGAATTAAAATTGTACGTTTCACCTGGTTATTTGTAAGGCATGTAAGAGGAAAAAGAGAGTTAAATAATGAGCTGAATTGACTCTGGAATCTTCTGTGTGTTTTTTATGCAAATCTTATTGTTCGAAAGGTTTAATATTAAATGTATTAAAAGTGATTGCTATTCGTACCGAATCACGTCCAGTAACTTTTCACGTTGTATTCTATTTTTAAAAAAAATGTATTTTGACCCATAATTATTTACTGGCAGGGCTATCTGTTGTTGCCTGGGGCCATAAAAACAAAATAGAAGAGGTTAAAAAGTGTAACATGTTGATATTAAAATTCTTATCTCTATACGTATCTTAATCCGTCTCTCTATCTTTCTCTCTTTCCTCATTCCACGTTTTTCCACATGCCTCATCTCTCTTTCACCTCCGCCTAGCCTATTCCTCTCTCGTGTTTGATGTATTGAAAATAATGATAATGTAAGTCATTTATCTGAGCTTTAAGTTCTCCCGTTTCGCTAAAAGTATAATGAAATCTATATTTGTTTTAATTTATTCTCGGACAACGCAAAGTTCCTCATCTTTCTCCCCCTCCTTAATAATATAATGAAAGCTATGTTTATTTAATAGTATTCCCGGGCAACGCTGAGTTTCTTGGCTTCTCCTTTTATGTACTGCTGTATTATTGCACACACCTTATCTATCTTAGATATTGAACACTAACTCCCGAGCAGTGCAGAGTTCCTTTTGTGATATAAAATAGTATAAGAAAATACAGTGAAAATCTTTCTCGTGGGCAACGCGTTTTTTAAGACCCCTGCTCTATATAGGTTTAAGAACGCCTGCTCTATATAGGATTGCCTTATCTATTATATTGATGACCACAGGGGAACACACCTGCTCTATCTCAGATATTGAGCACTTTGTATTAACTCATGTACACTTACAAAATATAATACCGTATTATTACTATTATAGCTCCCGGGCACCATCAAGTTAACAAAAGACAGAAGTTCTTTCTCCCGGGCAACGCGGTTTTTGAACACACTTGCTTTATCTAGGATAGTGGGCAATTTTGGATTAATATATAACACTTACTAAATGTAATACTGTAATCTTACATTAATTTAGAGCGCTCCTGAAACCACCCAAATAAAATTAAGGATGCTTTCAGAGCACTACTAAAACCACCCTTTTCGAGTTACCTCCCTTCCTTGTCCGAAGAGAAGCTTAATAAACGTTAAATAAAGAACACGACGGACAACATCTAACTCATGGCTCTCTTCGGGGTGCGTTAAGAGATTCGGGGATGCATCTATTATCTTCCCCAGTTAAGTTTATATAAGAAAACACTGTTTAGGACAAGTTGCCATGAAAATATAAAAAATCTTGCAAAATGTCTGCTAGCATTGGGTACACAAGTAAGTTTGTCAACAATTTGTGTTAGATCATAAGCAAATGTGAAATCGTAATAAAAACCCACATCATCATCAGTCTTGTTTGAGTGGACAAGCAATTCAACAGTGTGAACATTAAAGTCACCACAGACATGAATGCTGGTAGAAGGGTAAACATACATGATATGGTCAATTTTCTGAGAGATACTCTCAAAGAATGTAACTTTGTCATTGTAGGCACAATAGAGGGCAAAGATAAATGAGGGGATGTAAGTGATACACGGAAACACATATAGCCAATTTAGGATGTTCTTTAGAGATGTTCTTACCACATGGAAAGCCGTCCATGATGTAGGCAAACATTCTATGTCCATGGCGATCTTGGGGTTTGGGCTTTGATATCATGTTCGATTAAACTTTTATCATGACATCATCGGTAGAAACTGGTCGGGTTAGTGCCAGTTTCACACAAAAAGAATAGTTCCGGTGTGCTCTCCTGTAAGTGGATTAAAACCTCTGGTTAGTTTGAACGCAGATCTATAATCTTGGAAAAAAGGAAACGTGATAATAGGGATCCACGTTGAGAAAATATGTTTACGCTTATCTTTTTCTTTTAGAACTTGTTATGTTTGGGTTAGAAACATTTGTGAGAGAAATCGGTAGATGGGTTGATAGACGAAACACAAGGAATGAGTCAGCAGATTATCTTTATAAACCATTGAAGGAAGAAACCCCGTATGCCATTGAGAGACATCACTGGAAACTACTGCATGGTCCAGACTCAATTCACCAAATGGCAATACAGGAGGCTGGTCTTCTGCACCTGCTGATAGGACGCCCTCCTTAGAAGTTATTCGAAGGTTTGTGTCCTTGGACTATAAGGCGGAGACCATCATCCCAGATAAAACGTTTACCTCTATCATCCTTATTAATGACATGGCAACACAAATAGAGGGAAAAAATAATTTATTAGAGTCATCCCCACGTACGACTAACACTAACACACACTCGATCCAATGAACAGTATTTCCTCCCCGGTTGTCAGAAACATAGAGACAGAGTAGTTGAAGCAAGTGTTACGGGGCTGTCGAAAAGTGCATCCACGGTGTATTTTTTACTTTCCATTTTCTACTCGCCGTATCTTCAGGTACATAACATGTAAGACAACTTGCTTATAAGAGAGATAAAATATCGTATCAAAAAGTGTTCAATATATAAGAATACGCTGAGCCGATATACATTCAAATAAATGAGAAGATATCTGTTGTCCGGGCTTCACCAAACCAAGATCGCCAGGTGAACAGTTTTAAATAAAGACTAAAATAGGACTAGAACATCCTAGTCGTGTAAATTGTATAACGCAAATACATAAGGAAAAATCATTTGTAACATTACGCCCGTTTAAAATTTAACCAGAAGCATTGGTACTAGTCGTATGATTCGAATAAACATGAATGAAGTCATGTAAATTTACAAATATTATTCAATTATTGGGGTTATAAGATGTTGATATTAACCTAGTGACTTGATATATATTTAATAGCCCATTTTGATCTTTTCGAAAAGTACAGAAAACTCAACTTTCATCGATCTCCTCTCCCGTTATGAATAAAATAACACCTTGTATTCAATCAATCGATATAATAAATCGTTTCCATTAAGTATCATATCTCATCATTAACCAAGCAAAAAGCGGTTAATTTGCTGCAAAACAGAAAGATCGATCACACGTATATTCCTAAAGGGGGTCCGGATTATATTGCGGTCATTTACGGGCTAATAATGTTATGAAAGTATGGAATTGTAGTTTCCTCGATAAGTGGGTGAAATACCAACTTGCGTTCACTTAATCGAATGTATGTATATATCTATATATATATATATATATATATATATATATATATATATATATATATATATATAGAGAGAGAGAGAGAGAGAGAGAGAGAGAGAGAGAATGGTGGGGGGAGACAGAAATTTGAATTATTAAAAATAATATCCGTTAAGAAAGCCATACAATACATTTTTTTTTAAAGTTAGATTTTTCAACGATGTACGACTTCATCGGAGCTAAAATACATTGTTTCATATTTATTCTTTTAGTCACTTCTTAGGGGTGAGGGATCGATCCGTGCGATGTTGAGACAATACTTATTCACAAGAACACTCCTCAACTTTTACTTCAATCGGCGTTACCACGTGAGTTCTTTCAGAGGCATCATTTAATTCAATATTTTACTCTAAGCACGAACTTTATCAAGATACACATCATAAATTAATAGAGTCAATATTTATACATTAGATGACGTGATGTGAGAAAAAAATCCTAAATGCAAGGTAGCATGATAAGATAAAGTGTTAGGATGGGAGAAGCGTGTGTAGGAGTGGGGAGGAGTTGATTAGCAGAACATCTACGTAGCGATTTACTAGTAATGTAAACAGTAAGTAAAGAATCGCGATGTCTCGATATGGAGGAAACATGCAACGTGTACCAAGAAACCATTGAAAATTAAGTTAAAAATGGCATTACGACCGAGATTTGCCACTTACGGCTAAGAATATGTTCAGCAGTCAGCGGTGAATTGCGAAAATCGGTTCCTGCTATATTACGTTCCCGCCAAGGGCTTTGTTAACTATTCTTATTTTTGGACAAAGAAAATACCTTCTTTTGTTTATTAAATTGGTAGGTGAAAGTACAGAATAGTTAACAAAAGCCCCCCACCCCGCGCATCCATGTTAAGAATGGCTTTCTAAATAATAACGTTATCATTTAGAAAGTCATTTTTAACATTGGTAGGGGGGGGCTTTGTTAAAAAAATTTACTTTTTATTATTTGTAAAAAAGAAAACATTCCAATTATAATGAATAAATTTGTAATAAAAATAAAATTCAAAATTTCCAATGAAAGAAATCACTCTTAACAATTTCTTATGTGTTGGCCTAGATTTTCGTGGGTGTACTGATTTGTGCACTTCACCGTTTTCTGCTGGGCACATTCTAAACCGGAAGTGGCAATTGTCGGACGTTATGCCGCTATGCCTTTTGAAAGATCTTGACCTAGATTTTTCTTATGTGTAAAGAATCACGCTTTTCGGGCTCGTTTCCTCTAACCCTACTCACCGCTTACTCTGTTTTTTTTTTGTTTTTTTTTCATATTTCAATTTTTGTTACATGTGTGTCTTTATGTGTGTGTGTGTTGTTTCGACATTAAATACAACAAAAAGGATTGATTTGCCGCGAAACAAACATTTTTTAAATACCACCGATTCAAAACAGACGCTAATTTATTTGGTATCGGTAACAATGGGCATATATTCAATATTACCATAGTATTAGTGTAATCCTTGCTGACAACTGTGATAACATAGTTGTGCTAATACGCTGAATAAACTCTCGTTTCATTTTTTTCTATTCTAAAATAACGTAGCGGAACCATGATTTAATTAAAGAGATGCTACCGTAAAATTTCAAATTCTTTCCAGCGAAAACCCCATAATTAACCGATTTCTCCACCGTAAAAGTCAATCCGACCTATCTGCTTCTCATTGGAACCGGTAATGAAGCAACATCTGTAAAACATAAGCTTTTCACCTTTCGCCTTTATTTGATTCTTATATCTTGTCTATCGACTCGGGCGCAACGATGGTTTCTTTCGGGTCGAATTAGTAGAACTTGTCTTGTTCGGTTAGCAAATGTTAGCTTTACGAGTTTCTAATAGCATGCTTCTAAACCATCTATAGATTGGCATGAATAAAGGTCACAGTTTCAAATGACACACAATATCGTCCATTCTCTTCCTTTCCTGACACTGGTACTTATATAAAAAAGAACAGACATATATAGTTATGGATGGCTCAAATTACTTATCAGTTTTCTTCAATATCTTCTGAACATTAGCCAACTCGCAGACTTCCAAACTAACAATACAGACGGTGATATCGGTGTACACTATCGAATTATTTAATTACTTTAATAAGTGACCCTAAGACACACGTCTGCAACTTAGTTTAATAGAAAATCAGAAAGCAAACACACGATGAGTGTCGATTGATTACCGTATTTAATTATATAAATAAAAAAAGTTATATATATACAATACAGTTTTTTTAAGTTAGATTTTTCAACGATATACGACTTCATCGGAGCTAAAATACATTGTTTCATATTTATATTTTTAGTCACTTCTTAGGGGTGAGGGATCAATCCGTGCGATGTTAAGACAATGCCTATTCACAAGAAAACCCCTCAACTTTTACTTCAATCGGCGTTACCACGTGAGTTCTTTCAGAGGCATCATTTAATGCAATATTTTACTCTAAGCACGAACTTTATCAAGATACACATCATAAATTGATAGAGTCAATATTTATACATTAGATGACGTGATGTGAGAAAAAAAATCCTAAATGTAAGGTAGCATGATAAGAGAGAGTGTTAGGATGGGAGAAGTATGTATATATATATATATATATATATATATATATATATATATATATATATATATATATATATATATACATATATATATATAATACGTAATGCGAAGTTCCGTTCGATTGAATATATACTATGTCCCGGTAAAACAGCAAATAAGAAAAATATCCATAGTCATATTGATACTTTCTAAGCGGAGCAAATAAAAAATGGCAGTGATTTTCTACCAATTTATATCTGTATTCTTTTGGTGGTTCACTTCATTGCCAACGAACCTTGGACTTGAATACCTTCATCTCTTAGACAGGGACATCTCACTATTTCGAGTTCTCTGGATTGCCGTACACCACATTTGCTACACCACATTTGCTTCATATTTCTAGATTATTCGGATATGCTTACACAGACATTCTATGCTTCTTCAATGAAAATTATTTTCGTTGCATATTTTTTATTTTTCATATTTTTATATATTTTATATTTTTATATTTTCAAATGTTTGCTTAACAGTAATATAAACTTTACTAATTTATCCATTTGTTTTCTCTCATATAGTAAGATTATATATTTTTCAATATATAGATCAAATTCATGGTGGCCACGAAATGCTTGTTGCCCTGCCTTTCCGCTCATCATATGTACGACGCATTTTCACCATATACTGTCTCCCTGATCTTCTTGAGTGTACTGCCATTCAGCAACGTCCTATATATTCGCACTTCTTATGCATCAGGTGCATCATGCCTTGCCAACTAGGAGTAGTCTGGTCGAAGTAAAAGAAAGCTTTGATGAGTTTCAGTGTGGTTTTGAGAATTGCTCGTTTTTGTGCTTCCTTATCATCTGTCGGAGGTGAATTGTAGTATTCACGAAGAATGTCACATGTCTTTTTCCGTAAATGTCACAATGTTTGCGACACCACAACGGCCTTTGGTCATAAATAAAGAGTTTCTATATCGACTTTTCAGCTTTTCCTTCAGGTACTGATTTAAATATGTCGTTGATTTATTACCTCGTAATTATTCTCCAATTTAAGCGATAAGAACCTATATAGTTAAATGTTCCTCATCGTGTTCCTACAAGAATACACACACCCTTTCGAATGCTTCATCCTGATGGTTGTCTTTTGTCCACTTGTTCGGCGTTTTGTTAATTCAACTGACGTAAACTGTCTTGGAATGCTTCGCATTGTATGGAAGTTAACGTTACATGACTGGTGGTACACACAGTCTGCAGCATGAAGATTACCACCAAAATATTCGATCCGACCTTGAACAGCAGTAACCGATTTACCCCTCCTGTTTTGCAATGAACCCGGATAGTTTAAGCAAATACATCAGTCTTCACATAGCAAATCTTTATCTCACTTTTTCGTTCATAATCTTTTTTCGTAGTATCAGTTCCACAGAAATAGCAATGCGTTTTACAGTCATATGGTCCAAGAGAAACACGAGCGCCCCTTTTTACTAGCCGAGCAGAATCATCCTTTTTTAAACTAAAACAATGTCCTTTTTGTTTATGTGAACACTAGTTCCGGCTTCAACAATAACTTTGACACCTCTTTCGATACTTGCACGGTTGACACCTCCAGCACCCTTTTCTCGAAGCACCACGGTATTATCACAGTCAAAATCCTGTTTGCATAAAAGACAAGTTACTCTACTGGTGGCTGAACTCATGTTTGACCCTGAAAATATACGAAAATATATGTGTATTAGTATATGGAGCTAGTGAAATGTTTGTGAGGGCAGTTTTTGATGGGGTAAAACGTGGTCTCTTTGGGTGTTTCAATTGTGTTCTCAGGAGTCCTATACCCTATAAAACAATTTCATTTATATACGGAGGTAAGGGACCCGATTAAGTGAATAAAGTAATAATTCACCACTGGTACCTATATAAAATAATCACCCATATGCCTGTTTGTGAACCTGGGTGAGTGCAATAACGGGTTTAGAGGTATGGGTACCAATGTGGCTGTAATGAGGAGTTTAGGGGTCGGGTACTCCCATATATTGTCTAAGGCTTTATTTGACATCGCTGGTAACCCTTTCCATGTGAGAGATTGACCCTGAAAACAAGTAAAAATCAGAATTTATTGATTTATCATGACAACTGACCGAGTTAGTGCTTCACATGTAAATAGAAAATGACTTGTAAACCAAAACAAATATTACACTTTCCCATACTCGGATCTTGTCCAATATTTTGTATGTTGTAGACTAAACCCAGCCTAATATAAAACAACCAAAAAACCAAAATGTTGAATTTTTTAGGTAGGGGTACTCTGGCGGTATATTGACCCGTCTAATAGTCCTTGTTTGAATGAATTCATGATTTAATAAATATTGTATTTTATTCTCATCATTTATTCTCTTTATATTTGTATATATATATATATATATATATATATATATATATATATATATATACTAGATGAATACGTGTCCCAGGGCAGGACACATTAATTCCATGAACAAACAGTTTGCATCACTTTTATATCTCCCTTACGAAGATTCAAATCTTATAATAACACTTAACCTCATGTCTAGAATCCTTATTCCAATCCATTACATGATATTTATTTTTTTTAAATATGTAATATTTAAAGAGTCTGATGATGAAATTTAAATTCAAGGAAATTTTCCTAATTGGTGTCTTATGACTATAGATTGATTCAATAAAAATCTTAAATAAGTGTACTTCTACATGGGAGGTGATGCCCATTTTACGCCCTATAAAACGTTGTTTTAAATACTGCAAATGACCAGAAACTTGAGGAATATTGTTTAATTGATGTCTTATACCTATTGTTAAAATTTCACAAAATTCCAAGGTATCTGAATTTTCTCAAAGTATGTCCACTCCCTTTTACGCCTAAACAAAATATAAACTATATTACGGCCTCTTAGTTTATAAGCTGTGTTTAAATATTCGGAATGATCGGTTTATGAGTTCAAAAGTGAATCTTGCACATACAAATATGTAAACATATACACATACCCAACTTTATATAAATAGAGAAAAGAACCGACATATACTTACGATGACTCAAATGACCTAGTATTTTTTCAAAATTCTCTTCGACACCAGCCAGCTCTCATTCTCCCTAACCAACAATAGAAATGGTGATATTGGCGTATAATATCGAATGGCTTAATTATTTTAATAAGTGACACAAAGACAAACGTCTGTAATGAAGTTTGAAAGAAAAACAGAAAATAGACATACGTTGAATCTCGACTGATTTCCGTATTTGCTTTGTCGACATGCGCATTATTAAGATTTCGCCAGAGTATGTACAAACTAATTTTAAAGCTACAGAAATAAAAGCAAAAGAAACTTTAAGACAACAACAAGCAGGTAAGTTTGGTAAAAGTTTGTAAAGTATGTTCCACTGAACAAATATATCGAAAACGTCAATAATATTTAATTAAATATATACATATATATATATATATATATATATATATATATATATATATATATATATATATATATATATATATATATATACTTCTTTGTAAAATGGTAGGAAAAATCCCAGCAGAGTGCTCGATTAATTAAGAATTAAAGTTAAAAATTAAGAGCATAATATTTATTTATTCTGGTACAGAAAAATTAGTACAACATTCGTACCGTCGGTTTCAAGCACGGAAGGTTTTACCCATCCGGCTCTCTTCAGCTTCTGTTGTCATCTGTTTTGGAAATGTGAGGTCACATGACACTCTTGTTGGGACGCGTTATTTGCTCAGTGTGTTGTGTGTGTTTGTTTAAATTTAAATTTAGTGTAATAAGACCGTTGAGATTTAAAACACGAGGGAATTCAAGATTAAAGGGAATAAAAAAGGGGGGTAAAAAATAAAAAAATATATATGAAAAAATATATATATAAATAAATATAAAAAAACATATATATATAAAAAAACATTTCAATACTAAGAATAAAAGAATAAAAAAAGAGAAAGAGTATAAAAAAGTATAAAAAAGAATAAAAAAATGATTAAAAAAATAAAAATATATAGAGAATAAAAATGTAGAGAATAAAAAAGAGTGAGAGAGAAAGAAAGAATAAAAATAGAAAGAATAAAAATATAATGAATAAAAATAAATTAAAAATAAATTTAAAGATTAAAAAATAATAATAATAAAAAATAAAATTAAAAATTAAAAATTAAAAATTAAAAATTAAAAATTAAAAATTTAAAGATTAAAAACAAAAATAAAGAAAGGGTTTCTCTGAAATTCCCGTGAGCCAAATTATGAATTTGTATCATTAGCCGTTATATTTTTGAAGGTATGCGTTCTAAAAAACCGTTAATGTGTAAAAATCTTTTTCCCAGATTGGAGTGATTTTAATGAAGAAATTCGGATCTAAGGGAGGTAACTTAGTTGGAAATATGAAATATTTGAGTTTGTTAAAATGGGTTTGTAGGTTAATCTAGTGGCTGATAAATAAATTAAATATTTTTGCATTATTGTATTTTGGTGAAAGTCGAAGTTTTTGCTCTTGGAATTTATGTGGATATAAAAATGGATTTCTAGAGTAATCTAGTGACTGATAATTAAATTAAATATTTTTGTATTTTTGTGAAGGTCGGAGTTTTTGCTCTTGAAGTTTAAGTGGATATAGGTTGATGAGGTATTTGTTCGTTTTTATTGTGTTTATATTAGTAATTACTATATATATTTTTTCATATATATTTTTTTATTTTTTACCCCCCTTTTTTATTCCCTTTAATCTTGAATTCCCTCGTGTTTTAAATCTCAACGGTCTTATTACACTAAATTTAAATTTAAACAAACACACACAACACACTGAGCAAATAACGCGTCCCAACAAGAGTGTCATGTGACCTCACATTTCCAAAACAGATGACAACAGAAGCTGAAGAGAGCCGGATGGGTAAGACCTTCCGTGCTTGAAACCGACGGTACGAATGTTGTACTAATTTTTCTGTACCAGAATAAATAAATATATATATATATATATATATATATATATATGTATATATATATTAATAGAATGACATAATAAAATGAGAAATTAATCAGATTTTCTTAAAGTTAAAAAACAATGAATGATATTGCGTCCTTAACTCATGAGTTTTCAAAGAAAATCTTTACTTCAAAGGACCATTACCGCAATAAGATTACTGCAGGTAATACAAATTAAACTTTGAAAATATATAAAAATATATAAAAAATACATAACAATTAATATATATATATATATATATATGTGTGTATATATATATATATATATATATATATATATATATATATATATATATATATATATATATATATGAGCCGTTTTGATGGCGAACCGCGTGTCCCTTGATAATAAGAACACTATATGACTAATCTTACTGTATTTGTCCACTGATTCGACATTATATAGAGTTTAAATTGTCTTCATTCCCACGTTAATTGATGCTTGCCTGAGGGCTGAATAGCAGGCTGCGGAATCAAAGGTGACTTTTCAACTGGGTTCGAATCCGCCGACAAGTAGTAATTATCATCATTTACATTGAAGATTGCATAAGCATGAAATACTGCTATCTGTAGGTAATAATAACAAATATTTATCTAAACAATATTATATATATATATATATATATATATATATATATATATATATATATATATATATAATGAAAAGTCACACTTGGAAGCGTTGATGAAATGGCAATAATAAGAAGAATATTTTGAAAAAATATTTTGAAAACCTAGACCACGCAATTATTCATGTTTTTCTGAAATAAATTATTTATTTACTTTAACAACCTGAGTAGTTTCAGTGATATACACCCTTGTCAAAAGTATAAGCTTTATTTTTTCCTCCTCTATTTTCGTTTAATCCTTCTTGATTGAGACATATTTATCGCAGTCAAGTTGAAATTCGTCTTGATGTTATCGATAATAAAGAGAATATTTTGAAAAAATATTGTGAAAAAAATGCTTATACTTTTGACAAGGGTGTTTAACACTGAAAGTACTCAGGTTTTTAAAGTAAATAAATAATTTATTTTTAAAAAAACATGAATAAATGCGTTTTCCAGGTTTTTACTGGGGAGGAGCATCCGCATCCAACTGAATGCTTGACATTTACCCCCTATTTAAGAGACTTCAACTGAGAGATCATTTTTAAGATTTTAACCGTTCCTTTAAGTGCAATTGTTTGTATCTCTATTGTACTTCGTTTACCACGTATATTAGCCCGGTAGTTTTTTAAATGTTTTCATGGGTCCGGATGCTCTTATAATTACTGGAATGATGGAGATCTTCCTGATATTCCAGTTTCTTTTCATGTCGTAAATAACACCTTGGTATTTCGTTATCTTTTCTCTCTCCATTCTATTTAACCCAGCATCATTAAAGACACTGACTTTAATTGCGGTTGCTACTTTTCCCCTTTTGTCCCATATTACTATGTCAGGTGTGACTACTCCGTTTTTTAGATATGTAGCTGTAAGAATTGCAAAGTAATAATGGATGGTGTATGACTTATTTCCAACTGTTCTTTCTGGTATATGCTCACAGGAATTGCTGCTACACTGGGTATTTAACTTTTTATAGATCTGTATATACATATATATGCTATTGAAAAACATTCGGTTTAATTCATCACATTCAATAAATCCGCCGAATTACATCAATTCTTCAGACATTAAAATCGTATATAATAACATAGTTTATTAAACTGTTTTTGTTGCAACATTATGTTTTTCATTTTATTATGTTTCTTTCTACTTCTTTATTATAATTCAAAGCAATGCTGTTTTTTTATAAATGGGAAAAAGAAATTATTACAAATCATTAAAATATAAAAATGCTATTAAACCTCCTTCAAAGCCGTGCAGCTCTTTACTTCAATCATAATCACCATTATTATTTTCAGCAGCTATCTGAATTTATTTCGAACTTGAACTTTGGTTGTGATCCGTCTTCTTTTTTAATAAAAAAAGTGTGGTAATAAATTCTTAACGATCATCCGGGAAACAGATCGGCTTTTCTATTCGAAATTAGAAACTGCAACGCTTAAGGAATTATTACTACGTAACTTTGAAATATCTACGGATATTCTTAAGACGCCCCTAATCAATCTGCGTGTTTCGCATCGAAAATGATATTTAAAACTTAAACGTTTGAGATCAACAAAAAGCTATTTCAAGCTTAAGCGTGACTGACAAACGAAATTGCTATGAAGACATTAGCGTGACCGACCAACGAAAATGATATTTAAGACATTAGCGTGACCGATCAACGAAAATGCTAATAAAAGGTTTAGCGTGACCGACTAACGAGAATACTATTTGAAATTTTAGCGTTAAAAAACAATAAAAATGCTATTTCAAATTTTAGCGTGACAGACCGACGAAAATGCTATTTCAAACTTTAGCGTGACAGACCGACGAAAATGCTATTTCAAATTTTAGCGTGACAGACCGACGAAAATGCTATTTAAAACTTTAGCGTGACAGACCGACGAAAATGCTATTTCAAACTTTAGCGTGACAGACCGACGAAAATGCTATTTCAAATTTTAGCGTGACAGACCGACGAAAATGCTATTTCAAACTTTAGCGTGGTCGACCAACGAAATTTCTTTATCAAACTTAAATTTAAGCGTAACGGACCAACGAAAATGAATTTAGATTCTAATTAAAAGACATGTATAGCGATATTTAATTTCACCGAAGTGGATAAAACTAATTCAAATGAAAATCAAATGAAACTGACACTAATTAAAAATTTTAAATCTCAATCGTGAAATTAGAGGTGCAGATGGAATAAGTCTGAGTTAGACTTATATTAAATCTTAATATATCAGATTTTTGTTATTTGATTTCAAATCTTTACTTTCAATTCAAGTTCAAAATAAATTTAATATCATGTCAGACTTGAAACAGAAGTCTGTAGTTTAACGGGCAGATGTTTGAAATGAATTCTAAAGATTCAGTCGCCAAAGATCTATACACTTATGTACCCCACTGAGCACACACTTAAAGGCGAGTGGGGTGTATGTAGAAATAAAGAATTTATTTATATTTATTTATTTAGTTTGTTTTTTATATCTAGATGTAGGGGGTAGTTGATTAATTAATTAATCTAGGGAATGTGGGGAATTATTGTAATGGGACAATAGGGGTAAGATGAAATAAATGTTCCCTCGCCGTTAAGAGTTGGTGGTTTTGGGGTTGGTACTTCTCCTGTAACATAGGATATATGGAATTGGAGTAGATATAAATTGTATAAAGTTTTAAATATTAGATGGTGGGATAATTGATTGATTAATAATACAGGGAATGGGGGTAATTTATTGTAGTGAGACAATAGGAGTAGATAAAAAATAAGGTGAAGTGTCCTTGTCGTGGGTGGTTGGTTAATCCTCCTGTGACAGAGGATATACAGAGATAGAGCAGTAATTAAATTGAATAAAGTCTCAATGGAAAACAGGTTAGGAAAGTGAAGTGAGGCACAATAAAGTGTAATGAAATATAAGTATAAAAAGTAAAAATAGTATGTGTGGGCGAGTATGTGTAGATGTAGGACATCTGCGTTATTGATGTCTGTAGTAGGAAGGGTTGTAGTAGTAGAAATGGCCCCATATAGGAAATCTCTATCAAAGTATTAGAAGGGGGTGCGAAAGTTTAAATCAGAATATAATAGGATGTATAATACGATAATCAGTTAGTGAGAGAGTAGATTATATAATGAAGAGTGAGTTGAGTTCGTGACAGTGGTGAATTGGAGTGTGAAGTTTGGAGATAAATATTTCTGACAGAGTCAAGGATAGAGATGCGAGTGTCGCGTTGTGTAGTATTGCATATGGTGGTGTGTTTGTAGAAAGAGGATATACTGGCGTTCATGTTCCATGATGCGTAGGTGCAACGGTCTTAAAGTGCCTTTTATATAGAAGTTATTGCACGTGGTGCATTGTAGGTTGTATCAACAATTTGTGCGGTGGCACAGTCCGGTATTAGGATATTGCAATTGGCCAGGGAGCAGGGTTCGGGGGTATGGTTAGTGTGTCTATTAGATAGGTGTTTCCCTAGAGTATTTCCTATATATTGTAATTACACAAAAGTCGTGTTAAAATATTCCTTGGTTTGGAGATAAGGCTATGTTTAAAACATCTATTTTAATTCATCTAATTAGCTGTTATTTTTAATTTACTTAACAATTCATCTATCCTTTACTAAGTTTCTGTTGTTTACTCTCAATCTTTCTCGCTGTATGATGTCAATCGCTGTCTTATCTTATACACTGTTTATCACTCTTGCTTCTGCCACTCTCACTTTCTATGTTTATTAACAGTCAAATGTAATAAAATTAACAATAAAACAGAAGATTAGGATCGTCTATTATCAATAATTATAGGGAATATGAATACAAGTATTAATACTATTCAACCCATAGCTCTAGAGAGAGAAAGGGAGGATTTAGCGAACAGAAAGACTAATTTCGGACATTGTCTTTTTATATTTTTCATTTTTGTTTTATTTATTTTACTTTCCGAACTCATTTTTTTTCTGATTTAAGCAATCTATCGCGAACTTAATGGGTGACTCTACGAGCGACATTTTATTGAGTTTAACAAATTAGCTGAAAATATTTAGTCACTCTTTGTCTAAATGCTCACGGAGACATTAAAACTATTAAAGAGTGGTTGAATCAACAAACAGTGAGAGAGGGTAAGAGACATAAACAGATAGCTACGTTAGATGGACGACTTGTTCAGTTTATTTCAAATTACGCATTATTAGAAGTAGTAAAATAGAATTGTTTCAAAACGAAATCAACCCTAGAACGAAAATGCATTCTGTGTGATTAAAGTATATAGGAATAAAGTCTTTAGGGAAACATAGGTATCTTAATAAAGTAATAGATATATAATTGAACTATTAATGAATGTTCGCATTAGTGAAATCTCAAGAACGGATCATCCTAGATGGAAAATTAGGACTACATTTGAAATCGGTGCGAAAAGGAGTGATGAGTTAACACTCTTTTCGTTCATTAAGTTCCCAGAAAATATTTTAAACCGTGAAAATATTTACGTTTACGCTGGAACGGAGGCAAAACCCGCAAACGTAATGTAATTCAGCTATGAGAATGCATGTTACACTGAGTACAATTATTATCAAGTTGTCCACTAATATCGATCCTTAAATGACCCAAATCCATATATACTCTGATTTAGTTCATTGACCAGTAGATTTTAATACAAAAATATCTACAGAATTTAGATTTAAATGTTTACCTTATAATTGTTAAGAGTAATTACTATGTTGAAATTATAATAAAGAACGCTAAACCGGATTTGCCTTTTTTTTATTTTACCACAGATTAATATATTTAAAGCCATACTTTTAGTATATTAAACAAAATAAATAATGTTTTATAATTTAAATGGATAAAACCTGACATCATATTAAGAGTGTTCGCTAATGGCTGACAGACCAGCGTTCAATCGCCGGTCGAGTCATAACAAAGATTTAAATACGGTATTTGCTGCCCCCTTGCTAAACAATCAGCATTAAAATGTGAGGACCAAGGGTAAGTGGAGTGATTCTGTTAAAGGAGTGAAGCCCTCCCATATAACTCGGTAAATATATAATTAAAAAAGAAGCCTTCGAGTCGCCCTCAACTATGTTCGACGACTTTACATTTTTTACGCACAGATATTAAATTATACGATTAAATTCAAATCGTTTTAAAAAGTAGCTACATGTTCGGACGATGATAATTCAAATATGCGTCTGTCGACTCTTATTAATTGAAATAGTAGAGTGTGAAAAGGGGGCATGGGAGTGTCCCGGAGGTGTAGAACCTTTGCCACCCGGTCACTTCTAGGTGGTACTGTCAACTGGTCACCGCGTTATGTTCAAGTCTCACCAATGATTCCTAGTATCTGCTTAGCCACAACAGCGGACACACCCGGGCAACGATCTTTGCTGACGGCAAAATCTGATGAAGCAAGTCGAAATAAGGGACGCCTCTTGAAGTCTGGTAGGCAACGGCCTCTAATCTATTGTGGTCCTCCAGTGGCAGAGGGCTGGAGTAGCGGACGGGAACAGCTCTGGAATCGGAAAAACTGGCTTCAATCGCGACAGCGCCTGGTAGACGATTTCACATCAAGGACAACGGGGAGGAAGGGGGTCCTGACTGTCCGTGAGACGGAAACCGTGAGACGGAAACCGTGAGTGGAAAGCAATGGCAACATAACAGATCTAATATTGTTACTTAGACATACATGAAACTTTGAAATACAGTCAACGACATTACTGTTTCAGAGTTCCTATGCGGGCTAGGATGATCTGAACAGGCTACGCTGACTACTCTGTGTGAGAGTGTAACAAACGAAACTTTTTTATTTGGAAACTATAAATTAAAATATTCATGCTTTACAATAAAGATTAAATTTTAAAAGTAAATACAAGAAAAGTAAAAGCATTCTCTTCAAATCAAATTACGAATTTCTACATTTGGTTATGAATTAAATTCAAAGCCTTAATATTATATGATATTTTGTTATGATATCATATTATATAATATTATATGATACTATATGATATGATATTATATTATATTATATAATAGTATATGATATTGCTCTACTTGTTATCGAAGCTGTAACTATAATGAGAACAAACGAACCATTAAAATGTTAGTATCGAAAAATATTCAAGTATAAATTATATAAGTATCTTCATAATTAAAATGTTTTTCGCGTTTGAAAACAGTATTTAAAAATTATTTGATAATATATTTTTCTGTATTGTACAACTTGAAGTAACGACTAACAGATTATCGACATGTATTATGTTTAAATTTATTTAATTAGACTTAATGGGTCCTGCGGGTCAATTAAGTTTAGTTAATCAAGTATGACGTCACGCCAAAGCTTTAATTATTTTGTTATGGTTATGTTTTTAGCTCTATTTATAAGAAAGTCTAAATAGCTCAGTTGGTAAAACTTCAGACTGGAAATTGCAAGGTCTCGTTTCCCAGTCTTGGAATCCGTTTCAATTGTTGGGAATTTTCTATTTACTATTAATGTGTATTCTCCATTTCTAAAAGTAGTTTAGATCTTTGATATTGGGTATCTCAAAATGAGACAAATTCTTCAATGTATTTATTACGTTTCAAAAAAGTGTGACTGACGGACAGACAGATGGGAAAAGACTCTATTTATATTAGATTATACATTATACAGGAAAATAAAGCTATGATAACAAAATATCGAATGGAAAAATCAGAAAAAAACACAAATTAGTTTTTTTTTCATTTTATATATCAAATACCGTCTCCTTCTCAGAGAATCCTGGAAACCTTTTTTCCGATCGCTATTCATCGAGACACGTTCAAGTGTCCCGTTCGGGGCCAAACAATGTATTTTTAATAACAAAATAAAACAAAATTACACAAAAGAAAAACTAATACATAAATGTTTTATATATAAGAAAAAAAATAAGAAAATATATCGGTATAGAATTTGGAAGTTATCAAGAAATATAGTTCTTAGTTTTGTTCAATGTTTTATTCAAAGTTCATTGATATAAAAGAACATTGAAAAAGCACAGAAATGGAAATGAAGTTTTAATTTTAATTCTTGTTTGAAAATTAACTTGTGTCATAATTATTGTGATATATATACATCTATATATATATATATATATATATATATATATAGAGAGAGAGAGAGAGAGAGAGAGAGAGAGAGAGAGAGAAGAAAAAAGAGTGATAAATATGCGACGATTGTCCAAATTTATTTCAAATTTCAATTGTTCAATGCAAGGTGTATTCAGTAATAAACTAGTGTTTATTATTCTTTCCTTAAGCCAAGGCTTTTCAAAGACCGAAATCTTATCATCAGAGGAGAAATACAGATGGATAAGTTGGCTTTCGAAAAAAACCAAAGTTCAAATATTTGAAAAATATGAAAATTATTATTAAAGGAATTTTTGTTAAAAAAACGCAGTGAATGAAAAGAAAAATCCCGTGAAAAATTTATGCAGATTGTCCGGGTGGTAAATTTCCGTTGAAAAGAAGTCAAATGAATTGTAGAATGTGAGGAAAACTCTTTGCGTGGGAGCAGTGTGGAGAAAGTGCTCAAAATATAGGTGAGTCCAGACGCACTTAAAGGGGATTGAAAAGGGAGAAATTGGCCATTTTTTTTATATACTTCCAGGACCAAATAAGGCAGATGATATCTCGTTCTAGGTTTAAATCCAGATGAAACAAAAAGGCAAAATGGTTAAAGATTTGGGGTTAGGGGGAGGGTTTATGAGGTACGGGATTGTTTAAATAGCCGCTTTGAGAGTTGGGAGGAAATAAAAAAAAAAGAAGGCAAAGGAACAGGAGGAAGGCTGGTATGGGGATGAAGTTAAAGTGACAGGGTGGTTGAGGGTGTGGGCGGGCGGTAGGATATATGTTTTGGAGGGTAGGATTAATCTGAAGCGGGATAAGAGTGTAGAGATTGTATTCTAAAAATAGAATTCAAATGAGTGAGCTTCTAACATTTCAGAGGTGACAAGTGAAGCAGCTAAAACGAATTAAATTGTAGTTACCGGTAAGGGTTTCTGGGGGTTTAAAAAGGTTAAAATAGAATTAGTTAAAAGCATGGTAAAATAAATAGAGGTATGAGAGAGAGTGAATGATTAAAAATTTTTTTAAAAAAATTTTAATTTAAAAAAATTAAAAATTAAAGTTTAAAATTTAAAGGAGCTAGGGAATAGTTAATTTAAAAGAATTTTAAAAATTTATTTTAAAACCAAATTAAGGGTTATATGAATAATTAGAAGGGACATTAAATGACCAAGGAGAAAAGAGGGGGAAATAAATTAATGGGAAAAGAGTTAGTTAAATTAAAGATCAGGTCTATCCTACTCAGAATAATTGAAATTTAGGAGAGGGGAACAGTATAAGGGATAAGGATAGATTGTTTGAAACAGTTTGTTTTGATTACAAGTAATGCGGGTGGGATTAGGTTAGTTCAATTAAAACTTGAGTGCAGTGTCAGTGTTATAATCTATAGTTTAAATGGTGAGTGAGTCGTAACAGGGTGACAATTAACAATTACAGTTTAAAATTAAATTAGATATATAAGGGTAGCTTGCAAGGGGTTTCCAAGTAGATTGAAAATATTATTTGAGGGGATGGGGGTGAAATTGGTCAAAGATAAGGTAAGGTGAGCAGAAGAGAATAGACCGATAGAAAATGGCTCGCGAGTAGTTAGAGGGATTAGGATTATTCAGAATAGGCCCAAATAAGTAGTTATGCAACTAGCCTAAATCAATCAATTAGTTAAAAAATTTCTCAAGGGGGGTATGAAGGCTATTAAAGGAGATAGGATAGAAATACTAGTAACAATTGAATTTATATAAGTGTTATGGGCCAGGGTTGGATTGAAAAATTAAGCAAACTTACATTTTGATGCTTGTGTGTTAGAGATCTAATAAGAATTATAGGGGGATATAAATAGACCCAATTGGGGGGGGGGGGAATTCGAAGATCGTAGTTAAAAAGAGGACGAAAAAGTTACAGGGGAAGATGTTGCTATTAGGAGGAGTCCAATATAAGGACGATATAGTGGATGTGTGGGAGATAATAAGAAAGTGAGAATAAGAGGCCATGAAGGAGTTTGTGGGTAGGTTTACGGATAGGAGAAAGGTGATAAATATAAGAGGTTGGGAGTAGAGCAGAAGTGAAAGGATAATAGGAGCTATATTGCAGATGAGGTAAATGTCTAGATATTAGATATGTTAATGATCGGTGGGAAGTAGGAGGAGTAATGTTAGTTCAATCTACTATAGGTGTTACGGGTAGATATAGTTGTTAGGTGCAATGGGGAGGAAAAATTTATTGGGAGGGTTAATTGGTGAGATTAGGGGCGTTAAGAATAGAAGTTACAAATTTACCCTGGGATATAGTTTAGAGATTTGTCAGATGCTAAAAAACGGGGGGAGGAGGGAGTTATTGGCTGGGAGGAGGAGTGTCAGAGGGGGTAATGAAATTGATGTATTTAAATTTTCGCTTGTGTCTGCAATTTGAAATAAGTATATTTTTGGAGTTAATAACATTTAAGTTCTTGGGTGCAGTGGTTATCATATAAGTTTCCATATATATATCATACACAATATTTCCAGCAAACTCCACCATTCACTTATAGACATGGGGCGCCTAGGGGAATAACGTGTTATGCGCCAACCATACATATCGTAATCTGTTTTATTATAGGGTTTTTACTCCCCCGAGGTTCTCCTACCCCGAGAGCTTCTCAAGTATCCGATTTGGAACGGACAAGGTCAAGTTGGTGAGTGATGACATTTGGGGTTTTGATAAACTGAAGCCGTATGTTGTTCAGCGCAAATCTCTACAAATTACAGGATGCACGAAAGTTTGTATTCCGTCTCGGCTATCGTGAATGGTATCTCCTAGGCATGAAGTACCGTGACGATGCCCCCATTGGCAGTGTTTGCTTGATGCCTGGGAAGGGTGCCTACAGAAGGTTTAATCTTAGTAATGTTGCCCTTCCCCCCAAAAATGACACGCCACTGCTGTTGACGCCGGATAAAAATACTAACCTTAAAATCCTTTCGATTATCTGCAGCAGCTTTTTCGTGAGCAAAACGATCTACAACCACGGCAGGATGCTGCAGCTACAGCACAGGCTTCCATACAGCTTCAGGACGAGCCAGACAACGATTTATTGGATCACGACGATGAATGACTACCACGATGACGTAAATGTAACTCGTAGTTTTCCTAATCTAGTGGCGTCCTCCTCTTTCTCTTACTGTCATTGTTAGCTTCTGGCCGTTCATTCATTATTATTAGATTTGTTACATGTTATTTTATCATTAATGAATTAATAACCATCGTCGGCTGTGGTGCGTATAGATCGACGCAAGGGTATCGCGTTTATGATTTATTTTCTTTAAACTTAGTTATTTGGGGCATGGCAGTAAGACAACATGAAAGTACATGCTTTCCGCTCCTTTAAAATAACACTAAAATATATTTATTCGTTCGATAGTTATGGCAGCTTTAATGTTGATAAACTTCACACGCGGTTTACTTACTTTCTTAAAAGTATCGCTTGATATGTGCTCATCTAGGTGCCTCATATATATTAGTAGAATAAAAGTAGCGCTTGACATGTGCTCATCTAGGTGCCTTATATATATTAGTAGAATAAAAGTAGCGCTTGACATGTGCTCATCTAGGTGCCTCATATATATTATTAGAATTAAAAGTAGCGCTTGACATGTGCTCATCTAGGTGCCCGATATATTTTAGTAGAATAAAAGTAGCGCTTGACATGTTCACATCTAGGTGCCTCATATATATTAATAGAATAAAAGTAGCGCTTGACATGTGCTCATCTAGGTGTCTCATATATATTAGTAAAATAAAAGTATCGCTTGACATGTGCACATCTAGGTGCCTCATATATATTTGTAAAATAAAAGTACCGGTTGACAAGTGCTATCTAGGTGCCTCATATATATTATTAGAATAAAAGTAGCGCTTGACATGTGCTCATCTATGTGCCTTATATATATTAGTAGAATAAAAGTAGCGCTTGACATGTGCTCATCTAGGTGCCTCATATATATTATTAGAATTAAAAGTAGCGCTTGACATGTGCTCATCTAGGTGCCCGATATATTTTAGTAGAATAAAAGTAGCGCTTGACATGTTCACATCTAGGTGCCTCATATATATTAATAGAATAAAAGTAGCGCTTGACATGTGCTCATCTAGGTGTCTCATATATATTAGTAAAATAAAAGTATCGCTTGACATGTGCACATCTAGGTGCCTCATATATGTTAGTAGAATAAAAGTACCGGTTGACAAGTGCTATCTAGGTGCCTCATATATATTATTAGAATAAAAGTAGCGCTTGACATGTGCTCATCTATGTGCCTTATATATATTAGTAGAATAAAAGAACCGCTATACATGTGCTCATCTAGGTGCTTCATATATATTTGTAGAATAATAGTAGCGCTTGACATGTTCTCATCTATGTGCCTTATATATATATATAGTAGAATAAAAGAAGCGTGACATGTGCTCATCTAGGTGCCTCATATATATATTAGTAGAATACTCGTCTCCGAACGAGTTAAAGTAATAAATGTAGCATTAGTTTAAAATGTTTATGTTTTTCTTTCTTTTGGTGATAGGTACTCTTTCGGTGATACTCCCCTAAATGGTGATGTTTACAAAAAAATAAATAATAATGTGCTCACGGTATTTACCGTGTTCCCTAGAATACATATACCATAATTAATAATGATAAATAAAATAGTTTAGGAGTTTACCAAGCATACATATTATTGATGCTCACGCGCGCGCAACCAACCATTTATAAATTATAACTTAATATAACTCAAGATTTGATGTAGAGCAATTCTTTTCTCTATCAATCTGTTTTTATCTAAGTTTAGGTAGACGCACCCCTTAAATTGTAATTTTTTTAAAATATATAATCTGCCCATGTTACTCATCGGGTTGCCGAGAATATTATTCTAAATTTCATAATAATTCTTTCATAAATAAATTTATTTAAAAACAATCAATATTCACTACCTAAATGTTTTTAAAAAATATGTGTATATGTTAATCACAGTGTTGCGAGAATATATGTTCCAAAATTCATGATATTCGGTTCATTAAAAATGTTTTTAATTAAATTTGAAAATATATATATGTGACCGTTAAATGTTAACATTTACAACAGAATAATGTGTCCATGTTACTTATCGGATTTCCGACTATATATATATTAACATTCATAATTATCCGTTCATGAATAATTTTTCTTTAATTGAATTAAAAAGAATATATACATATTTGTATGCACCCCCTGAATGTTAACATTTTACTCACCGTGTTGCCAAGAATATATATTCCAAAATTTATTCAGTAATTTAGGAGATTATCCGGTACATAGATAGATATAAATATATATCCATACCTAACTTTATATATATATATATATATATATATATATATATATATATATATATATATATATATATATATAGGTGCGTGCGTGCGTGTGTGTGTGTTTAAGGGGGTCATGTAGTTTTTGTATGAAATTGTGTTTAAAATATGGAGATAGAAAACTTATAAAAAGTTATTAACAATACAAAATATACGCGGAATAGAGGTGCAAGTTAAATAAGTTTCTTTGTTTTGTTTTACAATATTTATTTGTTTGTTTATTATGATTCTAGTTTTTGTGAATTTCACGTGATTTCAGTGGCACTGTTACGTACTGGCTTATTAAAACACATGTTCTCTAAATCATTGTCACTTACTTCAAATGTTCTCAGTAGTCTTATCTCTTTTTGTATACTGACGCACCGGCGCTGTCGTCGTCATCATCGTCTAGTGGGCTGCATTTTGGCATATTAATCATCATCATCTAGTGGGTAGCATTTCGAACTCCCAACCCTTTTTATCGTAGCGGACCCCATCCCATTGTTCTAACTACACAGCACCGTCAAAAGTTGAAAGGTTACTTCTAATACCCAACCCGGAACACATCGGATTACCAAACCAGGTCCACCCTACTCAAACTTACATATATAACAAATACGGTGTCTCCCTATAATTTATATCTCCCTATAATGCATGTCTATCTCTCTGCCTTATGATGCGCGGACTGTAAGATATCTCACTCCAACAAACTCCAAACCCATTTGAACTAATCGTTTACTCGTACCTTGTCCACAGTTCTATCTCTTCGGTGGGCTGGAGAGTCGACCCCAGTGCACAGGTTAACCAGCATCCAAAATCTAAAGATGGAGCCACATTTCTACAATGTAATTGCAGACTAACTTGTGCTACCACAGAATGACCATACTTCTGTCATTCACTTCTTGATCGCATTTTAACGTATGCAGAGAGAACTTTTTGTTCCTTGTGCCAAGCCAAACACCCGTGGCCGTACCCTAGAGGTACAATACGGCCAACCTCGGATATCATTTTTTAGTTTACTAAACCTGTACATACTATGCACACTGAGATGTTCTCGAGAAAATAACCCGTTTCAGTGGTTCCACAAATTCAACACCTGACCTCAACTAATCAGTTGAAAAAATAATAACCCCCCGCGAAGAACACATCTTGAACCATGCCCAAATATCTGACCCTTTAATTATTAACTGACCGACAATGATTGACTAGTCTACTAACTGTAGTAACTGTTGTTTTTTTTACTCAAAATAATTATCCACCTAGAAAAATAAATATTTCTCTTTTGTCAGAGTAGTAATGTAGACCAGTTAGATTGGGAAAAGATTTAGATGAGGCTAGTGACAGCGTTCACTGAAGGGCCTTTCGAAGCATATGTAAAACTGAAACGATTCAGATTGACTGGAGAATCGGTTGACGTTTACGTCAATACGATCAAAAGATTGGCTGGACTAGCAGGATACCTAAGGAGAGCGCGTGATCATACGGTCAAACTTGCTTTCATAACAGGGTTCCCAGACGACGTATCAGTGGTACTGAAACAGCTACCTCATATAGAGAGAATGGACATCAGCAAACTGATACTGGACGGCTTTTAGTTAGCAAAAGAATCCGAGAGACTGAGACGGTGGCAACGAGTGCACAAAGCACTACACTGAGAAATGACGTTCAAAGGGAATAACCTAAGTATTAGGTGCTTAAAATGTCGTGGTCCGCATTTAATCCAGAATGCACAGAGCCACTTAGAGCCAGAGTAAGATGCTATGAGTTTGGAAAATTTAGGCACATTGCGAGGTATTGTTCTTAAACTCATGGAAACAAGCAAGGGGTTTCTGCGCCAGTAGCTACCCCGCAACACAATGAATGCTCAGTACGAGCCTCTTCCAATGATAGAAGTAGCAGTGAAAAATACTGTAATGGCGGCACTTGGCGATACCGGATGCGTTACCACTTTACTCAATTCCACACTTGTGAGTGGATGTGGCGGGAGTGGCACTGTGAAATCGGTTGATGGAAGGGACGTAAAATGTAAGGGAGCCCGGCAAGTGGAAATACAAGTATGTGGAGTACGAATAAAAGTGGAAGTAATTATAATGAATCACATTATTGACTGGATCAACGTTATAAGTGGATGTAATCAATGCAATGGTAGGAGTCGCTATAAAAAAAACTGAGGTGAAGTTTGGAGACATACACTGTGTCGTCGCTACCCATCAGCCGACTATTTGAAAAATGGAGGACAAAGACTTTGAGGCAGATTTTGATCGAGAGAAATGGTCAGTAAAATGGAAATGCATTGGAGAACCTCCACTGTTACATAACAAAGTAAACTATTACAAGAAAAACACCGAGTTTGAATAGGAGGTGGAAATATGGTATTCTCTTATAATGGAAGGGTGAAGAAAAAGTGTGTTACAATTGATAGCAGTGTTCCAGGCCAGAAAAAGTAAAGTCAGGCCTGTATTAGACTTTCGGGAATTGAACAGTTTTGTAGCGTATCATACGGAGAGCGACATAATAGATGTGTGTGATGAAAAGATGAGAAGGTGGAGGCGGTTGACATGAGAAACTGCAATAGTGGGCCTTAAGTCTGCCTACTTACAGCTATATATGGAAAAGGAACTATGGTAGTACCAGCTGGTCTGTTATAAGGGAAGTACTTACTGCCTGGCACGGTAAGAATTAGGACTTATTGTTGCATCAAAGATCATGGCAGCCATCATAAAAACTTTGTTAATGATAGGAAATAAGACTAAAGAGGCCACTTATTCATACATTTATGATATAATGGTAGGTATAACAAAGGAATCGACAGAGGAAGTTGCGGGACATCTTAAGGGAGTTAGACTAACAGCAATAGCGCCAGAATCCTTGGACAGAGGAGCGGCACTTGGCCTTTAGCAGATGAAAGAAAAGATGGTTGAGCTGGTGTTTGAAAAGGGCAACGAGATCCAGGAGATGAGTGAACGACAGTTGTTCTCTATATGTCGCAAGTTGTTGGGGCACTATCCAGTTGTGGCATGGCTGCGACTGGCATGCAATTATGCGAAAAAAGAGCAAGTGGTATATACTGGGAGAGCAGAGTTGATGGCAAAACTATAGATTCTAGAAAAATAGTAACCTGTTACTGGAACTTGGCACATACCACAACCAAAAAAATAAGATTGGTGTGGTGTGATACAAGCAGTATTGCAACAGGTGCGGTTGTTGAGATTGGTGGTTTGGTGGCGGAAGATTAAACATGCCTCAGAAATAATAATGACTATAATCACATTAACATGACCGAATTAGATGTTGTTCTGAAAGACATCAATTTAGCTATAAAATGGGGATTGAGAGAGATCGAAATAAGGACTGATTCAGCCACAGTACTAAGTTGAGTAGACTCTACACTAAAGGAGTGCGCAAAGAATATGAACCAAGGGTGCTGGTGAGATGATTGTGAAGCGAACATCGGAACAAATTGAAAAGTTAATATCTGAATTTGGACTGCGAATAAATGGAGGGGGTGTGCATTCAGAGAGCAACTAAGCAGATGCAATAACCCAAATAAACAAACAGTGATTAATTGAGAAGAAGGAGGAGGCCCTGGGATGCTGTCTAGGAACGAGAGAGCTGGAAGAGTTGCACAGAATGCACCACTTGGGAGTGGATAGAACATTTTTTGGTGCTAGAAATCGATAAGCATGGGCCAGTCAGAATCAAAATTGAAAAACAGGTATGGGTAAAGCCACCAATGCACGATGTACAATGCAATGGAGAAGAGGAGTAATTACTGGAGTGAAATCCACTAACTACTTGAGCGTTGATGGGATACCACGGCACATTTTTTATTTAAGGCGCGTGGTGTATGTAAATGATAGAGATATAAGCGCCAAACATGAGGACATTGAAGGTGAGGTGGTTGCAATGCAAAGACCGTAGAAGGTACGTGATGTGCCGATTTGGGTACAGGATTATATGATGTGAAATGATCTTTGATGATTATGGCGCGTATGGTTTAAGATACAAAGGAATAAATGTTGCCTACTGTACAACTTGGAAAAAAGGGTTACTAGCTTTGAAGTGTGTGTTTTCAGAGGAAAAAAG
Organism: Sepiola atlantica; assembly: GCA_963556195.1. Lineage (NCBI taxonomy): Eukaryota > Metazoa > Mollusca > Cephalopoda > Sepiida > Sepiolidae > Sepiola > Sepiola atlantica. The sequence continues at coordinate 68,272,584 of OY744517.1, read as the reverse complement.
AAGTTGTATTTATAGCAGATTTTTTGTAGGTGGTATTCATGTGTATATGAGAAAAGCAACTATTTTAAGAAAGAACGTATTGGTAGGACAGCAGTTGTGTTAGTGACAGCAGAGCTTGAACATTGAGATTGCGAGTGTTCGTTGGGGTGTCGTCGAAAATAAGTTACTTTAAATTTATTACAGGATTACAGTAACATCGAAGATTTAGCTTAATCTAACAGCGCAATTTCAGTTAGTGTTGATTATGTGTGAGAGATTACTCATCGCGATTGTATTTTTTAACAAAACTTGACAATGTAAGTTAGATAACCGTTTTTATTTAATTTAAATGAGGAAAACATTTTTTTAAATACTGTTTTTATTTGTTACTTAAAGGAAGAAAAAATGCGAAATGAACTTCAATTTTCTCAGGTTTTGTACAAACGAAGTTAAAGTCCGGTTAAAATCTGTTATTTCGACTAGAGTGAGTACATGGTCACAATATATACCTTAGTGATACAAGTACATCCTAAATTTGACATTTCCTTTTGATTAATGAATTCAGGAAAATATTAAATTCAAATAGGCAATAAAATAGTTGTTTCCCTTCACGTAGCTAATATAAAGGTTGGTTTCTTTACCTAGGCAATAAATACGTTGTTTACTTTACCTAACCAATGGATATGTTAGTTTCTTTAACTAGCACATGAATAAATTAGTTTATTTTCGTAACCAATAAATGAGTTGGTTTCTTTTAGCTAGCCATTGAATTAATGTGTTCCCTTTTACCTAGCCAATAAATATGTTTTGTACCTAGCCATTGTATAAGTTTTTTTACCTAGCCAATTAAATGGTTATGTACCTTTACCTAGATAAGAAAAAGTTGTTTTCCTTTACCTAGACAATAAAAAAGTTGTTTTCTTTTACCTCGCTAATAAGAAAGTTGTTTTCCTTTACCTAGCTAATAAAAAAGCTTTTTTCTTTTACCTAGCCAATTAAAACGCTTTTTTCTTCTTTACGTAGGGAATTAAAAGGTATTCTATTTTACCTAGCCAATAAAAGAAGTTATGTTCCTTAACCGAGCAAGTGAATAAGCTTTACCTAGCAAATGCATAAGTTGTTTTCTTTACGTAGCCAAATAATAAGTTAGTTTCCTTTCCCTAGCAAATGAATAAATGTGTTTTCTTTTACCTAGCCAATAAAAATGGTTGTTTTACAGTTATCTAGCTAATAAAACATTTTTCCTTTACCAAGCTAATAAAAAGGTTGTTTTCTTTAGCTAGCCAATCTATACGGTTGTTCTACCTTGTCTTAGTTAATAAAACGTTGTTTTCCTTTGACTAGCCAATTGAAAGGTGACTAGCCAATTAAAAGGTTGTTTTCCGTTACCTATGTAAAGAATAGGTTGTTTTTCTTTATCCATTAGCTAGATATATCTAGCTAATTGCTTCTTTACATAGCCAATGAAGAATTAGGTTGAATTACCTAGCTCATAAAAAGAAGGTTTTTTTACCTAATCAATGAATGAGTTTGTTTCTTTACATAACGACTTAATAATTTAGTGTATTTACCTAGCCAATGAATAAGTTGGTTTTCTTTACTTAGCTAATAAAAATGTTGGTTTCTTATACCTAGCTAATAAAAATGTTGTTTTCTTATACCTAGCTGATAAAAATGTTGGTTTCCTTTACCTAGCAAACCAAATTATGTTTTTCTTCACTCAGCTAATAAAACCTGGCTAAAAAATCGGGCGTTTCCCGTTTCCATCGATATTAGAAATTTTGTTTTTTTACCTAGGGAAGATAAAGGTTGTTTTTCTTTGACCTAGCCAATAAAAAATATTTTTATTTACCGAGCTTATGAATAAGTTGTTTTTCTTTACCTAGCCCATGAATAAGTTGTTTTTCATTACCTAGCCAATCAATATGTTATTACCTAGCTAATTGAAAACTTTGTTTACCTTTGCCGACCTAATGAATAAGTTTTTTTTCTTTACCTAGCGAATGAATAAGTTGATTACATTTACGTAGCTAATAAAACAGTTTTTTTTCTTTTACCTAGCGTAAAATATGTTGTTTTCGTTTACCTAGCCAATATAAATAGTTGATTTTCTTTAGCTAACTAATAAAACGTTATTTACGTTAAGCTAATAAAAAGTGTGCTGTCTTTATCTAGCCAATCAAAAGATTGTTATCCTTCCCCTTAGCTAAAAAACGTTGTTTCCCGTTACCGAGCCAAGAAATAGATTGTTTTCGTTTACCTAGCTAATAAATAAGTTGTTTAACTTTACCTTGCTAATGAATACGTTTGTTCCATTACCTAACCAATGAATACGTTAGTTTCTGTACCTAGCCAATGAATAAGTTGGTTTAATTTTCTAACAAAAAAATTAAGATGTTTCATTACCTAGTCAATGAATAAGTTGGTTTCTCTACCTTTCTGGATGAATGAGTGTGTTTCTCTTACGTAGTCAATCAAAAGGTTGCGTTCCCTTACCTAGCAAATAAAACTTTTTTTTTCTTTACCTAATTAATAAAAAGCTTGTTTTCTTTTACCTAGCGAATCAAACGGTTGTTTACCTTTACCTAGCAAATGAAATTGGTTGTTTTTTTTTCGTAGCAAATAAAAATGTTTTTCCTCTACCTAGGTTTGTTGTTTTCTTTTACTTAACCAATACAAAGGTTAGTTTTCTTTCACCTAGCCTATGAATAAGTTTTTTTCTTTACCTAGCCAATGAATAAATTGTTTCTCTTACCTCGTAAATTAAAAGTGTTTTTTGTTTTTTCGTAGGTAATAAACAGGTTGTTGTCTTCACCTAGGTCATAAAAAGGTTGTTTTCCTTTACGTAGTCAACAAAAATGTAATTTACCTTTACTGAGCTAAAAATAATTGGGTATTTTGAAGTATCAGATTGATGAGTTGTTTTATTTACTTAGCCAATAAATCTGTTTGTTTCTTTATCAATAAATAAGTTGGTTTTCTTTACCTTGCTAATAAAAAGGTTGTTTTCCTTTACTTAGCAAATGAAGAAGTTGGTGTCCAATAATTAGCTGATAAAACGTGTTTCCTTTACCTAGCTAATAAAAATGTTTTTTTTCCTTTACCTAGCTATTAAAAAAGTTGGTTTCATTGACCAAATGAATAATTTGGTTTCATTAGCTAGGTAAAATAAACTTCTTTTCTGCTAGGTAAAGAAAGAAACCGTTTTATTAGCTATGTAAAAAAACTTATTCATTGGCTAGTAATCAACGTATTAATTTGCTAGGAAAAGAAAACAACGTATGCATTGGCTTGGTAAATGAAACCAACGTATTTATTAGTTAGGTAAAGGAAAACAACATTTTTCTTAGCTAGGTAGAGGAAAACAACATTGTTCTTAGCTCGGTAAAGGAAAACCATTTTATTAGCTAGGTAAAAGAAAACCAACTTCGTCATTACCTAGGTAAAGGAAAACAACCTCTTTGTTATCTACATTACGGAAAACAACCTTTTTAGTTGCTAGGTAAAATAAAATAAGACTTTTAATGAGCAAGGTAAAGCAAAATAAATAATTCATTGGCTAACTAAATAAAACACGCTTTTTATTAGCTATATAAAGGAAACTAACTTTTCTATTAGCTAAGTAAAGGAAACCAACTTTTTTATTAGCTAGGTAAAAGAAACCAACTGATCATTGCTAAGCAAAGAAACCAACTCATTCATTGGATAGGTAAAGTAAACTGATATAATTTTTTAATAAGTTTTAAGTAAAAACAAATAACCAAAGTGTAAAGTCTTTTAAAAGAGGATGGTTTATTACAACGTATATCTTGTATAAAACAATAGCACTACCAGTAACTCAATAGAATTAACCTAATACACTCGAATACCGTCGAATACAGTCCCCCATAATACTATTGTTCGTAGTATATATACTATATAATACTAGTATACGTATCAACTTTGAGGTGAGTCAGGTATCTGATCACAACACCCCCCCCCCCCGGAAGCTAGAAATATCCCTTGAATTTTCTGCTTCTAATATGTCTTTTCTTTAAGATTCGGGTAGAAGTGCTCCATTTGTTTTCTTTAACGTGTGCTCGTTCTTTTATTCCAAACTAATACAATTGGATCCTTTCTAATTTAAGGCGAATTTTTTCAGCTCATAAGGCTGGTCCAGTAGATGTATACATAGGTTCGTGTACAATATTGAGTAGTGGCATGCCACAAACATCACATAGAATCTCTATTGGGACTTCTTCCTCGCTTTTTTTTCATTATTTTCATGGTCTAATTTGGTTAATGTGTCTTTTACACACGAACTTTTGACTTTTTATCGTGTAGACCACTTTGCTAATCATTTTCTTAATTATACAATCCATCCAATAACTTTTTCCACCTTGGAAATTTTTTAAATATACTTAAACTCCTGTTGAGTATTTTATTATGTTTACATCTTCCTTTTTAACAACTTCTTCTTCGGATAAGGTATCAATCCATCGAAAATCGATCGTATTTTCTTTGGGAACATAAGTTCTTTGAGTCGTTGTTTATATTAGGTGTCACCCTATAAATTGCTAAAAATGTCTGGATAGGTTTCTGTTCTGTGTCCATATATTTATTTTTTGTAAGGCACGCTAAAAATTGTCAACACATTTTTTCGGTTTGACCGTTCTATCTGGGATGATATACTCGTATAGTAATGTGTTCACTGTCCAAGGAAGTACACACATCTTTAAATTCCTTTTCTGTGAACGCTGTACCATTGTCGTTGACTAGTGTCCGGCGGACACCGAAACAACTAAAAATGTCATCTAATGCACTGATAGTGTCCCTAGATGTAGGATGCTTGCACTTGAATACCTCAGATCATTTCGAGAAAGAGTACACCAAGATCAAGTAATAATATCCATTGATCAGTCCAGACTAGTCTAAATTGGAGTGACATTTTCCTTAAGTTCAAACTTGACTTCTGTCTTTGTACATAAGCCCAACCCCTCAGAGAAAACTCTGGTATATTCTTCTTTGAATTCATTGATAAATTTTTCATTGTTAATATATTTTTTCTTTTCTGCACTGTTTATTTTGTTGCAAAAAGAGTTCATTGGGAGTTGAAATAGATGGAACATGAAATGTTTTATTTGTTCTGATACAAAATGAACTGTTATGCTTATCCGACTACTGTCATGAAATAATAGCAACTAGAAACTATTCTAGACTGAGGCAATTTAAATTTTTGTCCCAATTCATTGTGTCCTTTTTCGGGAGCTTGATTTTCTTCACATTAAAAACCGAACTTCTGTCTAACTCTTTCCTGTCCTCGTGGAGAGGCAGGTAAATAGAAATAGCAATAAAAAAAATAACAACGTAATGTTTATTTACTTTAACGTAGCAATAACACAACTTAACTATTCATTTTGAATTCTTGTTGTTTTAACGGTCATCAATAATTAAGTTGATATGCATGTGTTTAACCGGGCCCCCGCCACTTTTTATGAGAGCCCCCCACACACACACTTTTATAACTGTCCCGCCGGCCCTGTGAATAACGTTCACTTTCAGTATAAATCGAATTGTGTTCCTTGCTTTTTCTTTTTCTAAACCAATTTTTTAAGTTTTGTAATGCTTTTTTAAAAGGCTGTCATTCATTAAAGTCCGACTGACTGTACGACAGATCTCACTTGTTACCTATTAGCATGAGGTCACTTTTCAGTGCACAGGCCTTAGTTTACTTTACGACAGCCACGGCTAAAACCTCTTTTTATAGAAAGAACCAACTAGTAATGGAACATGCCAGAACACTCTAGAAGTTTTAGAACCTTTTTCGACCTTTCCTTTTATATATATTGTAAGCCCTCATGACGATGATGATGATTGACATCAGCTAAGAAATGACTGGAACGCTATTACAAAAAAATAAAACAACAATGATGTAGTATTAGATTTGCATGAAACATTAAAGCTTAATGAGAACGCTCTATCTGCTTGTGTTGCATTACCCGTTCTTTCAGGATACCCAGTAAGGTCCAACAAGAATGACAAAGAACAGAACGTATATGAAAAATACTTTGGTTTTCTTTATGTGCCATTATCGGATGGTTTACGCCGGCTACGCACACATATTAAACAATCTTTTGACATACTTTTGTCTCATGAAAGTCTTTTTCTTGCTGAGGTCACAGACTTGGTTTACGCTAGAAACTCGTTCGTATATACATCCGATTGGAAAGCAATTTGCTCTGCATTGTCTATTCGAGCGTTAACTGAAGCAATTGTTCTACAAGCACTTTGGTGAAATACAAGTCAAAGGATTTCTTCATCGTACCAACTTGCGTATCAGCCGCATTTTTAGTCAGCGGACACAAAAGTCTAACAGCAAGACGGGCTTGCGTACCATAGCGAATAAAGCTTCATCGGTGCCATAAATATCGGTAAACTCGCATGCTTCCGGTACATCGATATTCTGATCACCAAGCGTTTCGGCTCTTCGCGTTTTTGAAACCGTCGTTGTTAAAGTCCCACTTGCACTGCCGAAACATCTCCGTTTTAACAGTTATCAAGTCGCCTTTATTTCTTTCTCGGTGTCCCACCCACAATTTTTGCCACTCTTCATTATTTTACACTTGGCCACAGGTCTAACAAAAATAGTTTGTCTTTTTAAAATACTTAAATTAGTTGGGCGTAGGGATTGTTTACATCGCCGCCTAGATATGAAATAGTTCGATTGCTTAAAATGAATAAAGAAACATAATTATAAAAATTAAAAAATTCTTATTAACGTAAAATTATATAAGTGAACATTTATCAAATATATATTTATCAATTTTAAATTAAATAATGATAAATGTTTTCTCCTCCAAGTAAACAGTACGATAAACACGTACGATGATTTTTCGTGAAAAGTAGCTTTTCGTTCGGCTAAAAAAGAATACTTAAAATGGCGAAACATCTGTTACAACTGCTATGTTGACGTACTTTTACTTTTGAATAACGAGTTTTAAAATGGTTCCAGAACTTTTTATATCGATAAGAATATTTAAGCGAAGGTTCTAATCCCAAATCTGCCGTTAGTTTGGTTCTTAGATCAACCGTTTAACTGTGATGCCGCGACACATACATACATACATACATACATACACACACACATACATACATACACACATACACACATACATACATACACACATACATACATACACATGGCTTTGCTTAATATATATAGATCTTTGAAGATGACAACTTGATGCATTAAAACTTCAACCAAACTAACTGGATTCGATAGTAGATGACTCAAAGGGGGATGATATGCCGTAAAAATTTGTCATTAATCTACTAAAAAGGGTTGATATGCCGTAAAACATAACGATTCATCTACTAAAATCCAAAATCCTCATTTTATAATCTAATATAATCTATGTTAGAGTGAGTCGTTCCCAGGTCTGTTTTTCTTATTCAATTACAGTTTGACGTTGTTGTTTATTTTTTTGTTTTTGATTTTTTTTTATTGTTCTTTAGGGTTGGAACGGGTGAAGGACTTTTTTTCATTTATTTATATCCTGTGATTTTCTTCTGTTGTATATATGAATATAAGGGTGTACCGTCTTAGAATCTTATTCCTTCTAGTCTGGGATGGCAAGGTAACGCATCACTTTTGTCCGGGTGAAACTATCTGGTCCGGTGATTCTAAAATGATGAACGATGCGTTGGTTGCATGAAAATTCGCTTGGTGGAGAAATACGGAAAAAAAAGAAAGAAAACATCAGTGGGCATATGTGTCAGGATAAAATGTGCGCATAGAATATAAGAAGAAAATCTGTAGCTAGACATGGCGTAATGTATATATATATATATATATATATATATATATATATATATATATATATATATATATATATATATATGTGTGTGTGTGTGTGTGTGTGTGTGTGTGTGTGTGTGTGTGCGGGGGGAGAGAGTAGATAAATTAAAAGTTTGAACGAGACATATATCTTAGACGCTACTGGACAGATACAAATACACGGAACAGTTTTTTATACTGGTAAGACATATCAAATGGAATGAGATGAGTTGGTATATAGAGAAGAACCTTACAATCGTATTACCCTTCTTTAAAAAGAATTGAGTCCCCATGGTTATCGGTATCGTAAAATTAGTTAACAAATAAATAAGTTCGCTTAAAAAGATATCATTTCTTCTACTCCCATTCGCGATTTAGTTTACTCAGGTGGTAGAGCATCAGACACCAATCATGATTGTCATCTGGCTTTCGAATCTTGGAGTGGATGGGTTCACTATGTCTATCCACGCTAGTTAGTTGTAAAACGGCGAAAGAGTTGTCTGTGAATTACTATATATATATATATATATATATTCAAATTATTTTCGTTCTTTTTTTTTTTTTTTTTAATTTTTTTAATTTTTTTTTTTTTTAAGCATTGGTGATAGGTAATAAGTGTCAATAGAAAGCCCTTACAATGCAAGGTAGACTTTTTTTTTTTATTACTGTTGTCATATATTTCGGAGAAACACTCCATTTTCAAAGATGTATTTTTTTTTTAAATAAACAAACTTATAGTTTTGTTTATAGAAGAAACGTCTTGTTGGTCTGACGTATTTATCCGCTCTGTGATGGAATTCGCGGTAGTAGGTAGAAAGAACTGAAGCATCGGGCATGCCGGGAGTTAAATTCAAATTATTTTCGTTCTTTTTTTTTTTTAAGCATTGGTGATAGGTAATAAGTGTCAATAGAAAGCCCTTACAATGCAAGGTAGACTTTTTTTTTTTACTGTTGTCTTATATATTTCGGAGAAACACTCCATTTTCAAAGATGTATTTTTTTTTTAAATAAACAAACTTATAGTTTTGTTTATAGAAGAAACGTCTTGTTGGTCTGACGTATTTATCCGCTCTGTGATGGAATTCGCGGTAGTAGGTAGAAAGAACTGAAGCATCGGGCATGCCGGGAGTTAAATTCAAATTTTATATATATATATATATATATATATATATATATATATATATATATATAATTATAATAAGAAGTATTTAATAATTAAATAATATTTATATCTATAGACAAGGTTGTTTCGCCTTTTGAAGGCTTGTCAGTGTGACTCTACATCTGATCAACCGACCGCTCGGTTTAAACCTCAGACATTGAGTTCTTTAACCCGACATCTATAACCGTACGCTCAACCAATTAGCTGTAGTCACACTAATTTGGCCTTTTGACTAAGATGAAAGTGTAATATCTGTTCCGATGGATACTACACCCTATAGACCCGTATCACCCTATAGACCTTTAAGAAGGGGTTAGTTTATTGCTAATTGCCCGAGGCGCCCCTACCGGGGAATGCCGACCCCGCTGCACAGGCATTTTTAAAGGGTGACAAGTGCTCTTCCTCTAGGGTGCTGACTTATCAAATCCAACTTTCCGACCTTGTGTCACATTGTACTTTGTGGGAGGTAGATAAATACCCAAACTGATGAGACTTCAAATCGCGAAATCAGCTTGTCTGTAAATATAACTTAATTATTAAAAATTATAATTATAAGCCACCTTAAAAGAGGGAGGGGTACTCTGTTTGCGAAAAACTAATTGTCTTGCTTAAGCAGTAATTCAAAGATCCCCTCGCTTGTTGAGCCTCGTAGATTAAATTGAAATAGTACTGACTATATATATATATATATATATATATATATATATATATATATATATATATATGATCTGAGGTTAAGATCGGATTCTAACTCTGCCTGATGAGATCTCAGTGCATAGTAACTGTTGATCGATAACATCGACATGCCAGTGTCGCAGATTTTGTACATGTCTGTTTAAATAAAATTCACATATATATATATATATATATATATATATATATATATATATATATATATATATATATATATATATATATGGGTTTGTCGTTCAATTTCAAAGTATTGCAGGGTTAGTTAATAAAATTGAAATATAAGCCATTAGCAATACAAGATTAATTTTTTTTTTACATTAATCCTATTAATTTCGGAATAAAATTCCATCATCAGAGGTGACCAGTATTGAGTCATTTTTTTTTCATCAAAAACAAGAATAAACAAACTTATTTCTTTGTTACTTGATAAACGTCTTTGGTGAGATGTCTCCGCGATGTTATTGTTGGCGGTTATGATTCAAATTCCGGTGTCGAACGAAATTAGCGTTGGCTCGCTAGTCTTGATAAAATATGGGTTGGTCGTTCAATTTCAAAGTATTGCAGGGTTAGTTAATAAAATTGAAATATAAGCCATTAGCAATACAAGATTAATTTATTTTTTTTACATTGATCCTATTAATTTCGGTATAAAATTCCATATACTTCATTTTTTACTTATTTCGTTACTTTTTTATGTTTGTCTATTGCTTTGCTAACTTCTATCTCTTCATTTCCTTTGTTTTTTCTTTCCTTTTCTTTCTATTTCCACTTTGTGTACTTTCTGTCTTTCTTTCTATCTTTCTTCCTTCTTTATTTAATATATATGTAGGTAGATAATATTGTTAGACCTGTGGCCAAGTGGATAGAGCGTTCTCATTCAGCTTTAATAGTTTATGCCAATCTAATACTACAGCATTGTTGTTTCATTTTTTACTAATAGCGTTCCAGTTATTTCTTAACTGATATCGTAACCGCCCAAAGAAGTAGAATCTCATTTTATCGGAAGATGGGTGTTTATCTACAATAATACTATAACAATAAGGTATTTAATTAAATAATTTTAATATTTTTATTTAATTTTCATGCCAAGAGTAAACACAATTAAAATCAATTGCTTAGAGTTCAAATTTAAAAAGACTTATAGTTAAAATAAATTTTTAAGATTTAAAAAAAATAAAAATGGGTAAATTTGCAGACTAAAACCCTCCGATAACCTCTCTCCCCCCGGCCCCCAAAAATGACATGTTAATTTTTAGGCGATTGCGTGTTAAATAAAGAAAATCAAATATTTTAGAATTTAGTGGGGGATCAATTGTATATATATATATATATATATATATATATATATATATATATATATATATATATATATATATATAAAGTATAAGGGTATACTCAAAAAAGAATAAAAGGGAAATACCAGCAGAGTGCTCAATTAAATTAAATTAAGAGCGTAATATTTTATTTTTTATTTTTAAATACAGATTTTAATCAGACATGGACCAGTGGTTTCTGACAAGAAAAGGGTTTAAATCCCCAATTCCGTCTTCGTCAGCACTGTCTGAAATGGTAAAAAAAAATTTTTTTTTAAAGATTTTTTTTTTACCATTTCAGATAGTGCTGACGAAGACGGAATTGGGGATTTAAACCCTTTTTCTTGTCAGAAACCACTGGTCCATGTCTGATTAAAATCTGTATTTAAAAATAAAAAATTAAAATATATATATACATATATATATATATATATATATATATATATATATATATATATATATATATATATATATATATCAAACGTACTATGTTCCCAATTTTCGGGCCATTCTATCATTTTATGGAACTTACCAAAAGTTTTTACTACTAACCTTAAGTCCGAGTGGCAAGGTAAAATATTACATGTAATCGCCTAAAAAAGTAGCTACCCTAAAAAAAGTAGCGGATTTAACTCCCATAGAAATAAAGAATTTAGTTAAGTGCCCTTAAACTAGCCCCAAAATGGGGATCATTTTACATTACATTTATCGCTTTAAATTCCAAAATGATACTTTTTTTCTTTTCATCTTTACGTGCAGTTTTTTAGGGTGTTTACACGTGATCGCCTAAAACAGGTAGAATTCTTTTGGGTGGATAGGGGGGAAATTTCGCGGAGGACGTTAATCTACAATGATACCAAAATACGAGTCAATATTTTTTTTGTAATTGGGACAGATCACAGTGCTACTAACTATTGTTTTAATTTGGCGATCAGAATAGTGATAAGATCTTTGTAAACATTAAATAATAAGTGTGTTCTTAAACTTTATATTAAAAGCATTAACTTAACTAATAAAAAAGTTATGCATTTATCTTTCAGGCAAAATGTAAAAACTGAATAAACGGGGCGATAGAAAGGAATCGGAGATAAAACGAGCGAGACAGTCACACTCTGTCCCCTCCTTTTCTATTCTCGCTTATGTCTCGCTCGTGGCGAGCTACGACCGTCGGTAAGGTCGTGCTAGCGCTGGTCGTTTAAACTTAAGGTTTCTTAGTTATTGTTCCGATTTATTTATTACATAACTGTATAAGCAATTACATTTAATATGGACGAAACTATTGCATATATATAACAAACATAAGCAAATGCAATTCCAAATTAATATACCGAATGTTAATTAATTATGAACGGTTTAAAAAATAGGTGTGCTAATTAGACAGTCAAAGGTTCTTTTATAAACGTTTTTATGCACTATATATATATATACAGAATATCAAGTATTCGTGTTCAATTCTTGATTGAAATAATAGTAACCCGGTTAGATTATTAGATAGGAGTGATATATGAAAAAAAGCTTTCGCATGTATTCATTTAGACTATTTATATATATATATATATATATATATAAGAAGAATATTCATCGCAGGATGGGTAGAATTAATTCCCCGAGTAAAACAGTTTTGCACTACGTTTATTTCCCTTTACGGACATTTAAATTAATATATTATAGAATACTACAAAGTCTGAAGTCTACAATCCTTTTTACAATTTTGATCAAAATCCATTACATTATTTTCATTCTAGAAAATGTATCAAATTTACGGCTTTAGCTTAAGAGATCTACCGAAAACAAGAAATTCAGTGAATCCTGTTTTATTGCTATATTATAATTATAGCTCCAATTAAATGCAAATCTGATATTTTTAAAATTTTCAAATGGGAGGTTGTGTCCATATTATGGCCCCCTAAAAATCCTTTAAAGTACTCCAAAGAAACTGAAATTTAGGGAATATTTATTAATTGATGTCTTATACATATTGTTAAAATTTCGTAAAAATCAGAGGCATCTTAATTTTCACGAAGAGCTTCTACTTCCCATTATTTGCAGGAGACTGAATTGAATTAAACTAAGTATAATCACATTAAGCGTAGCATACGTGTTAAAAAATTCATAATGATCTGTTAATTAGTTTTGGAGTGAAATGTGTAAATACAAATGTATAAACGTATACATATACCTAACTTTCTATAAACAGATATAGAGTGTTGAAACCTTACGATAGATAGATAGATAGATAGATAGATAGATAGATAGATAGATAGATAGATAGATAGATAGATAGATAGATAAATAGATAGATAGATAGATAGATAGATAGATAGATAGATAGATAGATAGATAGATAGATAAGTAGATAGATTAGTTTATTCAATTTTGCAATTCTTCTGATTTTCTTAATGTCAGGATAAAATATGAAATGTTGTAACAAAACAAATACTTTTGATTATATATATATATATATATATATATATATATATATATATATATATATATATATATATATATATATATATATATATATATATATGAAGCAATCCAACAAAAGATATAAGCGTCAACTAATATCTTATAATTAGTGAAACATCCGGATAAAAAACTGAAGCTCAATATACTGGATAGAGCATTAATATTATAATATAAAATGAAGTAATAAAATAAGGTGTCAATCAAATTTTATTAGAATTCAAAGTTCATGCAAAGCATCCTTAAGTCCTTAGCTCATGAGTTTTCAAAGATAATTCTTCTCTTCAGAGGACCATTACCGCAGTTATACTACTACAGGTAATAAAATTACGCTTTGAAAATATATAAAATTATATACACAAATACATAAAAATACATAACATCAAACATATCAATCCAAAAACATACTTTTGTTGAATCCATACAGTCCATCCAGGTCATACAAGTTGAGAAGCATAATCAGGAAGGACATTACTCCAAGATACAAACAGCCGTCCAAATACGTGAAATTGAAGGGGCCGGCAAAGTTATCCAGTCGCGAAATGTGTCCATATTCAATGTTAATGATAAATAAATCAATCAAAATAATACAAAAAGTCCAATCAAAGTACCGAAATCCCGACAAGTGCAACCCAAGTCAAATCCAAGTTCGTTGTTTAATTAGAAAACCCGTTAAATCCGAATTGAGCAAAATAAGACTGAATCCCATCACATCTAGCCAGAAGAGCGAAAAACTCATGAGCTAAGGACTTAAGGATGCTTTGCATGAACTTTGAATTCTAATAAAATTTGATTGACACCTTATTTTATTACTTCATTTTATATTATAATTATATATATATATATATATATATATATATATATATATATATATATATATATACGTGGGTGTGTCTGTATTTGTGTCTGTCTGTCTGTCTGTCTGTCTGTCTGTCTGTGTGGTTATGAATGTGTCTGCTCTTTATTTCTTATAATCTTGTATTTTTTTGTTTTAACTTTTCTTATTTTTTTATACATATATGCCCGTGCGAGTCCGTGTATGTAATCATATGTAAAAAAGAAAGAACGAGGGTAATAACGAAATAAAGAGCGAAAAAAAGTAAAATAAGAAAGAAAGAAAGAAAGAAAAGAATCGTAAAAACAATGAAAGAAAAACCAAATGAACAACGGAAAAAAGAAAATTAAGAAAATAGTAAATGAATAAAAAAAAATAGCAGATAAAGAAACATTGAAAGGAATAACGAAAAAGAAAAAACGAAAGAATTTATGAAATAAAAAAGGAAGAGCGAAAGAAAGAACAAAACCAAAGAGGAATGACAGAAAGAATGAAACAAAGACAAAGCAACGCGATAATTAATTAATAAAATAAACATGAAAAAAACACAAAATAAATAAACAGGAGCGGAAAGGGAAGAAAGAATTAAAAACGATCGAACGAAAGAAAAAGATGACAAAAGGATAAAAGGAAAAGGAAAGAAAGACCAAAAGAATGAAAAAAAACAAAAATAACGGTGAAAGTCAACCTGAGAAAAAGAATTGAATAAATAACAAGATAAAAAAGAAAACGGTTAAAGAAAGAACAAACAAAAGAATGAAATTACTAAAGAAGGAAGTAAATAAGGAAATAATGTTGAATATAATAATATAATTATTTTTAAAAAGACTTCCTGAGAAAACATTAAAACATGAAAAGAACAAAATAATGAGAAAATGTAAGTTATAAATATTTTTTTAGAAAACATTAAAATATGGAAACACAAGATCATAAGAAATAAGGAATCGAATGATCCATTTCCAAAAGACCCTTTAAGAAAATATGATACGAAAAGAAAACGTAACATTTTTATCAAGACACATTATTTGTGTGAGCGTACTTCAATCAGTTTGTAGAATGGCAGAAAGTTCGGCATTTCACAAGAAATGACGGATGAGGTGATCGCAGCTTGATTTTATTTTTCCTTTCATTTTTTTTGTAGATTTACTTTAAAATCTTTTTATGGACGATTTTGTTGGTTTGTTTGATTTCTGGCAATGTAGGTGGAATTGGCGAACGTATTTGAAAGTGAACGGCGCAGGAATAATCAGAAAGTTTTGCATACAAAAATTACTTCGCGGTAGAAATGGATATTTTAGTCTCCTCTTTTACATTTAATCATATATATATATATATATACATATATATATATATATATATATATATATATATATATATATATATATATATATATATATATATATATATATATACATATATATATATCACTTACCTCTATATGTATGCATGTGATGTGCTATCCATGTTTCTTTCTGTCTGTTTCTCTGAGCATTTTGATATATGCTTATCTGATTCTCATGTCTGTTTGATTCTATAGATATATATATCTAATTACATAAACATACATATCTATATCATAAAAGAATTACTGCTCAAGGCGGATGAAATTAATTCCCCCAAAAGAACAGTATTGCAATACTTTTATGTCCCCTTACGAATATTAAAATCAATATATAATAATACCAAAACCTAAGTCCATAATTCTTATTGAACTTTTGATTCAAATCCATTTGATTGTGGAAAATGTTTTAGATTTAAGGCTCAATGAGTTTTGTATAAGAAATTGAAATTCAGGAAAGCTATTATAGTTTGTGTCTAATAAATACGTATATATTTGAAGGCAATTCTGAAATATTTAAATTTTAAGATAAGGGTTGCGCCTCTATCCCCCACTCACCCACCCCCAAAAAATTATTTAAAGTACTCAAAAGAAACTGAAATTTTGAGAATATTTATTAATTGATTTTTAATACCTATTGTTAAAATTTTACATAAATCAGAGTTACTATCATATTCACGAAGGCTTACTACCCCCTTTTTGCTCCTTATGAATAATTTTACAATAAATAATGTGTCCATGTTACGTAGAATATATACTACAAAAGTCATAATGATCTGTTTTAGTTTAGGAAATGTTATCCTGTACGTAATTATATTTATTGTCCTGTACATTGATATATATCTAAATATATACACATGTCTAACTTTGTATATATATATATATATATATATATATATATATATATATATATATATATATATATATAAGTATACGCATATATATGTAATAAAATAAAATGTAATTTATATAGTCTAAATGGATTCGAATAGGCGTACATTTTAGAAGCAAAGATGAAGTTCAATATTTAATATTAAATATTTAAATGTTCAATTTTCAATAACGCTATTCATTAATAGGGAAAATAAAATTTTGTATCAAGCAATTTCTTTTAATTCAAAATTCGTCATCAGCAGCACTATACAGTCGAATCATTGGTAGAGTGTTTATAAAGCATGAATCGTATGGACATGATGAATCTTCAGAAATGCAGAAAAACGACTTAATTTTTTAGATTTTCACCAAAACAGCCGCATATTACCATGCACATGCTAAAGTATAATAATACCTGAAATAGAGTAACCACTAATAATGTAACACGTGATAGTAGATATGAGAAGAACAATAGGCGTAGGATTCCTGTAAATCCGCCATACAGTAGACGTATACAAACAAACACCCGTAAGACTTTCTTTCAAATTATAGAAAACAATTTCCTTGAAGCACAAGACGAAGTAAGATCATGAATAAAAACACTATCAAACTCGTATACTCAAAGTCACAAAACTTAGTCTCAACTATAATATTGTCTAAGGTATAAAAGAATGTAGCAGTTGGAGTAACTAACAGAAATGAAAACATTCCGCCAGCGTCCAAAAGCAAATGTAGAGTGGCTAATGAATATCATTTGGGTTAAATGTCACACCTCTGAGATAGTTTTTAAATGTAAAGTGATAGAAAGAGATACAATTAAGCAGCATATATGGGCAACAGCTGGAAATTCAAAAGTAGATACACCAATCACAAGCTATAACATGACTCAGAAAAAAGGCATCAGAGAGTTTAAATAATAACCCTACACCATTATGTAAGCAAATAAGGAAATTTGAAGATAACCATAAATCATATAAATTTAAATGATTGATTAGACGTAGAGAAATAAATGCTTACTAGGAAAATTAAAGAAAGTTTGCAAAATCAAAATTGTGCGTTTCTCCCCCACCAGTTTCCCATTTTAACGTCTCTCCGCACGCGTTTTATTATTCTTTCTTTTTTCCAAATAGTTAAACGCGTGCCAATGGCACCGTATTGTTCTTTCTTTTCCAATGTTTTTACCGTTATTGAATAGGTTTACACTCTTAGCTTCTTCTGAAGACGTTCGTTGATCCGAACGAAACCGGTAAAATCTCTCGTTTCTTGATGATTTTTTCCGGTATTTAAATTTGTTTTTTCCATATATAGATTGCACACATCTTGTATTTCACGGCATTTCGTGTTATGATATATTATGCATTTTATCCTCATATATATATATATATATATATATGTGTGTGGGGGGGTGCGTATGTGTGTGCGTATGTGTGTGCGTGTGTGTATATGGGTGTGTGTGTGTGTGTGTGTGTGTGTGTGTGTGTGTGTGTGTGTGTGTGTGTGTGTGTGTGTGTGTGTGTGCGATTAACGATAACAATAAAATTAGACTCATAATTTACTATAAGAAATTTAAAACCCAAAATCTTCTAGTAAAAACAACTCCTCCCTAACCCCAAAAACCTGTAAAAAATAACAGAATTGGTCTGATTAATTATACCTTTTTTTATTTTTTCAATTTTCTGATGTTTTTTTTTTTGTTATTAAAATCAAAAAAATTAATAAATGTTCCATAGGTTGCACATGTTCTACGAACGTTTTCGATTCTTCGTCGAATCATCCGCAGGTGTCAAAAGCAAATGAACAAAAAAGAAGAGAATTTTTAAAAGACGCTGGAGAAACGCACAGAGAACGTTTTCCTACATGGTTCCAGAAAGTCGTTGTCGATTTTAAATTCAGCAACTGTGTAAAGTAAAATCAAGATATAATGCTACTAACCATTCAGAGAATATTGTTTAATTGTTTGTCTAATATATCGATCACCTTCTATTAATGTCTGAAATATTTGAATGTACAAATGGGAGATTGTGCCAATATTATGCTCTTTAAAACTATGTAAAACGCTCAAAAGAAACTGAAAAGTCATGGATATTTCTTATTTGATGTCTAAGTACCTATTGTTTCAATTTCACACAAATCGGAAGTATCTGAATTTTCACTAAGGGCTCCCAAACTAAATGTATCCCACATTACGTCTCCTTACCTCTAGTAACTTTATACCAAAATTAATAATGATCGGTTAATAAGTGAATCCTGTATATGGACGTATATACATGCTTTACTTTATATAAATAAAGAAATATGAAAGTAAATTTTATGAGTAAAAGTATTCGAGTACTTTTCCGCGATTCATATTCAGGGAATCCTTTTCGAATTTTCATTCATATCTTATGAACCAAATGATTCTATTGCTGACATTGGTTTCTCCAACATCTTTCTTGTCAGAATTATTTCGAGAAAGAAATCGGATACTTACAGGAAGAAACCATGTGAAAGTTGCCAACATCTTAAGTGAAAGTGCTTCTGTGGAACGCACTGGATTCGAATTTGGCACACCCAGTCCGCCAGTCAGTGTCGTTGCCACTTCAATATTAAATAATTAAAAAAGCCCTTATTGGGCCCCCGATTTATAAAATTGGGGGACCTATGTTTTGAGGCATTTCCGTCCGTCCGTCAAGATTTTTCTCCGCAACCATCCATTGAATTTATCTGAAATTTTGCATGAAGTTGTAACTTTTGTCAAGTAAGAAAGTGACATTCTCCGATTTTTGAAAGAAAATCTGGTTAGCCCCCCCTAGGGGGTCAAAAGCCTCCAAAATGGCAAAAAATGACATTTCTTGCTCCATAACTTTTCATCCATCAATTCAATTTCTTTGAAACTTGGCCAAAATATGGAGGCAATTGTTTCAAATAGAAAATAAGTATCGCTGACCTTGGAAAAAATCTGGTTCGCGCCCCCAGGGGGTCAAAAGCCCCCAAAATGACAAAAAATGACCCTTCTCTCCCATAACGTTTGATCCATCCATTCAATTTTTCTGAAACTTGGCCAAAATGTAGAAGCAATTGTTCTAGATATAAATGAGCATCATTGACCTCATAAAAGTTCTGAGGGTACAATGAGGGTCAAAAATGACCCAAATTGCCCAAATTTATTGCATTTTACACTCGCCACATCGAGTCACATACAGAGGGGGACAACACATGCGCGGCTTGTATGTTATTGTTATTTCACGTGACCCGCATATCCAGCGTTTGAGGTGAAATCTCTGTCACACACTTCTAGTCAGTTAGAAAATTAGCAAGAGTTCTACGTGCAAAGAACCTGTCTTTTAAGCAGTCTGAACCTTTCTTTAAACATGCATGTGTACAATATACTTAAACAGAAATATCAAAGCAATTCTTATAATTCAAATTTTCCTATTTTTGTCCACGAATCTAATGATCGAGATGTATTCGATTAGGTCATTAAATACCGAATTGCAATCATAGATATCTCACTGTTTCTCGATCATACAGTGAGTTAGTTTCCTTTTTATGAAAGTCTATCATATTTTTGTTCTCGCTTCATATGTTTTTGCTCGTCTTTTAGTTACAGCTATTTCGCTTCTTTGTTTCCAAGAATTTATCGCTGAGATACCCTTCGAAGATTTTAATACTTACGGATGGCCCAAATAAACAATGATTGTATCCATTTTCCCAGGACATTGGAAGCATACGCATACGATATATAATCCACAACGATAATATCTGCACCACACACACACACGCACAAACACATATATATAATATATATATATATATATATATATATATATATATATATATATATATATATATATATATATATATTACTATTTTGTGTATATACACTTATGTTATAAAATAATATATTACGCATATAGTATACATTTTTCAGTATTTACTTCAACAGTGTTTAATACGTGAGTATTGATTTACTCCTCTCCAGGAGTTAGGCACAAGGCCAGTTTTTATCTTACTCCCACAAGTAAGATGTGACCCAAGGTCGGGTCGGGAAAGTGGGGTTTAAAATTGCCTGGGCAGCCCCGTCGGCATTTCTCGATAGGGGCGCCTCAGGCAGTAAGCAATAAACTTACTCCTCCCCAAAGAGGGGAGGCAAAGCCTGGGAAGGTGGACCTCCCAGAATTGCACAGGACAGACCCATTGACCGGCGTTAATCAAGACCCAAAGGCCAAGACAACACCAGTATGGGGTGCAGCATCCATCGGAACAGATACTACACTTCGATCTTAGCCAAAAGGCCAAGAAGAGGTTTATCTACCCCCACAAGGTAAGATGTGACACAAGGTCGGAAAAATGGGATTAGAAAAGTCAGCGCCCGAGAGGTGAGCACTCTGGCCATTTAAAAATTGCCTGGGTAGCCCCGTCGGCATTCCCCGGTACGGGCGCCTCAGGCAGTAAGCAATAAACTTACTCCTCCCCAAAGAGGGGAGGCAAAGCCTGGGAGGGTGGACCTTCTAGAACTACACAGGACTTTCCCATAGACCGGCGTAAATCAAGCCCCGAAGGCCAAGACAATACCAGTCGATGGGGTGCAGTATTGGAACAGATACTACACTTTGATCTTGGCCAAAAGCCAAGAAGCTTCGTAGTATTATTAGAATATACTTATCTACAAACTACACAGCAACGTTTGCGCTTCATTCACGAGGGAAATCATCAGGTAAATAAGGTTTTAAATTTTAGAATTCTTTTTATAGCTAACTTATGTTCTAATATATATATATATATATATATATATATATATATATATATATATATATATATATATATATTATGTGTGTGTATTTAGCAGCATTTTTTTTATTTATGCAAACGTTGTTAAAAATAACAGAATTCGCATGTTTAATTATACCTTTTTTATTTAAAAAATATTTCTGATGGTCTTTTTTGTATTAAATTTTTTTTAAATTAATAAATATTCCTTAGGTTTCACGAACGTTTTCCATTCTTCGTCGAATCATCCTCGGGTGTCAAGAGCAAATGAACAAAAAAGCTGGAGAAACATGCAGAGAACGTTTTTAGCATTTTTCTAAGTCGTTGACGATTTAAATTCACTGAAGCAGAATAAAATTTCATTAAGATAAGCATTTTAAAATGTTATACACTAGTTTCATATGTGATGTTATTAATTTTAGGTTGTTTTATTTGTATGTAGAAAGCTTCCAGTATTATTTTTTTTTAATTGGTTTGGGAATGTATGATTTTAGTGTTATTAACTAGAATTTATCTTAAATCAGAGGCCCCATGCACACTCCCTCTTATGAGTTCAAATCTTCGTCGATCTCATACTGTTAACAAAGGTATTAACCCGCAATTACACACAGCTCTGCGTAAAATAAATAAAATGATACTTTGTGTTTATTTAAACGTATACGATGAATCGTTTATAATAGTTATTGTGGTCCGATATAAAATAAGATTTTAAAAAGCAGCAGCAGACGACTGCAACAGTTTCAAAACTGAATTCTGAATTGTTGACCGTTATTAAGCTTTGAAAGAAGCAGCAGTAGAAACCGCTGCTACTATACTAGTTTTTTTCACCTTCTTATTCGTTTTTATTCTCCCACTTTCTCTTCGTCATACCGCGAATCGGACCGGGCACACGTACGTTCACTTTTACTATATAGGTGAAACTTATACGTGTTCTATATCTGTATTAAATAATGTTGAAAATGTTGACATGCCGTTAAACAGAAAGACAAAAAAAACTTAAGTGCGTGTTTATTTTAAACTAGGCTTCAAATTTTGCGAAGCTTCATCCGGGTGTTTACAAATAGAATTCAATTAGTCTGTTGCCTCCGACTGTTTTCAAGTGCCCTCCGTGTGATTACTTGTCTTTTGAAATTAGTTCAAGAGTTTTATAACCATCCTTTTATTTTATTACAATAATGAAAACGTCTTGACATTAGAAGAAACATTACTTTTTTGTTATTCGATAGGGTGGGTTGTGTCCAAGAACACCTTTAAGCTTATGAAGTGAAAACTGATTCCAGACACTATTTCAATAAAAGCTGGACACCTAATGAAGAATAAAAACAAATGGCTTATATGTCGTGTTCGTTTAGTCAAAGTCAAGAACGAATATGTGTGGGATGCGTCCATTCGATATGCACGTTTAGCGGTATAAAAAGATTTAGAATTTAAGCGTGACGGATGGACGAAAATTCTTTTTCAAACTTCAGCCTGACAAACAGACGGAAATACTATTTCAAAGTTAAGCTCGACAGACTGACTAAAATGCGATTTAAAACTCAAAGTTTACAGACAAACGAAAATTCTATTTCGAACTTAAGCTTGAAAAACTTACTAAAATGCTGCATCAAAATAAAGGTTAAAATACTGGCGAAAATGCTATTTGAAACTTAAGCTTGACAGAGTGACGAAAATTGTATTTCAAACTTAAGCTTGACAGAGTGACGAAAATTGTATTACAAACTTAAGCTTGACAGAGTGACGAAAATGCTATTTCAAACTTAAGCTTGACAGAGTGACGAAAATGCTATTTCAAACTTAAGCTTGCTAGACTGACGAAAATTCTATTTCAAACTTAAGCTTGACAGAGTGACGAAAATGCTATTTCAAACTTAAGCTTGACAGACTGACTAAAATGCTATTAAAATTTAGCTTGACAGACGGACGAAAATTTCTATTTCAAAGCTTGACACACATACAAAAATGGCATTTAAACTTAAACTTAATAGCCAGACGAAAATTGTATTTGAAACTTTAGCGAGGTAGATCATCCGACAGACAGAGCTTCTAATAGGAGTGCTTGGTCACATCTAAAAAGGGTTGTGTCCATTAAATCAACGCGTTTAGCAATTAAGATGCTATTTAAGACTGAAGTGTGACCGATTATCGGACAATCCACCTCATATCATAGAGACGCGAGGGCGCATCTCTGGAATCAGTTCTCTCCTTCGTTGGTTTGGACATTTAAAAAAAAAAAAGAAGAAACTCGATCATGATCAGTATTTTAAGATGTCTTGTAACGCAAGAAATTAGAATTTCTTTTGCTTGGTATATTCAGTCAAATCATCCGCCTGAATTGTCGCAAGGAGATCGGGATGTGGATAGCCATCAGATATTCCTTATAATGATAAAGAAATCTCTCAGCAGTTTTATTCGATTATCATAGAGAGAAATGGAGAGTTTAGCCAACCTTGTATAGCAATAAAAAGAGACAGCCCGAAAGGCAAATATATAGTTTACGAGTGAATCGCATACCTTGCAGATAACATGACTGTGCAACAAAAGAAAAAGATATGCGGCATAAAGTATCCATTCTGGAAATCAAAACATATTTGTATTAAATACATGTAATGATAAAGCACGAAATTGTTGATGCAATTTTTTTTAAATATACTATACGACCTGTGACCCGTCGAATCAACGTTAGCGCATTGTACATCGGTGTATACAGTTATTACCTAGACAGATTGTGAAATCAAACCTATTTTTATCTCATTCACCCGTCAGTACCAAATATACACTGCTGCTACTCTCCTTTTCTTCTTTGTGTACGTTATTTATTTACGCCATATTTTTACACTTTTTCTCTTACGCTCCTGCAGCTACTCGTAATTTTCTTTTCTTCTTTATTTACGTCATATACTTATTTACGCCATATTTTTACACTTTTTGTCTTACGCTTCTGCTGCTACTAATACTTTGTTCTTTTTATTTACGTCATTTATTTATTTACATCATATTTTTATACTGTTTCTCTTACTCGTATTCCTTTTCCTCTTTATTGACGAAATGTATTTATTTATGCCATATTTTTACATCTTTTATCTTGGGCTTCTGCTTTTACTCATACTTTTCTTTTCCTCTTTATTTATGTCATTTATTTATTTACGCCATATTATTACACCTTTTATCTTGCGCTTCTGCTTCTACTCGTACTTTTGTTTTCCTCTTTATTTACGTCATTTATTTTTATTATGTCATCTTTTTACACTTTTTCTCTTGCGCTTCTGTTGCTACTAATAATTTTCTTTTCTTCTATATTTACGCCATGTATTTATCTACGCCATATTTTTACACCTTTTCTTTTATGCTCCTGCTTCTACTAGTACTTTTTTCTCTTTATTTACGTCATTTATTTATTTACATCATCCCCTTACTGTCTTTTTCTTAGGTTGCTACTACTAATATAACTATTACTACTACCTATTCACTTCCTTTCACTACTTCTCTTCGTATTCGCCCATCCTTCCAACACCTTAAACATCAGATATACAAACTAAGAAAGCTAGTAATCAAGAAAGATAATCACAGTTTGTATTATATCGATAGGTATACTGATACCGTAATACTATAGATATTTACCATATTATTTGAGTAGAGCAATTTGCTGGTTTTTGAATCACCACTGATATCGTTCTTTTGTAATTTATTTTGTTTTCTTGCGTGCCTTCATTCCTTCTCTTAGAAGCAGGGTACGCCCATTCCCCCGCCTAGTGTGATCCATGATGTTCTCTCACCGGAAACTATATGGGTGAATAACTTAGCAAACAGGAAGAATTTTATACGCTCATAGTACGCTCAACAGGTTGCCAGATGTTTGTCGACACTAGACCCTTAACTTAACGCACCACTGTGTTTAGATCCAGTCCTGGTGAAATCTCAGTGTTGATTTGTAATAAATTGAAGGATGTTTGAAGTCGAAACTCTACTATTATTTCTATATCCGAAGCCAAAACTATACTATCATCCTTTAGTGCTCAATTAGGTTAACTATACTATTTAAGACAAATTTGCTATCTTTCAATGTTCAATGAAATTGTGGAGAAGGTTGTGTAGTAATTGTTCTGTTGTCATGATACCATCCTCTCAGACATGACCTGCTCCTTTTTGCGGGGAAGGGGGTAGTGTAGTATATGTTCTGTTGTCATGAAACCATCCTCTCAGACATGACCTGCTCCTTTTTGCGGGGAAGGGGGTAGTGTAGTATATGTTCTGTTGTCATGAAACCATCCTCTCAGACATGACCTGCTCCTTTTTGCGGGGAAGGGGGTAGTGTAGTATATGTTCTGTTGTCATGAAACCATCCTCTCAGACATGACCTGCTCCTTTTTGCGGGGAAGGGGGTAGTGTAGTATATGTTCTGTTGTCATGAAACCATCCTCTCAGACATGACCTGCTCCTTTTTGCGGGGAAGGGGGTAGTGTAGTATATGTTCTGTTGTCATGAAACCATCCTCTCAGACATGACCTGCTCCTTTTTGCGGGGAAGGGGGTAGTGTAGTATATGTTCTGTTGTCATGAAACCATCCTCTCAGACATGACCTGCTCCTTTTTGCGGGGGAGGGGGTAGTGTAGTATATGTTCTGTTGTCATGAAACCATCCTCTCAGACATGACCTGCTCCTTTTTGCGGGGAAGGGGTTAGTGTAGTATATGTTCTGTTGTCATGAAACCATCCTCTCAGACATGACCTGCTCCTTTTTGCGGGGAAGGGGGTAGTGTAGTATATGTTCTGTTGTCATGAAACCATCCTCTCAGACATGACCTGCTCCTTTTTGCGGGGAAGGGGGTAGTGTAGTATATGTTCTGTTGTCATGAAACCATCCTCTCAGACATGACCTGCTCCTTTTTGCGGGGAAGGGGGTAGTGTAGTATATGTTCTGTTGTCATGAAACCATCCTCTCAGACATGACCTGCTCCTTTTTGCGGGGGAGGGGGTAGTGTAGTATATGTTCTGTTGTCATGAAACCATCCTCTCAGACATGACCTGCTCCTTTTTGCGGGGAAGGGGTTAGTGTAGTATATGTTCTGTTGTCATGAAACCATCCTCTAGGATATTATTCCTTTTTTTGGAGGGACTAAGATTGTAGTGTAATATCTGTTCCGTGATTATGATAAAATCCTCCCATGGATTACCCTCTCCTTTTTTTATGGGAGAAGGTTAGTTTAGTATCTGTTCTGTTGTCATGATACCATCCTCACATATATTACCTCCTCCGTTTTGTGTGGCGGTGGGTAGCGAGTAGTGTTTTGTTTTTTTTTGTTTTTTTAACATATTTCATCCCAAACAAGGCATGCCGTCACTTTAGTCGTAGAGGGTTACTGAGAATTAGAGTGTGGGTTTTGGGTGTCAACCCAAGTTGGGAGCAGTGCAGCGAGATGTCTGTTTACATTTGTTTTAAACCTATGCATGTCGGTACTGTAGGGGAAACAGGGAGCAGGGGGGGAGTTACAGAGGCCAGCAGCACGAGGAAAGAAGCTATTGGAGTAGAAGGCTCTCCGGCATCTGGGGACAGTCACAGTGAATGGATGGAATTTAGCTGTTTGTCGAGTTGGTCTAGTGAATTTACGTCGTGGGGGCACCAGAGTAGCCAATTCATCGGAGCACAATCCATTGAAGTATTTGTAAAACAAGCACAAGGATGCTACATTGCAGCGATGGGACAGGGGCTGGAGTTTTTGGTTGACAGTGAGGGACCTATTAGGTTTGAAATTCTTTTTTTGACCTTTTCTAAGAGGGAGAGACTATTGGATGATGCACCAACCCAGATGTGGCAACAATACTCCATGCATGGGCGGATGGTGGCTTTGTAGAGATACAGGATAATGTCAGGTGTGAGGAATTTACTAGCACGGTAGAGGTAGCCCACCTTTTTTGCTGCAGCCTTGGCAATGTCTTCAATGTATTTGTTCCAATTCATGTTACCTGTGAAGGTTAGGCCGAGGAGTTTGAATGATGAACTGTCAGGCAGGGTGCTATTTGCCATGAGAATCGATGGTTTGAGAGGTTTCTTGTAGTTATTGAAGGAAAGTAGCTTTGTCTTTGCGGCATTAAAAGTTACCAACCATTTATGACCCCAATCCACAACAGCTTGGACGTCATTTTCTAAGAATTCAGCCATTGCCTCGGATATGATCGCGTCCGTTTTGCCCACATGACGAGATTAAAGCGTGGTGTCGTCAGCAAATATACCAATCTCAGGCACAATGTCATTAGGGAGATCGTTTCTGAAAATCAGGAGAATAAAGGTCCAAGGATAGATCCCTGGGGTACACTAGCATTTAGGTCATGTTGCTTAGATGAACGGCCATCGAGGACAACCTGGATCTTTCTTTTGGTTAGGAAGAATCTAATTATATTAAGTAATTTCCCAGTAATACCATATGAGCGTATTTTCAGGAGAAGCCCTTTATGCCATACGTTGTCAAAGCCTTAGGATATATCAAGCGCTACTGCCCTAGCTTCACCTGTCTTGTCGAGTGTATGATACATGCGTTCAGAGATGACCGTTTAGATATCTGCAGTAGATCGTGCTTATCTAAATCCATACTGGCGCTCAGAAAGGAGTTTAGCATAAACTAAGTGCCGGACTATCCCTAGATTGATTAAGGATTCAAAGATTGTAGCAAAGATCGGGAGTAGACTGATTGAGTGGTCGTTCTGAGGATCGGTTCTATGCCTAGAATTACTGTAGACTGGTACCACAGAGGCAATTTTCCAGCTATCGGGGAAGCAAGATTCAGCTAGGCATTTGCTGTAGAGTTTGGAGAGGAGAGGAGCAAGTTGAGCAGAGCATTTCTTTATTACTATTACAGGTATAACATCAGGCCCATGAGCTTTGGAGGTGTCAAGGTTTTTTATGATGTTTTTAACCTGGGATGGGGTGATGACCAGGTCATCAAGTGTGACTTCGGTCAACAATGTGAATTTAGGAAGGGCGTGGTTTTCTGAGTCCAAAGTAGAGGTTGAGGCGAAACGCTGGGCAAGTAGTTCAGCCTCATCAGTTGATGTGCAAACGATATCATTGTGGTTTCATAGTGGAACAGTGTAGTATATGTTCGTTCGTCATATATACTAGCAAAGATATGTGACCTGAGGGAGCATATTATTGCTAGTAATATTTAAATGAATAGACCGCTGGAGAAATACTATGTATAAAGTAATAAAAGAAAGGATGTTATATTCTCTCTCTAGAAAACAAATTTCACATATCCAGTTTGTTTATAACGATGTAACAAAAACAACACAGCTTTATAAACCAAAGATATTCATCATTCGCTGTAAATAAGTAGTAACATTACTCCGTATATTATTAACGACTTCGTTACAAGATGTCTTCAATGTTAGGTTGCTGACGTAGTCTGGTTTTTGAATTACCAGTGGTATCGTCCTCCTACATCACTCTTTTGTTTTTGTTCTTAGTTGTTTGCGTGTCTTTATTCCTTATTTCGGTGTCAGTGTACTCTTCTCCCGCCTAGTGTGATCCGAGATGTTCTCTTCTGATGTGTTATTCACCGGCAAATCAGCTGTTTTTTTTCTCAAATAACTAGGGTCAAGTGTTTTATTTCCTCTAAAACATCCATTCGTCCAAGCTCTTCATCGCCAAACATAAGCTACTGCTACTCTCATTTTTCTGTTTCCTCTTTATTTACGTCGTTCATGTATTTACCTCACATATTCGCCTTATATTACTCCTTCACAAGAGAAAAAAGTTAGATGCAATGGCCGCTATTTATGTTGGAAAATCCACCTTCCCAAAAAGGGGGATTCTGGAGTAGTACAAGAATTAAAATTACTTCAGTTCAGAAGGATTTCTCTTTTTGTAGTCGATAATAGAACATATGATATAAATTGCAACGTCTGGTACAGAATCGTCCAATATTTTACACATGCCCTTATCAACACAATATGTTTAATATAGAACATAAGTAACGTGGTCGAACCAGTAGTACAGAAGAAGGAGTTTTTTATACCCAACAGAAAGAAATTGTTTGGGTTGAGTGGGTGCCATGTTTATCGGTTAACAGGTTTTCATTTTAGACCGGCTCTAACGTTATCTCGAAATTCAAATATAATCATAGGGTTGTCTGGAAATTCAAATATGGCCTCTAGAGCTTCTAGGATTTAAAACTTCTCATGTTGGCTAGAAATTCAAATATGACATCGAATGTTGTCTAGAAATACAAATCTGGCCACTAGAGTTATCTAGAAATTCAAATACTTCATCTAAGTTTTCTAGGAATTCAAATCTGGCTTCTAAGGTTGTGTAACATTTTAAATATAGCCTCGAATGTTGTCTAGAAATTCAAATATAACATCTAATGTTGTCTAGAAAATCAAAGCTGGCATCTAAGGTTGTCTATAAATTCAAATATCGTCTCTAAGTATGTCTAGAAATTTCTTTCATCCGTAACAGAATACACATCACCGAAAAATTAGGACAACCGGTTACAGATTTTACTAAACAAACGCTTAGGATTCTTGTTCCTTAGCCAAAGGAATTTCGCATCTTTTATACATAGCATCTGCAACCTATTATTATGTTGATAAGCACGTCGAAAATATCCCTTCATCCACAACTGAATAGACGTTACAAATAGTTCCAACCAATCTGGTACCAAATTTACTATACAAAATCTTAAAAATCTAACTATTTTCCACAAGGGGTTTCGTGCCTTTAAATGTCAGGCACGGGTGACCACACTTTCTTTAGATGACTATTCATTTAACTGTTAGTACATATATTAATCTATCTATTCTCAATTTGTTCTCACGAGAAATAAAGCCTGGTTAAATTGTTTCGAACGACTTACAGAATGATCCCACCTAACGTAAAGCTAGGGTTTAAATTTTGGCATAATGAGATATCACTGTACCAAAAAACACTGTAGAATTAATATATATCGTATGAAATCATCTAGTTCATTGAAGGGTTATACGCATATTAGAAGTTGCTAGGAAACTCGTATGATTTAAAATGTTTGATGTTATAGGAAGTTAGACTACTTCTTTCTTTCTTTCTTTCTGTCTTTTTCTTCCCTCCCTTTCTTGCTCTCTCTCTTTCTCTCTCTATATATAGGCATCTACAGACAGCTGCTTTGCATAAGAAATTAGATATAAAGAAGCGAGATAGAGATAGATAGATAAATAGATAGATAGATAGATAGATAGATAGATAGATAGATAGATAGATAGATAGATAGATAGATAGATAGGATAACAAATATATCGATATATAGATAGACGGGAAATATTAATGTTAATATACGAGATAGAATAGATATATAGTTAAATAGATATATAGTTAAATAGATAGATATATTACATGGATTGAATCGGCAGTTGTTTGTTTTTATTTTTTCCCATTAAAACCGGAAGTTCATTCATCTAGCGGTAACGCAACAAAGCAGGAAGGATGGAGAAGTGTGCAAGAAACTCGAATTTTCAGATGACATTAAAAAAAACAAGACAAAGACGGAAAACGAATAAAACAAGAAACGAAACTGGATAAATGCCTGAATCAGTTGAATACGAGATGATGAAGCCAAAAGCGAATAGATTCGACTTTGGAATATGTTGAACGGAAGCAAAACTGGCAAGAAAGACTTTTAGAATAAAAAGAGGAGAAGTGGGAGAAAATACAAAAAATACAAAAGAATGATAAAGAAAGGTGCGTTTGGGGGGCGGTCAGGAAGTGTAGAAGGAAAGTTGGGAAATGCTGTGAGGAATAGAGAAAGAGATACTTCGTTTAGAATAAGGAGGTGGATGCAGAGGAGCAGTTAGAAGAGACGTATACAATGGAAAAGAAGAGTAAGGGACGAACGGGATATGAAGGAAGAGGGGGAAGTAATGGATGGCGACTTGAGGATAAGTGATAGAGAAAACAAGGATGGGAATTGAGTAGGAGGAGGAGGAGGTAAGAAAATAAGGGCACAGAAAGATGCGTGGGAAAAGTGACGACGCTGGTGAAGATAGGGTTCGAAAATATGTTGTTAGCTGAGAGAGAAAAACAAAGATGAGAATAAGGAGGAGGTGAAGAAGAAGGAGGAGGCTTATTGCAAAGTTCAAAAATGGGTAGAAAAAGAGAGGAAGTGGTAGATAAAGAATTAAAAAGAGTAGAATTGAGAAGAAAGGGATGAGAAGGAGGAGGAGGAGGAGGAGGAGTGTTGCGTTTGAACCTTGTGGCATACATGCAGAAAACCAAGATGCCGTAATCGTTACAGAAACATTACAGTTCACAAATTGTAGTCATAAGTTGGTTGCTGCATGTTGTCCGTACGTGCTCTCTTACGACGACTTGCCGTACTGAAATAGAAACTCCTCATTACTATTTTCAAAAAGACTAAGTCGAAACAAAACTGAGGGAAGACAGACGAGGTTTATTCGACTTGATCTTCGTTCAAAATCACTGACCGGTGTGCAGGGACACAGAGAGAGATCAATAATCATTGTTTAATCATATTCTGTCAGCCCATTTAATTTTTAACGTCAATATGTTGCGTGTGCCAGACGGAGTGTTGTCTTCTCTCTCTCTCTCTCTCTCCCTCTCTCTCTCTCTCCTTCTCTCTCTTTCTCTTGGTCGTGTGACGTCATATCCGTTTCTATTAATTCCCACAGTCTAGCAATCCTCATCTTTAGTTCTGCAAGTTGGCCCGGGACGTTTCACTTCCTTTTACTCTCAACTAACCATTTAATTTACTAGTGGATCAACTCGCCCAATATCTAACAGATGGGGTGGGGCGAAATACGGAAATAAGAGAATCGAGATGAGGAATGGCAAGAAGTGTTGGAAGGGGATTCGCGAAAGATATGGTAAATGTAGAACAACATCAAAGAAAAAAGAGGGTGTGGAGGATGGGGATGACTTGGAAGGGTTAACATTGAAAATATTTCATTAGATAAAGAAAGAAAGGGGCAGAATGGGAAGAAGTGAAGGATGGTGAGCTAGAGAAATATGTGGGTAATGGAGATAAACAATAAAGGTGGGGAGAGATGTCAATGTGAAGGAAGAAGAAGAAGAAGAAGAAGAAGAAGAAGAAGAAGAAGAAGAAGAAGAAGAAGAAGAAGAAGAAGAAGAAGAAGAAGAAGAAGAAGAAGAAGAAGAGGTAAATAGAAAAAGTGTATGAATAGGGGAAATTAAATTTCGTGCAATAACAAGATAGAAAACCGCGATTGAATATAAAGATGCCGAAAGAATAAATAAAGAAGAGGCCGAACAGCAATTAAAACGCTAGGAAGAAGATGTAAGAAAGAAGCTAGAAAAAATATTGTTTCCTCGTCTCAGCTTCTGTTGTTCTAACTGTGCTACATGTGCGTGTCCGGGATCTTTCATTGGAACCGCGTGCCGCAATCAGCATCTTTGTAAAATACAATCAACAAAAGTCTACAGTTCAGCCCTTTCAGGGGGGATGCTTTACAGAATTCGAGACTCCGCTTCCGTTCAATTCTAGCTGAGGAAAGAGACATGCTCAATCCCACACCTCGCTCGTGACGTTATAATCTCTTCCAAACAAAGGGATTAAAATCCATTGGGTGAACGAAATAAATAGGTAGTGACGGAGTAATAAAATCAATAAAATAGTTGGAAGCTAAAGTGGGCATTACTCAACTATAAAAAAAACTAAAATGTATATCCATGCATTAGCCTGATTATTATCCTCGGGAATAAAGCGCAAATGTTTCTGTATAGCTTACTTGCCATAAGTATATATATATATATATATATATATATATATATATATATATATATATATATATATATATATTAGTACTTCATGTATCCACATAAAATATTATAAGGAGATATAATTTTTTATGTGTCAGTTTTCAGTATTTACTTCAACAGTGCTCGATACGTAAGTAGAGCTAGGTAGTAAGCAATGAAAATATATATGGCAATCAAGCTACACAGAGGCTCCCGTGTTTCATCCCCTGACGATTCCCCCCGGGGATGAAACACGGGAGCCTCTGTGTAGCTTGATTGCCATATATATTTTCATTGCTTACTATATATATATATATATATATATATATATATATATATATATATATATATATATATATATGTATACATAAAAATAAAATAGTATATATATATATTTCTGAATTAAATTTCTGAACAATAAATCTTGAATTCTAAAAATAAGAGTTACTTCCCTTTCTCTATGTGGCTAAAAATCTCTAAAGGCTGATAGTCGATGTCGTAATTTTAAATAGATGAATACAACCAACCTTCGTTATAAATCCAATTACATTAAATTTTGTTTTTCTTCACTTAAAAATGAAAATAAAAATAAATGATTAGTAGTGATTGTTTTTTAGACCTTAATAAACCCTATACTAATGTTTTTTTTTATATATTTACACTAAATTTGCTGTGGGGCTGTTCTTTCTGTTCATGCATCAAAACAATGAAGGTTTCGCTCTCTCTCGCTCTCTCTCTCTCTCTCTCTCTCTCTCTCTCTCTCTCTCTCTCTCTCTCTCTCTCTCTCTCTGATTTTCGAAATAACCTGATAATAAATAACAGCTAAATATGACTTGCTTATTTTTTCCAGGGGCTCGGAGGTCTTTTATTCTAATAGAGAAATTTCGATCTACAAGCAGGAATTATTTAGATTAGTTTCATAAATATTAGCTTTGAGAAATCTGATTCGTGTCTTTTCTCGACTGTGAACATATTATTGGGAGTGAATTTATTTTTATTTTTTCTGAAACGGTCACCTTTTTCCCAAGTGAATTTTTTGCTTTATATACTTCAGTTTGCCCAATTTTTATCAGAAATATAACTAGAATTTCATCGTATTATCGCTTCTGGTGTTTTTGTTATGATATGTTTTTTCGCTATTCAACAACATATACTGCAACCCTCTGAAGATTGACAAAATTGGACTAATAGTAAAAAAAGAAAAAAATACACTTATCAAATTTTTACCATGAAACGCGCATAAAGGATAGAAATTCATATTAAATTTGAATAAATTACTTTTGTATGTAAAATGAGAGATGTGAAAAACTCATTGATCTACAGAAATAAAGAAATTGTAAAAATAATATATATATATATATATATATATATATATATATATATATATATATATATATATATAGTCATCACCAGAAAGCTGTTTAATATTTTATGGCTCGTAAGTGTGACTAGAGGCAGCAAGGACAGCAATCCCAAGATTCGAACACAGATCATAGGTAACTACCATTCGTGACAGTGCAATGATCTACCGTCCGAGATAACGATCCTGTTGCTGTTTACTGATCAAATATGCACATAATCTTGTAAAAAATGATTAACGAATCAAATAGACACAAACTATTGAAAAGAATGATCGAAGGACAAAAGAACATATAAATTTGAATATTTTGAAAAATATGACCAACGTATCAAATAGAAACATAGATTTTGAAAGAATGTTCAACGGATCAAATATGCACAGTTTTTTGAAAAATATGCTCAACGTACTAAATAAACAAAGAATTTTGGAAAATATGATCAACGTATAAAGTAGAAACATAATTTTGGAAAGAATGATCAATGAATTAAACAGACAACGAATTTTATAAGAAATGATTAACAAATAATAAAGACAGAATTTTCGACAAAATGATGAACGGAATAATTAGACACATAAATTTTTAAAAAATGATCAACTGATCAAACAGATATAGACTTCTTGAAAGAGTGACCAACAGATAAATTAGACACAAAGTTTGGAAAGAATAATCAATGGATCAAATATACAAATAATTTAATTAAAAAAGTATGAACAAATAAAATAGACACATGAAAATGATCCACGAATAAATAAAGACTGAGATTTGAAAAGAATGATCAACGTATAACACAGCTATGGACTTTTGGAAGGAATGATAAACTGATCAAATTAACACAGAATTTTGGAAAATATGATAAACGTATCATATCGACAACGAATGTTTTCAATGGATCAAATAGACACAGATTTTGTTAGAATGATTAACGAATAAAGTAGACACATAATTTCTGAAAGAATGATCAACGAATCAAATAAACAAAGAATTGTTTTCATCTTATTTAATGAAATATGCTTTGATTAAAAAATGCTGAATTATTGGAAAAAGTTATCAATGGATCAAATAAGCGCATACTTTTAGAAAGAATGATCAACGGGTCAAATTGACACAGAATTTTAAAATGAATGGACACTGGATCAAATAGACACAGAATCTTGTTAAGAATGATTAACGAATAAAATAAACATAATTTTAGAAAATAATGATTAACGGATAAAATAGAGACATAAATTCGGAAAAAAATAATCAACGGATCAACAGACACCGACTTTTGGAAAGAATGATAAACGGATCAAATGAACACCGAATTTTGGAAAGAATGATTAACGGATCAAATAGACGAAGAATTATTTTTTATCTTATTTAATGAAATATGCTCCGATGAACAAATGCTATGCTAGTCTATTTCTGCACAAATATCCGTGCACAAACGTTATGATATTTTTTTTTATATTATTGTCCTTTTGCTTTTTTTTCCGAAAACCGATATTCTATCTTTGATGAATGATTACAAAGCATGGTTATTACAAAGTGAGAGTTTGATTTAATAAGCTCAGAGCCATTAAATCGAAATACGAACGTAGAGATTTTGAAACGCACAGTTAGGAGTGAACTGGCGAGTTGTTTTAGATGTTTTATGAGATATGAACAAGAAGCATCCAATCAGGCTTTTAATCGAAACGCAAAAGAACTCTAGGCAACAAAATTGTTTTGGTTATTTTTTACCTACCTCAATATAATATATTACATTTGAGTTATTTGAATGCAAAGAGATTTTTAAGCAAAGCTGAAAAGCAATTAACTTACATGTATTTTTCCAGCTTCTATCTACATCTTTCTTTAAATGTTCTTTTTTTATTGATCTAACTCGCACTTGTTCGGTTTCTTTAACTTTCTTTCTATCTCACTCTCACTGTTTCTTTCTTTCTATCCTTCTATCGCATCTCTTCACTTTCTTCCCATCTCTCAATACGTAAGTGGAGCACTTTCGGCAATTGACAGTGTTTATAAAAACTGAGATTTCGCTTACTCACGGCGAGTAACTAATAGCCGAATGGCTAGGAGGGTTAACTGTCTACTAGACGGTCGGGTTTCAATCTCGGCTCGAGTCACTTACCGACACAGTCTGTCTGGAAATATCTACATACGCAATCCTTTTTGAGTAGAGCACTGTAGTAAGTGAAATCGCCAACTGAAATCAGCAAAATTGCAAAACTCTTTGTGTAAACAAATGAAGCACTTCCGGAAATTGACAGTGTTTATATAAACATTAAGATTTTACTCATTCACAGCGAGTAATTCATAGCTGAACAGACAGGGAACGACTGTCAAATAGACGATCGGGTTACTATCCCGGCGCGAAGTACTTACCAGTCTATTGACACTAAACAGCTGTGATACAGTGAAAAATTTGTCGGTTGATAAATATATATATATATATATATATATATATTTCTTTAAGATCACAGAAAAGTTAGTAGCTCAATAGTGTATAATACGACTAGAGCTCATAATGTAACATGATATCATAATAATCATTCAGAAAATATTCCAGATTTAATCCAAAAATTCATTATTATCAGACAATTGTGTCTTCCCATTTCGAAAATATCTATTTTCATTATGTATAATATATCAAAAACACTTACAATAAGGCTTCATCAGTGTACATTCGCCACAATCAAACCGAAGAATAACTGGAACCGTATATATTAAATTAATGTATCCATACTCTCGTTGTTTCTTTTTTTCACTTGGACAGAAGGGAAATTGATGCTTTAACCCTATTCACTTATAGTTAAAAGTTCAAAATATATTATGACAATTGAATCTTTTTTAATATTTAACTTTCAAAATGTTTATACTCGATCAATAAAAACAATACACGAAAATGCACATATAAATGAATAACCAATTAACACCCACCACAACGGTCCCTATTTATTTATTCTTCTTTTTTTCCTCATTCTTTCTCCTTTTTTCTTTTTCATTGTTTCATAATAGAGTATATATCTAACCATATTAGTGTCTATTAAGCTATTGAAATAGAACAGAAGAATGAAAAGGTATCGCCATATGTCTCCTTTATATTTCAGTATTCTCCGTTTCTTGCAGTCAGACTCTTGATCAACCAATTTAAGTACCACTACGTGTTCTGTGTTTTTAAGCATGATGATTAAGTGTTTATTATTATTATTATTATTATTATTATTATTATTATTATTATTATTATTATTATTATTATTATTATTTGTACTTGTTGCATTACCCGTTCTTTTGGGGTACCTGGTAAGAGCCAACAAGAATGACAAAGAACTGAACGTATATGGAAAAACTTTGGTTTTCTTTATTTCCCATCACCGGATAGTTAACGCCGGCTACGCACACACATATAAATAAAATCTTTTGACATGAAAGTTTTTTTCTATCTGAGGTCACAGACTTGGTTTCCGCTAGAAATTTGTTCGTATATACATCCGATTGCAAAGCAATTTGCTCTGCATTGTCTATCCGAGCGTGAACTGAAGCAATTGTTCCACAAGCACTTCCAATTATCTGTTTGATGAAATACAAGTCAGGGGATTCCTTCACCGTACCAACTTGCTTATCAGTCGCATTTTTAGTCAGCGGACACAAAAGCCTAACAGCAAGACGGGCTTGGGTACCATAGCCAATAAAGCTTCATCGGTGCCATAAACATCGGTAAACTCCCATTCTCCGGTACTTCGATACTCCGATCACCAAGCGCTCTGGCTCTTCGCGTTTCTGAAACCGCCTTTTTCAAGTCTCGCTTGCACTGCGGAACTTTTTCTTTTTTAACAGTTATCAAGTCGTTTTCTTTCTTTCTCGACATCCCACCCACAATGGACTCGTCCACGATTCATTTTTGCCACTCAACATTATCTTACATACTCACTTGGAGTTAGCGCACACGTTATCATCGTGGATTGTTCACTGATTATAACCGATGGTTTTCTCTGGAGTCTGAGTGACAACAAACCCTTATTATTATTATTATTATTATTATTATTATTATTATTATTATTATTATTATTATTATTATTATTATTATTATTATTAGTTTATACAAATAAGTGGTCTAGGTACAGTAACTGGTTATGTCAATTTCCATTTTTACATAGCTTATATCATTTCATAGCTAGTACGAAAAGAATATTTGTGAAATTGTGTGGAAAAATACGCTAATTAGTATTTGCATACGAGAGTAAGTCACTACGATGAATGTATTTACGTATTGTTTTTATTAGCAACAAAATATTAGATATGATATTTTTATGTAATCTTTTTGTTTGTTTTAATGCTATGTTAATTTCTTTAAATTTATAAAACATGTATCCAGTTTTTTTTAGGGGAGATTTGAACTTCGGTATTTACATCGTAAAAAAACTACCGATCAGTCAACCAATCACAAGTTTTTATTTGCGTTGTAAATGACAAACTCGAAAAAGACGATAACTTTTTAATAATATATATATAGATAGATAGATAGATAGATAGATAGATAGTAGTAGTAGTAGTAGTAGTAGTAGTAGTAGTAGTAGTAACTTACTATGAGTTTTCTTACAGACAAAAAATAGGATAACTAGTTATCTCAAATTTCAAGCACTCCCCATTTCTTCAATAACCGTTGGAAATAATATTGCGTTGTCGCAATAGCTGTTTACCATTGCATTCTCGTTGGGAACGACCAATGATATTCTCTGGAATTTGAGTGGTTATAAGCCTCCCTCAATGTTTAAGTACTCTCCACACACTTCCAGTGGAGGTTTGGTTAGTGCTGTCAATGTTCCTTTTATACTTCACGACAAACTTTGTGCGTATGTACGTTTTCTTTTGCGGGGGGGGCAGTTATGGGGATTTATGGCATTTTTAGTTCCACTGGACTCGATGATGTTCTTCTATATCTTATGTTCTATTACTATTTGCACTGACCTGTAACTGGTTAGCGTTCATTAGTTATGTAGGTTGGTTTCCGCATCTAAGGATTTTCCTTTATATTTCAGCTGTTTTCATCATTACTGTGTATTGTATGGTCTGAATATTCCCTTTGATTTCAATTTCTCCTAGTTTATTTTCAGTTTTTTTTTTCGGGATTGTTCGTCGTGTTCCTATAATAAGTATCACAATAATCTTCTACATGTTCCATATTTATTTCAGTTCTCCGGCAAGTTCGATGTATTTGCTTAGTTTTTCTGACTGTGTGATCTTCATTATGTATTCACTGCTCGAACAGCGGTCTCCTTGCTTGAATGGGTTTATCTGTTTGTATCTGATGTCAAGAGGATTTTATGCTTTTCATTTTCCAATATGTCACCAATTTGTTCAAAATTCAGACATTTGTATAGTTCCCAGTTGACTGCTTTTCCAACATAATCATGTCTGCTTTTAAAAAATTTCTTTGACACTAGTTTCCTGCATTTACTTATTATGCAATTTATCGTTTTGTCTCTTTGTCACAGTCAATATTTACTGGCGTGTGTCTATTTAGCTTTGATATATTTCGTTCTGATCACGCTGTGATGTACCGCTTACAGTAGCGATCCGGTTTTTCTGTTCAGGTGTTCTTTCCGTAGCCATATCCAAGTGTTTTCTCGTCTCTGATCAGTCTAAAATGTCGACTGTGTAGCTGTTGTTCTTCCTATTTTTGTTTTCTTGACTTTCACTTTCCAGTTTCGCTTTTCATTTTATTGTTCTTGTATTGATTTTTTTGGCGGTGCCTCTTTCTGCGATTATCAGCATTTCTGTGATTTAGATTATAAGTCTTGTTGTGTCATTCCTACACACTTCTATATTTAGTCCTCATTCTTCTCTCCTTTTACGTGGGTCGATGAATATCCTCTTTTCGACGCAGTGCATTATGAATTTTCATAATTTACCAGTCTTCTGGTCCAGCTTCCCGAATTCCTTTTTTGTCCGGCCTATAAAGGGTCCAGAATATTTTACTAGAAATACTGCCTAGTTATTCATTCCGTCTATCCGGTTTCTACTACATAATTTGTTTTTTAAGAGTTTTCTAATACGTTTCAGGTATTCTCGTTTAATCTAATTTCATGTCTGTTGATCTGATGGACTCCAATATATTTATAGATACCATGTTCACAAGGTGTCCTAATCTCTTCGTAGTTGGATAGTTCCATGCACCTGGTTGTCTCGAGTCAACTCCTTTTCGTCTCTACTTGTGCACACTTTCCCATTCCGGATTCTATTCGTATATCTTGGCTTAAGATTCTGGTTGCATTTATCAGCTTTTCTAGTTCTTTTTTTTATTTTTCAAATAGCTTCAGGTTGTTCATATACATGAGGTCGTCTATTCTTTCTTCTCTGTCTGTGTATCAGGCATTTCACTTCCTGAGTATGTTGTCGAATGACGTCATGCCTATGCTAAACATTAGTGCTGATAGAGAGTCTCCTTAGAAAATGTCCTTCATCTCAATCAAGTGTTGCTTTTCAGTGGTCAGTTCTAGTCTCTATGTTTCAGTCGCTTTCATTATAAGATCATAAATGTGTTGGAATATTTTGTACGTCCTCAATCATTAAAATGTTCATGCTTGTTGTAGGTTTTCTTATAGTCGATCTATGACAATACTATGTAATGTTCTTTCTTTTTTTATCTCTATGTAAAATAAGTAGCGTGACTCTCTTGTCGCTTTCCGGCATTCTTTATGTTCCTCGGGGAGTAGTCCATAGTTATCAAGGAGGTGGTAGATATGTTCGCTCAGTTGCGCCCTTAAGATTTCCCACGTGTTTGTTAAGCAAATTATTGCTGTATTCTTGTTTGGGGTCGTTCAGCTCTCGCTGTTTTTTTTATATTAATCTAGTTCTTCCTTTGGTTATCCATTATTCTTATGGTCGTCTTGAATGTTTCCTCGTTAATTTCAGTTGTTTTTCCTTCCACAATATCCTGAAGGTATATGTTTTTTAGTCATTTGGTAATTCTGTTGTGTGTTCGTCGCTTTTCTCATATATAGCCCCAAAAGTTTTTCTTGGGTACGTTTGTTCTGTTTTATTCGTCCTGTCGTTTACGTTTTGGTAAAATGTGTTTTCATTGTTTTGAATAGTCCTATTTTGTTTGTACCGTTAAGATTTGAAGCAATATCATCTCAGTCTTTCCTCTTTTGCTAATATTGGTCCTCCGATTTATAAAATCAGGGGGCTTATGTTTTGAGGCATGT
Organism: Sepiola atlantica; assembly: GCA_963556195.1. Lineage (NCBI taxonomy): Eukaryota > Metazoa > Mollusca > Cephalopoda > Sepiida > Sepiolidae > Sepiola > Sepiola atlantica. The sequence goes on along the minus strand of OY744517.1, from coordinate 68,231,066 downwards.
CCGTCCGTCCGTGTCATTTTTTGCCCCATAACTTTTCATCCATCAATTCAATTTCTCTGAAACTTGGCCAAAATGTGGAGGCAATTGTTCCTAATAGAAAATAAGTATCGCTGACCTTGGAAAAAATCTGGTTAGCGCCCCCAGAGGGTCAAAAGCCCCCCAAATGGCAAAAAATGACCTTTTTCTCCTATAACGTTTGATCCATGCATTCAATTTTTCTGAAAGTTGGCCAAAATGTAGAGGCAATTGTTCTGGATATAAAATGAGCATCCTTGACATCAGAAAAATTCTGCTTCGCGCCCCCAGGGGGTCAAAGAGGGGTCAAAAATGCCCCAAATTGCCCAAATTTGTTGCATTTTACACTCACCACATCGAGTCACATACAGAGGGGGACCACGCATGCGCGGCTTGTTTTTTTAGTTCTTCATGTTTCTTATTTAGTCGTTCTTTTTGCCGGCTATATTTTCATTTTTCATCGTTTCTTGTTCGCTTTGGTTTATTATTATTATTTGTACTCACTAGGAGTTCACACACAATGATCAGTGATTGCTCACCGACAACCGGTGGAGGTCTGGTTTGTGCTGTCCCTCCTCAGTCTTATTATCCTCCTTGATCCTATGCAAATATTTTGTGTAGTGTCAGCCTATACTGGTACCATTTTTTTTAAATTAATTTATTTATTTAATCATCTTTTATATATATTTTGGGGGGAGCTTATGATGTTTCTTGCTATTTCTATTCATTGGTTCATTTTTGTGTCGTGTCAGCTGAGGCCAATGTAATTTATTGGGGTGCTCATAAAGTGATGTTTCTGTTCCTTTGTGATGTGGTGTTCTTTCTGTGGTTTTGTTTTCTTCCTGTTGTAGATTCCATGTGACCCTTCATAGCTTATGCGGGTTGGTTTCCGCATTCGAGGATTTTTCTTAAGATTGCAGCTGTTTCGATCATTGCCGTCCTTTGTATAGTTTCAATGATCCCTTTGATTCCAATTTCCCCCAGTCTTTTTTCCAGGTTTTTTGGGATTGTTCCTAGTGCTCCTACGATTATTGGTATTATACTGACTTTCTTCATGCTCCATATTCCTTTCAGTTCTCTGGCTAGTTCCGTGTATTTACTTCGTTTTTCCGTTTCTTTGATTTTCACTCTGTGATTTTGCAAGAATTTTCCTTCTTGTTGATTATTATAACATCCTGTCTCCTTGCTTGTATGAGTTTGTCTGTCTGTATTTCCATATCCCAGAGGATGTTGTGTTTTTCGTTTTACAGTACTGTTTCTGGTTTATGTGTGTACCATTTGTCTGCATATTCGAAATTCAATTGTTTGCACAGTTCCCGGTGTACTGCTTTCCCCACGCAGTCATGTCTGTTCTTGTATTCTTGGTAGGCTAGTTTGCTACATTCACTTATTATATGATTTAATGTTTCGTCTCTTTGTCCACACAGTCTGCATTTACTGTTTTCCTGGGTTTTATCTATTTTAGCTTTAATGAATGTTGTCTTAATTGCATTGTTCTGTGCAGCCAACAGTAAAGATTCCGTTTCTCTGTTCAAGTGTCCTTTTCTTAGCCATGCCCAGCTATTTTCGTTAGTTTCTCTCTTGTCAGTCTTCTGAAGCGTCCATGTAGTTGTTTTACTTCTCTCTTTTTTTTCTTGTCGTTTTGTTTCTGGTTTCGGTGCTTCCCGAGTTGCTCGTTGGAACGGTGTCTCTTGCTGCGGTGATAAGGATTTCCGTGTTCTGAGTTATATATTTCTCCAGAGTCTTCCACACAATCTCTATACTTACCAGTCCTCTTCGCCCTTCGTTTCTTTTCATGTAGAGTCTGTCCGTATCGTCTTTTGGCTGTAGGGCATTGTGCATGGTCATTATTTTCTAGTCCTCTGGTCAAGAAGTCTGAGTTCTTCTTTCGTCCAGCTCATGAATGATACAGATTATCTTATTAGTGATACTGCCCAGGTTTTTATACCTTTTACTAGATATCTGCTACATTATTTCGTTTCTAGGAGTTTTCTTATTCTTCATAAGTATTCTTTTCCAATCTTCTCTTTCTGTAGATTTCATGGAGTCTGCTTCTAGAATTCCAAAATATTTGTAGCTATCCTGCTCGCCTAGCACCCTCATCTCCTCTTGGTTGGGGAGCTCCATACCCTCTGTCGTCTCCACTTTTCCTCTTTTCATTTCTAGTAGTGCACACTTTTCCATTCCGAATTCCATTTGAATATCTTGACTGAAGATTCTGGTTTTATTTATCAGCTTTTCCAGTTCCTTTTTGCTTTTTACAAAAAGTTTCAAGTCGTCCATGTACATCAGGTGGTTTACGTTTAGTTCAGTGTCTGTAAACTTGTATCCAGCATCATATTCTTTTAGTATGTAGTTGAGCGGCACCATGGCTATTACAAACAGTAGTGGTGATAGGGAGTCTCCTTGGAATATGCCTCTCTGTATTTTCATCTAAGTCAGTTGTTGTCTTCCGGCTATCGGTTCTAGTCTCCATGTTTCCATTGCTTTCTTGATAAGATTAATAATCCTGTCGGGTATTTTGTATATTTTTAAACATTCAATTATCCATGCTTGAGGGATTCTGTCGTAAGATTTTTTTGTAGTCAATCCATGCCATGGATATGTTCTTTTTTCTGCTTCTTATCTCCTTCGGGATCTTTTATTATTATTATTATAAGTAGTAGTAGTAGTAGTAGTAGTAGTAGTAGTAGTAGTAGTAGTAGTAGTAGTAGTAGTAGTAGTAATAATTATTACGTAGGAATTCTCACTTGAATTATTATCAGTGATTGCTCACTGGAAATAACAAGTGGTTTTCCCTGGATTCTGAGTAACAGCAATCTAGCCAGATTTCCAGAACGCCCTGCCTCTTTCGATAACCATTGCAAATCATTTTGGTGTTCTCGCAGTAATCGTGTATCATTCATTTCTCTCTGAAATTTGGACACTTCAAAGTTTAAGTACTCTCCGCACCTTTCTAGTGGAAGTCTGGTTGGTTATTTCCTCCTCGGTCTTTCAATAGTATTGGCAATTCACGCCCACCTAGTGTGATAACAGCCAATACTTATACTGACATAAATATTTGTGTGCTTTTTTTAGCGGAGGGGGGTAGATTAGGGAGCTTCTGGCAGTTGCAGGTTCCTTGGGCTCGTGTAATGTTCTTTCTATATTTTGTAAATTGTATTTCTATTTTAACTTACCTGCGTGTGGTTGACGTTCGCTGATTAGGTGGGTTGGTTTCTGCACTCGAGGATTTTCCTCAATATTTCGGTGGTTTTCATCAGTGCTGAGAGTTATATGGTGTCAATTTTCCATTTGATTCAAATTTCTCCTAGTCTTTTTTCAGTTTTCTTTTTTCGGGATTGTTCCGAGTGCCTCTACAATTATTGATATTATAGTAATTTTCTTCACGTTCTATATTTATTTCAGTTTTCTAGTAAGTTTAATGTATTTGTTTCGTTATTCTGCCTTCTTGACTATCACACTATAACCTGTTGAAACAGTGAAATCTATGATTTCGCAAAATTTTGTTTTTCTTGTTGATTATTATCACGTCCGGTCTCCTTGATTAGATAAGTTTATCCGTTTGGACTTTCACCTCCCAGAGAATTAAGTGATTGACTATTATTATTACTATTATTATTATTTTATTTATTTTATTTTTTTAATTTATTTTTTTTTATTACTAGGAGTTCTCAGACGAGATTATTACTTATGATCGCTCATCTGTAAAAACATGTGGTGTTTTCTTTAGTCTAAGTTACAACAAGGCTCCCCAGATTTCAGTACTCTCTGCTTCGTTAAATCAACATTAGCCGTTCTACATTAATTACTCGCTATTAATAGTCGGTGGCTTTCTCTGAAATTTGAGTGACAATAAGCCTCATCATAATTCCAATACTCTTCGTACTCCTTCAGTCGAAACCTGGATCATGTTATCTCTCCTTTGTCTTTCAACCATCTCAAACTCTTCAGAGACCATGTCTTTGGTATCAACCGATGGTGAGACCACGGAGTTTTGTTTTGATTTTGATTTTTAATGGTTGATTTCAGATTAAAGCATTTTTTTCTTATATAAGTATCCAAACAGTTTCCGTTCCCTTCGTCGTAGTACGGTTCATTTATATTTGTAGTGGTGTTGTAGAAGTGCTATTTTATTTCAACTTGCTTGTGATTGGTCTGTGTAAGCTGGTTATGTGCGTTGGTTTATGCACTCGATGATTTTTCTTAATATTTCGGCTTTTTTCATCACTACCATGGATTGTATCGTATCAATCGCTCCTTTATTTCGAATTTCTCCTAGTCCTTTTTTCCATTTAGTTTTTTTTCTATTGTTCCTACGATTATTGGCATTATGGTATTTTTTATTCTCCATATTGCCTCTAGCAGGTTTCATATATTTACTTGTTACATGCTGAAGAATATGCGTTACTAGCAAGCTTTGCCCGATCGCTATCACTTCGAAATTTAATTCTCATCTATCTATCTATCTCTTTATCGGTGAGAAAAAAAGATAAAACTAATCGATGAGAAGACATAACTAAAACTAATCGATAAGAAAAAGAAGAAAAAATTAAGATGGGATCGCCCGATTTGCCGAAGATGCAAAGCAAAATAAGTTTGTTTTTTCTAGTTTCATCTGATGACGTTGTTGTGTCGAACGTGAAACTAGAACTAAAATAAAGTTGCTTGACCTTCTGGAAAGAATAAAAGTATAGGATTTGTTTTGTTCAAAGATGGTGCAATAATATGGTGCGGCCTGTGTTCGCACTGGACGTCCATAGAATAAAAAATATATCACAAACCCCTACAAATGTTTTGGTGATAGACCTCTATCACTGGATATATTCTGAAACTACGTTAACCGAAGTACTCAGATAAGTATATTTTGGAATTCCTTAAATGAGGGTTGATAATTTGTATCATTTTGATTATTCAGACTACTGTTATCATCTTGGATGCTATTCTCACAACTTTCCGATCGATGTAACCCCCGACCTTCTTCAATCTTGTATTACTTAAGACTCTTTGTCGAACTCAGGAATCTGTACGAAATTTCGAACGGAACCCTTTATTTAATCCACGGGGGGGGGGATAGATTCCTCTCGTTTAGACAGCCATGACCTAGTAGAAGTGTTAAGTAATTTGTAATGTAATTCTTAGTATCGCCTGTACTGAGGATTGAACCCTCAACATCCAGAAGATTGTAACTTAGAACTGATTAATATTTAGCACTTATGTTTCGTTGTGCACCTGAAGAAGGTCGGAGGTTACATCGACCGATACGTTGCGAGAACAGCATGAGAACAGCATCCCGAATAATAGAAATGATGCAAATTAGGTAAGTATGTTCCAGTTTGAACAAAGGTTGTAGAATAACATCGTGGGGTCTGCGTTCCCGCCGGATGTTCATCAAATGGAAGTATTTTTAAGCACAACAGTGATATACAAGAGACGAAAGGTACAACTGTGGACTTTCCACAGGCCACGCTAGTTATTATTGTTGTTGTTATATGATGCAGAGTATTCATCTATTTTAAATATGTCGGTTTTCCAAGATTGATGTTAACATTTGTTCTGTTTTTCTTTCATTCACATGTTTTTTTTTACCAATATCTTTGAGGTTTTATGTTGCTCTATTTGTGTTTACGTCCGGATCTCCGTATGTGCATCGCTTCGGCAAATATTGATTCGGTCTGTTTAATAATTCATCAAAGAAATTGTTTTAAAGCCAAGTAAAAGGCTTCAGCGGTAGGGCGCGAAAAATGACGGTTTGACTGAATCGATTATGCGAACATCAAACATCGGTGAAGAAAATAGAAATACAAATTAATCATGTCAGCCTTTTTTTCCGGCATAAAAGGTGTTAATCCTTTTAAAGGATATCTTGAAATTACCGTAAACATATTGAAGAGTCGAAAATATGTTCTACAAAATATTAGAAATTCTATATTAATTAGTAGGAAACGATGGTGATGGTAGCGTAGTTACTGGGGCTGGCTTTGTACACGGGGTGCCGTGTTCGAGTTTTCTGAGAGCTGTTGCATCAATCACTTCGGCTAACACCCGTGGAGGGAGGTATGAAGAACTAATCCACTACCACAACTAAAAGAAATTTCCTCCCCTTCTTCCGTGTGTCTGGCGTTAGGCGAATTTTTTAATGGGCAGGGTTTACCGTCTGGGGAACGCAATACCATAGGACTGCGTCTGTGCACACTACAACACGGCTGTCTTCATACACGATGTAAACAAATACTTGTGTAAAATAGAAAGTATCCAGTTCATTATAGCCGCAGTGTCTGAGGTTAGATTTTGCGAACCGGCGTTTGTTCAGAAAAGGTCCCCACTTATTTTTGACGCATAACTTTTGACGGAATTTTTATTTTCATAATTTATAAAAAAAACAGTTGGAATTTATTTTTTGTTAATAATGTTTTTTTACTTTGTAATGTAATTATATTTGGTTTATAATTAATTTTATTACATTAATATTTTTTTTAATATTTGAAAACGTTCCAATTATAAAAAAAAGGTTTAATTTCATTATTTGTGAAAAATATTTTCAAAATTAAGAAAAAAAATAATTCAAATATAAAAAACATTTTGATGTTGTTATTTATTAATAATTAAACAGATTGTTGAAAACAAATTATTATTTTAGTGTTTTGACAGATGGTTTTTTATATTTGAGGTCTCACATAGAGTTATTTCAGGAGATGCAAAACAAGAGTACCTTTACTTGTTTTTATTTACTTGTGTCTCTCCGTCTTCGCCCCTAGCTTTCAACTGAATTATTATTATTTAACTAATACCCCATTCCTTTCACGGTGACGTAATTGCTCATCGTGCTTCGTTAGCTAAATTTGTCCATCCCCACATTTATCTGTTTTGATCTCTGACCTCGCTAGACAGTTCTGTCGTTCACATTTCGTAGTGCAACCGAACTAAAAATAACTGTTATTCAAAATTAGTTAACGTACTGACACTCAATACAGTGTACATTAAAAGGGTTCTTATTTATATTTATATATATATATATATATATATATATATATATATATATATATATATATATATATAGTAATAAATATATATATATATATAGTAATAAATATATATATATATATATATATATATATATATATATATATATATATAGTAATAAATATATATAATAAATACAGTTTTACTTTTTATTTATAGGTGATATTGCTAAATAAATCTGTAAAGTTTACAAAACATTTTGCAAATAAAACGAGGTATTCTTTTGTTCATAATTCAACCGAAAGTTTTAAAAAATCGGTATTACGGCAAAATGTGTTCATTTAGTTGTTGTTAATTCTGGGAGTGACTCAACTCTATTTGATCCAAACTCACAAATGTAACGAGCAGTTTTAATCTCAGTGAAACTTTCTTCTTTTTAACCCGTGGTTAAATAAATAGCTGAAAAGTATGGGGGCAGGTACACATATAAAGACCGAAAGTTCAGGAGGCGTATCAAAGTGAAATGTGAGAGAAATCTATATCATCATGGGAGCTGGAAGGAAAGAATTATAATGACACCATTAGAACATGATGGATTTTAAAGGAGCGAATACTTTTTTTTTAATTTGTTGTCTTTATTTGTAATGATCGGCGAAAGAGAAGGGGGTATTGATAGAAAAATAGAGTAAAAAAAGAGTACGGCTAATGGAGAGAGAGAGAGAGAGAGAGAGAGAAAGAAAGCATTATTACACTAAAGCAAAGGGGAGATAATGTTAAAGACAAAAGAAAATAGTGTTTCGTTTAAATAAACATTTTCTTAAATTCCAAAATTGCTTTATAATTTAAAGGTCTCATATCATTGTGAACCTGAACGGTGTATATTGTTTTTATTTATCTTTATGTATTTATTTGTATCAGTTACATTTGAGGGCGTATAATGAAATAAAAGAGTACAAGATTAGAAGACAATATATTCTTAAGGTGCGTCCCATTAAATCTACGCGTTTAGTGAAGAAAATGCTATTTCAACGTAAAGCGTGACATAACAACCAAAATACTATTTCAAATGTAATCATGACTGACTACTAAAAATACTATTTCAAAGTAAAGCGTGACATAACAACCAAAATACTATGTTAAATGTAATCATGACTGACTACTAAAAATGCTATTTCAAAGTAAAGCGTGACATAACAACCAAAATACTATTTTAAATGTAATCATGACTGACTACTAAAAATGCTATTTCAACGTAAAGCGTGACATAACAACCAAAATACTATTTCAAATGTAATCATGACTGACTACTAAAAATGCTATTTCAAAGTAAAGCGTGACATAACAACCAGAATACTATTTCAAATGTAATCATGACTGACTACTAAAAATGCTATTTCAAAGTAAAACGTGACATAACCAAAATACTATTTCAAATGTAATCATGACTGACTACTAAACATGTTATTTCAAATGTAAGCTTGGCAGACTGACCAAGAATGATTTTTTTAAATGAAACGTGACAGACTTACTAAAATGCTCTTTCTAACTTGAGCTTGACAGGCAAAACGACGGATGTATCTTCTTAAAGAGATGCTAAGACGTTTCCAAAATAGAATGCGTCCATTCAGGTCATGCGTTTGGCGAATAAAATACTATGTCGTTTGAGAACGTGACAAAAAGAGTGACCGACACCCGATCTCGTTGAGATTCGAGGGCGCATCTATAATAAGTATAAAAGAATTGATTCCTTCTTTTTAAATCTAAATGACAGAAAATCGTGACAGAAAATAAAGATTAAAGGAACGAAATGTTGAGGCCAAGAATGTATTAATAGCGAAGAGTGAAAAGGTTTACAAGAGAGAAATGTGCTGTACAATCCTGAAGAATGAAACGTGGGCGAAATTGGAATCATGTAAGTTATAAGCCTTTTGATGTGACTTTATATATATATATATATATATATATATATATATATATATATATATATATATATATACCACATAAGTGAAGTCAAATACTTAGCCTGAGATATTATCCTAACTAAACCGTGAAAACAACAGCTTAAAGATACGTATATGAAAGGTGAGGTCAATTGAGTACATCAGATACAATAAATCCTGCAGACTCAACCAAATATCTATCTGACTGACTATTGGAAAAATGTTTGATTATTTTCCTTCTAATGTTTGCTTATAAAAAAGAAGAATTATCTCAGAAACGATCGTACACAAAAACTTTGCAGATGTTGAATTTTTTAAACTTGTATACTGAATCATGGATATGACATAATTGTGTATATTTGTATTAAGTTGTAATATGTATGCGTAAATACACACACACACACACACACATATATATATATATATATATATATATATATATATATATATATATATATATATATATCAGAAAAAAGGTTAATTCCCCGGGAAAAACAGTTTTACACCACTTTTAAGTACCCGTACAATAGGGATTAAAATACAGATATGATGGTACTGAAACTTATATCTAGAATTCAATTTATAATTGTACCCACCTTGGGATGGGTATTCTTCTAGTTATATATATATATATATATATATATATATATATATATATATATATATATATATATATATATATATATACATATATATATATATTTATATATATATACATATATATATATATATATAGTGTATAAATTTTTATTCATACAAACAGTTTAGGCTACATATGTGCATACATGTTTCAGCTACGATCTTATTCAAAGTTTTGCTTTATCAGACCACTGACAAGGAAGATACTGAAAAGTGAAAAGTTTGTGTAGGAAGGGAAAGAGGGTTGTGCTAATTGCTAAGGGTCAAAAAGATATCAGAAGAAACTCAATTTCAACCTATACATACGTGTATATATGTATACACAATATATATTTATATACATATACGGAGTATCATAAAAGGATGTATAGATATTATAACGAATTCAATTTACTGATTTTGACTAGCAAACAAGATTGATAGACGAGTAGAATAATGATGCACATTTAAAAATACTGACAGGTTGTACGTCCATTTATTTACATATGAAAGGTTTATTGCGCAGAACGGGTTTGAATTAGAGTTCATTTCATGTAGATTCTGAAATTACGCCGTGTAGCCTTTACCTTTATTAAAAGTTATTTTGTTATGTTTTTGTTAATCTTACTGTCAGTTTTATTCGAATATGTATTCCTACTCTTCTACTCTTCCATCAATCAGTAAAGTAAACGGGTTATAGCGATTCAAAGAGTGTATACATCTATTTTGGATATGTATATATATATATATATATATATATATATATATATATATATATATATAATTACAAAAGCAAAAGATTGATTTAAATAATTTAATAAAAAGAAAGAAAGAATAAAATTAAATTAAAAAATTGAAATAATATATGTATATACATATATGAACAGATAGATAGATAGATAGATAGATAGATAGATAGATAGATAGATAGATAGATACTAGCCAATATATGATCCCTCCGTTCGCATATTTTTGCTTGGCTAAGAGGATAGTATCATGGTGAACGGACGCATAATACACTGACCTCCAAATCTGGAGGTAATGACTGCGATAATGATATAATGACGAACAAATATTACTTCTAAAGGAGGAGTTAATACCTGGGAAGATGATATCATGACAACAGAAGAGATAGTAAACTTGCCTCCACCCACTGGCGTAGCTAGGGGGGGCGAGGGGGGCGGGCCGCCCCGGGCGGCACACCTGAGGGGGCGGCATTTTGAGAGGGTAAAAATAGAAAGTAGAGAAAAAAATTTAAAAAAACAAAAGTTAACAAAAAATATGAAATTTTATACTATAATTTTATATAATAATAAATTTAAATGAGAACATTTGAAAACCTGAAAATGTTATGAAATGATAAAATCATTTTTATTTACTTTTTTGTCGTTGTTGTTAAAGTCCGAATTTTCGCCAAATAACATGGATGTATCAAGGAGAGAATAGTCCGATGTAGTTTTCTTTTCTTTGTCTTCATAATGTTATTATTAAGAGGGCGAGCCCTCCGAAGAGAAAAAACGTCTTGTATCGGTGCTTTTTTAAATCCGTGTGTGTAATCGCTCGGTTTTCAGAAATTTGTTGTTGTTAATAACGTTTCAACTCTTTTAAAAATAGTTTTAATATATTTTAAACAAATGTATTTATGAATGGCAAATAAGGCTATAAATTTATTTTTTGTGAGAGAACTGTCGCAAGGCATCAAGTCGGTTGAAAATTTACAAACAGATTTTTCGCGCCATTAATTATTTCTGGAGATATACTCAGTGACCGACTGACCTAACAGGATAGGGCCAAGCCTAGGCTTCGCCAAGCACCAAAAAAACAAAATGACCTCAGAAAGATTTCATACTTAAAGGGGAACTTTCATATAAATTTTTATCGAATAGGTGCGAAAAGAAAGTTGGATATTTGGGTGTATATACACCGACATCAAAGAGGAAATAACATTAGATGCGAAAGTTTGAATTCATTAATTTTATTACTGTCCAAACGTTTGTTTTTGTAGCATACTTTTTATAACTCCTTGTAAACTTTACAATTGCTAGCTCGGGGATCGGACAAAATCACCCCGGGCAACCCCCACCATCTACTTAAAACAAAAGGAAAACAGATAAAATCTCAAATGAATAAAAAATATTAAAAATCAGTTTTCATATTTTAATTTTAATTTAATTGAATTTAGGAAAATTAGATACCGTAGAACTAATTTTCGCAAGGTATGAAAATTAAGAATAATGTTAACTTAATAATAATGGACCAGTTTTCCTACCTAGCAAAAAATTTTCCATGGACGAATTATCCATGGGCGAATTATCCATGGACGAATTTTCCGGGCACCCAAATGCCGGGGGGGGGCGGCAAATTTTACTACCGCCCCGGGCGGCAAAAGGTCTAGCTACGCCACTGCCTCCACCATCCAAAATGGATAAGGTACTCCCATGGAAAATGGTTTAATAACAACAGATCATATACTTCATTACCCCTCCTCCAAAGGGTTAGAATTTGATATCTGGGAGGATAAGCCCCACCCCCTTATAAAATAGGAGTTACTTCCTGTGAGGACGGTCTTATGACAGCAGAACTAATACTACTCTGCTACCCCCCTCCCCCCATTAAAGGATAATACAATATTTCATTAAATCAGAGTTGTTTTGTTTTTCATTAAAAACTGCCTCGTTATCAAAGCATTAATTGTGTCTAAGTTCAAAGTGTAGTATATGTTCTCAGCATCCTACCAGTATCTAACGTTTTACTATCGACAAAACTATTGTGTATATGTAAGAAAATATGACTATGCAAATTACAAATGTATGTTACAGAATAATAATTTATTAGAAACTGTTTGAAGAATAAATATGTAAATTAGGAATGCCTAAAGCTGTTTGTGGGTGTTTCCAGCTTACTATATATACGGTATTTCAAAATTGTATGCTGTATCATAGAAATAAATAAGTATAAACTGTTTTGATGTTAATATGGTTAGGATAGGTTGAAACCCCCTTCGCATTTATTCATTTATATATATATATATATATATATATATATGAAGTTAATCCAACAAAAGATATAAGAGGCAACTAATATCTTTTAATTAGTGAAACATCCGGATAAAGACTGAAGCTCGATATACTGGATAGAGCATTAATAGCATAATATAAAATGAAATAATAAAATAAGGTGCGAATCAAATTTTATTAGAATTCAAACTTCAGGCAAAGTATCTCAACGTTCTTAACTCATGAGTTTTCAAAGATAATTCTTCTCCTCAGAGGACCATTACCGCAGTGATGTTAACTGCAGGTGATAAAATTACACTTTGAAAATATATAAAAATATATACAAAAATACATAAGAGTACATAACACATCAAATATATCAAGCCAAAAACATACTTATTTGTTAAAGTTATAAAATCCATCCAAGTCATACAAATTAAAACATATTCAGGAAAGGTATCCAAGAGGTTGATTGAAGATTGATCCAGGTATTGAATAACAGTCCAAAAGCGAAAAAAATTGAAAGAACTGAAAAACCGAAGAAGTTATCCAGTCGGGAAAAGCGTCCGCAATCGATGCAGTAAATTACAGTGAAAAATGCATCCAACGTTTATGTTAATTAATACAATGATAAATGAACCAAATCAAATAAAAGTTCAATCAACTCACTTTGTGTTGAAATCATGAAGTTCAAAATTTAGGATTCAAATGATTTGACCGGAGTAGCACAAACCAAAATTCGCTGGTTAAATGGAAAATCCGCTAAATCCGATTATAAAAGAACTAAATCAAACCGAGTCAATATATTCGGCCATTTCTTCTTCCGGGTCCGATGAAGATCATTTCAATGGATAACGTTAAATTTGAAAGTGATTCGCACCTTATTTTATTATTTCATTTTATATATATATATATATATATATATATATATATATATATATATATATATATATCTTTTTTGTTTCATTTTACTTCTGTCGAAGTTCTCAGAAATCAAGGGGCCTCTGCCTGGGGCTAACACCTGATCTCTATATGAGATACATAGATACTCGACTATGCTATTAAAATACTCTTTACCTATGAAATGTTTAGTTAGTAAAGAAGTTAAGAACATTAAATTTCCACTCCCCAATTGACCAGTTAATTATGCTACAGTATATCTTTCTTGTAGTCTCTTGGTCTTACCGGATTCCAAGACAATAATTCATCTAGTCTGGTGGAGTATCCAGCATAGTGTTGTCACTTGAGATAACATCACTAGGAGGTGCACCATTCCTTATATGAGCCAGTGTATAGCTGTCTCGGGGAGATCTTATTTCGGCTTCGAATACTATGTAAATTGGAATAGTTGGTCAGGGTTTACTTGTAGGGTAAAGTATTCTCATGTGAGGTTGTCCTGACAAACCCTTGTACAGAGAGACCGAAGACACTGGAGAATGGTGTCTAGTAGGTAATTCAAACTTTTCATTTTCTTTCATTTGCTGGGGACGGGGCATTCTTCCAAATGCCATACAATCACCCGCTATTTACAGACTCCAACCGAGAGCTCTTTCAGGATTCTTGCACTTGGTTCACCAGGTATACTTTTCAAATACGTTTTCAAGTTCTTTTTCATGAATCCAGTGGCTCCTATGATAACTGGAATGATGGAGATCTCTTTGAGGTTCCAGTTTCTTTTCATATCATACATTAGACCTTGATATTTTGTTATTTTTCCCTTTTCAGCTCTGTTTAGGCCCTCATCATTAGTGACACTGACCTCAACTAAAGTTGCCTCTCTCTCTCTCTCTCTCTCTCTCTCTCTCACACACACACACACACTCACTCCTTGTTCCATATGACTATGTCAGGTTTGACAGCTGCGTTTTCCAGAGAGGTAGCTGTGGGGATTTCATGGTCATGGATGATGATGTGTCTCATTCCTCACAGTTCTCTCAGGTAGATGTTCCCAGGGCCTGCTGTTACACCTGATATTTAGATGGTCTAGTGGAGGTACCTACACACTCCATTTGCATATGTCTTTTTAAAGCAGAATTTTGTGAAAATACTGACCCGCAGACATCACACGAATAAGGTTTCTCTCTATTTTATCATTTTAATCTAGTTTATCTAAAGAGATCAAGAGGCCCCCTCTTGAGGCCAGCACTTGATGTCTTATGAGTAAAACTTATATCTGAGGGCTCTCTTAAGGATAGATATTGCCCCTTTTAGGGCTGCTATCTGTACTTCTCTACAGTTTAGTGTGTGCTAGCAGGTGCATTTTTAAATGCGTATCTCTTGAAAATGCTGACTTGCAAAATTCACAAGAATAAGGTTTCTCTCTATATATATATGGGTTTGCGTATGTGTGTATGTATGCTCGAGTTTTAAGGACTTAAATTAAGAGCAAGGAGTACTATGTCTGCATCTAAAAACCAGAGGGAGGAATCTTATAAATGGTTCGGTTAATGAGATATTCTCATGAATGTGAGAGCGAGTCAAAACGATTTATAAACGTGCGAGTCGTTAAGCGAAAGAGAATACACATGTTTTGGCTATTATTATAACAGTCTTTTGTGGTCTACTACCCGTATACAATATATAAATAAACAGTAAAGACACGCGGAAAAACTATAATAGCAGAGAAGAGGTTTCAAAAATAAAAAAGAACTGTTGCCTTTGCTCCTTTTCAAGAATATAAAACGACTTTCTAAATTGTCCCTGACAAAAGCGACTGAGCGCTGTAATGTGTTGCCGTCTCGCCTCCCAGAGCATGCCAAAACTAAACATGGTAAAGTCTTCAGGAAATATTTAGCTTTTGTTATATCATCTCAATCGAGTCATTAGTTATTCATATTGATGAATATATTTTCTTGGTGATTTCTTCTCCATTGAAGACATGTCTCTATTCTAGGATTATTAATTGGCAAATAAGACTTTTGTGTGAGTCTTTGATCTTTGTTCGTACTCTATAATCGATATACACATTACATTTCGAAGAATTTCTTTTACTTCTTCACTTTCCTTCATTATATTGTTCCCCGTCATCTTTTTCGTTCATCAACTCTTTTTCTTTCATCTGTTTCACTTCTTTTCACCGCCTTCTTTAGTCAACAGTAATTACATTGACACAGCGGTTCCTGTAAGTTCACCAAAATTAAGAGATATTGAATCTGGTCACTATTTAGATGGGTGACCATTTGAGAACAGACATGTCGTATGTAAAACCCAGTCTTCTTGAGGTCGGCTATCAAGATGAAACTGAAACGAACACAACAAACATTTCTCTGTCGTTCGTCGGGATTCACGCCGACGATGACAGATCGATTTCAGACTTCAGATTTTTCTATTTGTTCTTCATCTTTTCCTTCATAACTTTCCTATTATGTCATCTTCTTCCTCCTTCCTATCATCTCATGTTTTGTATTGTTTATCAACATTTGTTGCTTTCTTTTTCGGCATCTGTTTTATCGTCTTCTACATTAACAGCTTTGACTTCTTCATCTTCTTCGTCATCTTATTCTTCTTCATTGGTGTGTTAAATGCATCGTTTACAAGAGGCTGTGTATTTGAGGTGTCAGGACAGACTGAATTTCAAATGTTATCAATCCGCATAAAAATGCATGTACAAACTGTAGCCAATCAACGTGTTAGGCGCGGAGGGGAAGATATTCGACAATCTTCCGTGTGTACATTTATAAAAAAGCAAAAATCACTATCGGCATGCAAACAAGGCAGCAAGACTGCAAGCCGGAGTTAAAAGTAAAATCCCCACAAACGAACCACGCAAGATCAGAGCTTTGTTAGGGAATTCTCTACTTCATGTCACCAATTACCATGGGCACATTTTGAACATCAAAAAAACAAAGTGTAACAACAACTATGATAAGCTGCAGCCATCAACACCGTCAATAACAGTTCGCAGCCAGCAACAAACTGATGTACTACTGTTTCCACGTCAAAGCAAAACATTATTCCGCCAACAGATTCGCGCAATCTTGATCTCAACCATAATCAATGTAAGGGAAATAATAGCTGTTTTTACCGCAACGCAAGCCCAAATTCACAATTGCGGTATTTTCGCGCGAAACCTTTAACAGTAACCACCATCGTCACCACCACAACCAACAACAATCAGTATCATCTACCTTGATAACCTAATCAATCAGCCGTGATAAAATATTACTACAGATGATAACGCACACACATCTGTCTACCTACATATGTTCACTTACATAAAACGGTACTCTTATAGAGAACGGACCACGTTTCCGTGACTTCGCGTCGTTAACGTTCGGGCAGGTCTCGGAAGCGCCCGAGAGGGGATGAGGCAAAAACTACCAAATGATAAATTGAAGACAGGCAGACGATAAATTTAGACGAAGGAAATCAAAGTAAAATACATATATA
Source organism: Sepiola atlantica (assembly GCA_963556195.1). Taxonomy (NCBI): domain Eukaryota; kingdom Metazoa; phylum Mollusca; class Cephalopoda; order Sepiida; family Sepiolidae; genus Sepiola; species Sepiola atlantica. The sequence continues at coordinate 68,214,145 of OY744517.1, read as the reverse complement.
GAATAAAAGAACGAGCAAACAAATGTTATTCATTAGATTTTTTTGTCAAAATAAACCATTGTTAATCAAATGTTTTTTTTAAATAAAATGTTTGTTTTTTGTGAACCGAACAGTTTCAAAAGATTTTTTTTTTATATAACAAACAACGAAAACATTCTTTTTAAAGCATTTTTGTGTTTTTTATTTCTTTTTCTTACAAAACAACGGTTTTTAATCAAAAAGTTGTTTATAAATATTTTTTAAATTTTTATTTTCCTTGTTAATATAAACACCGAAAGTACTGTTTCAAGCATTTTTTGTTTCATATTTTAACGAAACAACTGGTTTTAAGCAAATGTTGTTTGTTTTTTCAAATTTTTTTTCAATGTTCTTTTTTCCCCTTCTTTTACATTTTCTGGGGGAGGTTTAGGGTTATGGTTGCAACTGGTCCAGAAAGCTTTTTGGGTACTGGTTTTGTTGCGCTGAGCGCAGACCACTACCACAACGACAACGTAAAAAGGGTGAGGGGTTTAAGATTAGATTGTTTTCTATTCATTCGAAAGTTTCCAATAGTAATATGTACAGAAAATAAAACTAGGCACCTTCAACCGGAATATGCATTCATATTTACAGCATTTCTTCTCTTTCGCTACAAGTGACCGTTGCTGACAGAACTCAATGAGTCCTTCCGGGGATGCAACTTAATTGGTTAATAGTTTCGTCAACTCTCGGGCGCTTCCGAGACCTGCCCGAACGTGGACGACGCGAAGTAACAGAAACGCGATCCGTTGTCTCTAAGAGTACCCATGAAACAAGCGACAGAGACAATTTCCGCAGACACGCAACTGTTCCCATATAACGCAACTTGCGAACACGAAGCCAAAACACCTTTAACATCTTTCTCTAAATAAAAATATTCGTTACGTTTACAACCGCTGTTTATCGTATTACATTTCTTGTTTTATCATTTCTATTATATTTATAATTTTTTTGGCATGTACGTTACAGGGTCCGCGACAAGGATTAAATAAGCTTAAAAAGGGATCGATTAGCTATAACACAAACACACCAGACGATCTTATTCTTTTACGTTTTTCCCGTTTTTTTAATATATATCATCTGCTTCTCCTTCCTCTTCTGATTGTATTTTTCTCTTCTGTATTTCGAACTTCTTATTTCGGTTTTTGAGGGAAGGGTGCGATAATTAATACCCACCCCGACTCCATACCAGCTTCGATTCCTTTATTCATAGAAATAGGAAAATCAATTTGATCAAAATCCTAATTCATCGAGCTTTAGTGATTTCTCCCGAATGTACGCTGGCGATGGAATTAAGGTAGATTACTGAAATCCAAATGTCTAATGGTTTCTCTGAAAGGGTCATATTGAAATGTATTGAACCGAAAATCGCTAAATTAGATTGCAATATATTAGTTTGTCCCACCAAATGCTAAATTACCTTATGTTCGATTTGACAGTCATAGTTTGCTGATATAAATTATTTGCCAATATCGCCCTTTAAACACGTTCTAATTGCATGTTATTTTTAGCTCAATATATGCTATTCCCTCATTTCAAAAAGCTACTCTACCGAAATAACAGTAGGTTTTAATAAGTTATAAATTTAAATGTCCGTGCGAAGCTAACGATGTGGGTTGTACTGTCCAACGACTGAGGGTGATAATTTCGAAACACATCCCCAAGGCTCTCTGTAATATAAAAATGTATGCTTGAGCAAATCCGGGTGTTCATAAATACATGTCTTAAGAATTGTCTGATTTTTTCCCTGCTTCCTTTGTCCCAGCATGTGTTACTCATTTGTCTAGTGGTCTTCATCAATTCGCTATCCAATTACCTCGATATAATACATCTTATTCCCGTAGCTTCTTACCACCGGATGTAGGTTTGTGGAACTCTCTTCCTGCTGTCTGTTTTTGTTCTACTTATAACCTTGGTCTTTTCAAGACTAAGGTTAATAGGCATCTCTTATCTTTGCGTTAATCATCTTTTGTTCGTTTTAACTTCTAACATCAAGTGGCTTCATATCTTGTCTGGAGTGACTTCCATAAAAATATAGGTCGGCTATTGTCCAATACATATGACCACAGGGCATGTGCTAATCCGTATTGCGATTGTTAGTTTTACGTAGAGCACAAGGCCCGAACTAAAAATCACATTAATCGTCTTAAAGCAGTTTATATAATTATGGGGCGACCGACCTTATGTAGGGAAAATTCCCATAAATTAGATTTGTTAGAAGAGCTCTATTTTCTAATGTTTCTGTTTCATCAATAATAATATATTTTCTTTATGTTCGTCTGTACCTATTCACAAATTCGATATATTTTATTCGATATTCGTCGACCATTACTTTTTCTTTGAAAATGTCTCACACGAAAGTACCTATGATTTTAGTACGTTTCTCCTTTTTTATTATTATTCATGAAAATAAATAAAATGGTTTAATTATTAATTAAATCTCAATTTAAATTTATACTAGTGAAATTTTATTAAATATATACGTATATATATATATACACATATATATATATATGTCTATCTATCTATTTATCTATCTATATACTACTAAGTCTGTAGATATCAATCACTTGCTTCCAAGGTTGATTGCTTATCTTGACTTTAGGTACACTCGATGACGTCATTAAAATTATAACATCGTCAGAATATGATGACGTCATCTATTAGAAAAGTAGTAAGTAATCAGGCACAGTGAATGTCGTCACAAAATGAAGACATCATCGATCAAATAAAAGAGAGACAGAGGAAGAGACCATTTGACCAGAGAGTCACGGGTTTTCTACTAGACAACGTCTAGCCTCTGGGGTTCTACTATGCTATTAAAACTCTGGATCTTGTGTGCTTGTATGCTTGCTTGTTCGTTTGTTCCCGTGCACATTAGATGACGGCATCTTTGTGTGACATCATGCATTTAAACAGAGATGGGAACAATTGTGCACAGTGGATGGCGTTACTAATGGATCACATGATCCATTAAGCAGAAGATGACGTGCACAGCGGATAACGTCACAAATTGACGTCATCCACCAAACCAGAGAGAGGGAGAGAGAGAGAGAAAAACTAGGAGGTTTAGATCCTTTATGATGTTTTATCGAGATGAACCGTGACTCTGGTTGTCTAGTATCATTATAAAACTGTGTAATGTGTGTGTTCACAATTGTTTGTTATCTTACACACTTGATGGCGTCATAAAAGGATGACGTCATCCGGTAAACAGTGAGAGGGGGGAAATTCTTGATTTGTATCCGTGAACAGTTGATGACGTCACAAAAGAGATGGCGCACATTAGATGACGTCAGAAAAGCATTGGATCTAGACGACGAAAGTGGTCGTCGAGACCAAACAAGAAAACAGGAAAGAGAGAAAGAGGAAAGAAGTGTAACTAGAAAGATGCCGGATCGCTTTGTATACTTATAAAAATGCGAATTTTACTTGCTTGCTTGTGAAATTTTTATACTGATGTCTCTAATATACCACCGGTTTGTTACATAATCTCCAAGACAGCAACTTTATTTTTATACTTATAAAAGGCTTCATTCTCAACAGTTTGCTTTTCTTAACTATTACTCATGCTAAAGTTTCATTCTCTAATCTTTCTTTAAAACAAATAAACAACAGCAATAGGAAGTGATAGTCATTCTTCATTTTAATTTTATTGAAACCAAATTTTCGTTTGTAAAATAAATAACACTGCAATAACTTTGTTGTTGCGTCTACTACCGTGTGTATGTTTCCAGAGTCTCAAATTCTCTTTCCAGCTTTTGGCGCTGAAAACGTAGATAAACCGATTTTTCGATTTGAAACTTTAGAATTATGAAATAAAATAAAAAGAACACCGTAATATATTTATGCAAAGGATTCACTTTTAAACGAAGTAACTGATGATTCGGAAATTTGTGACACAGCTACTAGTCATAATTGTTGGTAATGTTTACTATATTTAGTTTAATTAAGTTATTATGCAAAGAGGGTAAACAAGGGTTGTAGGCTCTCTGCGAAAATTCAGATAATCTGATTTTGTGGAATTTTAAGATAAGTATTAGACATCAATTAATAAATATTCCTCAATTTTCAGTTTATTTGGAGTATTTTAAAGGGGTTTACGCAAGGCTATTATTCGTGAAACTTCCATTACAAACTTTAATATTTCAGATTTGCATCAAATGTCATCCATCGTCATCAGAAACCGATTAAACAAGATTCCCTGAATTTAAGTTTCTTCTGAAAATCTCTTAAATTTTCGATATTTTCTAGAATTAAAATCATATAATAGATCTTAATCAGAATTGGAAGAATAATTATAGACATAATGTTTAAAATCATTATATCTTGATTTTAATTCTGGTAAGAAAACATGAAATCGGTGCCAAAACCTTCTGTTTGTAAAACTTAATATGACTCGTTGTGAGACCGGTATTCTTCTAGGATATATTTTTTTCAGACCAGATATAACAATAACATTACAAAAAGAACAGAAAATACGAAAACTCCAATTCAATAAACAAAAATAAACAAACACGTTAAGTCGATAAAAACATATTTGAATCATCTCTTTCAGCTCTATATCAAACAATTAATCCGATACATAACTTTATTCCCAAAAACGACAACAAAAAAGTACACTAGTCTCACAGGCTCAAACGGTAAACTATATAGCCACCCCTTTCGTATTTTTTAGGTATAATAATAACATTACAAAAGAACAGATAAATAAATAAATAAATAAATAAATAAAACTTGCTACCAGATAAATAAATAATAAATAAAATTTGCTAGGGAATAAAATGAAGGCCTCCCTTGAGCCCTAGTTAATTACTATCCTACACCGGATTTTTTCGGGGACGCCCTCAGAGATGCACCGTTTTTCTGTCATTGTTGACGCCATTCCTTGTCGGGCGTGTCTACAATCATTTCACCTTGCCGATGATTCCACTGGGCACGGAGATTTACTAAAGATGTATCAATCTGCCCTTTTGGATGAAACCGCGGTACATTGCTGAAATATGTAATATACAGTATCTAAATAAATTATATTAGCTCTCTTATATGATCGAGCACTTTATTTGATTTCTTTTCATATACAACCTGACACACACTCTCTCTCTCTCTCTCTCTCTCTATATATATATATATATATATATATAACATTTTTTCTTTTCTTGCGCATTCTATTCTTATCATTAGAATGTTTTATGAAATTCCCTTGATATCACATTTTTTTAGAAAAGAATTTCAATACTGCCATAACATTGTTGAGGACGTTATTAAATTGTAGATAGCATTTACAGGTACGTGATGAATATCTCATCCGTATTGGGGATTTAATGTATATTTTCTCTAGCTTTATGCGATAATAGAATAACAAATAAGCTGGAGAAACAATCGCATTAAGCGATCAAAAAAATGATTAATAAGAGTTAAAATCTCCGCGTACAAAACGAAACCTTTTTTTGATTGATTTACTTATGTACGACTCGGAAAGAATGGCACATAAAATAATAACAATATGAGGTTACGTTGTTTTTAGCAACACCGAGATTAAAGACGCTTATTGTGAGAACTAATCTTGATTAATTTTATGCAATAATATGTAAACCTTATTCAACAACACATGATAAACTATATATATATATATATATATATATATATATATATATATATATATATATATATATATATATATACTAGAGGAATACCCGCCCAGGCCGTGTCAAATTAATTTCACAAACACTATAGTGTTGCACCACTATTATGTCACCTTAGGAAGATTAAAATAAATATATAATTATACTAAACCTTATGTCTAGAATCATTATTTGAATGTCTATCAAAATCCATTTAAGTATTTCGATTCTAGGAAATATCTAACATTTAAGGCTTAACTTAAGGGGTCTTAAGAAGGAATTGAATTTCAGGGCATTTTGATTAATTCGTGTCTAATGAATATATAGCAAATATAATGTAAATTTGAAAAAATAGATTTAGAAATAAGACGTTGTGAATATATTATACCGCATAAAAGCCATTTAAAATTCTACCTATGAAACTAAAATTTGAGGATTTTTTAAACCACAGGTAAGCAGCTGTTTTCAAAAATGCATATTGATCGGTTCATTTGTTTAAGAGTTTATCCTGTACAACGATATATATATATATATATATATATATATATATATATATATATATATATATATATATATATATATATATATATATATAGTAAGCTATGAAAATATATTTATGGAAATCAAGCTACACAATTTAAAAATTAAAACCTTAAATAGAAATACAAGGAACCACGTGTTCAAATACATTCACCCATTATATTGACACAGCAAAGGAAACAGGATATAGGCCAATCTATAGAAAATAGAACAATAGAACACGATATAGGAAGTAATACCAACAGGACTTTTGTTTGCGGGAAGCCCAACGATTGGCTGAGAGAACAATAAAGAATCTGATTGGTTTACTAGCAAGTCGTGTATATAAAAACACCCGGCAAAAATAACTCCATGCATTTTAGCCTGAAGATTCCCCCGGGGATGAAACGCGGAAGCCTCTGTGCAGCTTAATTGCCATAAATATATTTTCATAGCTTACTACCTAGCTCTCCTTACGTATCGAGCACTGTTGAGTAAATATTGAAAGTGTATACATCAAAAATGATATCTCCTTATAAGTGTTATGTGGATACATGAAATACTAATATATATATATACAAATATATATATATATATATATATATATATATATAGCGAATGGTAGTTTGCTTGAAGCATTGCTGGGTATTGTAGTAGTAAGTTTTTGAAAGGCTGTTGGCAATGCAAATTCCGGGTAAGATGCAAGTTGTAAGGCACAGAAACAATAAATCGATCGAATACGAAATATGACTTACTATTTATTTTTCCTAAAATCTTACATAACAGCAAGAGTGTTTTTTAGCTGTCTGTGTGATGTCCGGGTGATTAAAAATCATTATTTAATATTTCGGGAAAAGAGACTTCCCTTTGTCAAAAATAATTAAACCAGAAGAAAAGTTTTCTCCGACTGTGCAGAGAATCTTACAAAACAAAATGGCTGCCAGATGTAGAACTGCAGCGAAAGTAGTCTCGCGGGGAATGTAAATTAAGCTTATTATAAGGTTATGTAACATATATGATTTGGTGTTCAAAAATATTTGTGTAATGTTGGTTAAGTGTATGGTACTCGATAAACTGTTAGTTTTAATAATATATATCTATATATTTTTTTATGATTTTTTTTAATTTTCTTTTTTTTATTAAGTTTATATTTGATTATTTACTTTTATTTCAGTGTGTTTTATCTTCATATTTTTATTTTTTATCTTCCTTTCGTATTTTAAGAATTTTAATATAAAGTAAAGTAATTAATCTCTCATTTTAAATATTCTAGATTTATCAAATTTATTGATTATCATCTATTTAAGAAGTGTTATTAATTGTGAGTTTCGTCAAATTAGTTTATCGAATTAACTTTATATATTTACTATAAGATAAAGGGAAATAACTCTATTATCCGAATTAATTTATTTTATAGATTCTTTATATCTGTATAACAATAATATTATATATATATATAAAACATACATACACATACATGCATATATACATATATATACATATATATTTATACATACATATACACATATATATATATATACCTGCACATATGCATGTATTATTGTTTGTTTAATTGTTTATTTATATATTCTTCATTTTCATCTTGTTTACATATTTTTTATTATTATTATTATTATTTTATAATATTACACACTAAAAACTTCCACCAAACTCTCCAAACTAATGGCTACCCCGCCCACACCATAGCCCGCCTAAATAAGCCCAAAACACGTAGACACCACACCCTCTCTAACACATGCTTCTTAAAACTCCCTTTCTTCAGCGATAAGATCACCACCTCCATCCGCAAGGCAATACATAAGGAAAACCTTGACATACAACTAACACATACTGGCACCTCCTTACGCCAACATCTCTCTAATAAACGTAATAACCACACACCCGAACCCTGCTCCCTGGCCAATTGCCCTATCCCCAACACAGGTCTGTGCCGTCGCACTAACTATGTTTACAAACTACAGTGCAATAAATGCAACAAATTTTACATCGGTAACACTACAAGACCGCTACACTTACGCATAAAGGAGCACTTGAGTACCCGTATATCCTCTTTCCACAAACACACAGAGATTTGCTCAAACACTCAGCGTGATATTCATGTCTCCATCTTAGCGTCTGTCAGAAACATTGGTGACCTTAGAATCACAGAATCAATCCTCATCTCCAGATTAAACCCCTCACTCAATCAGCGTCACGAGCTCTACTCACCGGTCATTCTATAATATCTACCGACCAACCCTCATATCTAACACTCATCATACTCCGTTTACACCACTTCACTCATTACAAACCTCCTATATTATATTAAATCATCACACACCCAAACAATCAAATATGCCCCTCCCCATATGAACTTCCATCCTAACACACATTCAACAACAAACCAAAAACCATATTCAACATAATCCTCTAACCCACCAAAATAAGTCACCCCTTACCTTAGCAATGTTAATTAATTAATTCAAACACATATAAAATGTATACAAATAACATGCAAATAATAAATAAACTAATAATAAAATATTTTTTTAAAAATAAATAAATAAATAAATTTTAAAAATTAATAAATAATAATAATAATAATTAATGAATAAATAAATAAATAAATAAATAATAAATAAATAAATAAATTAAATATTAAAATAAAAATATATATATATAAATAATAATAATAATAATAAAAAATATGTAAACAAGATGAAAATGAAGAATATATGAATAAACAATTAAACAAACAATAATACATGCATATGTGCACGTATATATATATATGTGTATATGTATGTATATATATGTATATATATGTATATATGCATGTATGTGTATGTATTTTATATATATATATATATATATATATACTATTATTGTTATACAGATATAAAGAATCTATAAAATAAATTAATTCGGATAACAGAGTTATTTCCCTTTATCTTATAGTAAATATATCAAGTTAATTCGATAAACTAATTTGACGAAACTCACAATTAATAACACTTATTTAATAGATGATAATCAATACATTTAATAAATCTTGAATATTTAAAATGAGAGATTAATTACTTTACTTTATATTAAAATTCTTAAAATACGAAAGAAAGATAAAAAATAAAAATATGAAGATAAAACACACTGAAATAAAAGTAAATAATCAAATATAATCTTAATAAAAAATTTTTTTTTTAAATTATAAAAAATATATATAGATATTATTAAAACTAACAGTTTATCGAGCACCATACACTTAACCAACATTACACAAATATTTTTGAACACCAAATCGTATATGTAACATAACCTTAAGATAAGCTTAATTTACATTCCCTGCGAGACTGCTTTCGCTGCGGTTCTACATCTGGCAGCCATTTTCTTTTGTAAGATTCTCTGCACAGTCGGAGAAAACTTTTCTTCTGGTTTAATTATTTTTGACAAAGGGAAGTCTCTTTTCCCGAAATATTAAATAATGATTTTTAATCACCCGAACATCACACAAACAGCTAAAAAACACTCTTGCTGTTATGTAAGATTTTAGGATAAATAAATAGTAAGTCATATTTCGTATTCGATCGATTTATTGTTTTTGTTCCTTACAACTTGCATCTTACCCGGAATTTGCATTGCCAACAGCCTTTCAAAAACTTACTACTAATATATATATATATATATATATATATATATATATATATATATATATACGCAACTAAACTTTATATATATTCACCCACTAAATATTAGAATCTACAAAAGAATAATGTGACTTATGTTACTCACCGTGTTATCTAAAATATATATTCCAAAATCTATTATGATCCGTTCATTTGTTATAGGGATCATTTTGTACATAGAAATATATATATATAGTAAAATAAAATCGAAAATAACCAAATTTACTGTTTTATACTTAACAAATTTATCATCATATGTTCTTGATATGAAACAAAGCACAGGGTAATTCCATATGTGTCCTTTTAATCAATTTTTTCAAAGAAAGCCAATTCTCTTAATAAGACCGTGAAGTGAATTTTGGAATGATAAAAAATAGCTTCAATTATGTATTTAAAGTTATATAAATTATTCGAGCATTTTTAGGAAAAACAATTTATTTGGAAAGGAAAACTGTAACCATTATATCGAAAGTCTTATAAATAATGAACGTTATAGTTCCAAGGATTATACAAAAATAAGTTGTAACTTGACTTCACCTTCTGATGAGAAGAATATTTTTCATTTGGAAAATCTTGATTTAAAGGAAACATATGGACTTCTTTCTTTGTTGTATATTAAGAGCATATGATAATAAATGTGTTAAGTATGTAACAATATATGTGGTTATGATCACTCTTATTTGACTATAATAATGCTCTATTCCCAATTGATAATATTGAGAATATTTTATCGTATTAGGTAATTTTTCATGATACTATTGAAAATGTACTCATAAAAACATCATTTTATAATATCCTTTATTAATATATATATATAATACCTAACTTTATATATATATATATATATATATATATATATATATATATATATATATATATATATATATATATATATATATAGGTTGCGAGGGCTATTTGATGACATTTTTATTATGTTAAATAAATAACAATTTTTTAACAAAAATGTATACATTTAAATCAAATTGACACAATTAGCTGAGATCCAAGTGTAGTATCTTTTCCGGTGGATACTTTTTTCTGAGCAGTTCTATGAGGTCCACCCTCCTAGTCTTTGCCTTCTCACCCTTTGAGAAGGGGTTAGTTTATTGCTAATCAGCCAGAGTGCTCTTAATTCTCTAGGGCGTAGGCTTTTCAAATCCCACTTTCCGACCTTGTGTCACATCTTACCGCTGTGGGGGAAGACAAATACCATCTTTGATATCACTTATTTACCTAAGTATTCTATGAGTCCACCTTATGCTTCCATAATAGCTTCTATTCTGTCTCGAAACCGTGCACAAGCTGAAATTATTCATTTCGGACATCACATGAACAATTGCGGCCTTTAGTAAAGCTATGGTACTATTACGATGATGTCGATTAGTCTCCCTTTCAACAACGTTTTACACTTAATAGTGCATAGGATTTAAATTTAGCGAGTTGGGGGCACATGGTGAGGATCATATGACAGTATTGGGTTACAATGGCTTTGTGAGAAGATGCAGAATCTTGTTGAAACACAGATGGATTTCAATTGCATACTTTATCTATCCAGGGCTTAACAACCGTTAAAAGCAGCATTGCCCCTAATACCTCATGGGAAACTGTGAAATGGAATGGCATGACTTTCACTACTCACAACTGACAACTCCCAAAACCATAACGTTAGCCGGATATTTTGTGTACAGCACCCCTGGGTACTTCAGAAGAAGATGCACATAGTCTCCTTAGGGGAAGCGTCGTCATCACAAACCTACTAGCTCTAACCCAACCTTATGAACAAATGATCTGGCAACCTGCAAAATGTCACTGATATCAAAATCACTATGTTGTGCAGCTAAAGCAACTATGACTGCACGTATTATCATTTTTTGGTTTAACATCTTCGTTTGAATAGGTTATCTGAAATAAACAAAACATTATAAATGATTCGAGTGTATAGTGAACTTTTTCATTTTTTATGGAAATCGATCCAGACAAGGCATGAAGCCGCTAGATGTAAGTAGCTAACAAGAACAAATATTATTATCGCAAAGAAAAATTATGCCTATTGATCTTAGTCTTAAAATTACCAAGATTATAGGTAGGAGGAAAACTGTCAGCAGGAAGAGAGTTCCACAAGTCTGCGGTTTGGGGAAATACGCTACTGGGATAGGAAGCTGTATTACAATCAAAACAGCGAATTGATGGAGACGACGAGACCAAAGAGTCAAAGGAGCTGGAACAAAAAAAGTGGGGAATAGATCACATAATTCTGAAGAGCACATAAAACAATATGTCTTCAAATAGCCTTCTCACACTATATATATATATATATATATATATATATATATATATATATATACCAGACGAAATTGCATAACACGTTGAGTCACCCATTACGCTCGAATTACGTTGTTTCAATTAGAAAAAGGTGAATTTGCAAGGTTTTAAAAAAAACATATACTAAAATAATAAAGAGGCAACATCTTAAATGATGCTCTTTCTGTTCAATAGTTTTAATCGAAATCGATCCAGACAAGGCACGAAGCCACTTAATGTAAGGGTTTATAAAGAACGAGAGATTATTATCACAAAGACAGGAGATGCGTATTAACTTCAGTTTTTAAAAGATCAAGGCTATAGGTAGGAGGAAAACCGTCAGCGGGAAGAGAGTTCCACAAGCTTGCAGTTTTTTTAGGAAAAAGCTACTGGAATATTAAGTTGTATTATATAAAGGTATCAAACCAGCGAATTTGTGAAGACCACTAGACCAACGAATCGAACGAGCCGAAACAGGAAGCAAGGTATATATCAGCAATTCTAGAGAACACATACCATAATAGTATTCATAGAAAAAGAGTAAGACTAGGAACATCACGTTTATGAGAGAGAGGATGCATAGAAGAAGTAAATGTGTGGTCAACCAAATTACAGATATTCGTCTGAATCTTATAAAGAATCATCGAATGGGACAGAGATTCACCAGCCCAAATACGAGTTCTGACAGTAGATTTGTAGAGATAGAGAATAGACTCGAGTGTAAGTAAGAGTTTGGAGCGATAAAAACAACCGACTTTACGATGAACAGAAATAGCGATGGATCTAATGTATTAATGTATAAACTGTAACGAAATATTTGATGAGAAAGAAAATCCAGAAACTCGGCAAATAATTATAAATATTTGTTTTGATCTACATACATATACGTTTCATTCTTTTCGGGAATCGTCAGTGTAGAGATGATTATTTATACAGGTCGGAAGACTCGAAAGCTCGGAAACGAGTCATGATTTTAACTCAAATTCCGACGCTTTAGCAAACACTACAACTATAAATAACCTGATAAATTAGCGAAAGATTAAACCTATTAAAGGCAGCTGTCAATAAGAGTGTTCAACTACTGAGAGAACATGCATTAAAGCTACGATGACGGTTGTGTTAATACTACTCGCTACAGTAGCCAGCCTATATTTGGGGCGACAAATAATTAAAAATGTTTGTTTTTATCTACATACACACACGTTTCATCTTTCGGGGATCGTCAGTGGAGAGATGAGTATTCATACCGGTCGCTAGACTCGAAACTCCGGAAACGAGTAATATTTTATCTCAAATTACGACGCTTTAGCCCACACGGTATATATATATATATATATATATATATATATATATATATATATATATATATATATATATATATATATATATATATATATATATACATATATATATATATATATATATATATATGTTTAATGGTATTCCCGCGGATAAAATAAAGGGTTCCGTTCAAAATTCCGTACAGATTGCCGAGTTCGACATAAAGATGCATGCGTTCGGCAAGATGCACCTGAAGAAGGTCGGACGTTACATCGGCCAAAACGTAGGTTCAATAATACAAATAATACAAATTTTATGTTATATTTATATAGTAAAGTGAACACCAGTTCTAAAGTCTTAAATATTTTCTTTCCTTTTTTAATTTTTACTTTAAAGTATTTCCAGGTTGTTGACGTAGAATCGCGCCAAAAATGAAATCTCATTTGTTATTATCTTAAAAAATTTTATCATCCACTATAAGAAAATTGATTAATTTAATTAAACTTTTTTTAACTGCAAATATAACATGCACATTATTTATTAATTTACATTTTTGGGACAATTTAATAAGATTAAAATTTAAAAAAAATAATTAATTTTGCATTGATAAACGCTTCTATTTTGAATTTTATGAATAAATAAGTTTCATCAAAGATACATATATCGTATATATTGTCTCCACCTATTTGTGTGTGTCAATCTCCTCTTTCACCGTTCCGGCATCTACCGCATTGCAAACAGCCTTATTAAATACCTATATACTTGTATTTTAATCAAGTTCTATTATCTTTGGTTTTTCGTCACCGACAAATTGAATATTTTACAAATGGCACGTGTGATTTTAAGGCTTATAAGAAAAGTTCTACAGTTATTTGAAATCGCACGGTAAGTTGGGAAGACATCATTCATGGGAGAACAAACATCTCAAAATTGCAAAATAATTAGGAAACCTCCCACGCAGAAAATGGCGAAATCATTAGTGAATATTATGAAGTTTCCCTCAACATTATATTTGTCGACGTTTATTAAAAAACGACATTGAAATTAAAAAGTCCTTCAGTATTTCCCAATGAAGACAAAGAACGAATATGATGAGCAAACCATCAACATCTTGAGACGTGTTCCAAGCAATTATTTCGTGTACACTGAATTTACAATGATGATGATGATGATGATGATGATGATGATGATGATGATGATGATGATGATGATGATGATGATGATGATGTACAGGGCGTTTTCAAAACGTGTGTTTTCTTTTAATCTTTCAGCTTAGACGTCAGAGTAAATACAGAAGAACATCTTTAAATGTACTACGTAAAATAAAAAGACATGATGATGATGATGATGATGATGATGATGATGATGATGATGATGATGATGATGATGATGATGATGATGATGATGATGATACCACACATGAACATGTGGACTTAATTTCTACAAACGAATAAGCCATCTTTAAATGCAAGTAAGTACATTAAAGAATGCTGACTTCTTGAATTACTTTAGAATATAATTCATCAAATTCAAAAAAAAAATGATGTCAACAAAATTGTCAAATTACTGGTCCGATACAACATCACGATATAATCTAATCCTGAGTAGTTTGGTCTATCCTGGTCAGGGCAACAATTTAGAATACGCCTCGATATTACTTGGTGATCGACTTTAGTGTCTTCATTCTGTATCCGTACATGCCAACTGTGTCTGACATCTGTCCTAAGACAAATAAGTGAATTGATGATCACGAACGACGTAGCATATTCATAATATCAGCTCATTAATTCTACAAACAACTATTACCGGCCGGTCTAGTTGCCTCGAAAATTATACTGTAAATTTCCATTTTCTCGGCCACTTGCTCGTAGCTCTGCATCCCACCAACTGTTTATTAAATGTAAATTCGCATAAATCAGCATTTTATAACTTTTGACCAGTTCGATTCTATTGTTGGGATAGGTTTTACCAGTTCTGTCGAAAATCATCCACTTGCAGGATAGTTGCAATCATCAATAGTGAAAGCGATACTATGGAATCGACAAAATTCGAACTTGACCCGCCCAGGTCGTCAGTCTACATAGTTATCCACGTAACCACCGCTACCTCCCCATTACTTGCCGTCCCTTATACTATGCGATCTTGTTCAACAAATCAGAACTATTTGTATCTCTCAGCACATTTTTCAGCAACCTGTTAATAACATTTTATGAATGCTTCGTTGAATTTTTTATACACTAGTGGATTATGAAATAAAAATTGTTCTTACCAGCATAATGTGGGTGTGCGGATGTGCGCGCACGTGTGTAAATGACCGCGTGTGTGTGTGCGTTGTGCGTGGTGGTGGCTGGATGGGGAGGGGGCGAAACGTTTGACTCCAGAGGGCAATCAGAAAGCACGCGTGAACAATGCAAAACAACGATAATCGTGATGCAGACAGACACGGGTGCCACTCTTCACAAAAGATGAAACGTAAACGGGTTGACAAACAGTCGAACGGCATTGAAATAATAATAATAATAATAATAATAATAATAATAATAATAATAATAATAATAATAATAATAATAATAATAATAATAGGAAGAGGAGGGGTAAGTTGGTGGGATAAGTATGACAACACTAAAATATAAAATAAAATCATAATTTAAAATATAAAACGAAACTCACAAATTTTCTCTCTATCTTTCTTTCTGTCCCTTCGCTCTCTCTCACTGTAACAATAACTATATTTTTTAAACGTTACTAAAAGTTATTATACCTGTTTGAAAGTCTTTTATTACACATATACGCCTTTTCCCGTCTTTTATCACTTAAACGTTTGCAGGTGTGGGTGTGATCTTTAGAATGTTTGCGGGTCTGGGAGTTGGCAATCGTTAGTTCCTTTTAACGTGTATCTGTGTGGGTTAGAGTTAGGGTTAGTGTGTGTGTGTGGATGTGTGTGTGTACGATCATTATTTACTCTTTACGAACACATAATTATAAAAGTGCTCCCATAATATTTTTCCGTAACGGGTGTGTATGTAAGAGTTAATAGTACTTTTTTAGTCTCTTTCTTTCTCTCTTTTTCTCATTGTAAAAATGTTCATTTAATATTAAGCGAAATTTTTTTTGTCTAATTGTTACCTTTTGAAGATAAAAAATTGGGACTTTTTCCTGGCTGGTGGTTTCTTCGGCGAATGAAATTTCTTTTAATTACTTTTGCACAATTATTCCATGTTTATGATCCATTTATTTTTGTTGTTCTTTTTTTTTTTTGGTTCAGTGTTAATCGACAAGCGTTGGAATCAATGGGAATACTGATACTATACGACAGACGGCAATAATGAAAACAGCTGAAATCTTTAGGAAAATTCTCGAATGCACATTGGTCATATCGCGCCATTATTCAGCCTGAGAACCTGATTGTTTTCCCATGATGGGTCACACTGACCTCTACTGATTCGCTTGTGTCCAAATTCGTACTAGCGCGTGTACCGATTCCTTAGTCTTAGCATGCGACGTAACTTTTTTCTTCTGCCTCCTCACTGTCGACGGTCGTTTGCGCTGTGCGATTCTTTTTCTCCATTTCCTGTCGCTTCGTTTTCTCCGTCGTTATCTTCTTTTCTCTTAGTGACTGCGTTTTTTTTTTCATTGTCTCCTTTTTTTCATGACCGCGTTGATTCTTTATCTAATTGTGAGGACATAATACCCTACTTAATTATTTAGATAGACAAATAGATGGACAGACAAATATAACAAAAAAATTCGTTGTCCCCCACCTCTGGTGGCTCTCAAAATTTCAGTTTTAACACATATGTTTATCAACTGATCACCCTGAAGTTTCAAGCCCGTCTGAATAAAATAAACAATATTTTCTTTGTTTGTCCCTTTTTTTCTGTAACGTCATGTCTGCGGATGAGCCGATATCGCGTTGATTCTTACGCCCTCTTGTCAAGTTTGACCACATTGGTCATATCGGGCCATCATTCAGCCTGAGAACTGGATGGTTTTGTCAACGGTTGGTCACACTGACCTCTACTGATTCGCTTGTGTCCAAATTCGTACTAGCGCATGTATCAACGATAATGTAACAGAAACACACTCAGTCGTTGTTAATTTCAATTAATTAACACGGACAGTTTTAATAACGACACCTTGTTATTTTGTCTACGATTTAATCAATCATAGCCGGTCGCAGTAGGGTAAGAATTGAACAACCTTAGCCATCTCTAGTCAAACTTTTAAGAGCTAATTTTATTTGATCCCCAACGATTTGCTTCTAACCTGGTTCGGCTCTTAAACATCCATATCGATGACATTACGTGAATCACAGATTCTTTATTTCTGTCTACCTGTTCTACGTATTGAACCTCTTGGCAACTTACTTCTTCCGGCTATATGTCTTGTAATCGATCCAAGTCCATTCGGTATATTACCAATGGACCTATCTCAAGCAACCAAAGGCCGCTAATCTGTCTACTGACAGCGTTGAATATCTAAGTGTACATCTTAATATAGATATACATCGTTCTTTGACAACTGACCAGTGAACAGATGTGTAAATAATGTGAATCTATGAGATATTTTAGAATGTTTTAAATTCGAATTGTTAGAAAGACGAGCGACATCGTCTAAACTCGGAGCTACGTAATAAGAATAATAATCAGATCTTCACAGAGAATGCGCGGGGAGTACTGGAATCTGGGGGAGACTTATTGCGACTCAAATTCGAGAAAAGAACAACGATCGTTGCTAACGAGACATCAATGATAAACGGCTGTGATATGTAATGGTTATGAAAGATATGGAGAGAGGTGGAAATCTTGGAAGTCTTGTTGTTACTCAGACTCCAGGATACACCACCTGTTTATTGCCAGTAAATAATCACTGATAATGATCTTGGTGAGTAAATAATAAATACAATGGAGAGAAATTGGAAATTACTACATTATTTTGAATTTACGTCAAGCAGAAGAACAATGAGACAATTAGAATCATGAGAATAGTGGGTTAGAAAATAAAAAAACAAAAGGTACGGTGTAATACCACGTAAAACAAGTATTATAAAAACTTGGGAAAAAACAATAAAGGATTACTTTGGTCTAAGAGATGGATGAGAAAGGGAGACAGTGGGGTGAAAGTTTACGCATCAGAATGGGAACCATTTAGCCAACACGCAGAAACCTCTTAGCTAAGAATCACTTACGACGCATTCAGACAAATAATTCCGGAGCAGATCGTCCACAAAAGACTCTTTATCAAAGGCGAAAAAAAAACAAAAGAAAATGTTTTATTTTCGTAACAAATTTACCAAGCTTTGCGTGTCTTTTATTAATTACTTTACAGCCTTATTTAGGAACCGGTCAAAGAAAATAAACTTTGCAGCATAGAAACTAAAGTATGAATCGAGTTATCTACCTTACATCCTTATTGAGTTTATCATTCAGAACTATTAAAATTTTCACCTCATCGTGTAACAAATTATTTGTGGTGAAGTAGTGTTGAGAGCTCTGCAGCACCTGTATCATGCCAACCGTAAAACATAAATAGGATATCTGTTATGGTATGTGTGGGGGAGGTGGATTTTACGAATTGTACCTTTGGGTTTTGCTTCAGGTGAAAGGCCAACCTAAATCAGACCGGCTATAATAGTATATTGCAGTATCACGAGATCCCACTCCGAGCACGGCTTTTGGGTCAAGGATTTCTATCATGTCCGATATTGACCCAAAGTATACTACTAAACTATGTCAGCAATACATTTAAAGAAAAAAGGAACACACGTCGTTCAACTCATGATTTTGCCGGAGAAATCAGCAGACATACATCTTATTGAACTGATGTGGGATGAATTTGAACGGAAAGTCAAAGCTAAACAACCAATAATTCGTTTCACCTCTTGCAGGAAAGTTGGGCAAAACTATCTTCAATTTTCACTGTAGTGCATTCTCAAAACTAGATTTATGTTAGAAATAAAATATCACCGAGGGAAGATACACTTTCTTTTAAAATTCATGAGAGAGAGTGAATAGAAGAAAAGGAAAGAAAAGGAGAAAGATCTTGCAAATATTATATCGATGCGAATCTGACTTCGCCCCCTTCCACATTTTCAAATCTCGACACACTTGTAAGTATAGCGATTAATGAAAACAAATTAGCTATTACATTGTCTCCATGATAGCTCACGGGAGTACACGCGACCTGCCTCTCGTTCCCACTTGAACTTATACACGATCTCTACTGAGTGTATTTATCTCAATCCCACGGCGGGAAAACGTGACACAAGGTCGGAAAGTGAGATTTAAAACCAGCGCCCTAGAGGAAGCGCTGAATAAAAATTGCATTGGCAGCTCCGTCAGTATTCCCCGGTAGAGGTCGAGTGAGAAAGAAGCGAAATCTTGTCGCTCTCAAAACGACGAAAGAAGCGAAAGGTCAAGAATGATTCTTAAGATGAATGACATGCAAATACCCTGGATATTGGAAATTGTCACATCGGGTGATATCGTTACGGACACTGACATTAGGAAAACGTAATTCACAACCTTGGATATATATTGACGAATGCGAAAGACATTGAAAAATAGTGAATTATTATTTATTATTATTTGTTTGTTATGCCTCCTTGGGCATCTCCCCATTAACTATTTTCTCAATTCAACTGTTAAAAAAACTCTTATTACAGTATCGATATCCAGATCAAATTCTATTAAATATTTCATTTGATAACTCCCAAAAGTGCCCCTTCAATTTCTTCCTCCTACCACTTTCTCTGAATTCATCCAACCTCATCTAAAACTGATCCACGCTATTGCTGTTCTTAATCCGATCTGGCAACTTATTCCAAAAACATATTACTCTGTGAGCAAACAAACTTAACTGATTAACAGATCTAGTTTTTGAAAACTGCCTTGACAATAACCTTCCAGATCTAGGAGAAATACTAAAAAAATGTCCACCATAGTTAGAAATGCTATTAATTATATTGAAAGTCTCAATAATATCACCTCTCATTCTTCTCTCCAGCAAAGTAGTCAATCCCAATTTTTCCAATTTCTCCCTGTAACTGCACTCCTTTACTTTACTTTAGTTTTGTCACCCTTCTTTGTACGCCTTCCAGATTCAATATTACATTAACAGGGCCAGGTCGGGGTGCAGTATTCTATATGAGGTCTTATTAGAGGTTTATATATCCTTAACACAACATTTGTCTCCCTCGAAAAAAAAATGCCTAACCATTCACTTGATCATTCTATTTGCCCTCGATACAATGGTCAAAATATTATTATCTGCCTTAAATGTATTATCAAACTCCACTCCCAAATCGCACTCTCCGTCTACTTCTTTGATTTCTCTGTTTGAATTGATCAGATTGCCGCAATAAACGAAAGCAATGAGTGTTATTTGGACCATCTCCACTGTGAAAGATAACTGTACGCTGACTACAATTGTTGACATGTGCCGAAGATATCTTATTGTTTTTCTCATGAACTTTGAAATTACATCGGCAAATTATAAGTTCAAACCATTTCTTCCTCTCAAGCTTATGTTTTGTTTATGCACATGTATTCTTCGCTCACTCTAGCTGCATATTTATTAAGAACCATGTTCCTGCTACTTTTGTTGTTTTATATTTTTCCCTATACTTCATGTTAATAAACTTTATAATTTTTAACACCTCAACTTGTGTTGATCTTCCGTTATTTTACAGAGTGTTCATTGTCTGTAGATCCACATTTTACAGGTGTCTTGAGAAAGAGCCCTACTTCTCTATTCTTGATTGTATATTCATACTTACCCCGAGGACCTAAATCTTTTATTTTCCAGTCAATCGGTAAAACAGTGATAATTGTCAAAAGTTTAAGTAGTTTATTCTGTTGATTTGGCTTAATTTGTATTTAGGAAGACATGCATTTAGTATAATAAGTATATCAGTTGTTCTGAATTAATTATTCTATTAAAAACTAACATGATTACCCGACGATGCCCAGGAGCATGGCCAACAAAATAAAAGAGTTTTAAAAAAGTGTTTACATCTTTCTTTAAGAACTTCTCTCTATATATCTTCTCCCTCTCCGTTTTCTCTTCTCTCTTCTCGCCTTCTCTCTCATATCCCCCCTTTCCCTCTCTCCCCTATCTCTATCTATCAACCCCTTCTCTCGCTTTCTCTGGCAACTGGACAACAATCGTTGACGTACTATACATAATTACGTCAAGAAATTGCTCTAAATGTCGACTCGCAATCCCGAGAAAGAATATATCAGCTTTGTGGGTGTGTCTTGTATAGTTTTTGACACAGACACAAATACATAAACATACAGACAACTTTATATGATAGAAGATAACACGTTTAATCTTTTAGGGTTCTTAAATACTTTTGACTGATAGTATATATATATAGAGAGAGAGAAATGTGATACTTAGAAGGCAATACAATTCAGAGGTGTGACGAATAGACACAAATTACAGCAAATAAGACATATAATGGTGGAACAAATTAAATAGTTAAACCTTTAATACAATGTATACATACATATATATATATATATATATATATATATATATATATATATATATATATATATATATATTTATTTATTTATTTTTTCACAAACACACATATATGTTTATCTACACAATGTTACAATGTTATGTAATACCTGTATCAAGATGGTCTGGTGGAAACTCCGTATGATATAATATTTCGGAAACTCTTCACTTCTTCAGAACCGTGCTCAACTTAAGTTCAAGTTTGTTTGTGAAGAAATATATATACATACGTGTATGTATACATTGTATTAAGGGTGAAACTATTTAATTTGTTCCACCATTATATGTCTTATTTGCTTCAACTTGTGTCTATCCGTCACACCTCTGCATTGTATTGCCTTCTAAGTATCACATTTCTATATACTAATAAACAATGCTTCAAGCAAACTACATAAACCTCTTATATATATATATATATATTGTTTAACTTTTATAATTTGTCATTATATTACGGCTAATTGAAAAAATATTTGAAAAAATGTACTTGAAACATGCTTTAAAAATCATGCCAATGCTTATTATTTCCTCACGGGTTCTAAATCTAACTACCAGAGGGAATTTGTTACGTTTATTTATTTTTATAATATTTGATAATTAATTAACTAAACTCTAATTGCCTTCGGAATAATAAAGAAAGACAAATAATTGTTCATGATTTCTTGATTTCATTGAATTGAAATATCTTGTGATACATTCAATTAAATGGCGTACTTGGAAACAAGCCTTCATACCAACAAAAGAGGAAGCTCGTGCAACATTGTCATAGACATAAAGTTAATTAATGCTAGATGCGTGTAGTATTAATGTATAGTCAATTGGCTTCAAAACGTTCAGTTAAAAGAAATATCAACAAAATACTAGCTGAATAATTTCACCACTGAAACAATTTAAAGAAAGTTTTTTTATGCAGTGCACTTCAAAAAACAGAAGTAAAAAGAAGATAAGGCAATCGTTATGACGTTAAACCAAATCCTTTTGATCAGAACGTATAAATGTTACTTGACATTATAGAAACATTTCGGTTTTGCTCTTTTTTTTTCGCGTGAATTTTAAATAATTCTTATTTCTTTTAAACGTTATAGCTTGAAAATTGATATTTAGGATTTTTTTAAATTTAATTACATTGCTTTTATTTTAAATTATATATAATGACTATTCGCAGAGGTGTGTGTATTTATCTATTTCACAATCGTCACCAATTTTTCACCCTCCTTCTCTATCCATTTTTTCTTTCTTTCTTTGTCTTTCTTTCTTCCCTTCCACTCTCTCTCTCTCTCTCTCTCTCTCTCCTCCTTTTTGTTTCTCTATCGAAATCTGATTCTAATCTTAAGCTCCCTGAAGATCTACAATTACATTGAATACAAACATTTTAATATATGCCTACTGGAAATTTTATTTTGACCATGGTATAAACTTATGCTGCTAACACGCCCCATGGACGTTCTACTCGGTTGTGCTTTTTTGTTTTTTGATTATGTTAAAATGATATTGACAGTAATCCATTAGGTATTTTGAAAAATAACTTTTACTTCTGAAACAAGAAATATTAACTAAACATTAATATGTAAATAATAGCATTATTTTCTATTTTCTATGAGTTAAATTAGACTCTAGATGATTTAAAATTTATTTATTGATTTTATTTAACAAATTTGAGAAAAGAATCTTTATGGTGTACTCTCGAATAAGCACTAAATTTTCAGATTATCCAGAAGACTTTATCCCACCCTTATAGACCGGTATTGTCTGGGCCTTCTGGTCTGGATTTACGCCGGTTTATCGGTTGTCCGTCCTGTGCAGTTCTAGGAGGTGTACCCTCCCAGGCTTTGCCTTCTCACCCTTTGAGAGGGTGTTAGTTTATTGCTAATCGCCTGAGGCGCCCCTACCGAGGAATAGCCAGAGTGCTAAAATTCTCGAGCGCTGGTTTTTTCCCACTTTCCCGACCTTGTGTCACATCTTACTTTGTGGGAGGAAGATAAATAGAACCAGAAGACTTCAACTTTTGAATCCCTGTTTTGCCCCGTTCGAAATGAATGGCTCTCTTCTTGAAGAAGCTCCTTGTTTTGATACGATCCTAGGACTGACTTTAACTCCAGACATAAAATGGAAGACAAATTTACAGCTCCATCAAGTACCTAACTTCTAGACTGTGGCATTTTTTATTTATGTTATTATTTTAGAAAACATAATAAACGTTGGTGGATTTTCGCCACATTAATGTTTTACGTTGTGTTAAACTCTGCCCTCGTGGGGAGTCAAGTGAATCGGATAATTCTGAATTGAGAAATCGTATAAAGAAAGATTTAAGAAGCCTTATATACAATAATAGAAATTACTAGTGTTGAAGCATTTTACCTTCATTGGACGTATTTTTGTCTGCCCTTGTGGGGAGGCAAGTAAATTTGATAGTTCAAATATGTAAGATCTTAGAATAAAAGTTAAAGAAGCCTTATATACAATAATAGCAATTGCGACTATGTTTAAGGAGTTGTTGTGTCTGCCCTCGTGGGGACGCATGTTAATTGGATACTTAAAATTTTTTTGAGCGTATTAAAATTAAGAAGGTTTATATACGATGATACCAATTGCCGAAGTGTTAAACGGTCTCTCTCTAATTGACCGTATTATATTGTGTTCAGTAAGGTTTTATTAATTGAAGATGGGCGTATGTTATCGAATGTAACATGAAAACGGCGAAAAGTATGCAATATGCAAGGTTGAAACATCATTTTCGATTTAATTATATGTCCAAAAATTTTATTCCAATTTTGATCAAAATCCATTACATGATTGTGATTCTGGAAAATATCTAAAATGTTAAGCTCAAGCCTAAGGGGTCTTTGGAAGAAATTGAAATTCAGGGAATCTTGCTTAATTGGTGTCTAATGACTATCGATCAAATTTAATGCAAATTTTAAATATTTGAATTTTTGAATAGAAGGTTGTGCCTATATTACGGTCCCTAAAAACCTTTTAAAATACACCAACGAAGCTGAAATTTGGGATTTATTTATTTTGTAGCTATTGTCAAAATTTCACAAAATATCGGCGCTATCTGAATGTTCATGAAGGATTTCCTCTCCTCTTTGCCTCCTTCGGATAAAATTAAACTGAACTAAGCAGAGCCCTCATTTGGACCCGTTACGTCTAGCAATTTTGTTCAAAAATCCATAATGATCGGTCAATTAGTTAAGGAGTGAATTATATACACAAAAATATATTGACATATACACATACCTAATTACGAAATATTATTTTGCTCCCTCCTACTCACCTTGTAATTATTACGAGTGTGAGAGATGTAGGAGGAGGGGTGTCGATGCCTGCTGATAAGTTGAACCTTTTTTTCTTTATTTACTTCGCGTCTTCCTCCTACTTCTCTTTTAATCATTACTGCGCCAGAGTGGGAGATTTTGGCCAGCTGCTGTCAACATCAACAATTTTTTTTTTTTTTACTTCGCGTCTTAAATGTATATTTTTCACTTGTATAAATGTTGTGGTTGCAAGGTTGAACAATAATTAGTGAGGAATACAATGAAGACGCAAACAACAAGGAGAATGCAATAATAAGTGTATTAAAGAAAAGGTATAGTTACAGTATGTACAAATGAAGGTGTCGAGTCAGAGAGTCTTGGTGGGAGGACATGTACGCTCTTCGGCGTCACTTCCGGTGGCATTTAGGTAACACACACTAAGGCCAACCTAGGCTTGCCATTTATAGTGTAACGTTATTCGTATATGCAAATGAGTGGTTGCCACCACAACAATAAATATGTAAGTACTTACAGATAATGTATATTTTATTAAATTACGTCAAAGTTATGAAAATATAAAAGCGTTCCGCGGTATTATGAATGTTGTTTAGTGATCGATGGTTCATTGGTCTCTTGGCTAAAGTCAAATCGTAGTATATGTTTTCCAAATCTCAACAACACCAGAAGCTTTACTAATGCTGGAAGTGTTCATGTAAATCATCTCCCGTTAAAACTAAATAATAACAAGTTTTTTACACGCTATCCCTGTTTATTAAATCACTTTAATTATGTGTTTAATAATCATGATAATATTACTATCGATAAAACTACAGCATATATAAGAAAATTTTGCGATAGAAATTAGAAATGTATATTAAAGAATATTAATTTATGAGAATCTCTTTATCAAATGAATATGCAAATGAAGAATATCTGTGACTTTTTATGGTGTTTGGAGATTACTATATATACAGTATTTCAAAATATTGTTGCATCATTAGAATTAAAGAAGCATAATATATTTTTTTATGTAAATGTAGTTAGGATGAATGGAAAAAATCGTATTCATTCTTTTAAATATGTGTGTGTGTCTTACAGATAAAAACAGTGCATTTAAGTGTATGTCGATATTATGTCGACATCTTCCATGACATAAACCAATTAATGGGATAAAATGAATGGATATGGTAACAAGGTGGAACACAGCGTATACATTTTCGAATATATTTTCTCGCTTGGCTTCGAACTTATACTCATGTCATCATTGAACCAAACAAATAATGCTTAAAAGGTTCAGATCTAAACTCAAGTAATTTTACTGGTACATCTACAATTACAGAGGAGAGAGTTCAGACATAAAATGCTTCAATGTTGACTGAAGCTTGGAATAATATCTCGCTTTAAATTATCTAAAAAGCGACCTTTAAAATAAGGTGTAACTGCATTATGTTGATGACGAATTTCCGTTAGCTGATTTTGCAACGTCACTATGGACGGACATCCATTTCTCATTTAAGTATCAGAATTAGGATTCTTTATTTAATTACAATGGCTTTTTTTTTCGAATTCGATACAGTTCTGACCAATTGTTTAATTCGCATATTGTATTAAATATAACAGTAATTTTAAAATGCATCGCAAACATTAAATGTTTAACTTTGAGTAATGTACTGTCTATAGTATTCAAATGTTCAGTACATCGTAGAAAAAATCGAAGAAAAGAAACATGTGTTTGCGTGTCTATGTGCGCCTATCCGCGTGTGTGTGTATCTACTTTCTGTATTGCTGCCCGTCGGTGTTTGTCTGTTGATTACATCAATATATGGTGAAACCATTTAACTGTTTTTGTACGATGTCGGGGTGGAGAATAGCAGATAATTCGACGCTGATAAGAATGAAGACGCTGTTTTTATACAAGCGTTGTTTACGTTTTTATCTTAGCTCCTTTGATATCTTTTTCATTAGAATTAATCTTCGGAAAACATTATCTGCGGATTTTTTATTTATCTTTCTTTATCATTATCGCAGTTCTTTCAACTTTGTTTTTTTTTTCTTTCGTTTTTTTTTTTAATATGTCGATTATCAGATATCAGTCATTAGTCGTTAATCTTAGTGACAAAATGTATTCGGTCTCAGCAACAATTCATACAATAAACCGAAGTGATGAAATAGGCCACGTCGTCAGTTGGGATTTTTGGGTCTCTAAACATTGTACCCTTGCCACTAGGCGACCCAGCTGGTATTGATCAAATAAGTAGTTAGGTACCTGATAAACAAAGTAAATTATTGGTTATGGACGGTTAATGGCTGAAAGGATTTTTCTGTATAGTTGTCTCTTATGATGCACAAAAATATTTTTATTTTTTACTTAATGCCAAAAAACACATCTTATAACACACACATGCACAAACACAAACACACGCACACACACACACACACACACATATATATATATATATATATATATATATATATGTGGGGGGGGGGTGAAAAAGACAAACGGAAAACAGGTTAAAATGCAGGAGAAAAACAAAAACAAGAGATTTGACCGGTTTCGTTCGTATTAACTAACGTCGTCAGTAAAAGTGAAGGCGATAAGAGGGAAGAAGACACATAAACTAGCCAGGATAAGCACACATAAAGTGGAAGATATATATATGCATGCATACAATTATGTATGTATATATATATAAGTATAAATAAATACAACCCAACCTATCACACATAGGAGCAGGCATGAAATCTGGTCTTGGAGAGTACTTCAGTTAGTATATATATATATATATATATATATATATATATATATATATATATATATATATATATATATATATATATACAAACTGAAGTACGCGCCGAGACCAGCTTTCTGAAACCTTTCTCTTCTGCAAGTCAGTTCTAATGAGAAAAGTTTGTTTTTGACTTTAAATCACAATAATATAATTTTTTAAATAGTATTCAAGTTTATGATAATGATCGATATTGGCTAGGAAATAAATCGGACGCTATAGCAAAAAAAACAGTTGTTTAGTGTGAGATTCGAACCGTGAAAGATGGAATGAAACTTAAGGCGAGCACCTATCCACACAGCCACCGATCCAAATATGTTTCTGTATTTTCAACGTACTGAAACATTTTATAAGTTCAGTGTAAGAATACATAATTAAAATTCTGTTTTACTTCTCCGCATAGATGTGAAATAGTTCGATATTTTGAGAAACTTAAAGAAAAGTTTCATCTTTAATATAAAAAAGGATGTCAAATACGTACGATGATTTGACTAAAAAACAGTCTTATTTTTATATGTTGATTTATTTTCTTACTGTTAAATATGTTGTTCGGTCGGTTAATAATAGAAAATATTAAACTGGAAAGGGAACGCTAAAATCTCAGAACATGTGTTTACGAACTTTTATTTTGAATAATGAGTTTGAAAACAGGTTCAACTAATTATGAGATCGATGAAGATATCGGGTTGAGGGTGTTGATTCCATATTTACAGTTTGTTTGATACTTAGATCAACCGTTTAATTGTGATGCTGAAACACACATACGCACATAGAGACAACTTTACTATATATATATATATATATATATATATATATATATATATATATATATATATATATATATATATAGATGAAGTGAAAGAATAAAATGAGGTGCGAATAAAATTTTATTACGGTTCAATGTTCAGACAAAGTACTTTAAAGTCCTTAACTCATGAGTTTTCAAAGAAAATCTTCTCCTCAGAGGACCATTACCGCAATGGTATTACTGCAGGTAATAAAAATTAAACTTTGAAAATATATTAAAAAATATATATCGAAATACATAAAGGTATATAAAACATCAAATATATCGGCCCAAAACATAGAGAAGATTTTCTTTGAAAACTCATGAGTTAAGGACTTTAAAATACTTTGACTGAACATTGAACTGTAATAAAATTTGATTCGCACCTTATTTTATTCTTTCACTTCATCTATTGCTATTAATGCTCTATCCAGTATATTGAGCGTCATTTGTATCCGGGTATTCACTAATTAAAGATATTAGTTGCCTCTTATATTTTTTGTTGTATTAACTTTATATATATATATATATATATATATATATATATATATATATATATATATATATATATATATATATATATAGTACTACGTAGTAATAGATACTGATAATAGACATCTAAAACAAGGTTATGTCTAAAGCTTCCAAAATGCATACTAGTATTGTCCACATGCCCACGTGGCGCAACAGATAAAGATGTTGAATAATGCTCAGTTCTAACTGACAGTTTTCTAGAGGTTGAAGACAGGTGATATTAACTAAGAAGAAAAGAAAATTACTTACTCAACACTGACAGATCGAGAAAAATCTATCCCTGTGGATTAAATAAAGGATTCAGTTTGAAATTCTGTAAAGATTCCACAGTTT
>OY744517.1:67944493-68179493 GCA_963556195.1 Sepiola atlantica | reverse complement strand
ATCTGTGACAGAATCTTGTTTGAACAGAGTTCAACCCATTGCAGAGTGCTCAGTAACTGATCAAGTACAGATAAAAGTCGAAATGCTGAAATTGATAAAGATTCTACCGATGTGGACTGATCTGTCTAACACTGTACAGCTGGAATCTTTAGAAATATTGTATTACACTCATACAGGCAGCAATACAAACAAGTATACATGCAAAATTATATCAGACGGATAATGCCAAAAACATTGGTCAGTAGAAGATATTTGTTTCATGGCTCTGGTATGATTTTGTTTGATTGTATGGCAATCAAGTGTGTAGAATCTGAATATTATAATGTTTAAACTGTATGGAGTCTAATTTTCGATAACCAGCATATCAATACTTATGGTCCATGTGTTCATTAAGTAAGTGAATAGAAAAATGAAGCTTTTATTTTAGATAACGGAATTTTAACTATATTCAGCTTCTCTTGGATAATTTACAATCAACTTTGACTATTGGGAGAGATGGAATGCCGGAAATGTGTAAATGACCCGAATCGATTTTGCTATATGTGTTCAACCCGGAAAACATGAAGAAATCAATCATCAAAGCAGTTCTATTAAACTGTAAATGTTATTTCAAATGGCCATTAGGAGATCAGGACAAGAAACGGACACCTCATATAGCGTGTACGTCATGTACTCATCTAAGTGAATGGAAAAATGGGAAATGAAGCTCTAGTTTGCTATTTGCCGTACCAATGGTGTGGCGAGAATTTTGGTTTTCATGCTGACAACGTTTTGGTCGATGTAACCTCTGACCTTATTCAGGTGCATCGTTTCAAGGTTCCAGTGTTCAACATAAAGTTGAACACTGGAACCTTGATGGAATTTCGGACTGAACCTTTTTATTTAATCCACAGCGGTAAATTGTTCTCATTCTGTCAGCCATGACTAAGGATTAAATAAAGTCTTCAGTTCAAAATTCCGTCAAGATAGCCGAGTTAGAGTTAAAGCCTTCCTTTCGACTAGAAGTTTACCAAGTTCAGAAATATGCACCTGAAGAAGTCGGAAGCAACAACAGCCGAACCATTTTAAATATAACAACCAAGATGAAAACAGTAATCCGAATTATTCAAATGATACAAATTATCAATCTCATCTCGAAAATTACGAAACATGAATTAAGTAATTGACATTTCCAAAGTGGCAACAACTGTGATTTTAAATAAATACTAATGAATTTCTTCCAAGAAATAAATTCCATCGCAAATAAGGGCGTAGTATATCAGATTATATTAAATACCGCGGCCGGCGTGGTGAGCCTAAACCTGGATCGACAAGTGGAAGTTGACGTATCTCCGCCATAAACGGGTTCTATTCGCCTGGCTTGTAGTTTAAAATCAATAAAAATGTCAAAATCAGAGGTGACTAGTGAGGATCAAACCTCAGTTCAGCCCAGGGTTTTTTTTACCCCGCCTAATAAACCGATATTGTCCGGGCCTCCGGGTCTGGATTTACGCCGGTCTATCGGTTGTCCGTCCTGTGCAGTTCTAGGAGGTGCACATTCCCAGGCTTTGTCTTCTCACCCTTTGAGAAAGGGTTAGTTTATTGCTAATCGCCTGAGGCGCCCCTACCGGGGAATGCCGACGGGGCTGCCCAGACAATTTTTTAAATGGCCAGAGTGCTCAAATTCTCGAGCGTTGGTTTTTTCCCACTTTCCCTACCTTGTGTCACATCTTACCTTGTGGGAGGAAGATAAATAGAAGTAGATCAGGTGGGATGTAGCAGACGTGATAAGCCTGAATCTGGATCGAGCAGTGGAAGTGGGCCTGAATTACCTCATCCCCGTCATAAAAGTGTCCATTTTTCTTTATGTGGGTAGTTTGAAAATTAAAGAAATGTCGAGGGCCCTACTACGGCCCAGTCAATGTTCAGACTCATCACATCCGCCAACAAAACACATTGCACAAATGTCCAAAATTTGACGGTCTCTTAAGAAGGTTTCTTCTATAAAAAATCGTTTTTTTTTATCTAAGATTATAAAAGATAAATGCTCACTTGTGAAAATTTGAGAAATAAGGACCACCAATTTATATAAACTGAAATGTTTCTTTAGTGTTTCATAATAATGTTCCTACGTAGGAATTATTTTCGGTATGTTACAAAAAGACAGAATGTGCGTCTATTTAATAAAATTGGTTTTGGCTGAAAGTTGCGCTTGTTTTTCTATTTTTTTTTTTAATTTACTTTTGTATTGTTGTTGTTTTTTTACTGATAAACCGGTTTTAAGCAGGGGTTAGTCCGTACTCTCTGCCAGGGGTAGACTAAATGGCATTCCGTTATGTCTGTGAAATCTACGCTTGTAGATATGGACAAGATAAATGTTGGTTGAGAAATTCGAATGCATGCATTAACATCGTTGAATGCTTTATGAGCACACACTCTTCATTTTCTTCTCTCTATTCCTTTTCGTTCTCCTCTCCTCCTCTCTCTCTCTCTCTCTCTGCCTCTCTCTCTCTCTCTCTCTTCCTCTCATTCTCAATCTTTCTTTTCTCATTTGCTTTCGTACCCCGTGTGGCACTCTCTTCTTATCCTCTCTATCTGTCTTCCATTCCTCCTCTCTCTCTTACTCTCTCTCTCTCTCTCTCTCTCTCTCTCTCTCTCTATATATATATATATATATATATATATATATATATATATATATATCTTCATTTTATCTCTCCATAGTTTATTCAGAGATATATCCGTTGATTTGAACAAATTCTAATGCATATTTACTGCATTCGTATATATAATTGTAACACACAGAGACACGTGCGCGTGGGTACTCTCGAGCCCCGCCCCCCCCCCCCTCTTTCCGGTATTATTGATTTCTAATGTTTCATCCGTGTGAACAACACATATGTTCATAGATTTTATAAGAAAGTCACTAAGAGGATAATGTTTAAAATTAATAGTTACAATTAACTTCATTCAGCAAGTTAATCCACATCATGAACAAGTTTCTCATCTTTGATTTGAAATAACATAAAGTAACTCTTCGTTCAATTTAAGTAGAAATAATAAAATTTGTTTTTAACTATGTGGTTTTCTTATATGAGATTATTATAATGGGAATTTTGAATAAAAAATGTTACAATTTTTTTATTAAAGCAGAGGGATATAACCTTTAATTTAATAGTGTATTTATTAATAGGCCTATTGGATATTTAAAATTTTAAATATTTAATATTGAGCTTCAGTTTGGTTTGGGGGAGTTCGTTCCTAGTCAAATAACTTTGAACTATATACATTTATTTTTTATTATATACATATACATATATATATACGTGTGTATATATATATATAAAAATTATTTTTATTTCAATTACCAAAATTATCACATATATATATATATATATATATATATATATATATATATATATATATATATATAGTAAGTTATGAAAATATATTTATGGAAATTAAGCTACACATAGGCTTCCGCGTTTCATCCCCGTAGGGAATCGTCAGGCTAAAATGCATAAAGTTTGTGTTGCCGGGTGTACTTATATATACACGTGGTGTTTAATCTAGCCAGTTAATGAATCAGGTTCTTTGTTATTCTCTTAGCCAATCGTTGGGCTTCTCCCAAACAAAAATTCGGTTGATTTTACACCCTATTTCCTATTCTATTGTTCTGTTTTCTATAGCGTGGTCCATCTCTGTTTCGAAATAATGGGTGGCGTTATTTTAACACGTCCTTACTTGTATTTCTATTATAGGTTTTAGTTTAATTTAGTTTAGTTTATTTATTTTATTTTTTTTATTATGTATTGTCAACCTAAGGTGAATTTTAATCTGTGTATGCAGTTGTTTACTTCTGCAGTTTAATAGGTTTTGGAGGTCTTTAAAGTTTAGGATTTCAAATGTCTCATTCGGGCATAATCTGACATGTATTATTTTCCATTCAATTATTGGTGAGCGTCCGCTATCTTTGAGCTCCAAATAATGGTTTGCCAGTGCTGTTTTTATTCGACGTCCTTTGTTTTTAAATGTGCTTTTGTGGTCATAATATCTTGTTTTAAAATTGAGGGAGGTCATACCCACGTAGTATTTCTTGTTATTCTGTCTTTCCTTTTCTATTTGTACTGTGGCTTAGTAAACTTAACTTTTGGTTAGGCATTTATTTTGTAGTGGGCAAAGTGTACGAGTTATGCAGTTACGGCTTTTCTCTTCATGACTAATTTATCATTTCTATTTGGGTGATTGCTATATGGGTTTGGGTTATTACTATTTGTAGTGCTTATATTTTTGTCTTTCTTAGTGTTATTTTTGCTATATTGGTCACTTTTTACGCAATTTGTTATTTTTTCTTCTCTACTGTTATCTTTTAGTATTTTGTTATTGTGTAACTTAATTATCATTTCTAGGTTCTCGCAGCAGCTGTAGGGCAGTTTTAGGTTATTTTTATTGATTGTTTTATTCAAGGGAATGGTTCAAAGAAGTGTTTTTCAATGAGATTTCGAAATTTATTGCACAGTTTAGTTTTTAGCATCTGATTATAGGGCGGTGTATACCAGATTATATTTCTTTTTCTTTTATTTTTAATTTATTATAATTATTGGTGTCCTGTTTCTTATATTTAATTTCGATATTATGGTACCCACTATTTTAGAGCTGTATTGTAAATGTTGCTTTATTTTTTAAATACATTTCTGTTGCTAGAGTTATTGATAAGCCTACTTTCGATGGAATTAGGAATCTGTTTTATAATTGATGGGGGCTGATTGGACTTAAGGTGTGCGTATATTGGATTAGCGTTATTATTTAAATATGGCCAGTAAGTATTTTAATTTAAGTTTAAGGTGACATAAAAATGTGAGTTACTTTTATATTAGGAAGTACTTCTACTCTTAGGCCTGATTTTTCCATTTTCATATGTATAAATTTCTTGAAGTTATCTCCCTTGACCTTGTTGGAATCCCTTATTATAACTAATCCATTATTTCTATATAAGCCGATATCTGTATCATCAAATATATTTTTGAATGTATATAGAATAAATAACCCCACAAGATCTGATGCCTCCGCAGAGTCTGAGGAACCCATGGCCAAATCAATGTATTTTGTCATATTTTGTTTAATCCATTGATCATTATTAGAATATATCAGTATACATCTCGGTTAACTCTAGGGCAATGGTGAGGAGTTCTTCGGATATGGATCGATAGAAATCCACTATGTAAAATTGTAGGAAGGTACATTTATTTTGATTTTCGATATTATTAAACCAAGTGATTGCTTCGGCAGTATTCACCCATTTGTGTAATTAGTTCGTTCGTGTAGCTGAATTGTGATAAATATATTTTCATAACTTAGTACATATCTCTATTCACGTATTGAGCACTGTTGAAGTAAATGCTGAAAATGTATGCATAAAACATTATATCTCCATATAACATTTTAGGAAGATTCATTAAATAATAATAATATATCTATATGTATATATATATATATATATATATATATATATATATATATATATATATATATAAAAATTATGTTGATTTTAATTACCATAATAACTTCATCTTGTGAATCCTACCTAGTGGCGCTGTTCACATTCGAGTCAGTCTACAGTTACGAAATGTTTTGTATAACCACTATTCAGACTCTTGAATACATTTGTTATTCTTTAGCCCAGCGGAATGGTTAGCAGTATTTCTGTGAACCCGCAGGCATGTATCGAATCGATCGTCGATCGAATTAGCATGTAGTGTGAATTGTAATTATATATATATATATATATATATATATATATATATATATATATATATATATAATTAACACTACACAGTTTTCGTTTTTTTTCTTTCTTCCTTCTTTTTGTTTTTATTTTTGTCCTTTGTCTTTCTTTTTTTTCTTTCTTTTTCGCTTTTTCTATTTCCTGTCCTTTTTCTTCATCGTTTCTTTGTTCTCCTTTATATTCAACACAACTGTTTAATTAAAATTTCACCATATTTAATTCACATGCTCATGAAGTTTAACCTGTCGCATGATGATTCTATATATATATACTAATTGTTCATAGATTGATTGGAATCTGTTACCCTTCACTATATAATACAATGTTTTAATCAGATTTTTGCACTGATATATGCACTGATATATTCACTACTACAATGACTTTCTCTCCATTATTGAAGCATTTATTGGACTATTTTTGCTTTGAGCATAACTTAATATAGTGTTATTAATTTTTCAATTACTTACCAATAATTAGCAAATTATTGTGTTTTTTCTTTCTGGGGATGAGAATAATTTTTTGAAAATTGATGGATTAAAGCGCATTCTTATATTTTATTTTATTCATTGTTTAAACACCTGATTAAAATAAACTTACAAAGTATGTAACTTTACTTTTGTTACATTATTTCCATATATATATATATATATATATATATATATATATATATATATATATATATATATATATATATATATATATATAACCCTAACCCTGCCTCCTAGATTTCCCCCTATGACTGTAAACACTTTGAGCGACATTCATATATTTGTCCGGGATGTTGCAAAGCTGATACAAAAACATTGATGCCAGCAAGGCAAGTGATTCTGACAACATTCCAATCATAGTTATTAAAAGCTGATTCATAAACTAGCTCTATTCTTACAAAGTTGTTCAGTCGTTGGTTAAAAGAGAAATGCTTCGTATCACCTTGGGAAACTTCGCTAGTTTGTTCAGTTTTTAAAAATAGTGGAGATCGGTCTTCTGCATCTCAGTACAGACCAATTAGTCTCCTGTGAGTAATGAGTAAGTTGCTTGAATCTGTCATAAATCAATAAGTTGTCAATAGCCTCAGCAAAAACAATTTACTCAGCGACAAGCGCTATGGATTACGTGCTTCAAGATCGACAGCTGATGTGCTGTCTGTAATATCACACAAGATCAGTGAATGTATCGACAAGTATTTAGTTTCAAGGGTAATAGCTCTTGATATAGCAAGGGCCATGTATAGTGTTTGGCAACTTACTAGCTACGGAATATCTGGAAACGTCTTTTCAGCCATGAAATCCTTTTCTTATCGGTTTATAAAAGTAATCATTGATAGAAAGAATGCTGAAGTACATTGTATCAACGGCAGTGTGCTTTAATGATCTCCAAAATAACATTCTAAAATCATTCGTTTAAATTCATACAGGTAACACAGCCATTTATGGCAACACTTCGAAGAGCATTAATGATCTAGATCTTTCTTATCATCTCTCTTCTTCGTGCAATAAAAAAGTGACTGATTACTTTTAATACGTCTAAAACACTACAAACGCTCGTATCCTCACTTTTTTAAAAAATTAAGATGAATAACGCTCTCCTTGAGAAAGTCCTTCTGCTTTGATAAGCTCCTAGGACTGACCATTCACTCCAACACTTACATCAAATATGTTTCTAAATTCGCTGGTAAAATGGTTAGATCATTCTAACGCTCCAGAAAGTATCTCACTCCTGTCACAATCGTCTACCTGTATGAGAGTCAAATATGCCCCAAGATGGAGTAATGTTGCCACATCTGATCAGGTGCTGCTCAGAGCACCCTTTTTTCTGCAATTGACACAGTACAAAACTAACCTCGGAATGTAGTGGGGGATGTCCTGTTCTCTTCTAACATAAGAGAGGTTTCTCGTCTTTCTATCGTTACTTACATAGTAAGTAGTCAACTGAGATCCAATCTATGCACCCCTTGTTAAACATGCACAACAAAAATCTGTCTAACAACAACCACTATAAATAATTTGCCATTCTTCCTCTGTGTACCGAAAACTAAACGTAACTTCCATGAGCAAAGTTTCTTTCAAAGAACTACCCGTCTGTTTAACACAATTCTGCGGGACTGCTTCTCAGATGACTACAACATGCTCACAATCAAGTCCAATCTTTAGAGTTTTTTGTTGAGCCGTCCTTTTAAATAATCAAATTCTGACTAGTTTCAACCATCGTTATCAATCCTAACGGTGGTGTTTCGCTGCCATCTTGACAAACTCAGTAACACTTATCCTCGAGTTGCCTATGGGCCTTGATAAGCAGTGACTCATTAGTGCATAGAAAAGTGTTTTTGTTCTTTGTATGGTTTTATGGCATTGTCCTAAAAGAATGAAGATATTCTCGAAAACGTTGATTATTCGAATAAATGAAGAAACGGCCGTAAAATTTAACCACTTTACGAGAAAATAAAGATGTATTTGCTGGAATTTGTTACTCTCCCTGTCTCTATGACTCTCTCTCTCTCTCTCTCTCTCTCTCTCTCTCTCTCTCTCTCTCTCTCTCTCTCCCTCTCGGTACTGTTATGGATGACGCGCCCTATTTCCGATCGGGAAGGTCGCGGAAGCGCCCGAGCGCTGACGGAATAATATCATTGTTTCTTTCTTTTATCTAATAAAAACATTGACAAACTGTTTCCCCCCAACAAAAAAAAAACATCATTTTCACAAAACAAACTGATGTGTGTATTATTTACTCCTCTCCAGGAGTTAGGCACAAGGCCAGTTTTATCCTACTCCCACAAGTAAGATGTGACCCAAGGTCGGGTCGGAAAGTGGGGGTTGAAAAGCCAGCGCCCGAAAGATGAGCACTCTGACCATCAAAAATTGCCTGGGCAGCCCCGTCGGCATTCCCCGGTAGGGGCGCCTCAGGCAGTAAGCAATAAACTTACTCCTCCCCAAAGAGGGGAGGCGAAGCCTGGGAGGGTGGACCTCCTAGAACTGCACAGGACAGACCCATAGACCGGCGTAAATCAAGCCCCGAAGGCCAAGACAATACCAGTCCATGGGGTGTAGTATCCATCGGAACAGATACTACACTTTGATCTTAGCCAAAAGGCCAAGAGCTGGAGTGTGTGTATTTTGTTCTTTGAATTTATTCGTCTTATATTAGCGTCTGCCTGTCTTCCAGTTAGAGCTTGGCAGTTTGAATGCAGGGTTTGGCTATCACTAAGAACGGGAGCCCTAATCCTAATAGGAATCCTAACCTAAACCTTAACCCTAACTCTAAACCCTAAAGCTAACCCTAACCCTTAAACCTAAACCTAACCTATTTTTCCCTTTCTTTGAAAAAACAACAGCAAAACAAATAAAAAACAAAACATTGACAAAATTACCCCAAAAAATGTGTTTTCTTTCTACACATTTGATTGAAAATGATTCATTTGACCCCTCTCCCACTCTACAGTTTGTTCGGTTTTTATCTTTTTATCTATGTATTTTTTCTTTGAATTTATTCGTCTTATATTATCGCCTGCAAGTCTTCCATTAACGCTTGGCGTTTTCGTCTCGGCAACTCTCGGGCGCTTCCGTGACCTGCCCGATCGTTGCCGACGCGAAGTCACAGAAATCAGGCGCGTCATCTGTAACAGCACCGAAATCTCAAATCCTAGTATTTGGGATTTTCCTTGTTTTCGAACGTTTGATGATTTAATAAAATTTGTAATTATTTCGAACTTTTATTTACATCATTCTTTTTCTTAATGTATTGCTCTATCCAGTATATTGAGCTTTTCATTATCACGATAGGTCATTATTTAAGGATACAACATTCATCTTTACATGTTCATTCATTGTTACATATATATATATATATATATATATATATATATATATATATATATATATATATATATATATATATAAATATATATATATATATATATATATATATATATATATATAATCTATCTTCAGAATCCAACGCGAAGGATAAGTTTTTGAGTAAATAAACAGGAACTAAAGTTTCAACGCAGAACATGCCGCATACATTAATAAAATACACGATCCTTTCTCCAATCTAATCACAATTGGTAAAAATAAACGTTAAACTATTCCTGATTTGTCTAGATGAATTCAACCATGAATGTCCAACCGACATTGTTATTCCTGTTCAGTGATATGGAGGGGCATTTTTGGTGATCGGAACTGTAATTGAATGGGTTTTACACTAACCGGACCGTAACACCCCAGAATTTTATCTGTGGGGTATCTTAAGGATTATGTCTATCAAAACAATCTCCACACGATTTCTGAACTGAAGACGGCCATAATAACCCAAATCAGGGTAGAGCCAAGAAAGGGGGGGTCAGAATTAAGTACAATTTTGCCCGTTGTATCCATGTGTGTTTATCATTGAACGACGATAAAACAAAGAATGTTGGATATTCCTTACTGAAACTTGGTGGGCATTCCAGGCATATAAATGGAGTTGATTTCTTCCAAATATGGTTTGATTGCTGAAAGGATTGTGAATTTTATTAACGATTCAATGTTGACAGTATATAGATTATATAATCGAAATTTTCTTTAAAATTAAAACATATTTTATCAGGTTTTTCTGAATAATATCTTTAGATAATTTGCACGGTATTATCTGAGATGGGTAGCCTCGGGTCATCATGGTTAATCAATATATGTTTCGCATTGTGTAGTTCTTGGCACGCTATTCACAACGGAGGTTCTCCATGTTTTAGTCTATGCGAATGGGCTATGTGTGTAATGGCCAGTTTTGAAGTGCAATAACAAACGCACACTACTTAAAATAGATGTACGCTTGGTTAAAATATTTCGATTTTTATTTTATTCTATTTCCTTGTTTCCACTCCGCTAAAATTGTGATCTAACTTTAGAAGAAGAATTCTACAGACAAATGTCCGTGTATAATCACGTAATTCATTCGTTGCTCTTAGCATATTTGTTCTTCGAGTTCTGACTTTTATTTCTTCATTTTTTTTATGTCCGTCTTAGTCAGCTCTACCTTTTACTAGACAATTTTAGTCATTCTTCCTATTTTATATTTGTTTCTAGAATTACTTCTTTATTTAACTATTTTTTGTTTTGATTTTGTTTTCTTGATGAAAAAAATAATGCAAACATTGTTAGACGTCCATTAACTATGTTATATGCAATGAAATATAACCTGTATAATAATACGCCGAGACACTTCACGTTCGTACGTATGTTATCACCTTTCACACATATTAAAAAAATGAGATCGTTCGATCAGAAAAGATGCTGGTTGGTGACTAATTTGATGTCGCTAAAGTTAACAATTCCGACTTTACCGATTTTAAAATGAATTGTTTCGAAATCAAATTATGTCGTGCCGTCGACTATAACGGAATGATTTTAAATAAATATATTTCAAAAAGAGACATTCGTTTTATTGATTTGAAGAATGTAAAGCTGACCATTATTTTTGTGGTAATAAGACAGAAAATATATATTATTTAAGAAAAATGTGATTGCTACAATTTTTAATACATAAATAAAGACGAGAAATATTTGTCTTGTTTATTTAAAAACTATTTATGTAACAATGACAATTATTTTTACGACCGTTTTTCCTAACGGTATTGACCTTAACAAACATTTATTATTTCAAAAGGAATATCATTATTGATAGTAAATGACACAGATTGATATAGAAAGCACCGTGGAATGTTTACTAAGTCCCGTTAATGAAATAATATGCTCGTATCTAAAACTTTGTACAATATTTGGTGAGGCATGAATATATAATAACGTTCTACCAATGAGCTGATAGATAATACGTTTGGTATTTTGTTGAAAATTTTCTCATTTCCTAATTTACCATTTAGATCGACATCAATGTTGTGTAACTGATAGCATCAAGGGTCTCGGATATTGCAATAATGTGCCACTTCTTTGGGGCAATTCAGCTAATACTGATCAAATACAAGTTTCCAATGCGATGGCAAACTACATGGGTTAAGATTACTTTATTAACTCGGCCCAAGTTAAGTCAAAGTTCTTTTGGACTCGTGTTTATTGGATAGTTTTAATGTATATGTGTTTGCATGTAATCAGGATTACACCAAACTACTGATCACAAGTATTGTTGATAAGGTAACATATAATTCAGAAAACCCTACTAAATGTTGTTGCATAACGGTGAAAATCCAAAAGTATTAACGACAGCAATCGAAAGACTCTACCTATTTTTAAAAAATAAAGAGAAAAACTACAGTAGCACTCGGTAGAGAGCAGACTTCCACCAAGCTTCAATACGAAAAACAAAAACTATTAAATTAGGAAAACGTGTATTACCTGGTGAGTTTAAATGGCGATAAATATTCTGTGTTTCACGAGAGAAGAGTTAGACAAATGGTTGGTTTTTAATGTGGGGAAAATCCAGCTCCCGAAAAAATGTGGCACCCTTGATTGGGGCAAAGATTAAAATTACTTCAGTCTAGACGGATTCCTTCTTCACTGACCTAGAACTAAAAAGATGAAGTGTACTATCAGTACAGATACTACACTTTGCTTCTACCTATTAATAGAAAATGGTGCTTGTTGTGTAGAGATAAACCCGCCTCATAACCACTATAAACTATTACGAAATTATATAAATAGGTTGTATATGTTTATTCAGAAAATAAAAAAAAAACATAGTTGATTTTCAACATTGAAATCTTAATGTAGTTATTACTATATAACTATCGGACTACGATACAACAGCTTAGCGACGCGTGATGTACTATTGACCTGCGTGGTATTAACTAAATTGCGAACAAAGATGAAAAGGAAGTTCACCAAGGTAAACAAAAGCATGGAAGTTTTTCTTATAATGTTTGAAACAACAAGAATCACTGTGTAGTCAACACACGAAAAGACTCGAGATAACCATCAATATTACATGAATAAACTTGAACAAAAGCATTGTTGTCATGGATGCGGATAAATACGTTTATGTAAAAAGTGGCCATTTAGAAAATAAGGAGTGTGATAATTGTGACGATATTTTATGGGATTGTGAAGTTTTTGTCGGGTAAATTTGACTATTGAGTCAATCTTGTGCTTTCCATGTGTTTCTGTATTGCTTGAGATCCAGCAAAGTATAACCTTTTTATTATGGCTTATAGTTTAATTTGTTTAGTATTTTTATAATTAGAGGATTGTCTACACATTTATTTTTAATAGCTAGTAAAACTGAGTGGGGATGAGTCTGCTGAACAAGTCCTACGATGGGGTGTTGTTGCCACGTGCGGATGGGGTGCTGCTTAGAGCACCTTTTCCTGCCTCCAGTGGAGGATCTCCGCTGAGCTTTAATCTATGGTCCCTCTGTAAAACATTCACACCAAAATCTCTTCTAGCTACAACCACTGTCAATAATTTCACTTCCCCCTCTCTTTCGCTCTCTCTTCTCTCTCTCTCTCTCTCTCTCTCTCTCTCTCTCTCTCTATATATATATATATATATATATATATATATATATATATATATATATATATATCTTCTTATCTTTAATGCGTGTCCGCGCATCTTTCCCTAAAAAACTTCGACATTTGAACTATTACCGAATCAACACCTTACGGATTCTACCTTCTACTAGCGATAAACATGTCGCTATGAAAAAAAAATGTCTTGTACCCCTGACGAAGACGTATTACGTCGAAAATTTGGGACTACTTTAAATAAATTACTATTTATTTTTACAAAAATGCATTCTTAGGCTTCAAACATCTTTCTTATATACATATATATATATATATATATATATATATATATATATATATATATATATATATATATATATATATATATATATATATATATATATATATAGATAGATATATATAGATAGATATATATATATATATAGAGAGAGAGAGAGATAGATGAAAGATGAGAATAAAAAATTGTAAAGATACAATATTTATTAGAACATCAAAAGTTCAGGAAGCTCCTTGCTCTGAACTTTTGAAAGGATATGAAGCTCTTTGCTCTGAACTTTTGATGTTCTAATAAATATTGTATCTTTAAAAATGTTTATTCTCATCTTTCATCTATAGAATTAATTGCTCTATTCAATATATTGAGCTTTATATTATCACGATAGATCATTATAAAACGATAATTCAATTATCTTTAATTCAACATTTATATATATATATATATATATATATATATATATATATATATATATATATATAGTGTGTGTGTGTGCACAGTTGAATGGTTTCAATGGGAATCTGAGTAAGAGCTCAATGTACTTGTTAAAAGAGCAGGAATACATTTAAAGGAAATAAACCAAACACACATTAAGGCTGTCCGCATTATAAATTATATATATATATATATATATATATATATATATATATATATAT
Source organism: Sepiola atlantica (assembly GCA_963556195.1). Lineage (NCBI taxonomy): Eukaryota > Metazoa > Mollusca > Cephalopoda > Sepiida > Sepiolidae > Sepiola > Sepiola atlantica. The sequence continues at coordinate 68,165,349 of OY744517.1, read as the reverse complement.
ATATATATATATATATATATATATATATATTTATAAAACTAAACGAAATTTCCATGAGCAAAGTTTTATTTCCGAGAACTACCTGCCGTTGAAACACAATAACGCGGGACTGCTTCCCAGCTAACTACAACATGGTCGTTTTAATGTCAAATGTAAACAAATTCTTATTGAGCCGTCCTCTTACATTATAAAATTCTGCTAAACTTCCACCATCATTACCAGTCATGACGGTGTTATCTTGCCGTCCACCTGGCACTCATTAGCCCTTATCCTCGAGTGGTGTTTGGGTCTTGATAAATGGTTATTCTTAAGTAAAATAAAAAGCAAATTTGAGTTCTATATCTATTGCAGATGTTTCGTCGGTGAATATGAAGGCTTGTTTTGGAAAGCATTTTCTAACAAATCCATTTATTTTGCTGTTATGTGGTCATCTGTTTAATTGCGAATGTAGAAAAGGTGTTTTCTTAAATTTTGTAAAGTTTCTCTTTGTGACAATCTAACGGGACCCAGCAAAGAATATCGAAAGATCGGAACACAAGTATATATTGTCAGGCCGACGTAAGGTACGTCAAAAGACAAAATCATAGTCGTCAATTCTGAATGCACTAAAAGATGATTGTTTTCGCGATTAGTTTTTTTCTGTTTTCGAGCTGTAGCAACAGCACTATAGATGTCCGGAGCTTAGAGGTCAGCCGCTGTCACCAGCCGTTATTGTTCTGAGGTGTGGTGGGTTCACGCAACCGAGAAACCCTGGCATTAACGAATGACGTCATAGTAAACTGATGAAAAGCAGTAGAGTTACATCCTGGCCGATCATTGGAGAGGAAGGTATGAAGGTGAGTAGAGATTAGTGAGTTTTTGTGGATTAAGAATTACTTCCGGTTGTTCAAGTATTCCGGGAAAACAGCTTAGTTATATTGTATTATGCATGTTTATACGTGAGATTAATGCTTATTTGAGTATTAGTAAAGCTGTTTTATTGTCCGTTTATATTGAATAAAGGTTTGTATTTTGAGTTGAGAATACAATCTTAGCATGGATTTGTGAGTCGAGATTTTAATTTAATACAATATTTTAAAATTATTTTTCCAAATCTGAGTTATATGGAGAGTTCTTGGCATTTTGGCTAAGATCAAAGTGTAGTATATATTCTGGTTCTACACTTCATCTCTTTTGTCTTCGTCGATGAAAGAGAAATTTTTATTTGGGTTTCACTCCAGATTATTCTTGGATTTGCCCCACATTTAAAACTGACATTGTGTCTAACTCTTCACGCGTGGGTAGGCAAGTAAATAGGGACCCCTGAAAGCCCCTAATCCGTTGTTGCGGATACAGATTTAATCTAATATATATTCCATGTTTTAATAACATGGAACCGAAAGTTTACGAAACGCGTTTACTGCAAATAAGCAAGTATTTCCGGTAAGAAATAATGCAAAAGTTTCAAACTTTCAGAGTTTTTTTACCTAACCATTTTTTTTCTATCAAAAATATAAAATATGGGCCTTTTTTCGAAACCATTATTGCACGAGCCGCCATTAATGTTCGCTATGAAAAATAAAAATAATATTCTAAAACTAATATTAATAAATGTCCCCTGTCTTCGTTGATGAATGAGTATGTATATTAAATTCTCGATTTTATATATTCTACTGATGCCCAAAGAATATTCTGTTTCCGTATACATATCTATGTATATTTTTTATTACTTTTTTGTCAAGATTTAGAAATGGGAATATCATGATATAACTATAGATATGTTTTTGTTAACATTTATATATACACGTTTTTTTATATACAATAATGTGTGCAAAATATTTCAGTTCGGCAATAATTATATATATATATATATATATATATATATATATATATATATATATATATATATATATATATATATATATATATATGTGTGTGTGTGCATATGTATATTAGTTATAATAGTTTTTATTTATACAAACATTTTAGCTACACATTTGCAGACATATTTCGGTCCTAGCTGGAAATCAATTCGCATCCACTTCTAACAGCAGTCTAAGGACTTCTAGCTGACCGAAATATGTTTGCAGATATGTAGCCAATGAATGCTAGCATAAATAAAAAGTTTCATACCGAATATACAGCTGTATTTATTATTGAGCAATTTTAAATAAACAGAGTAAGGATTCATTGGAGTATACCCTGTGTGACATAAACGTACATTGATAATATATATATACATATATACATTCTAGTAGCGTGTCTTTATTTTGAAAATATAATTTCTTGATCGACCGTTTCGTTAACACTTAGACAGCCAAAATACAGAGTTATATATCCTCGTTTTTCTATGAGTGTAATTCATAAAAAAGAAGGTAAAAAAAACATGTCTAAAACATCAGTTAATATGGTAAAAAATAATAATAAAACTCACATCATCTGAGCATTTATATATCTAGGTTACATTAGAAATATAATATTCCGTTTATTTTCATAAACACCACATTTAATAATCTACAAGGCCAACAATAAAATTATACAAACCTAAAGTATGCAAAGCAAATTTGATTGTAAATAAACTAATATGAGTTAAAAAGAGTGGAAAATAAATAAACAAAATAAATAAAAACAGAAAATTAAAATACGAAATAGGCAAAGAAAAGAAAAGGTTTAAAAAATACGATAAGATTCTGTATTATTTATTCAAAATAAAATGGAATCCTTTATCCGGTTCAAGATCTCTTAAGAAAGTCAAAGGGATTTTCACTATCAGGCTTAGATTTACTTCTTATGCCATACACATTTACATAGATAAAAAACAATAGTATAATCGAAAAATAAAATATATGTGTTCTATAAAGAACACATATATTTTATTTTTCGATTATGCTGTTGTCTTTTATCTACTTTACATTTCCACCTACAAGACGGGATACTTCATTCAGTTACACTCACTGGGGTGGTGATTGGCTTTCCGTAGACTTTTTTCTACATCCTCGATTAACGAAATAACTGATTAGCAGATTCGCATTGAACACTCGTTAACTGTTGCTTCCATTATTGATAATTTACACGCTTCATTTCTTTTCATTAAATTCTTTTAGCATTTTTTAAAATTATATGATTATGTAAACAAATTGATTTCCGGGTCACACCGATTAGATTAAGTTACTTTTTTTACTTCTTATTTTTCCTCTTCAACTATCTAAGCTTTCTATGGAATATTGGAATAACGGTTTTGCTGAATAGCATAATTCACACATATTTTCAAACACTATGTTGCCGTTTAAGACAATTATACTCGCTGTAATTATTCATTAATAATTCATCTAAACACAATTCTATTTTCTTTTGTTCTTTCTTTTACTATATATATATATATATATATATATATATATATATATATATATATATAAAGTGAGGTATATGTATATGTTTATACATATATTTCTATGTATAGTATTCACTCCTAAACCAATGAACCGATCATTATGAATTATACGATATATATTCTAGGCAACACGGTGCGTAAGTAGGCACACGATTTGTTGTAAACTTTATTATTCTTAAATTAGTACCCTCCCTCAAAAAATATATATTTTAAAATAAGCGAGATACAAAATATTTAATAGATGAAAGAATTACTTTACATCAGATTTTAAGTTATATAACGTAATAATATTTTAACCGTACTATTTCGCGCGCGTGATCGCCAATGGCATATATATGTAGGTTACCTCCTAAACTAATGAACTAATCATAATGAATTATGGGATACGTATTCTAGACAACACGGTGAGTAAAGTTGTTTGAAAATAATTAAAATACACCCAGAACAAATCCCTTATTACCTCTTATTTTACCAACAGACAGCAACCAAAAGAAATTCTCACAGACAGACCATTAGAAAAAAGAATTTGCATATGCAAAGACATCGTAAATATATTTTACGGCTAATTTCCACTGTCAATATCTATGTCGGCAAATATTGAAATTTATTGCTTTCAGAAATGGTTTTAAAGTAAACACATTTTATAAAAAGCTAAAATATATATAATCAAATATTACAAAACTAGATAACGTACTCGTCTCTGTCAAGTGCGTGCTGTGTTCCTGACCGTCTAGACTCATTTTGAATGTTAAACGTTCACGTATCATTGTTCTTTTGTTATATGTTGTAGTTTGAGATATATTATTTTATTTCGTCAGGTACTATGTTGATCTAAACATCTATAACATTATAAATAAATAAATATTACGCTTTTATTATTTAATAATCGAGCACTCTATTGGATTGCTTTCTACCAAACAAAACCAAGATGTATATATATATATATATATATATATATATATATATATATATATATATCGCACACATACATACACACATATATATATATCTATCGCACATACACATACACGCACATATATATATATATATATATATATATATATATATATATATATATATATATATATAGAAAGAGAGAGAGAAATAAAGAGAGAGAAAGAGAGTTTGAATTACCTACTGGAGAGTTTGAATTACCTACTAGACACCATCCTCGAGTGTCTTCGGCCGCTCTGTATATGAGTTTGTCAGGACAACCTGACATGAGAATACTTCACTGTACCAGTAAACCCTGACGAAACATTTAATATAATATTCAGAGCCCAACTAAGATCTCATCAACGCGGCTATACACTAACTAATACGAGGAAAGATGCACCTACTCCAAGTAATGTTACTTCAAGTAATAACATTTAGCTGAATACTCAACCAGACTAGATGATTTCTGTTCCTGGAATCCGGTAAGAGTAAGAGACCACAAAATTATAGGCTATACTCCATATAAGTAGTAGCAAAAACTTTTCCCACTAATATTCTTCTACTAATACCCTCCCCATCTACACTGAGAACTAATAAACAACAGATACTTTTTAAAAACGTACACCTTATTCTTTACTGTTTATATGCCATTAATTTAATACATGATAAAATACGTTCCGCACAAATTTAATCGACGCTCCCTCACTTTCCGCTGATTGTTGATAATATCGGATTACGTAATTTCTGCCTATTACGAACAGAGTTTTCTTCAATCCGGTTTATATGGAATAGATTAAACAAACATATTAACTTATATTTTTCCCCGATTCAAAATAGCTGCTACAATCTCTTCACCTAATCGACTTTACCAATTTTCCTTATCACTCTCCGTTTGCTTCAGGTAATCCAACATTTGTGTTTTCCTTTTCACGTTAGGCATTCATCTTTTTTTATTGTTTTATTGGGGGCGGGGGTGAACGTAAGACGTTTCGAAAAAAAGTTTTTACATTTTCACAGCCAATAAACATTACAAAGATTACAAAAACACATAAACAGAAACACCTCCTAATACATATTACGCGATTACTATTCCGTTATTCCGTATTTATAATATTATTATGTTACGGAATAACGGAATATATTAAAACAAACACAAGGGCAAAACCACTTCTTAATTATATAAAATTAAAAATAAACATAATATAATAAGAATACTTTTATTTAAAACAAGTAATACATGCTTAATTGTTACATAAAACATAAACATAACATCATAAGAATATTTGAATTTAAGACAATCTCATTACGGTTTCAAGATCGCTAGAATTGTTTTCGTTTTGTTATTCATCACACAATATACATTAATCTTACGTGCATAATATAGCATGTATTTTCGTTACACGTGACCCAATTTCTTTCAATTAATACACTAACAGAACATTGCAATTGTTTTTTTCACTTAATATTCCTACATACTAACGTTACTATTTTGAAACCCATTCTTAACAGAGGGAGTTTAGTTAACTATTCTGTACTTTCATTTATCAATTTAATAAACTACAGATACTCTAACAATTTATTTTTACTAGCAAATCCTCTCAATGCTCAGTCAGTGACGGTTAAATCCTTATCGGCTTCGGTAATTTTTCATTGAAGGGGCTGGACTTTTATCGATTAGTTTTTCCTGCAAATAATATTACAATATGCTTAACTATGAACAATCATAAGACATAATCACATATGAATTTGTAAACATCGATAATTGAAAATTATATACTTTTATTTAAACAGAATCGTTTTACTTACAAATAAAGGCTACGAAATAAAAAGAAAACACAAAAAAACATCGATCTCTGACTTTAAACACCTTATTACGAAAATAAGTTGACAAATAATGCTATTCTATTGTAATAAATAAAAAACCTAAATAATAAGATTAATCATAAAAGAATAAGGATAAAATAAACAAATAAACTTACGTTTTCTTTATTCCCCAAAACATTAAAAAATTGTTACTTCTACAGAATTTGAACCGAACTGTTCATTTCTTTGTTAAATTTTTATATCGATTCTGTTACAAACTATACAAATCAAGAATCGATATATAACAATTATTATACGTTTTATTTATTTACAAAACAAACAAAACAACTTAGTACTTCTACGCAATTTCAAGCAGACGGTCTCTTTTTTTTTAAGGGTTCGATTTTTTTGGAAACAATCCCTACTGTTGTTTACTGCGCCACCCCCTACCCACACCCGATCATACATACTAACGTTACAATTCAGAACTCATTCTTAACATGGGAGGGGAAGCTTAGTTAACTATTCTGTACATTCACCTAGCAATTTAATAAACCAAAGATACCGTCGCAATATTCTTCGCCAAAAAAATTACAAACAATATTAGAATTTCATGAATAAATCAATACATTGGGTGCTTTTAGGAATATGTTGTAAACTAGCAACAAGAAATAATAAACAATGGACAGCAGTAGGCACCGAGTTGTCATTTTTCAGTCACGTGACTCATATCCTGGCCAATAGTGGAGGATAGTGGCGGATACAAAAAAAATGACCGAAAAGAACAATAATGTATTTATGGGAGGTTCATAAAAATGAGTAAACTATTGTATTTCTTAAAACATTACATGCAGACGATGCTAATAGAAGTAATGACTTAAAAGTGGTTGTACATGCTGATAAAACTTCTACATGAGAATATGAACGACGTTTCAATGTTCCTGGGGCACGTCAAGTTTCTGTTGTAATAGTTGGTCAGGAGTTTCATCATCGGGGCATCATTTTGCATCTTCGAAACAAACAACTTCAGCGCATCTTTGAAACAAATCGAGCATGTGATGCTTTACAGTACCCGATCATTCATTGGGCAGGTCAAGAAGGTCAACAAGACCAAGTAGAGAATCATTTCACTGTTTAGAAAACAAATGCTCATACTACTCAATTATTAGTAGGAAAAAAGATGTCTTGTAATGATTTCTATGCGTGCATGATTATGGTCTGTGAAAAAGGTTTAAAATGCCGCTTAAATATAGGAAGCTATTCCAACAGTGCATAGTTGATATGTATGCCACAATAGAGCATGAGAAGCTAGTATTTACATCCCTCCCACCGCAGGAATATGTGACACAAGGTCGGAAGGTGGGTTTGAAGGAAAAGCCAGTGCCGAAGCACTCTAGCCTTCAAAAAATGCCTGGACAGCCCCGTCGGCATTCCTCGGTAGGGGCGCCTCATGCGATTAGCAATAAACTGAAAGAGAGAAGGTAAAGCCTGGGAGGGTGGACCTCCTAAAGCTGAACAAAACCATACCTCAGTCCGACAGAAAAAAATCCACCTAGCTCAAATGGACTCAAATCTGTCGGGCTGATTGTCGAGGACGCATCTTCGACGCGGTTAGAAAGCTTTGATCTTGGCCAACGGAGCTAAGTTGCTGATTACATTCACTTGATGGACTCACTAAGTATTGATGACAATACTGAAAATGTTGGCCAACTGACAATCCTACCAGCAGCATTTACTAGGAGGACCTCGCTATATGCATGAACGCACGCAAGATCCGATGGTGTATGTGAGAAAATATGAAACTGCGGATTTTTTTATAACTTTTACCTGCAATCCGAAGTAGCCTGAGATGGTGGATAGACTCCTTCCGAATCAACTACCACATGATCGTCATGACCTCATAGCAAACATTTCCTATCTAAAGCTAGGCATTCTATTCCAACTTTTACTTGCCTGAAAGTATATATATATATATATATATATATATATATAATATTTGTTTTTATTTATTATCTATGTACGTATACGTTTCGTTCCTTATAATCGGAACTCATCAGGATAGAGATATAACTATTCGCTACTGGTCATGTGATTCGAAACCTCGGATTCCGATTATTTTACAATTCAAATCCCGACATCTAGAACCACTGGGCCACCGTTGAATAGCGAATAAACAGTGTTAATTTAACACTTTATCCGGAGGCTTGACGTCATAAGAACGTTCAACTTAATGAAAGGAACGATGCATTTATAGCTAGCGACATCATACTGTGTAAATACTACACTTACAGTGCCCATCTAGCGGGGTTTTCTAGGAGCTACAAATAATAAATATTTGTTTTTGTTTATTATCTATGTACGTATACGTTTCGTCCTTTATAATCGGGACTCATTAGCATAGAGATACAACTATTCACTACACACGATGGACTCGATTATAGTACAAAACAATTGTGAAAAATAAGATCAACTCTCTTTTTCAGGCAAGTAATACGCGCACAGGTGCACGGTATGTCACTTGTAATACGTATTATTTCCGGGGTTAATCTTTTACTAACCAAGAGTGGATTGCCTAGTCTACACAACTATTTTAACCATAGTTGGGTAAGGAGAGATAGATTTACACCTTTCCGAAGAGTATTAATAAAACATATACCTATATATTGCTTTATTTGATGTTTTTTTAACACAATCTTAAAAGGCTTTCATTCTGTTGTGTCACAGATACCATATCACTATCTGAAGTCACTTTACACTAAGCAATCACGTGATCGGCACTACCAATCACGGTTTCGTATCTTTCGTTCATCCCTCCTTCTTTACTCTCTAACAAGCCGAACCAAATTCCATAATTACCTTTGCGGAAGTATCAATAAAATAAACTTTATCCCAGTCATTAGTCAGCGAATAAGATTGCTGTAGCATCAGCCGAATTAGAATATCTAGTCAACGTCTAATTATCGAACAATGGGCCCCGATTTAAATAATATGTTCCTTGTGTGCAAGAAACGAGACATTTAAACTCGAATTACTTAAACGTCGTCAACGTGTTATCAATCACCGTTACTGTATTGGATATTAAGGCTAACAATTTCGGATGATACACGGCTGTAAGGACGGTGACATAGTTCGCGTCATTAACAATGACATAGAAGACGCCCACACGCACGCACATGCATACACACGCATATGTACTAATAATGTACGCATCTAGACGGGTCCATGTTATGTTACTATGAATGATCGTCAGCTGTATTTACTTTTACATATTGTTTAACAGACGACTACTGAATACTCTCTTTGTTGATATTAGTATTCGTAGTAGTATTCGTATTCGTAGTAGTATTCGTAGTAGTATTCGTAGTATTCGTAGTATTCGTAGTAGTACTAGTAGTAGTAGTAGTAGTAGTAGTAGTAGTAGTAGTATTCGTAGTATTCGTAGTATTCGTAGTAGTACTAGTAGTAGTAGTAGTAGTAGTAGTAGTAGTCCTTTTTTCAGCTTGGAAGGTTATTAGGTTCGATGAGTATTCCTTGTGGATAGCGGAAAGCGGAAGAGATGGTCTGAATAACAAAACGCTTGTCGATCGCCTGTTAAAATTATTTTATGCATTTGTTAAAATTTAAAAACTGAGTTCAGAATTCTAGAAATTCAAACGTTATTTAGGTATTATTGATTGTGCTGTACACAGACGGCTGTTTCGCCGTATTCGGCTTCTTGGTGAGACTACACGTGACGAATGTTACAAGCTGAGGTTTGAAACTTGACCGTTTGGTCAGTTGTCGAGACCTAGTGTGAAATGCGCTATAAATGCGGTATATAGGGCAACGACTATATCATAGTTTACGGTATATGACCGGCAGATGAGAAACTTATCCCAATAGAGGCATGCAAATTCTTTCACCGATGATCTCAACTTCATTTTATGTTAATTTATCTCTCTATATACATATATATATATATATATATATATATATATTGTGTGTATTTAGGCAGCATTTTTTCATTAAGGCATGTTTTATTAAAGACGACAGAAATCTTCTGTTTAGTGATTCCTTTTTTTATTTTTTCCATTCGTCGAATGATCTTTTTGACGTGTAGATGGAATGAATTGATGAAGGATCCATGTGTTTGACTAACGTTTTCGATTCTCTCCGGAATCATCTTCAGGTCTTTTTTGGCAAAAAATGAATAAAAAGCGAGTGAAAGAATGGAATTTCTTAAAAAATACGCCGGCAAACCGTTAGCGTAAAATACGGACGTCTACATTTTAAAATGTGACAATTGAAACAGTTCTTCGTTTTTTTTTATTAATTTTATTTATTATTCTTATTATTTTAATTTAAAATAATGGCTGATTTAATTTTGTCTCGTCTAATAATTATGGAGAAGGAAAATGGGGGAGATAGGCAGTAAGTAATTTTAATAAGATGTCCCTATTTTTTTAATTGAATTAGGCAACACCGGTTGATATCACTGAACTAGACTAAGCATTTTAAAATAGTTTTACTTGTCTCGTATGAAATGTTATTGATTTTAGGTTGCTGCGTTTTTATGTATACGGCTTCAAGTATTTTTAATTTTTTTAAATTAGTTTCGGAATGTATTATTTTTGTGTTCATTACTAATATCTGTCTCAACTCAGATGTAGGGCAGTTGTGCGTTTGTAGGTGTTTGTATATTGTATACCTCGCAAACACTAGTTCAATATACAAACACCTACAAACGCACAACTGCCCTACATCTGAGTTGAGACAGATATTAGTAATGAACACAAAAATAATACATTCCGAAACTAATTTTAAAAAATTAAAAATACTTGAAGCCGTATACATAAAAACGCAGCAACCTAAAATCAATAACATTTCATACGAGACAAGTAAAACTATTTTAAAATGCTTAGTCTAGTTCAGTGATATCAACCGGTGTTGCCTAATTCAATTAAAAAAATAGGGACATCTTATTAAAATTACTTACTGCCTATCTCCCCCATTTTCCTTCTCCATAATTATTAGACGAGACAAAATTAAATCAGCCATTATTTTAAATTAAAATAATAAGAATAATAAATAAAATTAATAAAAAAAAACGAAGAACTGTTTCAATTGTCACATTTTAAAATGTAGACGTCCGTATTTTACGCTAACGGTTTGCCGGCGTATTTTTTAAGAAATTCCATTCTTTCACTCGCTTTTTATTCATTTTTTGCCATAAAAGACCTGAAGATGATTCCGGAGAGAATCGAAAACGTTAGTCAAACACATGGATCCTTCATCAATTCATTCCATCTACACGTCAAAAAGATCATTCGACGAATGGAAAAAATAAAAAAAGGAATCACTAAACAGAAGATTTCTGTCGTCTTTAATAAAACATGCCTTAATATATATATATATATATATATATATATATATATATATATATATATATCTTTCTTTCTGTAACTGTTTCCGTGACTCTCTTTTTCCTCTCTGTAACTCTCTCTCACTTACTCCTCTGTCTCTCGCTCTCTCTCTCTCTCTCTCTCTCTCTCTCTATATATATATATATATATATATATATATATATATATATGTATATATATATATGTATATATATGATTCTCTGTCTCTGTCTCTGTCTCTGTCTCTGTCTCTGTCTCTCTCTCTCTCTCTCTCTCTCTGTAATTCTCTATTTCTGTGAATCTCTGTTTGACTCTCTATCTCTCTCTCTTTAACTTTTTCTGTGACTCTCTTTTTCCTCTCTGTGACACTCTTTCTCACTTACTCTCTCTCTCTCTCTCTCTCTCTCTCTGTGATTCTCTTTCTGTGAATCTCTGCTTGACTCTCTCTCTCTCTCTCCCTGTAACTGTCTCTCTCTTTCTCTCTGAATCTCTGTGTGACTTCTCTCTCTCTTTTATCTCCCCTGTCTCTATGACTCTCTCTCTATCTCTCTCTCACACACACACACACACGTATGCATGCGTTTTCTTTTACTCATCTGTCTTTCCCCCTCCTCTTCTCAACAAAATTATCCTAGAACTTAAGAAGAAATCGTGAAAAGAAAAAGATGTTAAACCAAATTACAGTATTGATAAAATGTTTCGTTTCGTTTTCCAGCAGAAAATATTAAGATTTTCCAGCGATAAGAAGAAAAATACAAAACGAGCGCATGTCAAAAAAAATTGTACAAATCTTTCTAAAGTTGTTTTAGTTTAATTTGGTACTCTTTTGTTTGCTTGTTCTAAGGCATAAACAATTATTAATGAGTTGTTTGGCCATAGAGATAAAACAAATTAAAGTTTTATTTATTATTTCCCCTGTAAAATGTTTGTATTGATAAAAATAGAAATGGTAGCGTTAGTGAGTGATTACAGCGTGGCATTAGATTAAAGATGAAGAAAAACAAATGTTCATAATATGGTAAGCACTAAATTGGATAAGTCAGAAATTGAGGACGCAAATGAATTTTGTTCATCCATACATATGTATTCAGATAAAGTTATGGATGTGTATATGTTTATATATTTCTATGGATTCTACGGGATTCACTGACTGCATCTAAACTAATGGAATCACACCGCTAGTACAATTAATTGGTTTAATGAGATCGTAGAAAAAACCCATTGTGTCTTCATTTAATTCGATATAGTGGATTAGTACCCCTCAATTACAAAGGAGTTGTTTCACAAAGCTCTGGACTTCGCGAGTGTAAACACAGATATTACCAACCAAGAAATGAATATCATATATAAGTGCCGTAAGACTACTGTTTGTTTTTAATAATGAATAATGGATGTAAAAAGATTCTGATAAATTTTTTGATGTGGCGATTGGTTCACTGGATCTGCTCAGATGTTTGATTTAGTCAAACTTTTTATTTTATATAAACTTACTGAATCGATTGTGATTAATTTAAAGTATGTAGGACTATATAGGGATGATGGCCCATCTATAGTTAGAAATACCACTAACTCCAAAGCTGAAAGAATTTATAAAATTAAACACAAAACTATGACAGATTTAGGGCTAGAACCTGAAATCACAGCAGGAATTTAGATTACCAACTTCCTAGATGTTACATTCAACATTACCTATGGCACATATAAACAAGATATAAAAGAAATAGTTCTTCTAATTAAAAAAATATTTCAATAACGATAGTTATGCATACAACAACGTTCTACAAAACAGTGGTTACGTTAACTTAAGATTCAGTATTATAACAGAAATAACAGAAGAAAATATAGAAACCGGAAAATCATTAGTCATATGTTTGCTAATCTTTTAACCCGGCATTTTAATGCAAATAACCCGCTACATAAAACATTTAATAAAGATACTGTTAAATTTAGCTACAGCTGTACAAATAACTTAGATAAAAATAATAAAGAGCCATAATAGACAGGTCTTAAACCGCAACAAAAAATATATTACTTATAATAATCTATATACTAATACGATAGCGTGTGTGTTCGTGGTTCACGCTTCCGGCAAAAGCTCTGCGCATGCGTGCCGCACCTAGATTTTGAACAACATTCAACTCGCCTAATTTTCGAAACATTTTCAAGTATTTCCCTTTGGCGCAACGGTTAGCGACGTAGTATTTTTGACTTCGGCCCGACTGGTTTATAGTTCGATCCCAACCAACCTCTAAGATTTGTTTCTACATGTATTATGTATTCAGATAAAGTTATGGATGTGTATATGTTTATATATTTCTATCTACGGGATTCACTGACTGCATCTAAACTAATGGAATCACACCACTAGTACAATTAATTGGTTTAATGAGATCGTAGAAAAAACCCATTGTGTCTTCATTTAATTCGATATAGTGGATTAGTACCCCTCAATTACAAAGGAGTTGTTTCACAAGGCTCTGGACTTCGCGAGTGTAAACACAGATATTACCAACCAAGAAATGAATATCATATATAAGTGCCGTAAGACTACTGTTTGTTTTTAATAATGAATAATGGATGTAAAAAGATTCTGATAAATCTTTTGATGTGGCGATTGGTTCACTGGATCTGCTCAGATGTTTGATTTAGTCAAACTTTTTATTTTATATAAACTTACTGAATCGATTGTGATTAATTTAAAGTATGTAGGACTATATAGGGATGATGGCCCATCTATAGTTAGAAATACCACTAACTCCAAAGCTGAAAGAATTTATAAAATTAAACACAAAATTATGACAGATTTAGGGCTAGAACCTGAAATCACAGCAGGAATTTAGATTACCAACTTCCTAGATGTTACATTCAACATTACCTGTGGCACATATAAACAAGATATGAAAGAAATAGTTCTTCTAATTAAAAAAATATTTCAATAACGATAGTTATGCATACAACAACGTTCTACAAAACAGTGGTTACGTTAACTTAAGATTCAGTATTATAACAGAAATAACAGAAGAAAAAATAGAAACCGGAAAATCATTAGTCATATGTTTGCTAATCTTTTAACCCGGCATTTTAATGCAAATAACCCGCTACATAAAACATTTAATAAAGATACTGTTAAATTTAGCTATAGCTGTACAAATAACTTAGATAAAAATAATTAAGAGCCATTATAGACAGGTCTTAAACCGCAACAAAAAATATATTACTTATAATAATCTATATATTAATACGATAGCGTGTGTGTTCGTGGTTCAGGCTTCCGGCAAAAGCTATGCGCATGCGTGCCGCACCTAGATTTTGAACAACATTCAACTCGTCTAATTTTCGAAACATGTTTAAGTATTTCCCTTTGGCGCAACGGTTAGCGACGTAGTATTTTTGACTTCGACCCGACTGGTTTATAGTTCGATTCCAACCAACCTCTAAGATTTTTTTCTACATTTCGAGGGGAAGAGGAAGAGAGGTAGGGAGGGGACGACCGGGAAGACACATATTAATACAATAGCGTGTGTGATTTTGTGTGCCATACTTACATCAAAAGCAACGACCTTCCGAATCTTTGTATGCTACTCATGAATTGGCTTGGCCTTTTGGCTAAGATCAAAGTGTAGTATCTGTTCCGATGGATACTGCATTCCATAGACTGGTATTGTCTTGGCCTTCGAGGCTTGATTTACGCCGGTCTATGGGGGGTCCTGTGCAGTTCTAGGAGGTCCCCCCTCCCACGCTTCGTCTCCCCTCTTTGGTAAGGAGTAAGTTATTGTTTATTGTTTACTACCGGGGAATGCCAACGGGGCTGCCCAGGCAATTTTTAATGGCCAGAGTGCTCACCTTCTCGAGCGCTGGCTTTTCAAACCCCACTTTCCCGACCAGACCTTGGGTCACATCTTACTTGTGGGAGTAAGATAAAACTGGCCTTGTGCCTAACTCCTGGCGAGGAGTAAATATAAATATTCATGAATTGGAGCCAAATTTAATTTAATCGAAAACATTTACAAAGTAAGGTTTAGTCGTCGAGATATTACCTTCACTAGAAATATTGTATGTAAAGAAGTTTTGTAAATTGTTTCATGTATTGTTCATTTTTTTTAAATAAATATACAAGTCCAAATCTTATCATATTTTATTCAAAGATGTATAGGTTAGGAACAAGATAATTAGTATTAAAAACATCATTTCGTGTAATTTACACCGGTCCCGCTAGTATTAATTATTACAAAATAATCAAAACGACAATAATGAATGTAATGGTAGAGATAAAAATGAATGACTGCTACAAGAAAAATGTTCAACTAAAAGTATAGTTTATTTGAGAAAATGTTTCCGGAAAATAATTCGAGCCTGCAAATTTTTTATATAAGGGGTACAGGCACGGATTTGAAACCTAGATCCAGAAAACATAAAATATATTTGAATAATCTGAATAAGAGAAAGGACACTTCATTGTCCAAGCACATATGGTCCTAAGAGAAAATAATAAAGTACCTGTAGTAAAAAGGAGTCTTTTGAAAAAAGATTCAACCCCTACACTACACAACCCTACCTGTTTTCTTTGTCTAAATGAAAAACTGGCTATTGTTAGGTTTACAGATGAAAATAAATTATTGAATTAAAGGGGTGAATTTCGTATTAACTGTAGACACTTCAAACAGTTTACCCTGTATAAATATATTAACAACCTAGGGGATTATCCATAAACTTCCATATGGAAACTGAAGTAAACTTTATGGTATGATATAACAATTACAATATTCCCAGTTAAGTATACAAACGATATTACTTTAAATCCTTTAAGAATCGTAATTAGATTTAGCTAATTAATTAGGAATTTAAATTTATAAACTGGAGTGAAAAGCGATGTAGAATTTAGTCAATCGAACTAGATTATTGTTAGCTATTAGCTAATAATTAATATATAATTATTATAATTAATATATAATTATTATATAATAACTAGACCACCCGTGACCCGTTGGGTCAGTTTGTTATATTAGCTATGGAATTCATGTATGAGCGTGACACTTGTGACATAAAGAAAATAGGGTTTTTTTACATAACAGAAGCATTTCTATGAAAGTATATTAAAATGAAAAAAGAATATAGATAGATTTCTATGAGTCGTTCTGTTTATTATAATTGTTTGTTTTTTTAATTACAGTTACTGAATTATAAGTGGTTGGTAAGGGCGATTTGAGAAAGGAAGGGGGTACAGCAAGCTTTCTCGCGTACGTAACGAAAACAGAGGGAGTAGGAGTGGTGAAATCTATGAGAGGGAAAGTGGGAGGTGGTTTCGTTCACCGACCGCTAGTATTGCTGATATTAATAATGAGTGTTGTTTTTTTGTTTGTTTGTTTTTGTTTTTTAAAAGGGAGGAGTTTTTTTGAAACTGCGACAGACTTTACGAAGTCCTCCCGTTGAATGTTTTTAGCCGTGAAGAAAACAAATAAACTATTTGATGAAATTAAATGAAATTGTTTTAAAATTTCCAGAATGAAAAATTTCATGCGTTCGTTAATCATAATAGAGAATAACGGAATTGGAATAACAGATTGAAGACGATGCTATTTACGCATGCGCAACCGGATGTTGAAAACCGGAAAGCTGAAAGCTGATTGCAAACATACAAGAACAATAGAGTTTTAGTATTATATAGATTATATGATAATAATAGTTATATGATAATTATTATAATTATTGTTAGCTATTGAGCTAGTAATTAACTTGATATTATTGATAAGATAGCTAATTATAACGTCCTGACTTATACTCTTTTTAATGCGCTAGTAAGGAGGGGTTAACTAACTTTCACATTGTACGGCTTATTTAAGTTGTATACTTTTTGTAAGTGTGACATGTTTTTTATGCATGTAAATGATCTATCTTTTTACAGAATTCTAATTAGGAGAATATTTATTTATTTAACCTTTTAAATATGAAATTAATGAGTTTTATTAACACTAAATGTATCTTCTATTGAACGGGTTTTAGTTAAACATTATTAAGATACAAATTGTTTTTAGTAAGTGTGCAATTAAAGATAGACTTTTCCTTTAACGTACATATAATTTTATACATTCAGAGGTATATTTGAATATGTAATTGAGTCAATGTAGGTGAACTATTTCAAATTGTTTCCTTATAATCTGTGTATGTAAGCAGTTAATATAAGATTAGATATTTGTGTAAGAGGTTGAATGTCTACCTACATTAAGAAAATCGGTGAATCAACTTAGCTTGCATTGAATTTGTAACGTTTAAACAGATAATGATAGTGGAAGGGAAGTTAAGGTGTTTTCATGTGTATGTTTTGACATTATGGCACGTTCAATTAGTATGGCAGCAATAGAGGTTGGTATCAGTAGGTCGGGAAATAGACACGAAACTTCCGACCTTATAAAAGTCATTTTTCTTTAATTTTATTTTTTATTTTCTTTGCTGGACAAATTCATTCTGTCTGCTTGCTTTTGAGATAATCTAATGTTCAGTTGATATTGCAGCCACGTGGGGATGTGTTGACATTGAAACGCTGGTTAACTCGCGTAGGCTGTTCTAATTTTTATTTCATAAAGCTCTACTTTGTATCGAGCACTTTTTAAAATATTGGTTCTAATTTCCTCTTATCAATATATATATATATATATATATATATATATATATATATATATATATATATATATATATATATTGTGTGTGTATTTAGGCAGAATTTGCTCATTTATGCAAACATTGTTAAAAATAACAGAATTGGTCTGTTTAATTATACATTTATTATTTTTAAAATTCTTCTGATGGTCTTTTTTGTATTAAAATTTTAAAAATTAATAAATGTCCCATAGGTTTCACATGTTTCACAAACGTTTTCGATTCTTCGTCGAATCATCCTCAGGTGTCAAAAGCAAATTAACAAAAAAGCTGGAGAAAGAAGTTTTTTTTAAGACAGCAGTGAAACGCCCAGAGAACGTTTTCGCATTGTTCCAGGAAGTCGTTGACGATTAAAATTCAGCAACGCTTGATGGCATCACAGAACAAAATCGCATTATGTTAAGCATTTTAAAATGTTACCACTGGTTTCATGTGTAATGTTATTAATTTTAGGTTGCTGTGTTTTTATGTAGATAGCGTCCAGTATTTTTTTTTTTTTTTAATTGGTTTCGGAATGTATACTTTTAGTGTTATTAAATAGAATTCATCTTAAATTAAAGGGAAGGTAGTTATGTTTTTGTAGATGTTGGTAATTTGAGAGAGAGAGAGTTTACAAGATGTATAGTAAAGCGGCGGGATAGGTTAGTGTTTGCAAAACCAATGTAGCTATTAGCGTTGTTATTATTATTATTATGGGAGTTATATTTTCCTGAGAGGCATTTAAATTAATGAATAACATTGGTTCTTTATAGTGATGTTTGGGTTGAGGAAGAGTTGTTTTTTTACTTCAAGATTTTGAGTGTTTAATTTCTTATAGTTAATAACGAGTCTAATTTTATTATTGTCAATTGAGGATATGTATCTATGTATAATAGTTGTCATGCTTTTTTTCTTATCTAAATTAAAGGGAATGCAGTTATGTTTTTGTAGATGTTGGTAATTTGAGCTAGAGTTTACAAGATACATGTTGAAGCGGCGGGATAGGGTAGTTCTTGATTTTAATACAAAAAAGACCATCAGAAAAATTGAAAGAATAAAAAAGGTATAATTAAACAGATGAATTCTGTTATTTTTAACAATGTTTGCATAAATATATATATATATATATATATATATATATATATATATATATATATATTAGTCAAACCTAGTGTTAAAGCTTAATAGATACTTATTCATAATACACAATAGAAGAAAGCAGATTCCACTGACTATACCTTTATTTTCTAGTACAGAGATTCATTTCACGTCCATTCTCTATTTGTCCAGACAATCAAGGTTTTCAAGCATATCTTGAATTTTCAAAAACAATTATTCGTCAGAAAAAAAAAGATAAAATAAAAAAACGTAAACTTACTTCAGAAAACATTCCTTTAGATCAGTGTTTTTCCCAAAATCACATGTTTATTTATTCCAAAACTAACGCCATATTTTATGTTTACCAGAGGAAACCAAAACATATTTTCTCACCCTTATCTATCATTTGTAAACGAGTCCGATTCATGCATATGTTTGCATTTAGCTATAAATTCTTGTTTTTTTATTGAATAATTTCATTTTGTTTTTGAGAAATTTAGGATTTTGTATTTTTCCCTTAAACAAATTTACAGGGTTTTTTTTTATTTATATTGCAAGGGGAACTAATTTTCCACATGATATTAGAGCTGTTGTTGTTGTTGTTGTTTTTGTTGTTCCCAATTTAATACTGTCTATATTTTTCCACCTGAATTTCATCATATGATAACTATACCTTTACTTGAAATCATTATTCATAAGCTCTGTGTATAGTTTTACTTCATTGACGATATTATCATTTACTGTTGCTGTTACATTAGCTGTTTTTTTTTTTATTAATGGATTATTATTATTCTACAATTGCATAAGTTAGTATTATTATTAACATTATCAGCATTAGCACTATTATTACTGTTACTATTATTAAGCCTTCCATGAATTATTTTTACATAAATCATACGTACTTGATTTAACTTGTTCTCGAACAATGTGCCTTTAAGTTTCGCTTACTTCTGAAAGGGCGTATAACGACATATAATGGTGGAAAAATGTATCCCTAGATGTCACAGTCTCTCACAAAAACAAATATAATTGGTCAAATCAAAATTTATCATAATTTATTACGACTTTTCTATTTTTTGTTGTTGAACAACATTATGCATACAAGGTATGATCATATATTTATTGTGGTTATTCATATTAATTGATTGCATATTTTTTATGCAGCAATAACTAAGTGTAATGATATTTTGATTGATAAGTTTATGTAGTTTATTTGTTTTGGCTAAATGTTTATCTATAATCCTAGTTAAAACATTGCCAATTGGTGTTTTTACTTCCCTATTATAAGGCAGAAAAACGAATTAATTAATACGTATGTTTAAAAACAATCAAAATTGTGCTATTTTATGGTTTTGTCGATTTCATCTGTATTGAAGCAGTTGTAGTCGCTCCATTTCCACTCCACTCAATAAGGGCAGATTCGTCAAGTCAATTTTTATGTATTTCAGAAACAGAATAATTCAAGTGCAGCATCAACATCGCAACAACATACAAATATGGTGATGGTTTAGTCATTACAATAGCATATAGGAGATGATTTTCACAATTCAAAATAACTGAATACTCTCAATTATCAGTATCATAAATGAAAATTAAAATATAAATCAATGGCAGCATTTATAATGCGAAACATCTCTCCCACGGCTAGTAGCAATGTTTATGGTTCAGCGGTTGAATACAAGTTACTGGGGTTCCGAGTTCGATTCTCATTAGGTCTAGCGAGACTGATGAGTCATAGAAACGACGAGACACGTGTGTTTGATATATATATATATATATATATATATATATATATATATATATATATATATATTAGTACTTCATGTATCCACATAAAATATTATAAGGAGATATAATTTTTTATGTGTCAGTTTTCAGTATTTACTTCAACAGTGCTCGATACGTAAGTAGAGCTAGGTAGTAAGCAATGAAAATATATATGGCAATCAAGCTACACAGAGGCTCCCGTGTTTCATCCCCGGGGGGGGGGGGGGGAATCGTCAGGCTAAATGCATGGAGTTATTTTTGTCAGGTGTTTTTATATACATGGCTTGCTAGTTAACCAATCAGATTCTTTGTTGTTCCCTCAGCCAATCGTTGGGCTTCCCTCGAACAAAAGCATTGTTGGTGACGCTCCTATTTTTGTTAACAATGGACTTTCCTATATCTTGTTTCCTTTGTTTTGTCAATACAGTGGGCGAATTTATTTTAACACGTGGTTTCTTGTATTTCTATTTTAGGTTTTAAATTTTAACTAATTCAGTTTTTTATTTATTTATTTATTTATTTTTATTTATTTATTTTATTTATTATATATCATCCTAAGGTAAATTTATTTCTGTGTAAACAGCTGTTTGCTATTTCACTTCTAGAGTTTAATAGGTTTCGGGGATCTTTAACATTTAGGATTTCGTATTTTTCATTCAGGCATAATCTACACGGGTCGTCTAAGTTTCTACATGTACTGGCCTGTCTTACTATTTTCCATTCAATTATTGGTGAGTGTCCATTTTCTTTGAGCTCTCAATAATGGTTAGCTAGTGCTGTTTTAGTTCGACGTTCTTTGTTTTTAAATGTGCTTTTATGGTCATAGTATCTGGTCTTAAAGTCTAGGGATGTCATACCCACGTAGTATTTCTTGTTATTTGGTCTTTCGTTGGCAAATATCGTTGCTTGGTATAACATATATATATATATATTAAGTAAGGATATTAACATCTTTGAAGCACGGATTAGAATGATTAAAGTGAAATATTTTGAAAATCAACAATCGTGCAATTTTAAATGAAACATTCATTTATTTAATTTTTTGCAAGCTTTCGTTGTAGAACAACCTTGTCAGGCGAGACTGTTCTATGGTTTTTTTTCTTTTCTTCTTACTCATTGTGATGGTATTACCTCCGAGGGGTCGAATCACAACACGAGCAGAAAGAGACGTCAGGTTCTTAAGACGTTAGTATAAGTGTATACCTGGCGATGTTATGCGCAGATTGGCGCTTTTTAATATCTTTGAAGCACGGATTAGAATGTATTAAAGTAAAATATTTTGAAAATCAACAATCGTCCAATTTTAAATGAAAAATTCATTTATTTAATTTTTGTTGTTGTTGTTTTTTGTTTTATATATATATATATATATATATATATATATATATATATATATATATATATATATATATGTGTGTGTGTGTGTGTGTTTATATGTGTGTGCGCGCGTGCTTGTATGTGCTAACATAATAGCGGTAGTATTTGTAGGGTATGATAACCGCTAACAATGAACACACAGACAAATACATTGCAAATGAACGCTCATGAATCCCTCTCTCTCCCTCTCTCTTTCTCTCTCTCTCTCTCTCTCTCTCTCTCTCTCATATATATATATATATATATATATATATATATATATATATATATATATATAAGTATGCGTATACCTTTTGTTATGCTTACATGTTATTCTTTCTCGCTCCAGATACGGTGCAGTTAAGCAGAAAGGAAATAAGTTATTCTGGTTTTCTTTATTTTCATTGAATTTCCAGCAGAAAAGGCAGAAATGCAGAAAGCACAACACGTCGCACATGTCATTGGAACTATTCAATTTGCTTACACGTCTCTAATTGTTTCGCGAATGAAAGACAAACAGTCTTGCTCTATGCGAAATCTTAATTTATCGTTGGTTTATTATCTTTCTTGGTGTTCCAACACAGGCTGATTTACATTAAAGAAACGAATGCGAGCAGATTAGTGAACCAATTAATCTCACTACCATAGAGGTGATCTTTTTCAATTCAATAACATTAGCTTAGCCCACACATGCACGCACACACACTAACTTAGAGTTTGAATTACCTACCTGAGAGATTGAATTACCTACTAGACACCATCCCCGATTGTCTTCGGTCTCTGTATACAAGGGTTTGTCAGGACAACCTAACATGAGGATATCTCACCCTACAAGCAAACTATAAACAAATATTCAAAATAACATAGTATTCAAAGCCCAAATAAGATCCCCTCAACACGGCTATACACTGGACGAAACGATGAATAGTTCACCTTTTCCAAGTAATGGTACCTCAAGTAACAGCACTTAGCTGGATACTCCACCAGACTAGATGAATTCTTGTCTTGGAATCCGATAAGATACAGAGACCACAAGAAAGATATACTACAAGATAGTTAGCTGGTCAATTGGGGAGAAGAAAATTAATGTTCTTCACTTCTTTACTAACTCAACGTTTGACAAGTAAATGAGAATAGTAATGAAATATTCGAATATATATGGATCTAATACAGAAATCGGGTGTTAGCTCCAGGAAAGGGGTTTCTTGATTTCTGAGAACTTCGACTTCCAATTTGCGTAAGTAATAATTTTCTCTAAAGAATAGATTTCTAGGGTTCTCGACAAGCGTGATGATAAAATATATGCAAACAGAGAGACTACATATATAACGCTTGACTTTCTTCTACTGCGATGTTTGCTAGCGCAATGGGGTTCAGGTTTTTCGCATACGACCGGCCGTACGTGTTCGAATCTTAGCTTGAATAAGCTCGCTACATCAAGCAACACTAATGACTTGTTGGCGACGAAAACAGTACTCTGTAGATGACTATATTTTATATATAAATAGATTGAGCTCTCCGGTAGAGGAAATAACAATTTCCCATTAGCCCAATGGTATGATCGTCTGTAAAAATAGATTTCTCGGGTTCACGATATAAAAAATAAAACTATATATATATAAATGGAAAGACAACGTATTCTCTATGATTTACCTTGCTAATGATTTTAACCGATTCAATTTGGATAGGCGTGATTGGAAACCCGTCGGGCTGTTGTTGTTCGTGGTGGGTTTTTTTTTTGGGGGGGGGAGTCTGAGTTATCATTTTTGCTTCTTTCATACCCATTGTACGAATTTATATTCATTATTATTTCACGGCTCCGACGAAGCATTACGGCACTGAAACGTAATTTCATTTGCGTAAGCCAGATTAAATATATATATATATATATATATATATATATATATATATATATATATATAGAGAGAGAGAGAGAGAGAGAGAGAGAGAGAGAGAGAGAGAGAGAGGGGGGGGAGGGAGAGGGGAGATATTTGATTTGAGAATATACGTTAATTTACTATATAGGAATATTATTTTACTTTATATTTTGTATATTCCAGAACTATCAAAGACAGCCTCTAAAATGCATACAGTTGCTGTGAATATAAAAGCTGAATGTAGCGATTTTGAAATAAATCTATTTTTAAAAGTCGCTTGAGATGGAAAGGTATCACGTTTATCAAAATGTAAAAGACCTTTTAGAGACACCGATTGCTTCAGAACACATGAATTTATTCGGCAAGTACATCATACCGTTGCTGCATTACCTCTCCTCTAATGGGTGTCTAATGTTTTGTATGTCGCGATCAAATAAAATATAGGTGTATTATCAAATGCAAATCAACAAATTAAATCAAACCTCGTGTCTTCAACGCTTAACAACAGGGGTCCTTCGATACTGAGGACGCTTCATCCAAGATTGCCCTTCGTCGTTCTATGATGGATACCTATACGTTAGGGTTCCTTCTTTCTCGTGTTCTCGCAGGGGTGTTGCGTAGCTCCCCTCTCAGGATAGGCCCAACGCCTTACAGATTGAATATACGAGATCATAAACGTACTTCGTTGTCGCATGCCGATCATAATCATACCGCGTATTGTGTTTTCCTCCTATGACTGGGGGCACCTGCAATTAATTGTTACATAACCACGAAAAATAGAGAAATCGATTTGAAGTTACAAGCTTTATTGACGATGTTGATGGGCCTTCTTTTGTGTCGGCGAGGGGGGGGGCGCATTCTCGAGATACTGGTCGTTGGTTTTCCTATTGTCGATTTCCAGACATCTCACACGTCCTATCGCCTACAAGCTCCCACGTGACTGACTCCTCCTACTATCTCTCTCCTAGCCAGTTGACGTAACGTCCGTTTGGGGGGGGGGGGCACAGCCGGGTCGAGATGAGCTTGAATGCACTCACTGACCCAATAACCTTTGTACGTGTCGACTTTGTCCGTAATAAAAAATCACGAGATGAATACTGGCAAACGTACCCACGTAGTATTTACCAGAATTCCATGAGTCTCAAAGACCAGCTACCTCACCAGTCTGACTTTTATTTTCTGTTTACACGTTTTCCATGTGAATTGAAATCGTCAAATACGTACTAGTTGGCGTACTCTTACTATTTAACACCATTGGTTGCAATTCTATGAGATCAACGAAGTCGATTGCAAAAGTAGAGCGTGTGTTAAAAGGAGCACTCTGAAATCTAGTTCACAAAAATATCAGATATAAGTTGTATGTGATTAGTAAAGATCATTTCACGCCTGAATAAGAACAGGGAATCACCACACAAGGCTAACAGAAAGCAAAAATGGTTGGCGGAAAATTTACATGATCACATGACCCCTAACATTTGGCATCCTGCATTCTCAGATCTCAAACTTTTGGACTACTATGTACGAAGCGTTGTTGAGAAAAAGGTTAAGGAGAACCCACACAATCCTTACAGTCTCCATAGTGAGAGTAATGTCCGAAGTCGTTATCGAAGCTGAAAGAGACTTTAATGAATAAAATTACAAAAAATATATTTATTCTTAACCGTGACAACGTTTTCAGTAAAAAGATAGTATCATCTATTTCAAGGATTCATTGTTGTGTACGTGTAAATATGTTCTCAAATAAGTTACGCATAAAGTATGGACAAGTTTTGTTCTGCAGATCGAATCTTGTTTGTTATTTTTGGTAATTTGCAATTTCTAACTATTTATTTTGGAATTTCTAAATATATAATACTGACCCAGCATACAACGTGTGATCTAATATATATATATATATATATATATATATATATATATATATATATATATATATATATGGGATATATTTAAGCAAACATTGTCAAACATAGCAGAATTGTTCTGATTTATTATACTTTTTTTTTCTAATAATCTTTTTTGTGTAAAATTTTTTTAAAGTTAATGAATGTTCCATAATTATCACTAGCACTTTCGATTTTTC
This sequence comes from Sepiola atlantica, assembly GCA_963556195.1. Classification (NCBI taxonomy): domain Eukaryota; kingdom Metazoa; phylum Mollusca; class Cephalopoda; order Sepiida; family Sepiolidae; genus Sepiola; species Sepiola atlantica. The sequence goes on along the minus strand of OY744517.1, from coordinate 68,139,048 downwards.
GTCGAATTTACTTCTGATGACAACAAATAAATGAAAAACAAGCTTGATATTAAAGAGAATTTCAAAATAAAGCAGAGAACGCCATATGTGATGTCGTTAGACGTAAAAACAACAAACCGGTGCTGTTTCTGAAGAACGTTTACAATTTAAATTCTGGGATACCAGAATTAGCGTCACAGGATAAATTGTATATACGTTAAGCATTTTAAAATGCCGTAACTCGTTTCATACGTAATGTAATTTATTACAGGTTGCTGGGTTTTAATAAAGATAGCTTCAAGTATTTTTTAATTAGTTTAACCAAGTTCTGATAAATTGCGCTAGAGTTTACCAGGTGCAGTGTGAGCCATCGGGACAGGGTAATGGTAGTAAAATAAATGTAGTTATTAGCTTTATTATTATCATCATTTTTATTAAAGTGGTTGCATTCTCATGAAGGGCATTTCAACTTATTAATAAGATTTGTTCTTTCAAATATTTTCGAGGTTGGGGAGTAGTTATGTGTGACAACTAGATTTTGGGATTTAAATTTCTTGTAGTAAATAATTAGTTTTATTTTTTTGTTTTGCCAATAAGAAATATATATCAATATACAATATTTGTATGGCTTTTTCATATAATCTAAAGTTTGATTGTATTTGATTGCAATAGTATAAGTTTGAATTATTATTCTTGATATTTTTATCATTGGTAATATTAGTTCTTAAATTTCGAATCATTAATTTAATTCGTTCATCGACGATATAACTGTGGAATTCTTTATTGATGAGTACTTTTTTATAGCTTTTTTATAGCTTGTAATTCAATAAATAGTGGGTTAGTGGGTGATATTACGTTGCACGGTTTAGTAGGTTTTTGACAATGGCTATTTTGGAGTGATGAGAGAATCTTCTTTTGTAATTTAATAAACATAAGTTTATGCTTGTTGTTTTCTATAAGTAGAAGTGTTTAAACGTATTATTATTTTTTAATTACGTTTAGTTCTACGGCGAATTAAAGAACGGAGGGTTTTTTTTTTAGGTTTTGTAGTTTGTGGATTTGACCATTATTGTCAGCTAAAATAAGAATATCATTGACATAGCGTACGTAAATGGAGGGTTTTATAGTATCATAAAATATTTTGTTTTCTAAGTTTGCCATATATATATTTATATATATATATATATATATATATATATATATATATATATTGAATAAGATTATATAACTGCTTGAAATATAAAAATGGAAATGTATTATAATTTATGATTTCACATACTTTACTTTCCATAAAACTATTTTTATTTGTCAAATGTGAAGAAATTCATTATTTTAGTTAAGAAACACAATATGTGTGTATATGTATGTATATGTATGTATATATATATATATATATATATATATATATATATATATATATATATATATATATATATATACATATATATATACATTAACAAGGATTTGTCACGCTGTAGAGCCATGAACGACGAAACGCGTCTGTTGATAATTATTTTATAAATAATATATATATATATATATATATATATATATATATATATATATATATATAATTTCGCTTCACTCTTTCAGTGCACCACCGTCAACTGCAACCCAACACTATCTACTGTTATGTAATAGTATTTTAAATGTGTCTTGCAGTCGTCCTACCGAAAAAAACAAAGAGTTCGTTTAAAAATTCAAAAGCGTTCACATGTACCAAGCCTTGTATTTGCAGCTAATATCCGGCAGCGTTTACGGTAAACGAAGCATGTGTTACTTGCTGCCGACTGCAAGCGCTTCAGTTCCTTGCAAGCATCGGAAGAGAAAAGGGGTTAAACGGTGTACAAATAACGATATGCTGATACAGAATATATAAACACAAGCATTACAAATAGAAGGGTATAATACATGAATTGTAACCCTTTATCAATACTACATAACAAGTATAGTAGGATTACGATCAATCCCACCCCTTAACTGTAGAGGTCGCTAGATGATGAAGGATTATTTACCCTTATAACATAAGATTAGCTTCTTTTGGTCGAACCGGTTGCTTTTGGAATTCCCTCCCTGCTCTCTGTTTCCCCGACCGGACTAACATGCATAATTAAATGTAATGTGAACAAACATCTTGCTTCCTAACTCCCCACCTAGGTGACCCCTATAAATCTGGTTCATATCACAGTAGCTCTTTGCGCTATATGCCTTGTTTGGGAGGGGGGCGGACAAAAGTATAAAAAGAGAAAAAAAGGAAAAACACTCTCGTTTGGAGAGTCTAGCCTACGGATCGGCAACCCTTGGCACCTGTGTCAAACGTAGCACGTCAGTTATTTATTTACGGCACATGAACTCCCGGTATCCATGACAACATTTATTATATATTCGCCACAAGAAAGGCGGGGAAATATTCCGTTTGTTTAAAGAGTCTTTCACCAATTAGTCTATAGACCCAAAGATCAAAATCACTGTAGATTTTTTATTCTGTGAACTCGGTTGGGGTGGAAGAAAAATGGTGGTAAATGAATGCCAATAGACTCGTAAACTTTATAGTTTTTTAGCAAGCATAAATGTTGCGCATTGGTTAGAATGGCAGCCATATTTAAAGATGGTCGTCAATCATTTAAATAGATCATGAGGACTTACTTAAACCAAAGTAGCACCCAAACCAATCAATATACAAAAATGTAGTTATGTAAATGTTAATCCCAATTACATTCTTCATCATTTAATATATAAATATTGGACTGTTTCAGAGTCGAGAATAATTGTAGAAAAACAAGTTGTTTTTCAGATATTTTCTTTTATACTGCTTCAATATTTTATATGTATGACTAAAAAAAATTTTTTTGTTAAATTTTGATATTTCTCATGTAAATGCACTAATATTCTACTAATATTACTAGTCAAACAAAATTGCTGTTATGTTTTTTACCTCCACCGACGAGGGTATGTTTTCGGTCAAGTTTGTTACTATGTTTATTTGTTTATTTATGTACAGCCTAGCGTTGACATCGCTTGACCAATCATCACTAAACTTGGTAAAAAGCTGATTGAATTTTGGGGTATTTAGTTCGAATGTTTAAGGCAATAGTAAAGGAAAAGTGAAAAATCACACGTTTGGCGATAACTTTGGTTTTCTTCATCGAAGAGACTAGCTACTTCGCCCAAATTGTAGCAATGCTGTCCCCCATTTTATATGAATTTGACCTTGAAAAGTTCAATCAAGGTCGACATTTTTCCGGAATTTCAACTTATTATTTTTCCTAATTTAATGCTCTTTGGTAACAGCAACAACTGTGAAAAATTTCAGCCTGATCAGATAAATAGATTTTGAGTTATCAACGTTTCCATGGTATAACGTTTGGGAATACTTTATACAATATGCTGAAGTAAGGTCCATATAATACTTTAGCCTATCCTTACGTTGTCAGGCAGAAGTATGCAGTCTCATGACTGACTTACATTCTTTTTGTGCATAGAGACACTATTTTAACCTGAGATGTATTTGTGATTTTGCGTGATTTCCATTTAGTTCCTTCACCCAAATATACAATAATTGTCATGTTGTATTCAAAATAAATTTTGCAACTATGTCTTTGAGTTTTATATTCTTCAATCTATATATTAATAAGAATTACAAGTTTTAAACAATCTTATTGACAAAAATGAAGCAATCATTTATGGCAGTTGATTGAAAGTAAAAAAGTTTAATAAATAAATAATATCATACGATATTGTTTTTGTATATAGTTTTGTTTAAGAATTATCACTAGTTATTTCACTTCATTACTATCATTGTCATTTGTCATCATCACTATCATCGTCTTTTAAAGAATCTTTGGTGCTTGTACAGAAAAGTTATCAATACCACAAAAAAACAGTATTATATACTTACGCAGCAGATTTAAATAAGTATCCTCATCAAAAAGTAGGAAAACTGATCGAGTAGAATTTTAATTAAAAATAACGATAAGTGTTATTGTATTTTGATTACTGCCTTTGATTTATTACGTGTTAATATGACAGACTGGGTTACCTCCCCCTGAATTTCGTCTTTTTCGCTCGAATCAATGGCCGACCCGATTAAACGATATAACGGGTTTTTATTTTTTTTATAACAATTCTACTCGATAGTTTTTGCTAATTTTTGGTGTACAAACCTATTTTTGCTTGATACATAAATATTTCAAATAGTTTTCCGGTTAATTTAATTGGAAGTGCGATTTTGAGCGTTTTTCATATGTACGATTCTCTGTACAAGCACCGAATTTTTTCTCGTAATTTTACAGCATGTATCTTTAGCATATTTGCACATATCTGTGCATTGTACATTGTTTTTTAGACATTTACAAATATGTTCATCTTTACATTGACTATTTTACATTTGGCCGAGCATTTTATTAATCCCAATTACATTCTTCATAATTAAGCTCTCTAGAACACAAGGAAGATATATCGAGTGGATATTTAAATCTCCATTTTCTACCATGATAAATAGGGGGTAGTATATCTGTATTTGCATGAAGGTTAATTTTATAAACATTTTCTTTCCTCCAGAGTATGTAGTCAGATTTATTTTTGGTGTCTCCAATATTCTTTTCCTTGTTCTCTTCAGAGATGTACCTGAAATATTAGAGAAACATCGTTTGATTTATAGAGGACAGACATTGCCGTGTATAATTTATATATTTCTGTTGTCGGTTGTTCCATGTTCAGAAAAAGATTTCTCGTCCAAATCATTATTGTCGCATATCAAAGTTTTCGGAATACTTGTCTAGATAATGGATGAAAGAGAATTGTTTCCATGGTCCATCTCAAGTTCAGCTAGTAATCTATTATGATTTAAAACCGAGTGGGAAGCACAATGTCTCAAAACAATCAATTGGCTGGATCCAGACAGATGATGTTGAGCCATATTAAGTAATAAATGTGTTGGTATTAATGTCCGTCCATTTGCAGCTAAGAATATAATGTCCTGGGAAATGGAATAAAGGCTTCCTGTAGACAGATGCAGATATGTCCATTATATTTTGGGTACCTTACTTCTTAGATGCACAAACATACAAGAAAGTTACATAAAATGTGGAGTACTGTTTTTTCAGCCTCTTACAAATGTAATGTTCCTTCTGCTGGTGGTTATAAATCAGGTTTAACTTGTCTAATAGTGTTTCTCAGATTCATAGCAGTTGTGTACAAGATAGATAGAGTACTTGGATCTTAGTGTGCATGACTTGTTTGCTGTTGTCATTGCGAGTCGGTGTCATTTTTTTATGAGTCTGCTTCATTTAGACTTGTTGTCTGTGTGTCCTCGTAAAGCACTATTTTTCCTCTACAAGAGAAGACATTGGAATGTCATGTACACCTCATTTTAGAAGTAATGAAGTTGAAGAAAATGTTTAATGAACTTTTGTTTTTAGTATCCAGTTTTATATTAACCCTAATTCTGAAAAAAAATATTTATATATATATGTATATATATATATATAGTATCCCATTAAAATATTTATCCTAAGTCTAATTCTGAAAAAATAAAAAATATTGTCCCCTTAAAATATTAACCCCACTTCTGAAAAAATATATATATATATTATCCCCTTAAAATATCAATCCTAACCCTTACCCTAAATCAACACCGTGCGTTTATTGTAGTGACATCAGAGTAACAGGAGGTATGGTATTTCTCATTGATTGTCACACAATTTTGAATTTTTATTTGCATGAAGAGTGTTTCATGTTCTTCTACTGCTCATTTTAAATTAACAGTCTCTATTATTGAACATTTTACAAGCTTTTCTGTTTCTTTTTCCAAATACTCTGTAGAAAATGGTTTGATTTAGCTGGCAAAGATTGTCAATCAAAATTGGAACGAATTACCCATCTTTCTTTAGTAAGTGGTTCATCTTTTTCAGAGATTTATTTTATTTCATCGAAACTCAACTTTCTCCTTATCCTCCTCATTCTTTTCTTTATAAACGTCGGAAAGTTCTACTGATTGGCTGGCTGAAGTTGTATGATAATGTTGTATCATTGACTTCTGAAGAGGAAAACTGGCTTGGAAAACAAACAAAAAATAAATTGATATTAAGACATTACTGACAGAGTTACAAAAAAAAACATTTACTTTTCAAGATGCTGACTTCACATTTTTATTCGAGGGAGGAACTGAGCTGGCTGTTGTTGCAAGAATAGTCGGTAATTTGAATAGATGTGTACTAATGATTTTGTGTTTATCATAACTGTGTGCCATATTCAAAGGATAAATAATGATAGGAAAGAATTGTCATGTTGTTTGCTAGAGGTTATGTTTCTGACATTTGTGTGCTATTCTATATTTCACCTCGTTATTATATTTAGGTGATGTTCTGTTATTGTTATCTTACAGTAGTGGTAGCTATACATGAAAAGCTTTCCAAGTACTTATCAGCTTTTGTTTTGACGAAATAGGTTTTTATTTAAAGGACACAATGGTGACTCATATATCCTCCAACCTAAAGTAGTTCATCAATGTTGATACCGTTGCTTTGAACCAATTACCTTTGTTCACAATGTGATATTAAAAGAAACTCATTATACATGTGTTACACATTTACTCCAACGACGATACTTGCTTTTCATAAGTATTAATATAACATTGCCCGTTTTGTTATATTGAGACTGTGTAAAAAATAAATATATTCATGGGTTTAATGTGCATTGGAAGTCATTAACATACACACAAAAATATATAAGCAATATTTCAAATTAAACGTAATATCCAATCATTATTTGATCAATTCATTAAAACTTTTAATAATTATGTTTGCAGGGTTTAAGAACATCCAAATGTATCTTGACATTGAACTTGAAGAAAACCAAGTTGTAACCCATAGAGAAGCATTCTCGTGGTAACATGTTATACTGATTAGAAGTTGTTGGAAAAAAACTCTACTCGTGGAGACTATGTTTGATGTTTAACACACTGAGGTAAAAACGGAAATTATTTGCAGTTGTGGTAGGAAGACATGTTCTTATGAGCGTCTTACAGAAAGAGAACCAAAGATTAAAGCTCGGTCTGGCACTTTTCATGAAAGTAACGATGGAGTAGAAAGAGACTAGCAACATTTCTTGTGTGAGACAAGGGCTGTAGAGAACCGAATAGATCATCCCCCACTAGATTACGAAATCGATTTTGAACTCTGTCAAGTGATGAAAGAATGCTCTGAGCGACCCCTCCCTAGTTGTAATAACACTACTCCACCTTAGGATGCATCTGAATTCTGTAAAGGAAGGGCATTGCATCAGGAGTCGGTATTTTCTAGAGCGGCAAAAAGATCCAACCATTCTTTCCGCAACCTTAGAAATAGATTGGATATAGATATTCCATTTTAGATCTGGTGTGAAATTCAGTCCTACGAGTTTATCAAAACAGGGACGTAGTGCTTCCTCGATAGCGAGGTATTCATTTTAGTTGGAAGCGAAAAAAGGATTTGAGCGTTGGTGGTGAAAGAATAGTAGCTTGATTTTGGAAGTCTTAAACGTAACAAGTTATCCCCCCCCTTTACGTTTGCATGTATAATGAGAGATGTAAGAAAACGCATCGAAGTACAGAAATAAAGAATTAGTTAAAACCAATGAAAATGATAGTTTTGGATTAATTCCCCATAGTCTATGAAATACAAATATAATATGACATATATATATATATATATATATATATATATATATATATATATATATATGTGTGTGTTTGTGTGTGTGTGTGTGTTTTAAGTTTACCAAAGTATAAAAAAACACATATAAATGTTCTGTACTCTGTAATCGAGTATCATCGAGCTTATTTTTATTGGCCTAATCCCGGTCTTCACTGAATAAAATATCTTCTAAGTGAAAAATCTAAATATATATATATATATATATATATATATATATATATATATATATTTATATATTATAATCTGGGTGGGGTGGATGGCGGGGTTGTATGTTGCTTTCTTTCTTGAGCCCGTCAAACAGGAAGTAACACAGACATAATTTCAGATCCATTAAAGTCATTCTGAGATGTAGACAATTTAATATTGCCTTCTGTTCGTTAGGGATTTGTCATGTCTGGTTGAATTGCAGAGGAGAGAAGATTACTTATATATTTTTCGCTCTTCTGGCAAGATGTGATGGGGATACAGTCTTATTTTGCTCAATTCGGATTTAACGGGTTTTCTAATTAAACAACGAACTTTGATTTGACTTGGGTTGCACATGTCGGGATTTTGGAACTTTGATTGGACTTTTTGTATTATTTGATTGATTTATTTATCATTAACATTGAATATGGACACATTTCGCGACTGGATAACTTTGCCGGCCCCTTCAATTTCACGTATATGGACTGCTGTTTATAACTTGGAGTAATGTCTTTCCTGATTATGCTTCTCAACTTGTGTGACCTAGATGGACTGTATGGATTCAACAAAAAGTATGTTTTTGGATTGATATGTTTGATGTTATGTATTTTTATGTATTTGTGTATATAATTTTATATATTTTCAAAGCGTAATTTTATTACCTGTAGTAGTATAACTGCGGTAATGGTCCTCTGAAGAGAAGAATTATCTTTGAAAACTCATCAGCTAAGGACTTAAGGATACTTTGCTTGAACTTTGAATTCTAATAAAATTTGATTGACACCTTATTTTATTACTTCATTTTATATTATAATATTAATGCTCTATCCAGTATATTGAGCTTCAGTTTTTATCCGGATGTTTCACTAATTATAAAATATTAGTTGACGCTTATATATTTTGTTGGATTGCTTCATATATATATATATATATATATATATATATATATATATATATATATATATATATATATATATATATATATATGGGTGACCCAAAAGTAGGTTTACAGTTATTAAACTATTTTTATATGGTTTAGGTTACTTGCTAATTACAAGCAATATAAAATAAATACTCCTCAGAGTAAAGATCTGTAAACCTACTTTTGGGCCACCCTGTATATATATATATATATATATATATATATATATATATATATATATATATATATATATATGTATATATATGTATATATATATATATACAAATATATATGTATATATATACATATATATATGTATATATATATATATATATATATATATATATATATATATATATATATATATATATATATATATATATATATATATATATTAATATTAAATAAAGTGGTGCAACAACATCTGGACCAAGGTTTCAGATCCGAGAAAATCGGACCTTCATCAGCGGAGTCGTATAGCTTAATGAGTGAGAACAACCGCCAGGAATTTCAAAATATTGTCCGTTGGAAAGATGGAACACTTTCAGATTTAAAATTGCCACGTGTGTGGAATATACGTAGTCAGTTATGGAAAGTTTTCAGATCAAAACAACAGCGACGCTGTATATCGAAAAAGCAAAAATTAAATGGGAATAACGTTAACAGTTGGACAGATGGGAAGCTAGCAGGTTTTAATTGTCACGTGCGTGGAATTACGTAGCCCGTTATGGAAAGTATTCAAATTGAACTAATAGAGACGCTATATATGTTATCGAAAGTAAATGGAGATAACGTTAAAAATAAAAATAAATTTATATTAAGTTTAAAATTATATTGAATAATATGCTAATGTAATAATATATTACTAAAAATATTAAATAATAAATCATTAAAAATAAAACTTATAATTAAATAAATTGTAGTCACACCATTTATAAATATATGAAGTCCTAAGGGTACTAATCATAAAAAATTAAGGTACTAATAATAAAAGGGGGGGGATAAAGAAAGATGAAAAAGAATAATGAAGAAAAATAAAGAAAAATGAAGAAAAATAAAGATTAAATAAATACACTGTTAGATAAAATAAAGGATAACAAAATTGTGTAAAAATAAAAATAAAAGATAAAAGGCGAGAGAAGGAAAAATGGGGATATGACGTACTCCACATTATAAATTTTAAATTAGAATTTTAAATTTAAAAACAGTTATATACATAAATATAAAAAAAACAATCCATAATTAAAACATGCAATAATAGAAATCAAGTTTAGGGCCACAGTCGGGATACCATACAGTTCAATCCTAAATTCGGAAGCCGAATCCATCATCGTGAAATCCAAAATCCTAAAAGTCCGTATTCTGGGTACTCTGCGGTTATGACCTATGTATTTTGTTCTGCCCAATTTATCAGAAGTGCCTTTCTCCTGTGAATACAGTCCTTATATATCTCCCCTTTTTTGTTTAGGCATATAATGTTAGGGTCATTGATGGTTCGCAAGATGTTATATATTTTTTTTTCTTAGTTTAGGTTTAAAAATCACCATTGATACAAACATCAATACAGTACATTTCCTAGACACTACACTAAACATGGCAGCCGATACACACAGACCATTCCATAAACCGAACGAAACGCTCCATTATATTAATAAGGGCTCCTGTCACCCCCCCTCAATTTTCAGGAATATGGTCCCTAACATCAGTAGAAGAATTTCTGATCTCTCATCCAACCGAGAAATTTTTGAACAGGCGGCGCCATACTATAATGAGGCACTCCTTAAGAGCGGATTCAAAGATAAGATTTCATATATGCCCACCCAACACTGTAACACTAGCAACCGCAACAGAAATCGGAACATTATCTGGTTCTCCCCTCCTTTTTCTCTAAACTGCAAAACTAAGGTAGGCCAAACCTTCCTCAAAGTTTAGATAGACACTTCCCACCACAGCACAAATTCCACAATTTTTTTAACAGGAACTCTATAAAAACGAGTTACTCATGCTTCCCATCTATGAAGAAAATTATAACAGCCGAACCTAAACCAATAGAGGATACAGCCTGCTCCTGTACAACCAGAGATCAATGCCCCTTGGATGGGAACTGCATTCAAACTAATATATATATATAGCAATAAATAAATGGAAAGAATAAAATAAGGTGCGAATCAAATTTATTACAATTCAATGTTCAGGCAAAGTTCTTTACAGTCCTTAACTCATGAGTTTTCAAAAGAAAATCTTATATATATATTTTTTATATATTTTTTTCAAAGTTTAATTTTTATTACCTGCATTAATGTCATTGCGGTTGTGGTCCTCTGAGGAGAAGATTTCCTTGTAAAACTCATGAGTTATCGACTGTAAAGAACTTTGCCTGAACATTGAATTGTAATAAAATTTGATTCGCACCTTATTTTATTCTTTCACTTTATCTATTGCTATTAATGCTCTATCCAGTATATTGAGCTTTATTTTTATCCAGATTTTCACTAATTAAAGATATTAGTTGCCTCTTATATCTTTTGTTGTATTAACCTTATATATATATATATATATATATATATATATATATATATATATATATATATATATATATATATATATATATATATATATATATATATATATATATATATATATATATATATATATATATACACTGCCAGCCCACTCCTGGGTCGTTTGGTCAATACTTGTTATATATATACATATATATATATATATATATATATATATATATATATATATATATATATATATATATATATATATATATATATATAAATGTGATACTTAGAAGGTAATACAATAAATAGATGTGACAGATAGACACAAGTTGGAGCAAATAAGACATAAAAATATTGTAACAAGTTAAATAGTTTCACCCTTAATACAATGTATACATACACATATATATATTTTATTATTATTTCACAAACACACATAAGTCCAAGCTTGCATATGAAGTGTGCATTCTTCATATGCACGCCTGCATTCTTCATATGCACGCCTGAACTTGGGTTAAGAAAGGGTCTGAAGAAATGAAGAGTTCTCGAAATATTATATCATACGGAGTTTCCACAGACCATCTTGATACAGGTATTACATAACATCGTAACATTGTGTAGATATACAGATATATATGTGTTTGTGAAAAATAAATATATATATATATATATATGTGCGTGTGTGTGAGTGTGTACATTGTATTAAAGGTGAAACTATTTAACTTGTTCCACAATTGTATGTCTTATTTGCTCCGACTTGTGTCTATCCGTCGCATTTCTGCATTGTATTGCCTTCTAAGTATCACATACTTATATACAAGTAAGCAATGATTCAAGCAAACTACATAAACATCTTATATATGTATATATATATATATATATATATATATATATATATATATATATATATATATATATATATATATATATACATACATATATATTCTTTATTTGTTTATTCAAAATTGTAGGAATATTATTCTATTTAAAAGCATTAAATATTCTCTGTCTTATTTCCGCAATAGTTTGAAATGATAAACATAACATTTGAAATTTGAATTTGTATCTGTTTCTAGATTTAATTTTAGGTAAATGTGGTAGGTAATAGGATTAAAAATGTTAGTAATCATAACTTTTATTTAATTCCAATGCAAATGCCGTTGTACGAAAAAAGTAAAATGGGTCATTTTTATTTCTTTCTTGGCATACCTCAAATAAGATGTGATGTTTACATGCAATTATTTAATTTTATTATCTAACTTTTAATTATAGTTTTTAAATAAGTAATTAGAGTTTCCACATTTAAAAACTGAAATTAAAAGTTAATTTAATATTAAATGCAATTGGTAGATTATAACAAAATTATATGAAAAAGAAAATCATTTTCAACGCGCAAAAGTCTAAGTACGGTAATAATTCTATGCAGAAAACCTAAAACAATCTGTAAATATTGTCAATTATTTACAGATTGTTTTAAAACGATAATTTAAAATAATTGAATTACTTTGATGATTTAATCTTCATGTGCAAAGGCAGGTTTTAGAACTGGACGAATTGACGCATACATTCATCAAGATGGCTAATTACATTTCTGCACGTGTTTTGAATAAAATATAATTTCGAGATTTATTGAAGGAGGTGGATTCAGTGTATAAAGGATTCACTTACAACAATGTTTATTGGATTAGTCCAGCTTTTGGTTGAAATGATCTGTTGAATGTCTATGAGTGTCTGATAAATAAACTAGATGAATATCGGTCCCAGGACGGGTTAATTTACATCCTCGAACAGAACATTTTTTAACCAATATTATGTCACATTACGAAGATTAAAATCAACATTGCGCCATTCCTGTTCTTGGACGGTTTGGTGTCTTCCACGGAACCCATTGTGCTTCTGAACCCAGATTGGAGGCTTCAGACGGATGTATTATTTCCAGAAAACCCGCGGTTCACTGCTTTCTTTTCCGTAATACGACTAAACATGTGACCCTTGTAAAATGGCTCTCGTTCTTTATTTGTACGCTTTTATTGTCAGTTCGACAAGCGTGTGCGGTTCTAATCACAGATGGCGGACTAGAAGAATCAAATCACTACACGATGATCAGGGATCACCGTGGGAGGTGACGGTGGTTAAGTGGATATCGACACGGACTGAAGACCTGGGTGTTCCAAGTTCGAATACAGTCGGTTCCACAATACTACTTTCACTTAGGGATGTTGGCAACCTTCTCGTGGTCTTTACCGTAAGTACCCGATGTTTTCCCAGAAAGATTTCTAACTAGAAAAACATCGGGAAAACTAATAGCAACACCAGAATCATATGATTCACACGAAAGAAGAAGGGATCGCCGTCATTAGACGAGAGTCGAGTCAAAACATGAAATCAGCTCACGCTCGCTATCCTCACATCTGTAGGCAGGAATTTGTTCACCGTGAAGCCGACTTGGTAAACATTGAAAAAGGAAGGTTAGAGACAGTAATAGCGGAATACCATGAAATTACCACGGTTGCTTGCTTAGCGTCTCTCTCTTTCTTTCTCTTTTACTGTAAAAATTATATAAATAAAACAAAGGAGAAACAAATTTATTTAAAATTGTACTGGGCGACATAATTTAATTTTGGAACAATTCATTTTAAAAGTCACATAGGTAAGATCCAAAAATGTTTTAGCAACACGCTGATCAGAGTACCTCATATTATTCATTTGTATGAAAGTGATAATTTAAGTGCAAATATGAAGTGGCTTAGCGTATTATTATATCGATACAATGATTATTTGTATTATTTTGATTATTCTGACTACTATTCTCATTTTTGTTATTATTCTTACAATGTTTCGAACTCGAACATCTATACGAAATTTCGAACTGAACCCGTTATTCAATTCACGGGGATAGATTGTTCTCGTTCCGTCACCCATGACCGAGTAGAAATGTTAAGTAAGTTTGTTTTTTGTGGTGAATAGTGTCTTACTGTTTAGAAATTCTTCAGATATACGCATCAAAACCAAAATGTATTAAAGCGTATTAGCGGTTAGTGGAGCTTTCATAGGATGGTGTATAAGAAATATTCTAGAAACGTTTTACAATATAATGTAAAGTGTTATATTGTAATAATATCGTCAGTCATGGTCGATAGTCGCAGTTGATCATTGTCATGGACACACGTTGTCTTTAGAACTTCCTGAGCCGGTCACATTAAGCGTTAGTCATTAATTCTCTGCAGAGAATTAATTAACTTGACTTTGGGACGAGGGACTATAGCAGCTGAAAATTAGCCACTTGATAAAAAGTGGAAATGGCACCTCTTATAAATATATCATTTACTTTGTCACTACATTTCGAAAAGCACAAAGCTCAAATCGTCGGCGCTGGTCATACGAGCGTCTCGTTTGTATGACAGTTTTGTAACGACTGACGTTCCTTCTCGTGACGAGAAAAAAGAGTAAGAGAGTTTATCGAAAAGAAAGAGAGAAAGAAAGATCAACCAAAAGAAAGAACGGAAAAAAGTCACTCATGACAGTTCACTCACAGGCCACACACGTCCGCCGTTCGTTAGCAGCCGCTATTACATTGTCAGTGATTTGTTCTTTAACTTTCCGGTGCCGAATGACCCGGGCTATCTTGACTGCAAGAAGTGAAGAGAGTTCTGATAGACAATGGCCCACTTAAACAAGGCATAATGATGTTTTGGTTAAGAAAATAGTGTTATCTCAATTAGCCTCAAGTCTCGTCTGAGGCCGCGCAAAAGGACAGCCTCTCATTCCCTAGCCCAACATTATGTATTGAGCTTGATATATGGAGATTATGATTTTGATATATTTAATAGAATAAAATATATCAACTCCTATACGTTTAATATATATATATAAAGTAATCATTATTTCTCCGTACATCTTCAGACATTATAAGAAAATAACAGAAGACTTCCTATGCAAATCTGTTCCGCACTCCAATTACTTTAAGCACTCATGATTGTTCCCAGAAATACTGCATTCAATTCGTCCTCATTCCATATTTACTATATTTTATCCGTTCACCCAGATTCTGCCAAACAAACCTTTCAAAGAGAAGATAGCATCAACTTTCACTAGCTATATGTGTATAATACTACCGACACCAGTTTCACCGTGTGAAAATTGTTCCTGTGGTAATGACGAAATAAACACCGATTATTCCTGAATACAACACGATCGCATTTTCTGAAAACTACCATCAACTGCTCACTTATAATTTAGCGGTCGGCATAGCTAAATATTTACGATTAGTTTGTTTTTACAGTTAATTCATTCTATTTACCCTCATATTATTCATGCTAAACCAAACAAACCCTCTATTAACTTAGATTTATACATTAAATTACGTCGACATTACTGTCATCATATTAAAAAGACAAAGACTATAGGTAGGAAGAAAACAGTCAGCAGGAATAGAGTAATACAAGCCGCAGTTCGTGGGACGAAGCTACTAAACTATGAAGCTGTAGTAGATCGAGGTATCAAAAACTCTGTACAAGTTCTGATAGTAGATCTGATGAGATAAAGAATAGCCTCAAGTGTTAAGAAGTGTTTGGAGCGATAGGAAGAACCGACTTTACGAGAAGCAGTAAACGCAATGGATCTAATGTATGGGTTTATCACAAGTATTTATTGATATTCATGTTATAGCCCACATGGAATCAATACCGTGGCACCGTGTTCCACAGTGTGTAAGTTCTTGTAAAGAAACTCTGTTCATGGACATTCCAATGTATGTTAGGCACACAGAGGAGGAAAGGAAAGCTCTTTGCAGTTGTGCTAGCTGGACAAGTTCTTTCTGTGATTTTTTTACAAAAAGAAACCAGTCGAGCACCTCCCATGGAAATAACGATATAGTAAAGAAAGACTAGCAACGTATCTTGTGTAATCAAGGGGCTGTAGAGAACAGAAGAGAGCACCCCAACACTAGATTGCAACGTCGATTTAAAACTCGGCCAAACAAAGAAAGGGTGCTGTCTGACCATCTTAGGGCGTATCTTTTTATTTTAATTAATCAACAACAAACGAATGATTACGACACCTTGTACATGTATTCGTGTTCTCACTCAACTAACTAAAGTATATAGTAGATTATCTACCAGTTTAATGTGTAGCAAGTTAGACCGGTATTGTCCGGGCCTTCGGGTCTTGATTTACGCCGATCTATCGGTTGTCCGTCCTGTGCAGTTCTAGGAGGTGCACCCTCCCAGGCTTTGCCTTCTCACCCTTTGAGAAGGGGTTAGTTTATTGTTAATCGGCTGAGGCGTCCCTACCATAAAATGCCGACGGGGCTGCCCAGACAATTTTTAAATGGCCAGAGTGCTCAAATTCTCGAGCGCTGGTTTTTCAGTCCTACTTTCCTGACCTTGTGTCACATCTTGCCTTGTGGGAGGAAGATAAATAGAAACAAGTTGCCAAAATTGAACTACGCTGCACATTCATCTGTGCAGCTATATAATCGCACACAAAGTGAAGAAACGCACAACGGGTTAGCGCACCAAATACCATGATGATGCATACCTTCGAGAGCTTTAACTGCGTCCTTATAAGTGATACACGCAGCCTAGCCCTAAACCCTTAACTCGCCCTTTATATACAAATATAAATGGCCATTACCAAAGTAAACATGATATTTAACTTACAGAATGGTTCGAAGCGGTAAGGATTCGTGAGTAACAAATTGGTAAAATTATTACTTGCGTTCAACTCAGCGTATCCAATGAATCGTTTTCACTAGATAGTGTGTTTCGTGATTAATTTACACAAATTGGTTTATATACACACCAAATCAAATAGCATATTAAATATATAATTGTCAGGTAGTTATTTTTTGTATTTTATTGTTTCATTTTCATACATTTACGCATATGAAAAGGAAAAATGAACGTTAGTATTGGTATAAAACAATTAAATAATTATGACTGTAAGTTGCATTTATGTACCTTCACTCTATAATAAAGAGCAACGAGAGTGTATTTGCTTATAAATATATATATATCCATCACGTCACGTAAGAGTTACCAAGTACAATATCTCATGATGAATCAGTTGTAGGTATTTAGGGGAATCGAGAAAGCAAATAGAAAGTCAGGCAACCACTGCTTTCAATCTGTTTCCATGCTACAATGTTTTTCTATCTACTTTCTATACTGAGTTCTACTTTTTTCTGTTCGTTCTTTTTTTTGTTTAAACATTCAAAATTAAGACGTTTTTTTATTCTTTCTTATTTCATTCATTCAGACGTTATTTGATATAAATATAAATATTAGTGTGCACATAGACGAAGGATAGTTTGCTATCATCTTCAGCGGACGGTGTACACTCGTATAAAATAAGAAAGATGTATGTATTATGTATACCTGGGTACATGGCAATCCATCTAAGAAAAGAAACTCTGATGTAAACCCTGCGACTAAAATGATTACCGGTTATCTTACCTTGCTATGTCTGCGGGTTGATCATGGTGAGTCAAGAGTGGTATTCGTGTTGTACAAGAATTAATAAAAGCATTCGTAACATTAATCCAATGATTCACAGATCTCTCTCTCCCTCCCTTCTCTCTTTCTCTCTCTCTCTCTTTCTCTCTCTCTCTCTCTCTCTCAATATTACTGTAACAACTTGTTAAAGCTCAGCCGAATATAGACAATTCCAGCCTATGCATATTTCAATCAATAAAAACCATTTATCATTTAATTTCTCAATTTTGACATGCGACCTAGGTGCCAAGCACCTCCACCTCTGATTGTCAATCACTAAATTACGTCATAAGTCCTATTCAAGAAGCTTATATAACGTAACACTTGTATACAGAACGTTTTTATGCCTACATATCATGTTCTTGTGTGGCATTATATATATATATATAAACTTTATAGAAACAGCCTATAAAAATTAACTCGCGTTGAGCAATTTTGAAAACAATATTAGTTTTAAGTTAATTTTATCAATATTTCAACTTGCTTAATAAACTATATATATATATATATATATATATATATATATATATATATATATATATATATATATATATATATAAGTTCTTTGTCATATGGCAGGAAAAATCCCAGCAGAGTGCTCGATTAATTAAGAATTAAAGTTAAAAATTAAAAATTAAGAGCGTAATATTTATTTTGGTACAGAAAAATTAGTACAACATTCGAGATTGCAACAGAGGCTGCAGTATAACATTCGAGATTGCAACAGAAGCTAAAGAGGGCCGGATAGCTAAGTCCTTCCGTGCTTGAAACCGACGGTACGAATGTTGTACTAATTTTTCTGTACCAATATATATATATATACAGTGACGAAGTCCGAAAAAACGTCCGGAAATTTTGTGTATTAAAAAAAAGATTTTATTTAAAGGATATTTTGTATTACTATGTATAGGGTCTCCTCCAAAGATGTATGCTTTTTTTTTAATCTTTGTAACTCGTGCAATTCACTGATTTAACTTGCAAACAAGGTTGATAGAAAAGTAAAAAAAAAGTAAGAATACACATTCAAAAATACTGACAGTAAAATTAACAAAAACACAGAGATTTAACTTTAACTTCAACTGATAGTGTTCTCTATTTAAGTGATCCCACAAAGAACTCAGCATCAACATAAACTGAAAACATTCTGATCGGTATTTATCGTCAAGGACGGCATTTTTATTGCCGAATCGTTTTGAAGGTTCTTTTCATTCAGGCATGCTCATCAATCATTGAGTTAATATTTCGAGTAGTTTCGGTTTCAGACTTATGTCTTTAACACTCATAATTCATTGTGTGCTTCAAATAATATTTGGATAGTTGTAAAGGCTTTCAAGATTTGAATTTTAATAAGTGTCATATGAAATAAAATATTATAAATAATACGTGAATGTTTTGCTTTTTACAGAACTCATAATGCACTGTGAAGAGATTTTAAATTAATAATATTTACCAATACTTTATAATTTATTGGTTTCCTCCTTCTGATAATAGCATATATTTCTTTGAAAATCGATGGATTAAAGGAGTTTTCTATAAACTATCCTTTCTGGTAATATTTAAATATAAAAAGCTTGTAAACTATGTTGCTTTACATTTGGTTTATTATTACATTATTTCATATATATATATATATATATATATATATATATATATATATATATATATATATATTCCTATTTCCTATTCTATTGTTCTGTTTTCTATAGGATGGCCTATGTCTGTTTCTTTGTTATGGCGAAATAATGGGTTACCTTATTTTAGCACGTGCTTGTTTGTATTTTTATTTTACGTTTTAGTTTAGTTTAGTTTTTTTAATTTATTTTTTCATTTGTTTATTTATCATGTATTGTTAACATAAGGTAAATTTTATTCCGTGTAATCAATTGTTTGCTAGTTCACTTCTGCAGTTTAATAGGTTTGGGGAGTCTTTAAAGTTTAAGATTTCAAATTTCTTATTCAGACATAATCTACACGGGTCGTCTAAGTTTCTACATGTTCTGGCCTGTCGTATTATTTTCCATTCGATTATTGGTGAGCGTCCGCTTTCTTTGAGCTCCCAATAAATGGTTCGCTAGTGCTGTTTTAATTCGGCGTTTCTTTTTAAATGTGCTGTTAGTCTCGGTGGATATTCGGAAATTTGTGGAATTCATGACGTTATGTTGGACGAGTATCCCCACTAATTTACAAATGGCGTCAAAGTTTGATTCGTAATGTTTATATTGATGTGACAGATAAATGCTCAGTACTAGCAAAATAACTGCTACTATCTTATGGGATGTGATAAGTTTTCAATGGTGCAATTCTCGCTCTGTTGCAATTGGAGTCTTCCGGTTCCCTTTTGTTCGGACTGCTAATATTTTAAAAGGCGAATTATACAATTTTGTATGGGCACAATGTTAAGTCAATCCTGCTGGCCGCATGAACTGGTTCATTGATTGTGATGCTATTCGAAGATTTTGTGGTTTATATATATATATATATATATATATATATATATATATATATATATATATATATATATATATATATATATATATACTGTGAGAATTATATCACGATGAACGAACTACATACACTGACCCTCAAAAGAAGAGGTAATGCTTGAAGGGAATATATCATGACAAATAAAAATATAATATACTGCTCTTCAAAGGGGGTAAAGCCTTAACGACCCCCCCCCTCTAAATAAAAAGTGGTAATGCATGCAGAGAAGATACTACAATACCTTCGTCACAATAGAGGAGGTAATACCTGGGACAACATCTCCATAAAATAAGAAGATAATGCCTGCAAGTATGGTAGCATGTGCAACATAAAAGATACTCCACTATCCCAATCACTCAACATAACTTAGGTTTTTTATGTTTTTTATTGTTTTCTTTGTACTAAAATCTGGTTTAATTAAATATATATATATATATATATATATATATATATATATATATATATATATATATATATATATATATATATATATATATATATATGTTAGTGAAGTAATAACTGAATTGTGTCTACATTTGTTATTGGGGAAGTGTTATTTTGATCAGTACCATCAGGCTATGAATTTAATAGCTGTTCTTTTTTTAAATCTCCGAAACAGTTACATGGTAAACAGCTAATGATCCCGTTTTCTATTTCACAATTTAAGTTTAGTTTCTTTGGTTACGTTTCACTGTTATATAGTTGAATCCCCTATTTGTATTTGTGATTTTTAAGTGGTAAGTCGGGTTATTCAAATTCAAAGTCTGCGATTGGTATCCCTATAAATTTAAACTGTACTGTTTTCATTTTCTTTTTCGTTTATAAATTACACAAGGCACGTTTAGACTATATATATATATATATATATATATATATATATATATATATATATATATATATATATATATATATATATATATATATATACCAGTTAGATCACAATCAGTAGCACAACCACTACAAATATTTATTCTACTTTGATTTCATTCGAAAATGTATAAACTGTGTTATATATTGCATAAATATAATTATAAAGCTCTTTATTTTAATATTATATTTATTATTATTATATAGAATAATAATTATTATTATATATAAGTAAAAAAAAGCTTATTATTTGGCA
This sequence comes from Sepiola atlantica, assembly GCA_963556195.1. NCBI lineage: Eukaryota > Metazoa > Mollusca > Cephalopoda > Sepiida > Sepiolidae > Sepiola > Sepiola atlantica. The sequence continues at coordinate 68,117,656 of OY744517.1, read as the reverse complement.
TCTAATTTACGTACGTGTTTGTGTTGTGTACAGACACAATTATGTAAATTAGTTCACTACGCTAACAAAAGAGAGTTACTCTTCTCTAAGTCAGAGTTATGCCGTCTGAAACACCTGTCCATGAGAGGGCCACCCCTGGCGAACAGGTTTTACACCAAGCAGTATTAGTGCCGCAAACTGGCTAACAGGGCTCTGGTGAAAATCAAAAAGTCGTCTCTATCTCTGTGTGTGGCAAGTAAGAGCGTATCAAGCCCGAAACCGCAAATACATTTAGTACATAATAACGATGTTTCTGCGCATACGAAACCGTCTGTTTTTTGTTTGTTCTGGTTCAAACGTTCTCCAACTTTGTATGCGACCGTTGAGCCTTGGTTTTGAGCCGCTTGGGGTAAACCCCTGCAATCTTGTTAGTATATCAAATAAGTACGACCAACGACGCGAACTTCATGCATACTATATAATTCTGAGACTAGATCTTTGTAGACTCTGTACAGAAATTTAATTCGTTAAACAAATGCGACAACAACAATAACAATAAAAACGGCAGCTGAATAAATTATTACTATTGTTAGTAAACAAGGCGACAACTGTTTGTTTTTTTAATTTACTTTAATTATAAAAGTTGTGTGTAAGTTAGGAAGCAATGAAAAAAGTATACCGTCATTTTTTGACGCCATGGGACACCAGTTTTGTAATTTCTTTTTCATAATTGTGCTGTTCAAATATGGAGTGATTTAATTTTGAATTAAATTTTGGTGATTATTTTGACATTCTTTATGAAAAGTACTTTCTACAATTTTAACATTCTTTGCAGTTAGACGGCTAAAAATATAATCGAGTGAAGTATGATTTCGGCGCCATGTTGTCTTCGACATTTACAGAGTAAATGGGCATTTTTTTGCAATTATTTTTTGTGTGTGATTTTTCTCTTTCTCTTCTAAATGTATGCTTGATTAGTACTATCTTAAATTGTCGTCTGCTACATTCACTAGTCGCCTCTTGTACTAGCGTATTAACCTTTGAACCGATGTCGTCAAAGATTATGACAATCTTATTATTATTATAATAACGGTAATTTGATTTATGCCTGCAACGGAAACTACGTCTCATTTCTCAAAGATAATTACATCATTTTTTTAAAGTTTTTCTTCAACTTTGAGAATAGTTGCCTTAGTTTAACAGTGATGCTGTTTTGTACTGTGCAAAATCTAAGATTTAATTTTAAAGATTAGGCATTAATATGTATTATTGCCAGGAAATGTTACAAATATATATATATTGACGTTTCTTTTAGATGGTCTATATAAATTGTATTTTTTAGGGGTACTTGAATTGTATTATTCATGTTTTTCTGGTGTATAAATGACTAAAATCCCTTTTAAAATCATTTTTTAATATTGCATTTATTTCCAATATGTTATGTATTGGGCTGATTTGTTGTTGTTGATGCTATCGTTTGCGCGGATAATATTACTGAACAAGTTGTTATTTAGTCCGCAACTTTGGGAAAATAAGAAAAGAACACCACAAAGTGATAACTGAGACTCATGCAGAATTATTTTTCCAACCCATCGGACTAAATAATTTCTTGGTTAATAATATTATCAGCGCAAGAATTAGCATCATCAAAAAATAAGCCTAATATATAACATATTATATGTATGTAGATATTTATATATGTTATTAGGCTAATATTCATCATATATATATATATATATATATATATATATATATATATATATATATATATACTACATAAACTACATAAAACACATTTTTTAAGTAAATATTTTTTACTAAATTCTACGGCTGTTTCATCCTGTATAGACAAATACACAATGTTAATTCACAAATTCACAAATTACCCATCATCAGGAGGGCAATAATAAATAATAAACACAAACGTCTTGTTGCACTTGATTCCAAAAAAGAACGTTGTCATGGTTTTAGTACTCTTGCCTCTTCCAGTGCTCTTCCTCCTCGGTCATTCCATCCTCCTTGACCTTTCACGACAATTGTGTGTGGTGTCAGCCGAGACTTGTGCCACCGCATTTTTCCCTTTCCATACTGGAGCCCTTTCCTTACTGGAGCCTGTAAGCGTATGTTGGTTATGTTTGTTAGTTTCGGCATTCAAGGATTTTCCTTAATATTTCAGCTCTAGTTATCTTCTGTTTAGTTCTAATTTCTCGTAGACTTTCTTGTCCAGTTTTTTCAAGACTATTCCTAGTACTCCTACAATTACACTGATTTACAAAGAAATTGAGACAAGCACAAAAATAACCGTTTTACCTAATTTGGGGGTGCTGAATTCAAATTTAGAAATCCGTTTTTATTCATCACCTCTAGTCTTTTAGATATGCATAGTGTGCATTTTGTCCATAAAGGCGTATATCCATTCAGGGCTATACTTAATATCGTGAGACGTATGACTTTTTTAGTTATTATGCACTAAATATAAGTGATAGCATTACATTATATATATATATATATATATATATATACATATATACATATATATATATATATATATATATATATATATATATATATATATATATATATATCAAGACGGATTTTGACAATTAAGATGTTGCTGAAGTCTTACGAGGATATGGGGTGTCGAATGTCACTCAAGATACATTTTCTCTATTCCCACCTCAACTTCATCCGGCCAAACTTTAGAGAAGTGAGTTATGAGCATGGAGAAAGATTCCACGAAGACATTACGAAGATGGAGAGCAACTATTAACGCAAATGATTGACTTCTGCTCTTGCGTGACATCCCGACAAATACACCAGATCTTCTAAGAAAACACAGTTTTCACTGTCTGTGGTACTATGAATTGTGTAATTGTGTCATCCAAGTATATTTATTCAATCCGTGTTCTTCATCTATCCTGTTTTATCTGTTATAAGCTGCTGCAACTCTTGAAATATGCTCATTTATTCTCTGTTTATATTAACATGAGACTATTTAAAAGCCAAAAAAATAGAGGTGATAGAGAAAAACTATTTATAAATTTAAATTCAGCACACCCAAATTAACGTAAAATATCTATCCGCATTCTTGCTTCAGACCAATTTTTTTTTGTAAACAAGTGTTTTTTGTATTATAGTGATTTTCTTCATGTTTCAGATTCCTTTCAGTTCTCTGGCAAGTATTATGCATTTGCTTAACAATTCTGTCGACTCTGTAATCTGCTGGGACAGCAGAATCTGTCATTTGGCAGGTTTTTACCTTGCTCTTGACTATTATCACGTCAGATATCCTTGTTTGAGTGCATTTTTCTGTTTGTACCTCTATTTCCCAAGGGATTTTATGATTTCGCTTTTCCAATACTGTTTTCGGTTTGTGCTTGTACAATTTGATTACCTGTTCGAAAATGAAGGCGTTTGCATAGTTTTAAGTGGATCGCCTTTCCCACGCAGTCGTGTCTGTTTTTGCATTGTTTTGGGGATAGTTTGCTGCATTCATTTTTTTACGTGGGAGGTGACGGTGGTTAAGTGGATAACGACGCGGACTGAAGAAGTTGGTTCCGCAGTACTTCTTTCACTTAAGGATGTTGGCAACCTTCTCGTGGTCTTTACCGTAAGTACCCGATGTCTTTCCAGAAAGATTTCTAACTAGAAACACGTCAGGGAAACTAATCCGAATACCAGAATCATTTGATTCACACGACAGAATAAGATTTTTTACGTGGTTCACTTTTTCGTCTCTTTGCTTCCCTAGATTTTGTCTATTTCTGTTTGATATCGTTGTTCCGTGCGATTATCAGCAGAGATTCGGTTTCTCTGTTTAGGTTTTCTTTTCATAGTCAAGTTCATGTGTTTTTTCTGGTCAATCTTATTATTTAGATATTACACTGAACTTAAACGAGGGGATATATAAACATTTTAATGAAGATAACCACACTCCAATATACATTAACACTCGAAATAACCACCCTAAATACATTATGAAACAAATGCCAAAAACTATTAATACTTGGATTAATAAACTTTCAGCAAATAAATATATTTTGAGGCCAATAAACATATATATATATATATATATATATATATATATATATATATATATATATATATATATATATGTAGAAATAAAAATGGAATAAAGAATAAACAATTCAACAACTAACAAAAATAAACTCAAAAACTCATGTTGTAAAGTTCCTCTGAGATATTTCGGTCGTAGATACGGCCATTTTCTATCGGATAGAAAATGGCCGTATCTACGACCGAAATATCTCGGTGGAACTTTACAACATGAGTTTTTGAGTTTATTTTTGTTAGTTGTTGAATTGTTTATTCTTTATTCCATTTTTATTTCTACATATTGTCTGAAACATTGTTTCTTTTTTTCCCATATATATATATATATATATATATATATATATATATATATATATATATATATATATATATATATATATATATATAATAGAGCATTAGAGAGCAGTGGCTAGACCAGGAAACTAGAATATATCGAGAATAAAAATACAAATAAATTCAAGAAAAGTAGCCGCAAAATAATATGGTTTAATCGCCATACTGCTAACTATCTAACATCAATATCGGTAAGTTCTTCTAAAATTTAATAGATAAACATTTCCACACGAAAAATCTTTTAAGTAAGATATTTAATAGAAAAACGGTAAAAATTAGTTATTCTTGTACTAATAACATGGATAGTATAATCAGTTCACATAATCAGAAGTATTAAATAAATCTGATAATGTTAATGTAAAAGAAAAGAAATGTAATTATCAGGTGAAAAGTGAATGTTCACAAAATGGTAATTGTAAAGTAGAGTGCGTGGTTTACAAGGCCACGATTTTTCCGGAAGAAAATACCAGGGACAAGAAAGCCTACATCTGTATATCTGCGGGGAACTGGAAACAACGTTTTTGCGTCCATAAACACTCTTTTGTTAACCCAGAACTTAAGAGTAAAACGGAGTTGGCTAAACAGTGGTGGTTACTGAAGAACGAAAATCGTACACCGGTGTAATTTTGGTCAATTTTGTGTAATTCCAATGTTCCGAGAAGATTTAGGCAGAGATGTCATTTGTGCTTGGAAGTAAAAATACGGATTCTGAGATACGAACACGGCAATCCTTTAAAGAAAAGAGATGAACTGATGGTCAGTTGCAGACATAAATTAAAATTCAAAATTACCAGCAACTCTTAATTATAGATCTGCAGTTATTCTGAATTGTGGATCTACTAAAATTTGGTTCGATCGTATGTCTCTCAAGTTTGGATTCATTTATTTCTATTAATATTCTTTTGGATTAGAGTGGTTATTTTTTTACTATTTTAAGATTACGATATCATTTCCCTGATAAGCCCCATTCCCTCCTTACTCTATCTTCTCTTTTTATTGTTATTTTTATTTTTATTTACTCTATTTCTATTTTTCTTTTGATTTTCCCTACCTATTTTATTTTATTTTACTTTTCTATTATTACTATTACTATTTATTATCATCATTATTATCAACATCATTATTATTACTATTATTATCATCATTATTATTATATATTATTATCATTATTATCATTATTATTATTATTATGATGATGATCATTATTATTATTTGTACTCACTAGGAGGTCTCACACAGGTCATCGTCAGTGATTGTTCACCGACAACTACCAGTGGTATTTCCTGGAGTCTGAGTGATAACAAGCCTTCCTAGATTTCCAGTATTCTTCTCCTCTTTTCGATTACCACTGCAAATAACCTTGCAATACCGCAACAGCCGCTTACCATTCATTTCTCGTTGGTAAGGATCATTGGTCTTCTCTGGTAGTTGGGTGGCAATATGCCTCTCTAAGGTCCCAGCATTCTCCGCACTTTTCCAGTGGAGGTCTGGTTTGTGCTGTCCCTCCTCGGTCTTCTCATTCTCCTCGACCCTCTACAAATATTTTTTATGGTGTCAGCCGCGGCCGGCATCATTTTTTATTTATTTATTTATTTTTTATTTTTGGGAGTGGGGGAACAGAGAAGGGAGAAGGGAAGGTGTAGAGCTTATGGGGTTTCTTGCAATGTCTGTTCATGGGTTCATTTTTGTGTGGTGTCAGCTAAGGCCGGTGTAATGAAGTGATGTTTGTTGCAGTTGTTGTTCCGTGGTTCGTGATGTTGTGTTTTTTGTGTGGTTTTGTTTTCTCCCTGTTGTAAATTCCTTGTGACTGGTTACCCTTTGTAGCTTATGTGGGTTAGTTTCCGCATTCAAGGATTTTCCTTAAGATGGCAGCTGTTTTGATCATTGCCTTCCTTTGTATGGTTTCGATGGTCCTTTTGATTCCAATTTCTCCCAGTCTTTGCTCCAGGCTTTTGGGGAGTGTTCCTAGTGCTCCTATGATTATTGGTATTATACTGACTTTCTTCATGCTCCATATTCCTTTCAGTTCTCTGGCTAGTTCTGTGTATTTGCTTCGTTTTTTCGTGTCTTTGATCTTCACTCTGTGGTTGCTGGAACGGCGAAGTCTACGATTTTACAAGATCTTTCCTTCTTGTCGATTATAATAACATCAGGTCTCCTTGCTTGTATGAGTTTATCCGTTTGTATATCCATACTCCAGAGAATTTTGTGTTTTTTGTTTTCCAATACTGTTTCTGGTTTATGCTTGTATCATTTGTCTTCGTATTGGAAATTAAATGTTTTGCACAGTTCACAGTGTATTGCTTTCCCCACACAGTCATGTCTGTTCTTGTATTCTTTTCATGCTAGTTTGCTACATTATATCATTTACTGTTTCGTCTTTTTGTCCACACAGTCTGCATTTACTGTTTTTCTGGGTTTTATCTATTTTAGCTTTAATGTAGTTTGTCTTAATTGCATTTTTCTGTGCAGCCATCAGTAAAGATTCCGTTTCTCTGTTCAAGTTTCTTTTTCTTCGCGATGTCCAGCTATTTTCGTTGATTTCTTCTCTTGTGAGTCTTATGAAGCGCCCATGTAGTTGTTTTTCTCCCCATTTTCTTTTCTTGCCTGTTTGTATCCGGTTTCAATGCTTCCTGCGTTGTTCGTTGGGACGGTGTCTCTTGCTGCGGTGATCAGCTTTTCTCCAGCTCTTTTTAGTGTCGTCCACACAGTCTTCTATATTTACTAGTCTTCTTCCCCCTTTGTTTCTCTTCATGTAGAGTATGTCTATATCGTCTTTTGGATGTAGTGCGTTGTGCATGGTTATTAATTTTCTAGTCCTCTGGTCAAGATGTCTGAGTACTTCTTTAGTCAAGTCTATGAATGGCCCAGAGTATCTTATTAGTGATACTGCGCAGGTATTTATTCCTTTGATTAGGTTTCTGCTATATAATTTAGTTTCTAAAAGCTTTCTTGTTCTTCTCAGATATTCTTTTCCAATCTTCTCTTTCATTTCTGTTGATTTGATTGTGTCTGCTTCCAAAACTCACAAATATGTATATCTGTCTTGTCCGCCTAGCGCCCTCATCTGCTCTTGGTTGGGTAATTCCATGCCCTCAGTCGTCTCCAGTTTTTTATTAAATCTCTAGCAATGCACACTTTATTATTCCGAATTCCATTCGAATGTCCTGGCTGCAGATTCTGGTCGTATTTATCAGCTTTTCCAGTTCCTTTTTGCTTTTTGCAAATAGCTTCAGGTCGTCCATGTACATGAGATGGTTTATTCTTTGTTCTTTGCCTGTGAACTTTTATCCGGAATCACATTTCCTGAGTATGTAGTTGAGTGACATCATGGTTATGATAAACAGTAGTGTTGATAGGGAGTCTCCTTGGTAAATGCCTCTCTGTATTTTCATCTCCGTCAACTGTTGTCCTCCAGCTGTCAGTTCTAATCTCCATATTACTATTGCTTTCTTGATGCGATTAATAATCCTTTCGGGTATCTTGTACATTTTTAAGCATTCAATTATCCATGCTTGAGGGATTCTGTCGTACGCTTTCTTGTAGTCAACCCGTGCCATAGATATGTTCCTTTTCTTGCTTTTAACTTCTTTCAGGATCTTTTGATCTATATATAACAGATCATGGGTCCCTCTTTTCCATTTCTGGCATCCTTTTTGTTCTTCGGGAAGTAGCCCATGGTTGTTCAGGGAATGGTAAATTTGCTCTCTCAGTTGTGCCGTTAGGATTTTCCACATTGTTGGTAAACAGGTTATTGGTCTGTAATTGCTTGGGGTCGTTCCTTTTTTGGCGTCTTTTTGTATGAGCGTTGTCCTTTCTTTAGTCATCCACTCTGGTACTTCTATTTAGTTTCTTCATTAATTTCTGTTTCTGTTCCTTCTTCAATTTCTAGTAGTTTCTTTTTCATGTATTTCAGACATTTAGCATTTTTGTTGTGATCTTCAGTCTTTCCCCATATATTGCTCCAGAAATGTTTTGCTTCTGTCGGGTCCGGTTGTTCTGTTGTTGTTCATTCTCCGTTTACGTTTTTGTAAAACTGGCTTTCATTGTTTTCAAATTTCTTGTCCTGTTTGTACTGATCCGATTTGTATCCGTATCGTCTCAACCTTCTTTTTTTGCTGCTATCTTTTGTTTTAGTTCTTCATGTTTCTTATTTAGTCTTTCCTTGCGAATCGGATTACTGCTTTTCCATCGTTTACTGGTCTGTGCTTCCTTTTGAAGTTTGGTGATCTGGGTTTCCAGTCTGATCTCCCATCCAGATTTCGTCTGTCCATTCTTTGGCAAGTTTTCTTTTCTCTTTTTAGTTTCATACTTACTGATTTTGCCCCCGCATATATCAAGTTGTTTAGGTCTGCGATAGTGTATGTTGGGATGTACGTGAGTACTCTGTTTACTTTCTCTGTTTCAATTTTTAACTTCTTTCAGTCCTCGTTCCTTAGGGATGGAAGTTTTGTTTTGTTCTCAGACATTATTCGTTTGTATGTTTTCCACTTCTCTTGCTTCTTCCTCAGATAATTCTATGGTTTTGTCGTCTTCGCCCTCTTCAGTTTCTGTGTTTATGTTTTTCCCGTCTTTTTCCTGGGAGTTTTCGTCAAGTGGTGTGTCTTGATCTATCACGCCATTTATCTTTTGTTTTATTTCCGTTAATTCCATCTCTGAGAACCACCCTTTCTTGAGTATCTGTCTTGCTTGATCTGCTATTCTTTTGTTCTGTTGTATGGTAGTCAGTAGAAATATCCCATATACCTTTCATTCTTTTCCGGTATCCTCTTTCTGTGGGGTAGCGGCTTTTGTAGCAGCATTCTATTACCAGTCTGTTCTCTTTTATGGTCCATTTCTTTCTATGACTTTTTGGTCTGTTCTTTTCCTTCTTGCTTTCTTGTGTTTGGTCAGTGTCCTTGTTATACCTGGAATTTGATAGATTAATTACCTGTTTTTGTCCGTGGTCTTGTTCCTGAAATTAAAGAAGCCAACATTTTCAGGATGCGGACCGAGTCCCCCATGTTGGCCATCGAGGGAGCACCTGCCCATCATGGCACTCAGATTTTTCTTCTGACTCCCACGGCGTTTATTTGTATTTATAGACATTTATCATGGTTTGGTATTTGTGGCAACACCAGGCCCAGGCTTAGTTTACCTGTGATCCTGTCACAGGGATAGTGTTTCTCTCATTTTCATGAAGTTCAAGGTGCACTATAACACCTACATGAAGACATATTTAAAGAAATGAAAAATATTTTTTTAAAGTAATAAATAATAAAATAATAATAATAATAATAATGATAATAATAATTATATATATATATATATATATATATATATATATATATATATATATATATATATATATATATGTTATCTAATTACATAGTATAAGTTTTCTAGAATACCATTAAATAATAATTAAAAAAGACGATAGATTCCCCTCCCATGTTTGTCTGATGAATTGATGCTAAGTTATAAAACGTTTGGTCGAGATTAAAAAATAACTTTTTTCTGTCACGTGACTAGTTACTTTCTTGTTTTATTTCAATTACGTTCAACTCAAACAAAAAGCTAAAATATTATCTCCCGACCCCCGAAGTGAAATCACAGAAGCCTCTTATTAGTTAACATTATTGTTTTATTGACTCATTTCTTCACACGATTAATTCCTTTTATCTCAAATTGATACGAATACATTAAACGCGTTAGTTAGTGACGGTCTTTCCTTCTTATTTAAGGCTTCACTTTATTTTATTTTCGTTTATATTTCTTCATTTTCATGTATGTTTTCTTTTTCCTTTTCAACTTGATAATTTTTTATTTCCTTTTCTTTTCTTTTCTTTTATTTATATTTTTATTCTTTATTTGTATTCTTGTTTGTATTATTATTCGAATTACTCCCCACCCACCTTCGTTTGATTCTTTTCTACTCTTATTTACTTCCCACAAACACCACTGATTCGTGCGGTCTAATATAGCGGGTCTCGCAGATGGGGGAGGGGCGGTAAAGTTTAGCTTCTTGTCATCATATCATGACATATATCTTTATCTAAACATATATATAAATGTTTTTTTGTTTGTTTTTTTTTTGTTTTTTCTTTATATAGTTTTAATGGTTGAGAAACTTCCGAGACTATATATGAAACAATAACACATTTCCTGAAAAGAAGCAACACTCTTTCAAATTGAAAGACATTTCTTCAAATGGATTTACATATCTGATGAGAGCGGACCACCGCTTGAAACGCGTTATATAAAATTATAAAATGATAAGATAACAAAATAATAAATAAATGTTGAAAAAAACATTTCCAAATGTTGGTAACCTTACTCCTTTACATATATATATATATATATATATATATATATATATATAGAGAGAGAGAGAGAGAGAGAGAGAGAGAGAGAGAGAGAGGGAGAGAGAGAGAGAGACAGACAGACAGACAGACAGAGAGAGAAAGACAGAGAGATTGGTCATTATAGTTCATTGAATTTTATTAAATTTGTTTAAGACTTAAAAGTCCTTATGACAAAACATTATTTTACAAAAGTTCACTTTTGACGCATGATTTTTCTTGTCGTAAATTGTTATCATCTTGTCTTGTGAACTAATTGTAGGCAAATTTTAAAATTCAGCTTCTAGATTGTTTTTTGGAAGAAACTTTATCTAAAACTGGTTCTAATCTTTCTTCTAAATATGAAAATTAAATTAACGTCTCGCCAACTCTGGGGATGTATTTTATTTGATTTGTTTTTAATTCGAAAAGAAATAAGACCAAGAAATAATGGCGTTTAAAGTTGTTTTTTATTTTCATTTCTTTTTGTTTCAACAGTAAAAACGATAAAACACTAAAAAGAGCAATTATTATGTTTAAATGGAATAAGCTGTAAAAGGTTCCAATAAGAGATTATCGTTTCTAATGAATGTACAGACCATAATTCAAGGGGGATAATTTCATAGTTTTTGTCTTGTTTACTTTGCAATAATTATCTTTCGTAGATGATAACTAGTTCAATAGTATTATTTGGATTATTCGAGCTACTGTTCTCATCTTGGATATTATTCTCACAACGTTTTGGCCGATGTAATCTCCAACCTTCTTCTGGTGCGTCTTGTCGAACTAGGAAATGTGTATGTCGAACTCGGACACTGTACAGAATACCGAACCGAACTTTTTATTTAATCCACGCGTATATATATATATATATATATATATATATATATATATATATATATATATATATATATATATATATATATATATATATATATATATATAACCGTTTCCAATGATTTTCATTTTGAAATTTTATCGCTGAAACCTCAGACGATCCATATTTGACATTCTTCACCTCGTCATTACCTTCGTATAGATTATTCAGGACCGTTGAATTAATCATATTATATAATAGTCTCATACAAAATGACATGAAGACATTTCTTATCATTGTTAACATGCATTCATTTTCTTTATATATATATATATATATATATATATATATATATATATATATATATATATATATATATAAACACATTTTTCTTTTTTCTTCTTTAAGCACACTTTAATGTTTACTGTTAAAATATGTTATATTTTATTCCTATTTTAATCTATCAAACTTTTATCCTCTATTCCAAAGGCTACCTAGTTCTACCTGCACGTAAAAATCGCATTCAATCCCGAGCAACGTCGAGTCTTCCTGCTAGTATAAATAATAAAATAATTTACAATATGGGTCAAATTTAAGTTCATATCTCGGTGTACAAACTGCCCAAACGCACTACCTATTCTCATAACGAATTATGCATCTGAATAATATTTTTACAGAATTTGAAAAAAACAAACGCTTGCATTAATTTTGAATAAAATTAATATCATGTGATAATTAAAATAGTCTTATATGTGATACGCGTTTACACCTTCCGTCAAAAAATGACGGAATTAAATATGCTCCGCAAATGTTCGCACTAATGCTCATATAAAACTATAGAACTACGTCAAAAGTTAATTTTTTTATATTTTAATGACTATTATCCTTTCTGATGACATGCAGAGAAAAAAACAACAACCGTTGACTATTAAAATGGATTTCTTTCCGAATTCATTTCAGACAACATAAGTTGTCAGACTTGCTTTTTGCTTCCTGGCTTCCCTTAAACATTTAAAATAGTTTCGTCTGACACGTATTTTTACTTACTATTCACATAGTCAGCCTTGAATCTGTAAGCGGTCGCTCTATCCTAATGGCTACCGGAAACTGCCACGCAATTAAGGGAAATTAAGATCTATATGTGTCTTATTATAATAATATTTACAAATAAATATTAGATTATTTATAATCTACAGATGCTAGCGTTTCAAGGTTATTGCTTTCATCAGTGTAGGAAAGTAACGGATTTCACATAGTCAGACTAAAATCTGCAAGCAGTCGCTCTATCCTCACGGCCACCGGAAACTGTCGGTTTATTAAGGTGAATTAAGATCTATATGTGCCTAGAAGCGATCAGCAGACAGAAAACTAATCAAGACAGTTCGACGAACGTATTCGAAACTTTGTTTTAAAGCTGATTGACAATCTATTTTAAACATCCCCGAGAGTACTCACCTTTGATTTTTTTAAAGGAGCTTATTATAATAAAAATATTTATAAATAAATATTATTATTTTTAATCTACATACGCAAGCGTTTCAAGCTTATTGTTCCCACCAGTGTAGGAAAGTAACAATTTCAGACGGTCGGAAGACGCGAACCCAGTTCACAGAGTCAGACCAGAATTGAGGGCGTTCGACGAACGAGTTCGGAATTTTGCCTTAAAGTTGATTGACAGTTAATTTTTAATATCACATGTATATATATATATATATATATATATATATATATATATATATATATATAAATATCTTTATTATACAAATATTATTTTGCTAATTTATTTATAGAAACATTATTTGGCTACACATTTTCAAAACATGTTTCGGTGATAGCTATCAGAAAGCTGGACTTCATCAAGGCTAAAACGTATTTTCTTTAGTTTCGTTTGGTGTTATCCTCAATAAAGTCTAGTTGTCTTATAGCTGTTACCGAAACATGGTTTGCAAATGTGTAGCACAATCATGTTTCTATAAATAAAAATCTGTATACCTATTAGAAAGCTCTATTATTGGGCACTTTTATATAAACAGAGTAAGGATTTACTGGATGTTTACGCTGTGGATGTAAACTTTACCTGGACAATATATATATATATATATATATATATATATATATATATATATATATATATATATATATATATATATATATATATATATATATATATATATATAGGCAGCATCTTTTCTTGCAGGCAAGTATTGTTGAATATAAAAACAACTCATGTCTATGTATCCGTTGGTAGATCCTTTCAATAGTCCGAATTAGGATCTAAGTTTCGAAGGGGAATTGGCTGATGAATTTGCCAAAAAACTTCTAGTAGAAAATACCAAAATCTTATAATATAGTACTAACAAACAAAATCTTCATATATTAGAAGCCCTATATATGAAAACAAAAAAAGCTAATTAATAGAATTAACTTTAATATCAGTAATAATATTCTAAAATGTCTATAGGTCTAAATATAGTTTCGTACTTAGTACATAATTCCCGCTAAAACCTTCTATAATACTAAAACATAGTCTGCACCTGATTAACCTCATTCTTCTGAAGATGGACCCGGATGGGTCTGAAAGTACTTGGGAGACAAATCCAAACTATGGCAAATTCCCCTCCGAAACTAAGATCCTGATTCGGACTATTGAAAGGATCTACCAAAGGATATCTAGACATGAGTTGTCTCTTATATTCAACAATATATATATATATTTATATATATATATATATATATATATATATATATATATATATATATATTTATATATATATATATATAAGTAATGCTCCTGCCTCTGCTGTTGAACACTATATGACTAACTATATGACTATGCTTACTTGTTCGCCGATTTGACATTACATAGAGTTAAAATTTTCCTCCTCCACATGTTAATATATGGTTGCCTATGGGTTGAATATCAGGTGGCAGAGTCATATGAACTTGCAACTGGGTTTGAATCGTTAGCATCTCGTATACTGACGATTGCATAAGCATGAAACACTGGTGTTTGTAGGTAATAAGAATAAATCTTTATATATATATATATATATATATATATATATATATATATATATATATATATATATATATATATATATATACGTCCATAGATAAATAAACAATAACAAATAGTTATATTTGAAGCTCCTCGTAAAAAAGTAGAACACTGTAAATGGTAGTACTAACACAGCGTGACGTCACTTGCTTTAAATGCATCATTCCTTCCCTTATAGAAGTTGAATGCCTGTATGTCTCGCCGCTTTAAATGTGTTAAAATTATCATTGTTTATAAGCTATTCAGAATTAGCCGATCGCTTAACGACGTTGGATTCGGGTTGAAAAATACTTGTAATCCAGGGTTTCGAATCGTGTGACCGGTAGTGAATAGTTATACATCTATGCTGATGAGTCTTGATTGAAAAGAGACGAAACGTATACGTCCATAGATAAATAAACAATAACGAATATATATATATATATATATATTAGATTGGAGGATTCTGGACGAAATAACTCTCATATAGTTATAGAGACCATTTTCTATTAATCATGAGTAATTATGTTTTATAATTTTTTTTTATTTGTAATTTTTTACAATTTTTGAAGGATTCTGAATTCAATTAGCATAATTTGATTTTTTAAATAAGATCTTTGAACAAAAGGGCTCTCATTTCATTAGCGAGTTCTTCATCTACTAATCATAAATGTAATGGCATAATTGAAAATAAATAATTGAATAAATTAAAAGATGGCCGCCAATAGAATGCGCTTTTAGCCAATCAGATATTAGGACCGCAAGGATAATTCGGCAAACTCAGAATGAATATGAAGAATTCTGAATTCAAAATGTGAATAGATAAATTTGATTAAGAAATCATCGAGAAAATTCGTCTTTAATTGTGATTTTTATTTTGCGTTCATTGTTGTTTATGAATTATGGATATTTGTGTTAGATATTTGGGTGACAATTTTGATATTTTTTTCTATCGTGGAATATCAAGAGCATCACTATTTGACAACGTTCAACTTTTATGTAAAATGCATTTTCGGTTCTTTATGACCTTAGCAGCAAAGAAGGAATAGTTGTTAATCTTTAGACAAATGCGTGAAAGTTTACTCTTTTATTGCACTAACAATCGGTTGCGAATCTAGCTTTAAACATTGCTCTTCGTAATTGAGCCCTCTAGGAAGTAAGTAGTACGAATTTAAATGAACATAAGCATTTCATTTCTTTTCTTATTTTACCCCCCAAAACAAAGGGGTAATTTATGCTTTCCGGGAGTTATTAGTAAACAACTACATGAAACTCTATCCTTCTTTCTGACCAAAGCCGTCGGGTTTCGCATGTCAGCTTGAAACACTCGTCACGTCTAACCAAACTGAAGAACCATGATACGGCGAAACATCAGTCTGTAGATGACCAACTTTACTCCCCACTCGTGGAAAGAAATCAAAAGTTGCTACTATGGGTAAATTATTGCTCTTCGTAAACAGAATTGTGCTCCCTAGGCAGTCGGTAATACGAATGTCAAATATCGTAAGTGTAACATGTCTGAACTGCTAACCAAACAGTCAGGTTTCGAATGTATGGATATTAATGTTATGTATATATATATATATATATATATATATATATATATATATATAAAATCCATTTTTCAAAACTGCCGTGCCGACATAAATTCCTAAACAGAACTGAATCAAGTCAGCATACCTATGTATATGTAAAGGGTTCCCTATATTTTCAGGCCTTTATAGCAATAATAGATAATAAATTTAACTTATCTCAACAACTTACTGCAGTTTTATGACTAGGCATTCATTAAATATGTTTTTGATATCTCTCTTTGTATTTCTAAATGATGTGATACATTTCGTATTCAAATGTAGCACGTCGTTTGGGAATAACACGAGCAATATATAAAACATGTTTAACGATTATATCATCATGAAACTGCATTAAATTGTTGAGATAATTTCAATTCATTATTTATTATGGCTGTATATCATCATCATCATACTGTAACGAATGCGTAAATATAAGAAAATTTATGTGCACTTATTTGGCTTTGTTCACAAAAGATTCTGGCAAAAGGAAATTAAACGGCGTTTAATAGGAAACAGGCTGAAACTGTGATCCGACTGTAATGTAGGCAACGACAACCATCATGTTGGCAACATTCCTGGTGGTCGTATCGACGATGTCAACAGCGTCCATTAACTCGGCCGCACGTACGGTAAGTGTAACCTATGTTTTAGAGGTCGAATAAGATGAAATGAATTTATAGAGAAAGAAGGAAACAACTCCATTCTATAATCTAATTGAATAACAAGCAATTAATTCATTATTTAATATTGGACAATACATGTATATCCATTCGTAACATTAAGCTTTAACTTCCACACGCAGATAAGTTTTAAACTCGTTTTTATACTTAACTATCGATATATATATATTTTTTTGGGGGGGGGATATATATATATATATATATATATATAGTTTTGGGGGGTATATATATATATATATATATATATATATATATATATATATATATATATATATAGTTAAATATGAAAACGAGTTTAAAACTTATCTGCGTGTGGAAGTTAAAGCTAAATGTTACGAATGGATATACATGTATTGTCAATATGAAATGATGAATGAATTGCTTGTTATTCAATTAATATTATATATATATATATATATATATATATATATATATATATATATATATATATATATATATGTTATTAAATTAATATTATATATATATAAATATATATATATAATAATTATTTATTACTTACAGACATCGATGTTTCCTGCTTACGCAATCTTCAGTCAGGAGAGTTACCAGTCAGCCACCAGAAATTAGCTTAGAATTTAAGAGAAATTTAACTTTGTAAATACCAAGTTGCCGAGTATTAACAGTAAGCGGCGGAGAGTGATCGACAACAACAACAAAGCGTATTGATTCCTATATATATATGGAAAATGATAAAATAAAAAAATTATTTGTATATTCATCACCGTTTTGTCTTTATTTGAAGACTTCCTCAAGGTGATTGTTTTGAAGAAATAACGTACAAGTACAAAATGTTAAAATATTTAGTGCGATTTCGGGGAGAGCCTCCCTCCTTACAACAAAAAATGATGTGCCCACGTTACTCACCCTGTAAAAAAAATGTATGAATATAATTCAAATCTGATATAGAGCAATTCTTTTCTCTGTGATCTTTTGGTATCTAACTTATCTTAAATTTTTTCTAAGATTGTACAAGTTTGGGTGAGCACACCATCTAAATAGTAAAGTTTACAAAAATAACGTCCCATGTTACTCAAAAAATTCATAATGATCGGTTCATTACTTTAGGAGTGTATCTTGTACAACGTAATATATTATCTACCTTTATATATATGCACCCCCGAAATATTAAAATTTACAAAATATTTCAATGTGGTATAGAATATATATTCTAAAACTCATAATGATCCGTTCATTAGTTTAGGATTGTGTGTGCTAGAATCCTTTCACCCCCAAATACTACGCCATTATGCACAATGTAGAAAATATGCATAAATAGAATTGTACGTAATAGTTAAATAATACCAATTATCCAATACAAAAAAAAACAGAAAAAGCAAATAGTGAATTAATAAGAATTCGTTTATTACAGGAATATGCAAATTAATTAACATTTTTGCAGTCGCTCGCATATTTTTTATGTACTAACAAGTCACTGTTTACTAAGGCCCAAGGAACACTCGAGAACAAGTATTTTACGAGTGTCAGATGGACGGTGAGACCACACCGTGAGGATTAGCACCAATGGTTGAAGCTGGACAGAACCTGATTATCAAATAGGACGGCTCAACAAGAATTTGTTAACATTACCACGAGTATATTAGGAAGTGTATAATTTAGATTATTCGGACTACTGTTCTCATCCTGAGTGTTATTCTTACAACACTTTGGTCGCTGTAACCTCCGGGCTTCTTCAGGTATTTCTTTTCCAACTCAGGAATATTTCTGTCGAACTCGGGAATTTGAACGGAATTTCGAACGCGGCTCTTTATATAATTCATGGGGGTAGTATGCCTTCGTTCCGTCTTCAGTAATTCGCAAATTATACAAATTATCAATCCTCATCTCAAAAAATTATGAAACATTTTAGGAATTGGTTTTTATTATTTTAAATAGAAAAGTTGGCTTTTAATGTCAGTGCGACTAAACTTTATATATATATATATATATATATATATATATATATATATATATATATATATATATATATATATACTGTTTTCACTTAGTTCACCCCAAACAAGGCAAGTTGCCACTACTTTAGACGTAAGGGACTACTGAGAAGTAGGGTGAAAGTTTTGGGGGATCATCCTTAATTGGGAGCTTAGCAGCAATATACTTGATTACATTAGTTTTAAATTTGGCACAATCAGGGAAACAGTTAGCAGGGGGGAGTTCCAGAGGCCGACAGAACGATACGACACTGACTGAATGTAAGAAATATCTCAATGTAAACATTGCAAGTGCCGGGAGCTCGAATTAGTTTTACCTAATGAGCGAATGGCAGTTGGCGATATACTTACAAATAAGCTCTACCCAGGTAGGGAGCTTTATATAGTCATCCACATACAGACTGTTTCGCTGTTTCATAGCTCATCAGTGCGGCTAGACCAGTTAGTGCCTCAATATATATATATATATATATATATATATATATATATATATATATATATATATATATAAAGCAAAACTGAATCACATAATCTTCTGGATACTGGAAAAGCAGTTAGTAGCAAAGTGTGAGAAAGTTCTCGCAAATAGTTTGATTTAGTTTGCCCTGAAAAGGGCTGTTTGATTGATGCGAGAATCGGGGCTGCTGCAGAGTACTGGGGTCTCCTAGAGGGTGCTGGTGTCTGCTGCAAAGCGCTGGACTACTAGAGGGAGTTGTCCTGCTTCAGAGTGCTGAACTGCTCAACAGAACTGTGCTGCTACAGAATGTTGGACTGCTGGACAGAGCTGTGCTGCTGCAGAGGGCTGGACTGCTGGAGACTGAAAGAGGCAAGCTGGAGTCAGGTGGATGGAGCAGGCAGTAGCAAAGTTGAAGGTTACTCGCATTAGTAGTTCGAGTTGTTAGCCCCGAAAAGGGCTGTTTGATTGCTGCTGCTGCTGCTGCTGCTGCTGCTGCTGCTGCTGTACTCTTCTGCTTCCTGGCTCGACGACTAGTCTATCGAGTCGGAGGAAAGGAAGAAGTATCTTGCTCTGTTTATTACATTGAACTCTCATACTCGGATTTCCTTCTGGAATTTATTTCACTCTAACACACACACTATATATATATATATATATATATATATATATATATATATATATATATATATATAGATAGATATATTATTTTAAGCTCCTACCTAGTTGAGCTTTTCCCTCCTATTTGTGATACGTTCAACAAGGAATTCCTCACGCTTTCGGCAAAAAATATACCCATTCCCTCAAATGAAACCTATATTTGCAAGCTTATCCAATCTGTGAAGAAGTTCACCACTAACGTTAGATGGAAAGCATTTCACCATGATTTGAACCACAAATCCTCCTCCCACCAAACTGACACCAGCAATTCCTCACCTCCTACCCATTTCGGATCTACTCTACCTATGAACTCTTCTAGGGAACTGAAGAAATTGGAAAAATCAGCTGCTTCCAGGTACGGTCTCAAAACCTCCTCCTTCCCAAACAAAATGAACACTTCAATAATTTCGAAAATGACCTATTTGACCTCATTAGTCGCATTAAATTCAAAAGGCACAATAAACACCTCAATCCCATCATCAAAAAAATCAACAAATTCACTAACAATATTAGGAAACACCCAGATATAATTGTCCCAGCGGATAAAACTAAGAATGTTTACAAACTAAAATATAGTCAATACAAATCCTTAATCTACAAAGAATTAAATAAATCTTACAAAAGCACATCCTACGATACCTTGGCTAGTATAAACAGTGAGGCAAAATCCATACTAACATCTTTGAATGTCCTTAACTACACAGAAATGTTAACCCCTGCAATACCTAGATTCACCTTGAAGGACCATAAAAATAATTTCCAGGAAAACCCTACCATCAGACTAATCTGCCCTTCTAAATCCGACCTAGGCATCATAAGTAAGAAGATCTTGGATAGAATTATCCCCACCTTAAAAGAAAAAATTCGTTACACTCTTTGGCAATCCTCAGATGAGGTTACTACCTGGTTCCTTAACCTCATTGATAAGTCTAAACCTAACTTGAATTTCATAACATTCGATATTAATAATTACTACCAATCCATTTCCCCTATCTTACTTAAAGCATTAATCTTCGCTAAAAAATAATTCTGATATTACAGACATAGAGATTAAACTAATAATATTAGCCAGAAGATCCCTACTAGAATTTGATAATAAGCTTTGGACCAGGAAGGACACCCCCAATAACTTTGATATTACTATGGGGGCCTCAGACTCTGCTCAGGTCACTGACTTGGTAGGTTTGTACCTGATGAGAGAATTGGGGTTTAATTTTGGACATTTACAGGGTGGGTTGTATAGGGACGATGCTTTGTTTGTATCTGGGGAGAGATCGAGACAATATAATAACACTATCAAAAACTTACATAACTTCTTCAAAAACTTTGGTTTCACCATTACAGTGGAACCTGAGAAAAGAATATCCAACTTTCTTGACCTCACATTAGATCTTAACTCGGGAACCTTCAGCCCATACCATAAACCTAACTTAACCCTTTTCTACGTACATAGCCTATCTAACCATAAACTCAATAGTCCCCTCAGTATCTAACAGAATCTCTAAGCTATCTGCGAATAAATCTATCTTCGATCAAAATTCTAGCTTTTACAATAATGCTTTGCTAAACTCAGGCTACAATCACAAAATTAAATATAACTGCAACCCCTTTACTCAAGTTAACAAACCCTCAGGCATTATTACGCACAACATGACCACACACAGAAGTAAAAAGTTTAACACATCTGCACCTAAGACATTCAAAACACACGCTAATAAGCCCATAGGAACTAACAATATTGATAATCGGGCAGACCCACAGGCGCACAGACAAAGAAGAAAACTTAGAAGAAAGAATAACATTTGGTTCAATCCGCCTTTCAGCAGTAATGTTAAAACCAATATACCTAAGGAATTTTTCCAAATTTTAGACAGATCTTTTAAGCACCCCCACAGATATAGCACTATTCTTAACAAAAGTTCTATTAAAATATCTTACTCTACTATGTCCAATATTGAACAAACTATCATAACCTCTAACAATAGGAAAATCAAACATATCCAACAACAACCACCTACCGCATCCCTCACCACTTGTAACTGCCGTAAACCTATAGATTGTCCCTTAAACAACAATTGTGTACAGAAGGACGTAATATACGCTTGTACTGTGAAACAATTCCCTCGCTCCACCAATGTTGTGAGCAATCACATTTCCCATACTCCACCCGAATTTTGCATCTCCCCGCAACCCCAATCCGCTTCTCCTCAAGACTCCCACTTATGCAGCCATACCTCTAACCAAGCACCCCCAATAATAGATAGTACCCATGGGCTAACTCACATTTCCCCCATATCCGCTCCGCCCTATTTCTTCAAACAACCTCCCTCGCATAACTCGAATCTCCAAACCCAAATCTCATCTAATACCACTAGCAATCTCAATGCAACTATAGCACCACCCTTCAAGATACACACATATATTGGGGCGTCCTCTTTCCCCATTAAGACCCGGATCTCTAACCATATCTATTCCTTTAAAAATAGCAACGATAATAGCACAGGCACTTCACTTTCCAATTTAATTAGAAACCTCAATCTTAAAAATACTCCCTATTCACTTCACTGGTCATTACTTAAAAAGTCCAAATCATATACCCCGGGAGCATCCCATTGCCAACTTTGTACTTTGGAAACCTTTATGATAGCTACTGCTACTAAATCTAAAAACATTAACTCTAAGAATGAACTTATCTCCAGTTGCAGGCATAAACGTAAATTCAAGTATAGCAACCATAGTAATCCCCCAGACACCCCTCCCCCATTTGATTAAATACCCTCCCATCATCTCGGATCTTCCCTCCCTACATCTCAAATCTCCTTTCAGATAGTTCTAATTCCTGTTGTTCTATAATCTCTGCATATATCCCCCTCATCCCTTTAGCCTTCTCTTAACTTAAAAAATTACCCATGAACTCCGTTAGCGTCACAATTCCCTCAACTTTAATACCTTTCTCCCACTAACCCCTAAATCATTCTACTTAACCTCCTTAACCGTATAATTTTTATATGACTTCCATTTCTTTCCCCTTTAACTTCTTTTAATACATTCTTCCGCTTCCCATCAACACTTCCAAACTTCTACCCTTCCCTCTCAACCTGATAACTAACCCACCACTTTCTTATTATACCCTAGCCCTTTTTCACTTGTTGATTCGCCTTATCTACTCTTAATTCCCTTTGCACACTCCGATATCGAACTCCTTACTGTTCTCTCTGTGCACTCTAATTATTTTTCCCCTCTTGTTTTTACTTTTAAATAATTCTTCTCACTCTTTTAATAGCCTCGATTATTCCCCCCTAGTTTTCCTCGCCCTTCGCTCACTTCTCTCAGACCATGCTCCACCCCTAACCCGCCCTCACTCTACATCTTTTAACCCCCATAATATTTACTTTTAACTGCGATCTCCATTCTCACTGGTTTAATCTATTGTCACTACTTTAACTTTGTATGTCTCTTGCTTCTTTCTGTCATCATTAACCTAAGTAATAATTTTCTTAATCAACCTCCATATACCTTTTTGAAAATTTTTTTGTTTCAAAGTTTAAGTCTCCCACTTCCATAAAGCACTAGCGTCCCGTAACAGCTTATTTTATTTCAACCCACCTTGGGGATTCCCATTCCGGATATCCTTTCGGGGTTTAATTTACTCTTTCCTTATTCATTTTCGAATTCCAATTTTATTGACTTTTTCCCTCATTCTATTATTATCTTCTTATCGGGCAACCCATAATTTTCCTTGCGAGCTTAAAACTAATACTAATTTTATTATCTCTTTTTTATTTTATATTTTTATTTTCTTATTTTTATTTTTATCTTTAATTTTAATTCTATTCTTATTTTACTTTTTTACTTTTTTAATTTTTCAATTTTTAATTTTTATTCTTACTATTTCTCTAATTCTACCCTTCAAATATATTTTGCCTCATTGTTTATAAGTAAGGTCTCCTGATAAAACAACTAAACCCCGAACTCTGTTCATAGACACATTCTGGTATTTTAACTCTCCCTCCCAGCACTCGTTGACTTACTCCTACTCCTTCCTTTCCCTTTTCTAGTTGAACCCTAATTAGCGCTAACACTCAATTTCTACTTTCATGCGACTCACCCCCCACAATCACAGTCTTAGTTTTAACCGCATTCACTCTCCGCACCCCTTCTCCTTCTTCGCACCCGTTCCTCTCTCCTCCTCCACACCCCTTACTCGTTCCCTCCCTGCCTACTGGTCGCACATGAGTTTCTGCCTTTCCTCATTTTCAAGCCGGCTTTCTCTTCGGGCTAACTTTAAAATATTTTCGCTGCATTTTTTCCCATTTTAAAGCATTTTCTTTGACATCTCTGCCCAGGAAGTATTGTTAATGGCGAATATTTTCCACCTCACTCTCTTCTGAGCCTGCCTGCCTGCATCCACGAACGTACCTCTTATTGGACATTTTACCCTTTGGATTTTCTATTTTCGCCGCACCTGAAGTTGTGGCTTCTTGGAATTTAACTTTGAATCCTCTCTCACAACCTTTCGGGCCTTTTAACGACCTACCTATCTACATCTCATTCTCTCCGCTGGACTTTTCGACACCGGACTTTTTAGCAATCGGACATTTGCTTGCATTCGGGCAGAATTTTGCCCTGTGTTTCTTCCCCTACAACTTTTATTTTATTTTTTCAAATTTTAAATCTTGGCCTTTGCCAACTTATCTATCCCAGCGACTTCCTCTGATGATAAGATTTTGATCTTTGAAAAGCCTGGCTTAAGGAAAATTTAACTTGAATAAATTGCCTTTTTTGCGGAATATTCCATGCTCTGAGCAATTGAATTGAATTATGATTTGGCTTTTGCTTCTCTAATTCCTTTCCATTCTTCTTCATATCTACCTGCTCTATCCTGGATATTGAGCTGTATACTCTTCACAATAGGTTTTACTTTTCCTAAAAGTTCGCTTTTAGTACACCACTTTATATATATATATATATATATATATATATATATATATGTGTGTGTGTGTGTGTGTGTGTGTGTGTGTGTGTGTGTGTGTGTAGGTTCCAAGCCTAACTAATAAAACAAAAACTATTATGCAAAATTCGACTTTATTCATCAACATAGGCTGATATACCGATTTTAATGCTTCTCTACCGATTCGATGCCTTTTTTAGCCTATAAAAAACGCCTGAAATTCCGATATAACTTCTTCGTTGGAGTTAAATCTTATTTTTTGAAGTCTGTAAACAGCCAGATGATTTGGTGAGTGCGGAAGCAATTTGAAGTGCAATTTATACCGTTTTTTCAACTGTTGCAGACGACTTGTGACAAAATGCATTACCTTAGTTAACAAGCACTTGTTTCTTTTTCTTCTTCATTTGTGGCTGTTTTTTAGCAATTTTTTCTTTCGAACGCACCAATATTCGCTATCGATGGTTCTTCCATTCTCAATGTAATCGATGAACAAGATAGTTTGCGCATCTCAAAATACAGAGGCTAAAACCTTGTCTGCTGATGTTTGCGCTTTTTGGTCGGATTTTACCTGTTGCTATCCATTCAGCTGATTAGATCTATTGTCACATATCGACGGAAAAACATAATTTTTTTATTGCGTTGAAACAGTTGCAAACAATACTCTGAATCGTCGACATGTTGTTTTTATTGACTGTTAGACAACGTGGCACCCATTGTGAACACATCTTTCTCATTGCTTTCTGATATTTTAAAACTCTTTTGCTATTTTACGCAACATCAATTTACGGTCCACTAAAACGAGTTTGTTGATTTTTTTAATGTTTTTCGGGATAACTGCCGAATTTGGGCCAACTGAGCATCATTCGTGTTCGTACGACCGCGTTTAAAATCAGCATAAAACCTTTTAACCGCTATTTATGACGGATCAGAGTCCAAATAACACTCAAGGAATCACTGTTTTGTTTGAACAGTATTTTCCCATGAGAAATCAATGCTTTATCAACACACGAAATTCATATTTTCCCATTGTTTTGAAAATTTGTAACAGTAGTTTCACTTAAATAACTAATTTGTGAACTAATAATCTGATTCAGATCAAATGTTGACACTTGCCATTTGAACGATAGTATTTCATAAAAATCATACGGATTGTTTATTAGTGGCGCCGTCTATATGTCAAGCCCGGGACTTATTGAGTGATGTGTTATATATAGTGAAGTTAGAATTAAGATACCTCAAAACACCATATCAGACGGTCGTGTCCGTCGTGATAATTTAAGTCATTATTTTAGCTTTGTTTTCTCTGCCTCTGTCTGTCTGTCTGTCTCTCTCTCTCTTTCTCTCTCTCTTTCTCTCTCTCTTTCTCTCTCTCTCTCTCTCTTTCTCTCTTTCTCTCTCTCTCTCTCTCTCTCTCTCTCTCTCTCTTTAGCTTGTTCCAAAGCTTAACTGCTAACTTTACGCGCTTTCCCCTATCTCGTCTGATGTCATTTTTTCCAGCTATTCTTCCCACGAAAGCGCTATGGCTCCAAATGTTAGCGGCATGACCGATTGCCGACTCACATTCAGCTAAACCTGACAATATATTTGCAAGCATAAATCCCTTAATGATTACTAGTTGACGTATCAATTATTATTTAACAAATCTAGAGTTTGGAAAACTTACTCCATAACTTTGTTTGAAAAAATTTACTCCAAAACTCAATCAAAGATTAATATTTTTTTAATAAATATTTTATGTCGAATAAGCTCATCTATTTAGACAACAAAGAACACATGTATAGTTCCAATGGGATCCTTGTGAATGACCTTTTAATTATTTAGCTTGAAAGAAAAATTCGCATTAACACCAGTTCTTTTTTGCTTATCTCAACCCTGCTTCTACTCATCATCAGTCGCATCTCTGGAGTTAGGCAATGCTGTGACAAGATGAGTGCAGCTAGTGATTATACAACCCGTGCGGCACTATAAACTGCTCATCGCGCAGTGTTTTCTGTCTCGGCGTATCTATTGTATCTCGAAGTAGAATACAAAAAATAAAAACTCGCTGAGAACAAAATTGAAGTAATCTAAAAATCATTAAATCCCCAACGTGGCTATAAACATTTTAAAACAATTTCTTTTTTTTTTGTTGCTGTTTAATGGAAGATCAGAATTGAAGTCCTGACAAAATGAGGAAAGCTCTCAAGGTGATGATTAAGTTTTACATTATCACAAATACGCCAAAGGTGCGAACGAATCAATTAATTATGTGAAATACGCCATTGCGGCAGCTATTGGCACAGCTCGTAAAGTGATGGCCTATAAAAATCGCTTTTGAGTATCGATTGACAATTTGTACAAAATCGTTGTATGCCTTTTAAGTATGCCCATGAAGACAACCTTCCAACTGCAATGTGCAACTGAAGGTCGTGATACGGTTTTTACTGGTAGATATTTTGAATGTTTGTTTGGTTGGTCATATGATTCCAGTTAATAATCGAAGTGTCCATTCAAAGACACTTCAAAGTCCCTTTTATCAATAGATACTACAACGATTTTCTCATAGTTACGTTTCTTCCATATACTCCAAAGCGTGCCTGATTCGCTCAATGAATACCATCGCTGGCTATGGAATCGGCTATACTGAATCCAAATTCTATCAGAGATATTTTGCTAAAGTCACACACTTAGGGAAAAGTATGAACTCAAGTTATAGGTAAAGTAGCACCTTGTGTTTAATTAAGCGTATATGATCAAAATCGGGTTCCTGTTAAACAGAGAAATTGAATAAAGATATATTCTGACATTTCGCGTTCACGTTAAACTACATCCGGTATGATGTAATGGCGTACAACTATATCCTCTATGATGTAATTACCTTAAACTACATACTCTATGATGTAATGATGTTAAACTACATCTTCTATCATGTAATTATGTTAAACTATATCCGGTATGATGTAATGATGTTAAACTACTCTCGGTATGACATAACGACGTTACGGGTGTATATTAAAAGATACAAAATATATTATTTCAGGAATAACCAGTTAAAAATGCTTACATCTTAATTTAAAATAAAATCCAAAAACAAATAATACAAAATGTTAAATACAAGTAACACTCTTGTTATAACCAGATCATTAGGAATTATTCTTTTCCACAAGCTCAGAAGAATAATCGAGGTAACCCCCTTACAGGCGTAGCGGTATCAAAAGGGATTTAACGAGATAACATTCAAAAAAAATCTTTCCTGCAATGCATAGAAGCAGGGCAATAGAAGA
Organism: Sepiola atlantica; assembly: GCA_963556195.1. Taxonomy (NCBI): domain Eukaryota; kingdom Metazoa; phylum Mollusca; class Cephalopoda; order Sepiida; family Sepiolidae; genus Sepiola; species Sepiola atlantica. Next base: position 68,089,544 of record OY744517.1, on the reverse strand, counting down.
TGGCAAAATGCATTATACTGGAAGGGTAGTATTTTAAAAGAAGAAACGGCGTAGTTTGTCATTTGGAATTATAATAAGTACTATCTGATATTACTCTCGTTAATTTTCAGACACGTTTCATCTATTATATAAAGGATAGTTGTCTACGAAATATATACCTTAAAACCATATATATATATATATATATATATATATATATATATATATATATATATATATATATATATATATATACAGGGTGGGCCAAAATAAGGGTCCTATCTTTAAATTTGAATAACTTGAATTTGAATAACTTCCACAAAATAAAAGTTAAACTCACCAAACTTTATGTGTGTGTAGACTGACCCTTCCGAGATTTTTTGAAATAAACAAAACAAATTTTAGCCGAAAAACACTTCTTAAAACTTACAAAAACTAAAGTATTGTTTTTTACACTGTTTTGAGTTTTTTAAGCAAAAATAATGTTTTCTAAATTAGGGTACGTTCCTTAGGGCTAATACGGCTCATGCTTGCTTCAGAAGGGGTCCTTTACTTATTCTAAAAAAAAAAAAAAAATCAATAAATAAAAAAGTTATGAATTTTTAAAATAGGACCCTTATTTTTGCCCACCCTGTATATATATATATATATATATATATATATATATATATATATATATATATATATATATATATATATATAGATTTAGATTTTTCACTTATAAAATAGATCATTCAGTGAAGACCGGGGTTGTTCCAATAAAAAACAAGCTCGATGATACTCGATTACAGAGTACAGAGCATTTATATGTGATTTTATGAAGGCTTACCAAAGCATTCCTTTCAAGACACCAATGATCACCATTAAAGATATTTTTTCTTACAAACACTATTTATTCAAATTAAATGTTTTTTCCTACACGTGTTTCACTACCAAGCAGTTACTTGCTTGGCAGATCATCAGGGAAATTAAATGTCTGGAATACTGGTTTCAACTGAAAAAATATCTTTAATGGTGATCATTGGTGTCTTGAAAGGAATGCTTTGGTAAGCCTTCATAAAATCACATATATATATATATATATATATATATATATATATATATATATCTTGGTTCAGTATCACCAACGGCAGATTTAGTAAAAGAATATAAAGGAAGATCTTTTCAATTAAATATTACATAATCGTTACGTTAATATTAAAAAGATCACCTTTTTTATATTAACGTTATAATTACATAGGTCAAAGCAAAGAAAGCATCTATTCGAAGAAGAAGAAGAAGAAGAAGAAGAAGAAGAAGAAGAAGAAGACGAATTGTTGGGTTTTACAGTATGTAAACTATCGTGGGGTCATTCTATGCCGAAATCATGTTGCATGCTTCATTCAGTGTGTGGATACAAATAACACGAAGACAGAATATATATCTATTAGAAGCCATCTTTCTTTTTCTTGTTCGTTCAATGCGCATGAAAACACCGTTACCAAGTAAACGGTGAAGCCTCAGCTTAGTACGCCATGTAACATTTTTCCTCTCGTGACAAAAGACATCACCACAGAATTTGCTCAGTGGCCTAGGCATTCATTGGATATTCTACCCTCCTGCCTTACGGGGAGTATTCTGCCCTTCCACTTTTACATCGAATCTTTTAAACGCAATAGTCCCCCAGTGTGCCTGGCGCTTTGATTATTCTCCCAGATCGTGTTCTCCTTACTGCAATCTCTTCTGGAGGTTTCTCGGGGTCTGCTCTAGGACTAGCTCTATTCTTACTATACTGTCATCTTGAGACATTTGTGGAGTAGTGGCCATTTCTTTGCCCGATTCCGTGATTGCTGGTGTCTCATAATTCTCTTGATATAGCTGGTTACTCCTTGATGCTATTTGGGGTGATTCTGTTGTTTTCCTCGGCTCTATTCTATTCCGTCGACATATTCCCCCCTTCAACATCAATGTGATATGGTCTAGCATCCAGCTTCTTCAACACAGTCGCCTTTTCCACTCTTTGTGCCTTTTTACATGGGGTTTGACCCGTACCACATCTCCTGGCCGTAAAAGTTGAAGGTATTTCATCTTCTTATTGAAGTACCACTCCTGCCTCATGCTATCATTCTTTACCGCTTTTTTAAGGTATTGTGGATTTCCGTCTTTAACAAACCTTCCCGGGTTAGATAGAGTATGTTTGTTGTCCTTGATATCAGTTTCTGTGCTGGCGAAAGGAGGCCTTTAGCTGGTGTGTTTCTTTGATCCAGCATTGCTAGATATGGATCAGCTCTATCCTCCCTGGCTTTCCGGAACAAAGTCTTCGCAGTTTTTACTGCTGATGTTAATTTGCCATTCACTTTACTGTTGTAGGGACTGACTGGCGTGTGCGTAAAACACCACTTCCGCGCAAAAATGGCTAAATCCTGACCACTGAATTGTGGCATTGTCTGTTACAATCTGGTCCTGTATTCCATATATTGCACAGATGTGCTTTAGTTTTGTAATTATTGTGTTCGTCTATGTGTCTTGAAGATATTCAATCTCACAGAAAGTAGTAATATAGTCCACTGTGCATAAATAGCTTTTACCAGCAAACGTGAACAAATCCACCCCAATTTTGGCCCATGGCCTTTCGGGGACTTGGTGGACTATTAAGGGTTCTGCAGGGTTATCCACCTCAGACTTCCTGCATGTGGAGCATTTTGTCCTTTATGTCGTTGTTCATGTTCGACCAGTATAAACATTCTCTGGCCCTTATGCAGCATCCTTCTACTCCCATGTGTGAGGAATGTATTTTTTTCTTTCAAGAGCCTCCGCGGGCTCGTGGTTACTACCATCCGGTTTCCCCTAAACATCAACCCATCTTGCCCTGTCATTTTACTTCGAACGGTGAAGTACGGTTTTATCTCTGGGTCGAGATGTATATTTTCATCTGGCCATCTCTCTAATATGACCTTCTGTAACATCTGCATACACCTATGTTTCGTTTATGGCCGATCGCAGTTTGAGCAACCTTGTTTCTGTGTTAGGAATATACTCGGCTTCTCTGACGTCCTCCTCTTGATCATGTTCATAACTCAACCTGTTAACAAATGCCCTTGACAATGTATCCGTAAGGTGTATCTTCTTGCCTGGATAATACAGAATCGTGGTATAATACCTTTGCAATCGCATCAGCATGTTCTGCAGTCGCTTTGGACACTTCCTCAAGTCTTTCTTCGTTATTACTTCCAAAATTATGTTCACTTAGTACTGTGATGGGCTGGGTGAATGTATATTGGTTTAACCTCTCACATGCGTAGACTACAGCAAGCAGTTCTTTCTCAATTTGAGCATATCAGGGTTCCGCGTCTGTAAGGGCTCGACTAAAATAGACCTGGGGTTTACCCTCCTGGAGCAGTGCCGCTCCTAAATGCTTGGGGATTTTCGGAATAGTCCCCAACATTCAAACAGCTTTTTAAGAATAGCATGAAGAATTGGGAAACCAATTAAATTTCAGAAGGTGAGGCATTTGTGTAAAGTGAAAATCAGGAGAGGGATTTTCCAAAACGATAACCTTCCCTCTTTATTTTTTGTCATTAGCTTCATCCCGATGACACTTCTCTTACGTAATGTGACGGCAATATATGAACTAGAGAAAAGACGTCCTACCCTAAACCACTTAATATTCATCATGATGGAAAGTATGAAAACCAACTTCATGCCTAAATTAATACTGTTAGATTATTTAGTGACGACATACGAATAGAATTTGGCATCACAAAATATGCTTTTCTTGTTAGAAAAATAGTAAAACTTGTCGACTAAGATGGCTTTAAACCCCCAACAACAGATCTGATAAAGAATATTGACAGTGAGAGAGGCTTAAAATACTTGGGGAAATTGGAGGCAGATAATATTAAAAGCAAAGAAATGAAAAACCAGGTGACAGCTGAGTAAAACAGAAGAGTAAAGGTTATTCTTCGATCGCAATTCCACAGTCGAAATACAAGCTATGCGATTAATGCGAGAGCAGTAGCTATCAGTCAATATACTGCTGGTATACTTGACTGGAATGCAGACGAATTAAAATGGTTGGACGCCAAAACACGGGAAATGCTTACAATTTATGGAGCTTTTGCAAAGAATAAAGATGTAGATCGATTGTATCTACCGCGAAAGGAATGTGGTTGAGATTTACTTAGTTTTGAAGATGTCGTGAATACAAAAGAAAGTTTTCTCTATAAATATATGTTACCTAACTGTGTCAGAAAAATAAAACAAAACAGTTTAGATGGTAATTCAACTTCACCGATTTTCAATACAAGCACTTTCTCTCTGCAATCCAAATCGCTTCCGTTGCTTCCCAGTTGTCCTCTTTATCTATATCAGCTGATCTCCACATATGCAAATCAGACTTTACTATAAAAATATGCACTCGTGAAGAGAAGCCCTTGTTTACCCCGCAGACACGTCATGCCAAGCACCTCATTCTCTTTCCTGCTGGCAAGTGTTCCTCTTCGTTCTCACAATATATTTCTGAAAGTAATGAGATTTTTCTTCGTGAAGTGAAAAGAGAGGAAATATAAAGAACTGAGGTGGAAAAAAAATCAACGGTTGCAAGAGAGAGGGTTAAAAATATTCGGAAAAAACTACATAGTGCATTCTTTAAGAATACAGCATTTATAGATAATGACAGCTGGAATTAGTTGGTCAGGGGTGACTTCAAAAGATCTACTGAGAGCATATTCATTGCAGCCCAGGAACAAGCCACTCGCACTAGTTCCATCAAACATTACATTGACAAAACTGCAGAATCCCCGATGTGTCAATTGTGTAATAAAAGGGAAGAAACCTTAGCGCATATTGTATCTGGATGCTCTATGCTAGCAAAACATCAATATAAAAAATGGCACAAAGTCACTCAGGTACTACACTTGAATATATGCACACTTTATAATTGGGCCACAATGGGAAGTAGTATGAGCTTAAGCCAGAAGTGGTACAGGAGAACGACAATGTCAAACTTCTTTGTAACATGCACATACAAACTGATAGGTGCTTGGACATTCTAAACCCGACTTAATCTTTCTAAACAAAAACAAGAGAATATGCTTAATCATTGATACAGCATGCCCTTTCAATATCAGAGTGCAGGAGAAAGAACACGAGAATGAATAAATATCAAGATCTAAAATAAGAATTAGTTAGACTATTGAAATTAAAAGAAGTCAAGGTGTTTCCCGTTGTAATTGCAACGCATGGAAGCATAAGGAAAAGCCACCACTATTGACTTAAACAGATTGACGAGACAACTTCTTTTCTAATTCTGCAAAAGGCTTGTCGGTTAGGGAAAGCGAAAGTGTTAAGGTACAGCTTGAATGTCTAAAGTCAGGGGAATTGACTTGATGTTCAAAATAAAATCAAACTAAAAAGTTAAGACTACTACTATTAATAACACTACTACTACTACTACTAACAACAACAACAACAACAACAACAACAATAATAATAAGAAGAAGAAGAAGAAGAAGAAGAAGAAGAAGAATAATAATAATAATAATAATAATAATAATAATAATAATAATAATAATAATAATAATAATAATAATAATAAACAACAACAACAACTCATATTGGCATGATAATAATTAATAAGAAAGAAAAACTCCCAAATCATAGATGTTGCAGTTTAGGATGCAGAAAGACTTGAAAAAATACATTGACCTTGCAAGAGAGATGAAAGGAATATGGAACATGAAAAATAAATCACTGCAATAGCAATAATTGTATGATCACTTGGAACAATTCCGAAAAAACTGGAAATTAACTAGGAGATTAGAATGAAAGGGAAGATTAACGCACGGCACTGATAAAAAATCAGCTGAAATGGTAAGGAAAATCTTCGAATGCGGAAACCAATCCACATATATATCCCTTATTGCCCGCTACTGAACATTCCATTAGAAAAGGTGCAATAGTTTCGGTAAAAAGTCGATTATTCAAGATATTGGAGATCAACATAAACTGAGCCCTGGCAAATTGAAAAATAGAGAATGTTGAAAAGAAAATGGTGAAGAAAACGGACAATAATGTAATAGGAATGAAATAGAAAGAATGAAAAGGAGAAATATAGATAGAGAGATAGATAAATGGGGCAAAACGAACAAGCACAGATAGAAAAGAAATTCTATTCAAATGATTAATTACGATGAAATTAAAAAGCAACAGACTAAAAACACAACAAACTGGAAATGGTATTCGCAGTTGGGATTTCAAACGACTGTAAAATATGCCAACAAGAATTTTTCTTTTTTTCATTTTTTTTTTTCATCTGATCTTACGTGGCCCCCGAGTGCAATAAAAAGTGGAGTTGATTGTGTTGTCGGGAATGTTGGCTTATCCATAATCTGTAAAATCGCTGATCACTTCTGAACAGAAATTTCAGTACAAAGCTGCTGACAAGCCGTTTGGCGCCTCGATGACAATGATTCATTTAAAAATAAAGAAAACGAAAAGAAAAAGAGAAAGAATAAAAAGAAAAGGAAAAATTCTAAAGAAAATATTTTAATTTTGCTGGGAACAAAATAAAAACCTTGAATAGCTGGAAACCTAAGTTGATTAATGGCTAGTCCATATACAGGATGTTGTCTCCTAAAAAAGTGAACCCCAACTTTGGGTGGGCCTTATTTCTTAATTTTCTGAAAACAATTAAATTAAACTTTGTTGATTGCTGATATATTGTGCTTAAAACATATCAAAACAGACGAGTCTTTGGGCTATTTTTCTTTATTCTAGAGTATGTGTGCGAGATGTTTTCTATTTAGCTGTGTGCATTTCTTGGGGCGCAGCACAAATGTATCAATGATATCCGTACAAACGGACAGAGTAATTATCCTGACCTTCATCCTAGTGGCTTTCTTACGCTCCGCAATAAGCCAGGGTCTCTCTGTATGACGAAGTTTTTACGGTAGCCCCAGAGGATAAAAAAAATATACTGTCCGGGTTGTGAGGTGCCCACTGGAGACTGGTCACACCGTCTCCAATATTCTCTTTCAGCTTATCCTGGGATAGATTTTTGGTGTGAGAACTTGCTCCATTTGCTGAAGCCAGAACTTTACAATAAGCGACGGATACAGTTTGCAGCTCATTTCTGCGTATATGGTGTTTCGGTCTACTGAACTGGCTATCTCACATTATCGACCAGCTCAGCTAAACGCTTCCACTCTCTTGTCCGTCTTTGCAGCAAACTAAATTAAACTAAACCCACATTACGACTCCTTACGCCTAGCAGCTGTGTTCCAAAATGCATAATGATCAGTTAATTATTTTAAGAGTAAATCGTATACATAGAAATACATAGAAATAGTTATATATGAACACTAATTTTTTTACGAACAAAATAACATAATATTCTTTCGATCACTGTTGCAAATCACTTTAAATGTATTTCTCGCTGGTACCAGCCGTTGGGTTTCCTTAGAATATGAGTGCCAATAAGTCTCCTCAGGATTCCAGTACTCTCCGTGCCCTTCGAGTTGAAGTCGTGATAGTCATCTCCCACTGTTCTCCTTTTCTTCCTTCTAGACCAGTCGTGACCATTCGTGACCATTTTGCGGTTTGCTACCACGTGATATTGGTGCAACCGCGTTTTTTCTTTTTTGTGATACGTATGTCAGGTTATGATATCCTTTGTATATATCCATTGTGGCAGTTTTTTTACTATAATTATGTTTTACTCACTATGATATTACACACGAGTCATTATCAGTGATTACTTACTAGCAATAACAAGCAGTGTCCTCTAGAGTCTGAGTGACAACAAGTTTCCCCATATTTCCAGTACTCTCTGCCTCTTTCAATAAGCGTTTCAAATCCTATTAGCCTTCTCTGTAATTTCAATGACAATAAGCCTTCTTAAGTCAAGGTTGACCGTACCTTTCCAGTGCCACAACATGTACGTGTGTTTTCAGGAGAGAAGGGGGGTTGTTAGATTATGAGAGTTCTGTCATTCTTTTGATACGTGCAATGTTTTTTATATATATTTGTGTTCATAAATAGAACATAATTTAACTTACCTGTTATTGGTCGGTGTCAACTAGTTATATGGGTTAGTTTCCGCACGCTATGTTTTTTCCTCAATATTTCAGCTGCTTTTACTAGTGCCGTGCGTTGTATGGTGTCTATGTGCCTTTTGATTCCAATTTCTCCTAGTATTTTTCCAGGTTATTCATAGCTGTTCCTAGTGCTCCTATAATTATTGGTACTAGTGTGACTTTCTTAATGTTCTATATTCCTTTCAGCTATCTAGGAATTCCACGTATTTGCTTAATTTTTCTGCCTCCTTGATATTCACCTTATGTGTATCATGTGTCTGCATGTTCAAAGTTCAAGAGGTTGGCATAGTTCCTAGTACTCTGCCTTCCTCACGCAATCGTTTCTGTTTTTTGTATTCCTTTACGGCTCATATGCTGCATTAACTTATGACGTGGTTTACCGTTTCGTCACTTTGTCCACGGAGTATACATTTACTGTTTTCATGTGTTTTGTCTATCTTAGCTTTTATATGATTTGCGATGTCTACTTTTAGTTAAAAAATGTTTTCATCCATGTATTTTTTCTTTTTGCCTGTATACAATATTTCTTCCTGTTTGTTTTAACTTGCTTTTATTCTGCGATAAAATGGGGTGTTCACTAGCCAAAGTAGTTTTTAAAACAAAGAAATTTCTGTCCTAACCTACCCCACCCCAAATATAAAACGCGCTAGCCTCCCATTAACTATAACGAGACACTAGTCAAGACGTTAGATATCTTCCACCACCCGAGAATAGAGTCTGAAATGACGCCAAAATGATCAAGCGAAATCTATAAAAGATAAGTTTAAATTTCCTATTTTTAGCTGTCTCTTGTTTTTTTAAATGTTCCATATATTAACGCTTGCGATATCTACTTTTAGTTAAATGAGGTTTTCATTCAGATATTTCCTTCTTTAACGTAACTGCTAAATTGCCTTTTATTATGTAACGTCATAGCTAAGTGGCACCTGGTCAGACCTACTCAAAAGTAGTATAACCCTCTCACCCACCTTAATGACCGAGGTAATGTCCCCACAATAAATCTTGCCTGTGAGATAGAGAGAGGCGAACCCATCTACTATCCTCTACTTTCTCTAAAAGGCGGCGTCCTGACTATATATATATATATATATATATATATATATATATATATATATATATATATATATGGAAGTTTTTTTTGTTTTTTTTTTACTTGCGGAGGCTCGGAAATACCCTACTAGTACACGGGCTCAGGCTATCTCATCTCGGTGTGATAGACCCGTAGACCTTTTCAAGTCATCCATCTAGGAGAAAGAAAACTCTGATAATAAAACCGTGATACTAACCACTTACGTTATGGAAGCGAACTGTTGGGGAGAGATGCTTCCTTAGTCCTGATCGACAACCTTCTTGGAGCTGGAGTCTCGAACAAAAATATCCGGTTTGCAAACTTATAATTGCTTAAGGAGTAGATAGGCTCTGCCTATTGCCCTGCCTTCGCACTCCTTCTCAGTCTATTAGCCAGGTGCAGAGGTATTAGCGCTGGGACGCCTCAAAGACACCTAGTGCCTGGCCTTGTTTCATGACTAGGACAATAAACGCCGTCTCTCTTTCTCTCTATCTGGGCAACTTAGGGAAAGATTTTTGTTACTAAGTCTTACATGACTAGTCAAGGTCGCTCTTGTTCTGACAGGTTGAGGGCACAGGTTAGACAGTTTGACTGGCTGCTGTTTGCAACTGTCAGTACAGGAGCCTAAACACTTAGGTAGCGTTAACAACGGCTGCTCCATCAACAGGTGTATGATATCGGTGGTAGCTATACGTGCCATGTTGCGCATTGAAAGTGACCCTACGGTTAAACTCGGTGGACTTTCTCGAAGCCACAACTCTCATGGACCAAGTCACGTCTAATGGACTGGTTGTGTAAGCTTATTGACACCAAACAAGCACCCACTTTGCCCACCCCACTCTATCGCAAAACAAACATAATATTACAAAGTTAAACAAATCAAATCTAAACCAGACACCCAACAAAAACATCTTTGCTTACGCCCTTGATGCTCGCATTCACAAATATCCGGGGACTTAGAACCAACATCAACGACATAGAAACCTTTTTTCCTGACAAACTCCCCGGATATCTTCGCACTAAGTGAAACAGACCTTCAATCCTTAATTTCCTCTCACAACTTTGGCATGGCTGATTACCTCCCACTCTACCGTAAAGACTCTGACAAACATGTGCACGGGCTAGGAGTTTATGTTCGGAATACCTTCCCCTTGATCAGAGAAGATAGTTAGAATCAGATAACAAAACCTACATGTGCTTTAGATTAACCTGCTTAATTCTGTCTCTGAAAGCATAGATAGAGCACTCTCACTCGACTCGAATGTCCAAATACATGTATTTGGGAATTTTAATGTGCACCACCGTGACAGGCTGGGATTCTCCAGCCTTACTGGCGCAGCCGGTAACTTTACGTATGAGTTTTCCTTAGCTCACTCTCTCTCACAGACTGTCGCTTTCCCGACCCGCATCCTTGATCGAGTAGACCAGCAAGCCTCACTTTTCGACCTGTTTCTGACCTCACTGCCCGAGGCTTGTGTGACGAATGCTCATGGCCATCTCAGGAGCGCTGATCACATTGTGGCAATGGTTGATATCATCCTAAAAAACTCGTTTAAAAGCTGATAAGCCGTGCTCCGATAAACTTGCTGCTTTAGTGCCCCTGTGACGTAAATACACTCGACCAACCCGGCAATCAGCTAAATCCCATCCATTCACTGTGGAGGTCTCCAGATGCTGGAGAGACTTCTACTCTAAAACTTCTTTTCTTGTGCTGTCGGCCTCTGGAACATCTTCCCTGCTCTCCTTTTCCCTAACTGTATCGACATGCGGAAGTTTAAAACCAATGTGAACAGGCATCTCGCTGCACTGATCCCAACTTAAGATGACCCCAAAACTTACAATATTATCCTCAGAAGCCCCTTAAGTCTACAGTGGCGACCTGCTTTGTTTGGGATGAACTACAGTAAAAATAATTATCGTAATCACATTGTTTTGAGCTGCAGTCAGTAGCGATTTTGTTTTTGGTATTCTTTTTTGTACCCATGTCCATTTTGTTTTTGTGCGTCTCTTAATTGGACAGTCTCATAAATCGTCTATGTAGCTGCTTCACTTCCCATTTATATTTTCTGACCTTTTTGTTCCAAGTTTCTCCATTTTGCGTAGTTCATTTTGTCAGTGCTTTTTCTAGCGGTAATCAACCGTTCTTTTCTTTGGGTTATATATTTTATTATTTTTATTTATTATTATTTACTCAGTAGAAGTGTTTATACAAGTTATTATCAGTAATTGATCACTAACAATAACCAATGGTCTCCCATGGAATCTGATGCAGGTGCTAAATACCAAGTTTATTAATATTAACATAATACACTTTCATAAAAATAAAAACATTTCTTTACTCACTGTATTTTGTATAACATTAACGAATTCGACGTCAGACATCTTCAAGTTAAGATCGGGTAATGAAGACGAATATAGAACAAACCTAATAATGTAGTATGTGAATCACATTCAAATGCAATAGCCATATACAAAAACCAACATAAGTCAGTCGTGAGACTGCACACCATCGCCTGGCAACGTAAAGATTAGACAAAGTCATATCTGATCCTTACTTCTCTATTGTGTATGAAGTATCCCTAAGTTATATCAGGGACACGTTGATAACTCAAAAACTGATCAAGCTGGAAGTTTGCATCGTGGTTATTATTATCAAAGGCTATCAGAGTCATACATCAAATTTGACAAATTTGATCTTGAAATTTCGTCATGATGTTTACCTTCAACGAACGGCAAAGTCATATCAGATGTTCGACTTCATTGGCTACAATATGGTCCAAGCAGTGGATCTCTACGAGAAATAGAACCGAAGTTATCGCCAAAAGTGTGACCTTTTTCCTTAACCTTAAACTTTGACCTAGATAGGCCAAAATTAGACTATAACCGATATTTTGAGCTAATTTGGTGACGATTGGTGAAGTGATGCTGACGCTTGTGTGTACACAAACAAATATAGTAATAAACTCGACCGAAAACTTACCTTTCCATTTTGCTGAGGTAACTATACGTGTAATATGTACATTAGTTGGGTATCTGTTGTCAAGTAGTTGTTCTCATTGTATTTGGTTGTTTGTTAATTTTAGGACCTTTTACTGTGTTCGCCTGGTCAGTGGATTGTGTTTTTTTTCCTGAAGGTTTTCATAAATATTTGGAATTTCCAAATATTTATTAAACTCGCTTGTGATGTCATAATATAATCTATCTCTTCTCCCCTCTCTTCATCTCTCTCTCTCTCTCTCTCTCTTTCGTTCCTCCTATTCCCCTCTACCTCTTTTTCTTTTAATTATTTATATCATTCCATTCCTATCACTACTACTCTCATTATCTGCCTTTTATTTTTGTCATTCATCCCAACATCTAAAACATCCATGCACAGATGAAAAGTGTGCACATTGTTAAGTAAGCAAGAAAAATAATACTATCTCCAAAATGTTAGTAGTACTATATATATTATTATAACGCGTCATTCATTTAAAACTAATTTGTTTTAAAATAGATTCAACTATTTTTTAACATAAATCTTACTACTATTTTGAAACTTTGATTATACTTTTTACGATTCGATAGGTTTGTAAGAAGAAAACAAGTGGTTCAGCAGCGCCCCATAGCTGTAGTTTTTTTAGATATGTTGAATGAAGGGAGACAAGTGAGGAATGAAAATGTTAAAGTAAGTAAATGGAGAATAAGTAATTAAATAAATCGATACGTTTTATCTCTTTAACAAACATGTTATAAGGTACGCTTTTTTATTAGTAGTATTATTATTATTGATCTTCTTCTTCTTACTGTTATTATTTTAGCGTGCCATACTTTCTTTTAAACTCGGAACTAATTCCCTTTTTTATCTCTGCGTTTCCCAAATTGAATATGTCTTAGAACACGCGATCCTATATTATTCTTTTGATATGTGTCTTTGTCTTTTGTGTGTACGTTCCGTTCTCCTGTATGATTTCTACTGACTGCAACATGTCATTTCTTTTATCTTTCGAGAAGAAAACATAAGCCAGTAATTACTCTATTAAATCTTTCTTTCAAGCAAGCTGTCGCCCAACGTCGTTGGTGAAAGCCTACCTGAATGACAAAATGTAATGCAGAATCGCTGCTTATCAAGAATGTTCAGCGGATTATTTCTTGTTGACATGCGCCTTGACATGCATGTTTCGGGGCTTATTTCTGTCAACCAAACCTAACCTTATTACTACGCTAAAAATGGCGCCTAAACAATCGAACTGCAATTGTTGTCACGAATGCTAATACGACAACAATAAAAACAACAACATCAATAATAATTATAATAGTAGTAGTAGTAATAGTGCGAATAGTACTAGGGCCTTGGGAAGGCTTAAAATCAATAGTCGTTGTCAGCGAGAAATCAATGGTAAGCGATAATGTATATTCATTTGCAAAGGTAATCGAAAGAAGCGGAAAGTACTGGGAATTCCAGTTATTATCAGTGAGTAATCTATGATGATGGCCCGTGTGAGAACTCCTAGCGAGTACAAATAATAATAATAATAATAATAATAATAATAATAATAATAATAATAATAAGAAGAAGAAGAAGAAGAAGAAGAAGAAGAAGAAGAAGAAGAAGAAGAAGAAGAATATCTCTTAAGATGGAGTACTGCTGCCACATCAGGGGAGGTGCTGCTCGGGGCATTCTTTCTTGTCTTGACAGAGTACGAAATCGACTTCGCAATCTAGGGGGGCGCCCTTACAGCCTCTTTCACACAGAAGAGATGTTGCTAGCCTCTCTCTACTCTATACTTATGTTCATGGTGGGTGATCGACTGAGCTCCAATCCCTGACTCCCTCCCCTGTAAAACCATCACATCATCCAACTCACCTAGCTACAAACACAGCAAAGAACTTTCCTTTCTCTCTATTTCTACCAAAAACCAAACGAAACTTCCATGAACAAAGTTTCTTTCCTAGAACATCACATCTATGAAACAAGATATCACGAGTCTGCTTCCCAACCGACTACAGCATGGTCGTCTTCAAACCTAATGTAAACAAATACTTGTTGAGTCGTCCTCTTGGATAATTAATTCCTCTTAAGTAATCTTCTGGCCATCCCACCAATTTTTCCGGTCCTCTCGGGGAGGCGATCATCGTCCAACCAACGATCTCTGTAACCCTTATCCCTAAGCGACTCCCGGAGTTGATAAGTTGTGACCCATTAGTAAAAAAAAAAATAGCAGGAACCCGTGAGAGAAGACTCGAGAAACACATAGATAGCTAAGTGGGAGATGGGTGGCTTCATCAGTTAATTACAAATAAGGACTAATTAGAGAAATTTAAATAATTATTTTGCAAACATAACTCAATCCTAGAACTACGAAATACTTTAGCCTGTGTTTGTGCTATTAAAGTATATCGCATAAGCAAGTATTTAAAGAAATAAATTTACTCAGATTTTGTATAATAATAGATTCTATATTGACCCCGTGGAAATTCCACGGTGCCTTCAACATTAATTTGTATAATTTATTTTTAATAATGTCCCTTTTCTAATTAAGACATGTTTGTCAAGATCTATTAAGAAACAAAATACTATTTCTTGTTCCGTAAAAATAATTGCCATTACCAGCTAAATATTTTTTTAAATAAATAAAATTAATACTTTTCTTCTTTATTTTTTATTTATAATTGTAACAGTTTAATTATTTTAAGACAATAAATTTCCACAGTCTCCTTACCGTAAAAAAAATGGTCACCAAAATATTCTTCAAATCAATAAAACGAATGTCACTTTTTGAAATGTATTTATTTAAAATTGTACTATTTTAGTCGACGAGATTATAGAATTCGATTTTGAACATTTCATTTTAAAATGGGTGAAGGTGGAATTTGTTTATCTTATTTTCATCTTAGCGACATCGATTAATCACAGTCTTTTCTGATCGGGTCATCTCATTTTGTTACTGTGTGTAAAAGGTGATAACATACGTATGAATATAAACTGTCTTAGCGTATTATTATATAGATAATAATACAAATATTACTAATAATAATAATAATATCATCATCATTTTTACTGATATTCCTGGTATGAATCCATATATCACCCCGTCAGCTATGTCTTAAATAAAGGGTAAAATAAACTCTGAACGCTTGGTTATAAACGTGGTCTGCGATAAAGAAAATGCGAAATAACAGGCTTTCTCAATGCTTATCCTAGCATGGTGTCCAGTCCTCCTGGAGTTCTTGCCACTGGGCGGAAGCAACGCCGGTTCAGAAGAGTTAGGGATTGCGCAACTCTTACTTCACTATAGACTCCCAGCGTAGACATCCCTATAATAGATATTCATTGCCTCTTGAAACTTAAGGGCACCCTTTTATTATATCTCTCTCTCTCTTTCTATATATATATATATATATATATATATATATATATATATATATATGTAAAGGAGTAAGGCTACCAACATTTGTAGAATGTTTTTTTCAACATTTATTTATTATTTTGTTGTTTTTTTCAACATTAATTTATTATTTTGTTGTTTTACCATTTTATGATTTTATATATAACGCGTTTCAAGCGGTGACCCGCTTTCATCAGATATGAAAATCCATTTGAAGAAATGTCTTTCGATTCGAACAAATGTTGTTTCATTTGAGGAATTTGTTATTGTTTTTGCGCATGCGTGGGTTTGCGGGTGTGTGGGTATCTTTGATTTTTATTTTTATTTTTTATTTGTCATTTTTCCTGCTTCTCTTGGTCAAGTGCGTGTTACCCATCTATGATCCATCGGTCATCCCAGTCTCCTAGGGTGCGAGAATTTCTTTTGAAATTTAATACTTTTTATTGCTTTTTGTCGTCTCCAAAAATGAAGTGGTGTCTGCGTGCGCGCGCGCGCGTGTCCGTATGCGTGTGATCTAACCTTGAGTCTTGTGAATAGGTGAGCGACACATACACATACACACACATAAATACGCACACACACCCTATATATATATATATATATATATATATATATATATATATATATATTGGGTATTTAGATCTGTACGGCTAGGTTTCCTTCCTCTTATCTAATTACTTTTCTGGTACCAAAGGTACTTAAGCTTTATTTTTTATTTATTTTTTAATGCAACTTTGATTCCTATATAATTTTATTGCTAGCTACCATATTGCAGAATGGTTCTTGGATATAGTGTTTAGATAGTATTATTATTATTTTTATATTTTTTTATATTTTTTTATTATTGTTATAATTAATGTTATTTGATATGCAAATTACTATATCATATGGTAGTCATAAGGGTAATATATTATTATTATTATTTTATTATTATTATTTTTTTATGTATATATTAGTGATATTTTAAGCTGAATTATTTCGACACTTGATTATTGGGGAAATGGTCGTATAATCAGTACCATTGGAGAGCCATGAATATTATAACTGTCCTGTTTTTAAATCTCCGAAACAGTTACATGGTAAACAGCTGATGATCCCCGTGTTAATATTAGACGCTTAAGGTCTCCTGTTTTTGTTTCACTCTTAGATAATTAACCCCCCCCCCTTTTTTTCTTTTTTTATTTTACTTATATTTTTTCATTTATTAATTCTCCAACGAATGTTAAGTCTGCAATACCTTGGATTTAGTTAGTTTGTCTGGGAATTAAAACTGCATTTTACTTCTTTTTTTTTTTTTTTAAATGACTCAAAGCTTCTTTACACTATATATATATATATATATATATATATATATATATATATATATATATGTGTGTGTGTGTGTGTGTGGAGATAGATAGATAGATAGATAGATAGATAGATAGATAGATAGATAGATAGATAGATAGAGAGAGAGAGAGAAATGAAATAATGAAAATAAAAATATAAGAATAACAAATTTATTTCATTTTCAGTTGTTTAAGAAAAAATGTATTCAATAAAAGAAATGTTTATTGTTTTCCTTTCCTTATACGTATACGTATGCGTTTCATCCTTGCGGAATCATCAGTGTAGAGATAACCAGTCGCACGATTCGAACCCGGGAGGAGAATCAGTTTTAACTCAAATCCGTGAGCTCCAATTCCGTGAGCTCCAACCAATGAGCGAGATGAGAAATAAATCTCATTTAAGTGTCAATCAGGTACACAACCATAGTTAGCCGTCATAACAGTGTTCAACAGGAAAGAACTTGCATTTATAGCTTCTACTATTATTTATTAAACAGCCCAGCCGAAAGGGGGGCTACAAATAATTATTTAATAATAAATATTTAATTATTATCTACATACGTATACGTTTCATCTTTGCGGAATCATCAGTGTAGAGATAACCGTTCAAACCAGCCATACAATAGTCTTTATAGTCTAGTCAATCTAGCTGATTTTTTGGCTGAACCTCAAACAAATTGCTGACAAAGGTTTTTAACTTGGATATTGGCCATGAATAACCTTTCTTTCAGATAAAAAAAGTTTACCAAAATTAGCCTTGCGGAAAGGGGTCAACGGGTGCTATCTTTAAAGATTACCGCCGATTCTAGCCTCCTCTCTCTCAACTCAATTTCTGTAAATTCATCTTCAATAATACCAAATGTAGCAATGTGAAATTGGATAAAACCAACAGTTTTCATAAAGTTAAATATAATTATACCTTCTGATGCCTTATTTTTGTCTCTTTTTTGTATTATTGCAAGAGCTTAATATTCTGTCATATTCTAATTTCAGGTTGACCAAAGTGAAATACCGATAATTATGGATGCTGACAAGTGTGCTATTTGCAACAATGAACTGTCCAGTAATGAAGAAACATTCATCGTCAGCTAGAAGGGCATCGATTCAATTAACAGAGCTTCTGAACAACGTGGAGAGGAGATCATAATTCAGATTGATCAACGACTTCACAAGAAATGCAGAACGCGTTGGATCACCCCCAAATAAATGGAAATTGACATAAAAAATAAGTCCACTCATGATAAAATGCTATCCCATGCAAGCCGCTCTTTGTGTGTGTTTAACTTTAAGGAGCATTGTTTTTTTGTGGTTCTGGAGCAAAATCTGATAGGAAAAAAAGAGATGTTGATGTTTGCTATGTAAAAAAAGTACGATAAACTGATGGCTGGACATCCACTATTAAAAGTAGAATAGGTTATGTAACTCACCCTGTTTCAGAAGAAGCACGTTATCAGAGAACATGTTTTGCAAACTTTGATTACAATAAAAACATCCCTAATGCATTCTCTCCTGCTGATTCTTCTAAGAAACAAAACCTGGGTAGAGCAGAGGATTCAGAGAGAAAGCAGGAATTTCTGAAAGTTGCTAAATATTTGCAGCAAAATGATGAGAAGCAACTCACCATTATCGATCTTGTTAAAAAAGATGGAGGAAATTCTCGAGGACACTGGCTTTGAACAATACAGTCTCTCATACATGAAATCGCGATTGTTAGAACATTTCAAAGACAAAATCATTTTGACTTAAATTAATGGGATACATAATGTTGTTACATTCTTAAGTACAGCAAAATGTATTCTCCATGAATTCTATGCACAGAGCCGCTCAACAGACAATTCAAAATCAGAGGGCATTAGAATCATAGAGACGGCAGTCAAGCTTATCAAGAATGACATTAAAGGTATCTAGACAAGTTCAGAATATTACCAGTCTAAGAATGATCTTGAACAGGATGCGATTTTTTAATATGTTTCTAAAACATTGTTGCTTTTTCTCAGGAAGATATTTGCAGACAAAGACAATGATTTGAAACTTGCATCAGTTGATCAGGCGATAATGCAGACTACTAGACCTAGAGTGTAGCTTGCACTTTTGCAGTTTGGTTTAGCAGTGGAAATGCATGACCAATTTGGATCGAGGTTCTTAATTGACACTCTGAATAAGCATGACTGTTCTTCATCTTACTTGAAAGTCCAGAAATTCGAAAGAAGTGCTGCTCTTGTTCATGGCGCTGAAACACTCTCCCCTGTTGAAAATGAATTGTATAAGAAAATTTTTAAAACATGAAAACAATAGCAGGGGCTAGTTATTTTCTGGTGTTAGTTTATTATTAAGCATATAGCTACATAACAGTACAATTTCAAACATCAAGAAAATGTTAAGCTGGCTTGGGGTGGGCCCTGTCTGGGTTTTCATGAAAAAACATTTTTTTCTTTCTAATTTATTAAAGTTTTTGTGAGGAAAAACGTTTATTTTTGTCAGTAATTGTCAGGAATAATAGACATACTTGTCAGGAAATGTCAGGAATTTTCTGTCTCGAAATTTTAATATTGTTAAGTTGGATTTTAAAGATGACGCTCATTGACCTATTTCCGCAAGGCTAATTTTGGTAAACTTTTTTTTATCTGAAAGAGAGGTAATTCATGCCCAATATCCAAGTTAAAAACCTTTGTTAGCAATTTGTTTGAGGTTCAGCCAAATTTTGACTGGACTATTAAATAAAAATAAGATAATAATATTTATTTAGTAATGACGTTACAGAAGATCAATTCAAATTAACAGGATACCATCGGTTTTAAGCCTGTGCCGTTCTAAAATCAACGAATCTCATCGGCTATCTTCAGTCATGTTTGAAACGTTGAAGAGGTCACGTGTCGGTCTGGGATAAAATTGCACTGTTATTTTAGAATTTTTTAATTTATTTATTTATCATTCTTTATTCTCTTTTATGTAATTAAATCAGTGAGTTTTATTCGGAGAAAATAAAAATAAAAGATAAATATGAAAGAAAGACATTCCCTGGTAATAAAGTTGGGTAGGAAAAGAAAAGGCAAGAGACCAAAACAAGCTACTAAACTTAGATCTAAATCAATGACCGGTTCCTCGAATAATTAACCCATTGCCTTTCGGGAGTCAAATAGTGTGAACGTTCTCGTTTTCCTTGTTTCTTTTTAGGTATCAACTAATTAAATTACTTAAAAAGAAAAAAGAAAAAAAAGAGATCTTTCGCGCGATTTGACTCCCGAAAGACAATAGGTTAATTTATATGCAAGAATAGGATAGAAAATAAACGAAACAAAGTTTCAGTTGTACGTATCAAGGGTCGAAAGCTATGTATATGGTATCCATATATACAGCGAAAACCCGCTTCCGGTTTGGAAAATAAAACTTATTTATATGTGTATATGTACGGAGTGGCTATCAACAAAAACTCATATATGCGAAGATAAAAGTTACATCGGGCAGACGATTTAATCAAAAAGTTAGTTGGTCTACTAAGATGAAAAACGAAACTAATATGTTATATTTAAGGAAGAAATATCATGTTTTTAAAAAGCCAAAGTTAAATAAGCAGTTATAAGGAAAATTATAAGTAATAAAAGAAATTAATAAATCTAAGAGGGTGCATAACATAAGTATGATAAAATAAAAAATTAGATCATTAGGAACTAGATAATAATTCAATATTTTTATAATATATTCAGGAGATACATTTAAATAGCTAAATTTGTGTAATGAGTGTTATTTTTTTAAATAATAATAATTATTATTATTATTATTATTATTAAAATAATCATTAAAATATTAAGATGTAAAAATCAACATTAAAATTAAGACAAAATAAAAACAAATTAATAAGGATAACAATTAGTTAGCAATTAGTTCAAAATTGATTAAGTAAATAAATAGTAAATGTGAGATAGGGGATTGGAGCGAAGGAATTAGATTATGTGTAGGGGTAAGAGGGCGGTGTCTACGGATAGGTCTAACGAAATTATATTGTATTTACTATCATTACAGTTATTTTAGATTAAATAAGATGTAAGGCCGTATATACGTCAGTATAGGACGATAAAATGACTGTGAGTATAATAGTGAGGGCCTTTATATATATATATATATATATATATATATATATATATATATATATATATATATATATATATATATATATATATATATATATATATATTAACGAGGATTAGGATTACTGGAGATATAATTATTATTTAAATGTTATTTTAGAGCTTTCATATTAAACAGTACAGATTGAAAAGAATCATGGGAAGGGGTAGAAAAGGAGAAAAATAGAGACAATGTTTCCAAAAAATGGCTTACCTAATAGGATAGATAGGGAAGATAATTAATATTATAACACCCATCACATAGTTTCAGCTATTAAAATTATCTTCTTTTCTCCAGCATTTTGTTCATTTTTTATCACCATAATATGATTTGACGAAGAATCGAAAGTGCTAGCCATACTTATGGACTAGTATTGAGATGATTAATCGGAATCAGAATCAGAATCGGAATCGGAATCGGGAATCGAAAAAATCTGAACTTTTTGGGGGGTGTCGGAATTGGTAAACATTTTAGTCTAATTTCCGATTCCCGAAACGATTTTTATAATTTTTTGTTTGCTAAAAACTTTTTTATTTATTGGTTTTAAACTACCAGTAAAACTAAAATTTATACATCATATCAATGAATTTATGTAAAAATGGCACCGGAGAAAATAGTCCGGTAAAAATAACACGTATGGATAAATAGAATAAAAATGGCCCGAAAACCTCATAAAGAGTTCTACCAAAATCTTAGGTACAATAGATAACGAGAAAACATTACAAAGTTTTTCAAATTCATAGAAATGTCAAATAGAAAAATATTATATCTACAATTAAAAATAGATTAAGACTCTCCGCTGAATCATCCTCACTCCTCAAAAAAATGAAATTCTACTTTTGAGGGAATTGGAATCAGTAATTGTATCGAAATCGTAATTTAGAACAGAATCGGTGATTGTATCTGTATCGGTGAAAATATTGGAATCGTCCCATCACTATTATGGGCATAAAAAAAGCAGAATAACTGTGTTATGTTTAATAATAATTGCTTAAATATATATATATATATATATATATATATATATATACATAAATATATATGTATGTATGTATGTATGTATGTATGTATGAAAAAATAATCTGAACAATATATAGATGTTTATGTCGTTTCTCTATTTATTTCTCATTTGTTGAGGTATAGGAATATAAAATGTCCTTTATATAATTTATTTTACTAAAAGAACAAAAATTCCGGCCGTTCCTTCGGCCTTCCTCAGAACATTGATAGATATTTGTGTGTACGGTATGTGTTGGTAGCAGAGGTAAACAGTATCGCCAATGATGTGAAGAAATTTATACAAGTGACTCGTGCATGTCTATCCCAGCATCTTCGCACTTAAAAAAGTCAGCGACTTGGGTCGCGTTTTTGTGGACTTTTTCCAAAACATAAGTTGGCCATAAAAATGTTATGGTATATATATATATATATATATATATATATATATATATATATATATATATATATATATATATATATATATATATATATTTATTCTGGTACAGAAAAATTAGTACAACATTCGTACCGTCGGTTTCAAGCACGGAAGGTCTTACCCATCCGGCTCTCTTCAGCTTCTGGAACAGAAGCTGAAGAGAGCCGGATGGGTAAGACCTTCCGTTCTTGAAACCGACGGTACGAATGTTGTACTAATTTTCCTGTACCAGAATAAATAAATATTATGCTCTTAATTTTTATCTTTAATTCTTAATTAATCGAGCACTCTGCTGGGATTTTTCCTACCATTTTACAAAGAAGTATATATATATATATATATATAGTCTAAAGAAGCTTTGAGTTATTTTAAACAAAAAGACAAAAAAAAGGAAAATGCAGTTTAAATTCCCAGAGAAACTAACTAAATCCAAAATAGTGTAGACTTAACATTTGTTGGAAAATTCATAAATAAATAATATATAATAGTAAGTAAATAAAATAAAAAGGGGGATGAAGTATCTAACAGTGAAACAAAAGCAGGAGACCTTAATGGTACAGATCAAACTACCATTTCCCCAATAATCAAGTGTCGAAATAATTCAGCTTAAAATGTTACTTATATATACATAAATAATAATAATAATAATAATAATAATAATAATAATAATAATAATAATAATAATAATAATAATATACTACACTTAAGACTACCGTGTGATATGGTAATTTGCATAACAAATAAAATCATTTATAACAATAGTAATACTAATAATAATAATAATAATAATAATAATAATAATAATAATAATAATAATAATAATAATAATATCTAAACACTTCACCTACGAACCATTCTACGATATGGTAGCTAGAAATAAGATTATATAGGAATTAAGGTTGCATTAAAAAAAAAAAAGCTTTAGTACCTTTGGTACCAGAAAGGCAAATATATATATATATATATATATATATTCACATTCACACATATATACGTGCATACACACAGACATAAACTTACATACATATATACATAAATGCATACATACATACATGCATATACATAATACATAATACACACACGCACACACATATACTTACACATACACACACACATATACATATAGAGAGAGATAGGGAGATAGATGAACAGACAAACATTTTCCTTTTTCTCATTCTGAGGGGTCATAAAATTTCAAAAGACAGGGGAGGGGGAGATGGGTAACACCTCTTCTGTCTGCTTAGATTTGCTCTATGTTAGGGTTATTTGAGAACAGATATATATATATATATATATATATATATATATATATATATATATATATATATATATATATATACACCCACACGCACGCACATACATAAAAAATATATACATGTGTGCATGGAGAATAGAGAATGAAATACATATTATATACGAAAGTAAGAATATGAAGGTGAAAACTTGAAAAAATGAAAACATTGGAAAAGAAAGATTTCTAATGAGGAAAAATAAGCTGTTCTCCCAACGTACACACTCATCCTCCCTTGTAGGAAACTATTGTTGGTTCGTTTCTGTGTTTATATAATGAATAATCCTTGAGAGGTCCCAAATCTTTGTTCAGTATTGAGATGTGGGTATTGAGTTTAAGAATGAGTTCGGCTTCGTGTTTTCGTTTCTGTTACTGTGTCTTAAAATTAGAGGCTATGAAGATATGCATTAGATGTTGTCTATGGTGGGATTTGGGAGAGTTTGTAATGCATAACTACTGAGTACTGTGTGGAGTTGTCTCTAATGGTCTGTTAATTATTATAAAGACGTAGGCGGGACTCCAGGCCTGTTTCCCCAACAAAGTTGCCTTTTTTCATCTGGTGCAGTATATAAAGTTAACCAAATTGAGATAATCGCAGGTTAGATGGGGGAGTTTAAGTTGAATGTTAGTGCCTGTAAGTGTGCGTGTGTCGTTGGTGGAGATGTGTTGGCATATTTTGCATCTACGTTTTTTGCATGTTTTCCCTCTTGAAGTACGAGGGTGTATTAAATTGCATATCAGCAGACAAAATAACATAAACTAACAGCTTCCGTCAAACCCTCCGAACTAATGGCTACGCCGCTTCCACCATAGCCCACCTAAATAAGTCCAACACACGCAGACACCGCACCTGTTTCTTAAAACTCCATTTATTTAGTGATAAAATCACCACCTCCATCTGCAAGGCTATACACAAAGAAAACCTTGACATCCAACTAACCCACACTGGCACCCTCTTACGCCAGCATCTATCTAGGAAACATACTAACCACACACCCGAACCCTGCTCCTTGACCAATTGCCCTATCCCTAACACTGATCTATGCTGCCGCACCAACTGTGTATACAAATTACACATTACAGTGCACCAAATGCAACAAATTCTACATACGAAACACAACAAGACCGCTACACTTACGCATCAAATAGCATATACCCTATGCCACACTACTCAACGCGACATGCATGTCTCTATCCTTGCCTCTATCAGAAACATTGGAGACCTAAGAATCACAGAATAGATCGACATCTCCAGATTAAACACCTCACTTACTCAACGTCACGAGCTCCGCTCATCGTTCATTCTATAATAATCTACCCTCTCATCCACTGACAACCCCTCATATCTAACACACATTGTATTCCAATTACACCATTTCACGTCTCCTCTCAATTTCATTATTACTCAATTTCATTATTACTCCTATATTCAGCCATCCACTACTACAACCACCATCACACACCTAAATAATCAAGTAGGCCCCCCCATACATACATTTATCTCAACACACCGTCAGTTACATGAGAATAACAAACCCTAACAACCAAAAACCAAAATAATTCACCTTATACCCTGGCATTATTAATTAATTAAACAACTTGCCCCCTATTACCCCACATCTAAATACATATAAAATGTATAGAAATAATATACAAAATAAAAAAGATAAAATAGAAAAAGATTTTAAAAATGAAAATATTAAATAAAAAACAAGAAGAGAAAATAAAGAATAAATAAATAAACAATAATA
Organism: Sepiola atlantica; assembly: GCA_963556195.1. Taxonomy (NCBI): domain Eukaryota; kingdom Metazoa; phylum Mollusca; class Cephalopoda; order Sepiida; family Sepiolidae; genus Sepiola; species Sepiola atlantica. The sequence continues at coordinate 68,064,123 of OY744517.1, read as the reverse complement.
CACATGTATATAAATAATATAACTTAATACAAAGACTTCTATCAACTGAATCTATAAATTAATTCTCATTCAAGACCCAATTTAGTAACAGACAAAGCTATTCCCCTTACACTGTCTTACGGTTAAAACCCGAATTTAACTAGATCCAATTAAGCCTAAACTAAATTTAAAATCCTATAATAAGTAACAAATTACATTAATTTGATAAACTAATTTAATGAAACACACAATTAATAATACTTTTTGAATATATGATAACAAATAAAATTTAATAAAATTTAAAAATAATAAAAATAAGAGATTAATTACTTTATATTAAAAACAAAACAAAAAAATACGAAAGCAAAACAACAACACGCAGAAACAAATAAGAAAAAATAAAAATATATTATCAAAACTAACAGTTAATTAATAACATATTATTTATCTAATATTACACACATATTTTTTAACATTACATTTATATACAAAACATGATTTTAAAATTTATTCATGTCTATTCTCTGCGAGACTGCTTTACTCCAACGATAATCACTGGCAACCACTTTGGTGAATTCTCTACACAGACGGATTTTTCCTTTATTGTTTATTATTTTTGACAAAGTAAAGATTTTTCCGAAATATTAAATAAATGATTTTTAATAATCATTCGGACAACACACAAACAGCCGACACCACACTTGCTGTTATGTAAGATGTTAAGAAAAAATAAATAGTAAGTTTGATTTATTAGTTTTTTTCTTCCAGCTTACAACCTATCCGGCACTCTGCATTGCCCTCAGCCTTCTAAACATATCACTATTATTCCCAGTAAACTATCATTCTCTCTCCCTCTCTATCTCTCTCTCTCTCTCTCTCTCTCTCTATATATATATATATATATATATATATATATATATATATATATATATATATAAACATATATCCGTGTATAAGTGTGAATGAAGTTTTTTTTATATATGTGTTTTTATTAAGTTTGATATATAGAATATTTTGTAAAATTTTATTCATTACCTTTTAATTATTTTAATTAGTTTAATTCAATTTTCTTATTTATTTTTTAATCATTTTTTCTTATTATAAATAATATTATTAATCCTTATTATTTGTTGCTAATTATTATTTTTTACTTATTATTTATTGATTTTCCATTTCTATTTTTCTTAATTTAACTTAAATAATTTCTTCTATTTTGTATTTTTCTACTTTGAATTTTCTCTATTTGAATTTTGAATATTTTCTATTTTGGGTATTTTTCTATGTATTTTATTCATTAATCCAAATCTTTATTTTATTTTATTAGTATTTTTTTTAATTAATTTTATCATTTTTTATATGTATTTTAATATACATTTTTTATATATATATTTTCATATATGTATTTTTATATTTTATTATTGTTATTATAATTATTATTTTTCTTGGTTCACTATACATCTAAAATATTTCAATATTCGATTAGCTGTTTTTAATGTATTTCCATTACTATTATCTTTTTTTAAACGACTGATAGAGCAACATATGGTTGCATAATGAGATGTTATGTCTCCAACATAGTCTGAATATATGTTTTTAAATAATACTGAAATCTAATTTTTTCTTAAATGACTTCTGTATATAATGTTGTAAAAGGCGCTGGGGAAGAGACGGTTTGGAGTCATATAAATAAAAAATAAGATATTTGTAAATCGTCTTGGAAACGATCGTGCGCCAAACAATCGTTGTGTTTGAATTCTAAGAACTTAAATAGATAATGCCCTAATTTTTTGTTATCTCAACTCTCTTCATATATATATATATATATTTATATAGTAAGTTATGAAAATATAATTATGGCAATTAAGCTACATAGAGGCTCCCGCGTTTCATTCCCGGGGGAATCTTATATAAATGTCTCTAGTCTGGTATTTTACCACAAGGCTGAGACGGTGTTCTATTGTCAGTAAAAACAATAACAAACTGCGTAACATAATAGGTATTAGATAGTCGTACATATACGGAAAGGGCACCTTGGCCTGGTGGTTAAAGACCAGACTAGAGACATGAACATCGATGGTTCGATCCCCGCCTAGGATAGCCATACTAGTAACGGTCAGAATCACGTGTACATGAATTTATTTTATGTGCGCAAAATTAATTTATAAAAATTAATTAATAAGGAAAATCATACATATATATATATATATATATATATATATATATATATATATATATATATATATATATTCCATGAAAAATGCCAGTATACTGAAATCATATGCCCTTAATTAGGTTACGATGAAAATTCATATACACTAAATGTACAAAAGCAAGGAAATTCCCAAATTTTTACACTTTAATTGTCATTAAGGGTATGCGAGCACAACAGGGCTGTGTATTTTACTGGTAGGTATTTTTCTTCACCTCACACACTTCATCCACTCCTGCATAGAGATTTATACTGTAGTGATGTTTGGGAATTTCCTTGCTTTTGTACATTTAATGTATATGAATTTTCATCTTAACCCTATTAAGGGCATTTGATTTCAGTATACTGCCATTTTCCATGGAATGTCACTACTTTTGTAAAGGTTATGTACGTAACACAAATAACATGATTTCATGATTTAACTTTCTGGATCTCTGGGTTGCCTTGACTAATGATGCTGAAATTCTACACACGTATAGAACTTATCAAATAAAACTGTTGTGCAAAGTTTTAACTAATTTGGTTTATTGGTTTTTTAGTTATGATTGATCAAAGAAATGAGATTTCCAGCATAGACCATTTGTGAGTCTATTAAGGGATAGAGCGCTCTCGCGCCTCCCTTGATATATATATATATATATATATATATATATATATATATATATATATATCTTGTAGAAGAATACCCGTTGCAGGACAAGTAAAATTAATTTTCCGAACAGGGCAGTTTTGCACCACTTTTATATCTCTTCAAATAGATTTAAAACAACATATAATGATATTAAACCTAATGTCGAGAATTCTTATTCCAATTTTGTTTAAAATCTTTTACATGATTTTGATTCTAGAAAAGGTTTTAAACTTGGCTTACACTTCAGGGTTCTTGAGAAGAAATTGTAATTTAGGAAATTCTGCTTAGTTGGTGCCTAATGATTATTAATCACATTTAATGTAAATCTGAAATATTTGAATATTCAAGGGGGCTGTACCCATATTATTTTCACTCAATTCTTTTAAAATACTCCATAGAAACCGAAATTTGGGGAATATTTATTAATTGATGTCTAATATCTATTCTTAAAATTTTACAAAAGTTCGGGCGTATATGAATTTTCACAAACGGCTCCCACCCTCTGTTTACTCTCTTTTCATGAAACTGAATTAAACTAAATATAATCCAGATTACCAACCCTTACACCTAGCAGCTGTGTTTCAAAAGTCATAATTATCGGTTGATTATTTTAGGAGTGAATCATGTATATACAAATATATAAACATATAATCATAACTAACTTTATATGTATATATACACATTACTATCAAATCGCTACAGAAGTTGTTAACGGGCCAACAATTTCCTGTTTAAAGACCCATTGCACACTTACTACCCATATTATTTTCTCCCACCTTGGCACTATCTCCTACCATGCTATCTCGCATCTTAAACTTCTTACTCTAAACTCGTCATCCAATGTATACATACGTTTCTTGATTAAGCTGAAATATGGAATCAAATCATGGCACTGTTCCTCTCTTCTGGGTAAATTTCTTTTTTGCCGTTTCTCCTATTTTCGTGTGTGTTACTTATATATAAATATATATACATATATATATATATATATATATATATATATATATATATATATATATATATATATATATATATATATATATATATATATATATATAGTAATCCACACGCAAACTGTTTCTCTGTGTCACAGCTCTTCAATGCGGCTAGATTAGCCCCATCCTTAGCCAGCAGGAATCGAAATTTTAATTATCTAGTTGGTAGTCGGCACCTCTTACCACTAAGCCATGGGGTAGGCGCTCGTAAATGATATCAACAATGGTTTTATATAAACATTAATCGCTACGTTCACAATGCACATTCTATTTATTTGCAAAGAGATTTGCATTGCGCTAAGTAGTAGAAGGCGATATCATTTAACGACAGTGCTAAAACAGAGAAGGGTGACTTATATCGTCATCCACAAACAGACTGTTTCGCTATATCACAACACTTCAAATATATATATATATATATATATATATATATATATATATATATATAGTATTATTTTTTTGTTGAAAAAACCATAACAATGGTGGTGTACAGACATAACGTGATTTTTTGACCAAAAAGTTCATTTCCATCGGCCGATGAAAAAAAAGAAGAAAAGAAAAACACTCTTTGAAAATGAGAAGTATATTCTCGAAAGCTAAGATTAAAATAAATTTTATTTATTTTACACCACGATTGTTATGTTTTTTTTTTTCAAAAAAAATATAATACTATTACGCAACAATGGTTAAAAAAATATGTCTAAATACCCTTTCTTATATATATATATATATATATATATATATATATATATGAGTACGTAGTATCTAGTGACCGGCTGGGAGTGTCCGCTCCCATACTGATGATTGCAGGTTTGACATTAAACACATGTGTATATGGGTTAATTTGAAAAGTATTATTTATAAATAATTATTTAAAACTCTCGCTTGATGGAGCACTTGAAGTAAGTTGGCAATAGGCCGTCATTTACAGCGTAATGCAACACTCTATGTTCTGCTTATTGAGTGCTCTTGACAGCCTGCTTATGGCCGCCGAATTTGCCATTTACGCGTTAATTTACTTTCCCATTTCCAGACAATGCGTGCTGGATTTGAACCGTGTGACCGACAGGAATGATCTTCCCCCCATACTGATGATTGTAGGTTTAAAATATAGTATTGATGAATAATTATATATATATATATATATATATATATATATATATATATATATATATATATATATATATTGTTTTTCTAGGTGTTAATCTAATGAAACCCCAGTGTTGATAAAATGTGTTCAATAATAACTAAGGCTGTTTATTAGTTACATATGTGAATATATGTTTCAGCTTCGCCCTCTTTTGAGAACCAACTTTCTCAGACCTTAAGAAAAGATTAAATGAGAAAAAACAAGCTTCCTCATTTTGTGTATTACCCTGGTTGGGAGGGGATTGGTGCATAATTAAACGGGCAAGATTCATATCGAATTACACATTCACGCTGCTCCCTTTCTTTTAGTTTTAATCATTTAAGTTTATCGAGTACGTTTGACCGCTTTCAAATCGTTTATGCATTTTATTACCCACATGAGAGTATATTCAACATTGCCTCAGTATAACCATACTTTTGTGAGGTCAAATATTTTAACGGTCAGCGGATTAGTCATTTCCCAAACTGACTTATATAAAAACTTTATTCATATGCTCACATATATATAAATCCTTATACACGTATATACATACACATATATACGCATATATATACATGTACATACAGACAGACACATATCCATACACACACATATTACCACATATAGACACACAGCTATACGTACATATACACATATATATACAAAAATTTATACACAGACATATATATATATATATATATATATATATATATATATATATATATATATATATATATATTCACATTTAAACACACCTATCTCTGTAAACATAATAATTACACCCAAATACGAATACAAACCTCATTAATTCACATTTACGTATATAGACAGACAATCAAATAAGTACGTTAACCTAGAATTACTTTACTAAACAAAACTGCAACTTTATACTCAACCATTTGTACAATATAATATATACTTGTCAATATCTACATATTTTTATCGGAAAATGCATCTCTAAGTTTCCATATTCCTATACCTATATATATATATATATATATATATATATATATATATATATATATATATATATATATATATATATATATAGTAACTACACCTATACTATACACCCACACCCACTTTTATCCTCGCCTGCAAGAGTATAGATCTACTCAAATTCCTCGCGTATACGTGCCGTTCTTACGCCACTACCAGCCACTTTGTACGCCAAGTTTCTATTTTATCTAAAAGTGTATTCTCATGTAAAATTCACCGAAGAAGATAATGGAAGTATTACCGAATCTCCAAATGCATCACTAAGGGGGCTATGAGGAAGATTTTGTAAGAGGGTCGAATTTAAATGTAATAATGTAATAATTTGAAAATGCTGAGTCATTATTTTCGGAAATAACTTTTTATTTTATTTAACATTTCTTAATGTTATTTCTCTTCAAATGGGGGGGGGGGGCAAAAAAACGGCAATGTCCGACACTACACGCCACTCTGTACGCCTGAATCTCTAAATACACCCCTAAGTAAGCTATGGGACAGATTTCGTCAGTGAGGTCGAATGCTAATGTAATTATGTAATAATTTGAAAATGCTGAGTTTTCCCTTCCGGAAATAATTTTTATTTTATTTAACGGTTTTTAACCTTATTTCTCTTCAACTTGAGGGTGTAAGAAACTCGCCACTGCCCGTCACTACGCCAAGGTTGTCACTAGCCGCCACTTTCCGCTACTGCCCGCCACCGTCCATCACTATGCCTATCTCCTTCACTGCCAAAAACTGCCCGCAACTACCTCCACTGTACGTGTAGGTCTGCCACTGACGGCCACTTTTCGCTTCTACCCGCTACTGTCTGCCACTGCCCGCCACCGCCCGCCACTAGGCCCAAGTCAGTCACTGTCCGCCACAAACCGCCACTGTAGGCCACTGTACGACGCCTAGGTAAGGGTCCAGGATTACAATTAAATTAACAAAGTAGAAGAGTTAAACGTTAATGGGAATCCAGAGGAAGACAACCCAGTTTAAACAGATGAAAGTAAGGGGAACTATTACATAGAAGCGGAGGCTGTAAGAACACTTGTCATTGGAGTCGTTTATATCGATACTAAGTTGGTCTTTAGTAGAGCTGGTACACGTCATTTGTTCAGTATACATCGACAAGTTGACGTGTAGGTTTTTGTGACCTCGTCAATGAATTTTAACAGAATAAAGGCTTTGAAGCAGTCATGCAGACCGAAACCTCGACTCATCAACTTAAACTGAACACACACACACACACACACACACACACACACACACATATATATATATATATATATATATATATATATATATATATATATATATATATATATATATATATATGTGTGTGTGTGTGTGTGTGATGTGTATGTATGTGTGTGTATTGATTTTGGATATTAAATAAAGAGGTTTATTGTTATGTGCAGGAATAAATACAGGTTGTATTATCAATTATTTTTCTTAATACATGCGTTATTAATGATGCATGAAGCAATTCTGCATCCTCATCATTGTAACTGGCTCGAAACAGTTTCTTTTGTGTTCATTCATATTTTTCTTTAAATGCGGGGACCTTTTTTTCATGACAAGCTTGACGCAGTTTTCTTTTAATATTAATAGCGATGCTGTGAAGAAACCCGGATGAGAATGTTGTTTATATCTTTTTCTGCTGAAAAGCTGATTTCAATGGATTAATCCTATCTGCATCAATAAGCGAAATATGCTTGTATTCATAAGGATAAAAGAAGGCATAAAACGTCTTGTCATCATCATGTTTTGCTTTTTGTTTATTTCCTTTTGCTTAATCACTTTTCGGTTTTTACATTTCATGGGAGTGTGTGCTCAGTCGTATACTGTTGTTTCGAAAAATTGATGTTGCTCCCCACGAAAAATTGAACATTTCGCCATGTTTTATGTTCATTTTTCAGGAGCATAGATTTTTACTAGTGGGCTGCAATCTATGCCGCTCCTGTAAAATATTTACAACAAAAACTCGTCTAACTACAACCACTGTCAGTAATTTCTCTTTCTCCATCTCACCGAAACTTCCATGAGCAAAGTTTCTTTCCAAGAACTACCCGTCTGTGGAACTCGATACCGCGGAGCTGCTTCTCAGCAGACTACAACATTATCGTTTTCAAGTCTAATGTAAACAAATTCTTGTTAAGCCGTCCTTTTAAATAATTAAATTCTGCCAAACTTCCACCATCTTTACCAGTCATATCGGTGTTGTCTCACCGTCCACCTGACACTCAATAACCCTCATCCTCAGATGGCCTTTGGGCCTTCTTCTTCTTTCGTTTGCTTCACAGCATCTCACTGTTAGATCACCAGCTCAGTTGAGAAAAGCCATGTTAATGTTTTGTTGTCTAGCACAGCTATGCCGGCTTCGCCGTTGGGTGGTCGATATTTAAGGCATGACTCGATGATGTGGTCTACTGTCTGTTCAGAGTGACCACAGTCGCAGACAGCCGAAACTAATGACTTTAGACCGCTTCCAGCGACCCCAGCGTCTTTGGGCCTTCATAAGTGGTCACTCTTTAGTAAAATAAAAATTAAAATACACTTATCAAGGACAAGAGCCACTCGAGGATAAGGCTTAGTGAGATAAAAATGATTGCCAGACAAAATATGTGAAACACAATGGGAGTGTTAACATTGATCAATGGTATGAACTGCGTTTTACTACTTATGGGCCAGTTTATGACAAGATTTTGCTGACATTTTATTTGAAGACGACCAAGTTGTAGTCAGCAGGGAAGCAGTGGGTGAAGGTATACATGGAGTAAAGGTGAGAGATGTAACAATGTCAGCAACTTAGCATGTGTATTACCAATATATATATATATATATATGCACGATCCGAATACATTCGTTGATCACTCTAAACTGCTTGGGTAAATTTAGCCGCCGATTCGCTATTTACAAAGTTAAATTCCTCCCTAATTAATAACTAGTTCACTATGGCCGAGGGGTTAAGAATATTTACTACAAATGTATGTAGGTAATAAATAATATTTATTTATTTATATATATATGTATATATGTATGATAATTTTATTTACACAGACATGTACAAAATCTGCGACACTGGAATATCGATGTTATCGATCAACAGTTACTATAAACTGAAATCTCATCAGGCAGAGTTAGAATCCGATCTTAACCTCAGATCATATTTGGAGAGAATGAAATGGAGGGATAAAGAAAGAGAAGAAGAAAAGACATTTAACATTTCAAATATTGGGGCCGTTAAAAAATTAAAAATTAAAAATCAAAAAATCAAAAAATCTAAATTTTTGAAATGTTAAATTTCTTTTCTTCTTCTTCTCTGATGAGATCTCAGTTTATAGTAACTGTTGATCGATAACATTGACATGCCAGTGTCGCAGATTTTGTACATGTCTGTGTAAATAAAATTATCATATAAAAAGCTCTATTTTGATATTGAGCACTTTTTATAAACCCGGTTAAAATTCTCTGGATTACCACCCTGTGGATATCTTTTACCTGGATTATTACCATTATTATATATATATATATATATATATATATATATATATATATATATATATATATATATATATATATTGGTACAGAAAAATTGGTACAATATTCGTACCGTCGGTTTCAAACACGGAAGGACTTAGCCATCCGGCTCTCTTCAGCTTCTGTTGTTATCTGTTTCGGAAATGTGAAGTCACGTGTCACTCTAGTTAGGACGCGTTATTTTCTTAGAGCGTTGTGTATGTATGTTTAAATTTAAATTTAAATTTAAATTTAGTGTAAGGAAGGTTTGAAAAAAATGCGGGGGTGAAAAGTAACAGTTGAGATTAAAACCGGAGGAGGTTTAAAGAGATATAAAAAGATATAAAAATAAAAATAACAATAATAAAATAAAATTAAAAAATTAGAAAAATTAGAAAAATTCAAAAATTCAAAAATTCAAAAAATTCAAAATTCAAAAATTAAAAAATAAATTAAAAAATTTAAAAATTTTAAAAATTTAAAAATTATAAAACATTTTCGAAACAAATGACAACAGAAGCTGAAGAGAGCCGGATGGCTAAGTCTTTCCGTGTTTGAAACCGACGGTACGAATGTTGTACTAATTTTTCTGCACCAAAATAAATAGATATTACGCTCTTAACTTTTAATTTTTGAACTTTAATTCTTAATTAATCGAGCACTCTGCTGGGATTTTTCCTGCTATATCACAAAGAAGTTATATATATATATATATATATATATATATATATATATATATATATATATATATATATATATTCAAATGGATGACTAGTTGGGAATACCAGGTGTTGTATGTTGTTTCCGCTTAACACCGGCATTGTTTCCAGTTGTCCTTGATTTCTCCTTGCCACTGGAATCAAGCAGTGCCGACTCCGGAGAGATGTTGCCGGTGATTGCGCAACCATCGCTTCACAATTACACGCGCAGGCACCCTTTCAACAGGTATCTATTGTCTCTTGAGACTGAACATAGGCCATGTATAAGCCCTATTTGAATTCACGGGATGATTGAGAATGTAGAAAATGTTATCTTTAAAGCGACTCTGGCGGAGAGCGTTGCCATGGTAAAGAGAAGTCTGTCTGAACATTTCACTGTCAAATCAAAGGCTAGAGATCCTTCTGTTTATATAAGGTACAAGGTTCCTGAAGACTAAATGAGGTGACAGGATATTTGATTTGCTCGCTAGGCTTATGGTAGGAACTAAAGGTTCAGGATTACATCTAAGAAATTTACACTAGTGAGATTAGTATCTATAGTAATCGTGAAACCCAATCCCTTAATATGTGCCGTTAACTGCTTCCTACATCCTACATCTGTCGATGTGTGTCCGCTGCAGCCGCGGGGAAGGTACAGGCCGTTGTGCCGATAAAGACTAAATTCCTGGTCTGGGAATTTGTTCCTAAGGCAAATAATGATAAATAATCCAATGAGGTCTTAGATGTTTGTGTTGTCGTAGAACCCCATTAGTACATCAAAGGAATCCTCGGGGTCTGATTTTTTGACCCAGGTTTTATCATAAGAAACGAGATCTAAGCCGTCGATAATATCTTAGTAGTTTCTAGTAAAGTTTGAGGTTTCGAGTGCTAGTGACGGATAACCAATATAACTTTTGGCCGGGTTTATGAGCCTACATGAGGCCTGTTCCTGATATGTAACCTATTGTTCTTCACGGTGATAAATACCACCTTTTTAGCTAGATGGTCAGCTTGTAGTCAATCTTGAGCTCAACTGCTAAGCTCCTGATTTCAATGTGTTATGATTTATATGTGTTATCGGCTGTGCCCTGATATTTACTGCTAATATCATCAAGTGACAATCATCTATATCTATCCCATCTTAAGTTATATACATTTCTAGTTTTGTTAGCAAAAACCGATCTGAACTTACTTTATTTAAATGTGTTAATATATTTGAATAAAGCTCTTTGGAAATCATTAGTGTGGTGTGAAAAACGGACTTTAGAAATTACATCTAACACTATTTTTCAAAACCATCCAATTCAGCCACTCTCTGGGAGTACTTACTGGACTTGATACCGAAGTATTTGGAAGAAGGGCATATTGTCAGTGCCGGCATTTCTATCTCATTCTGCCAACAACACTTTCTATCTAACTCAGCAGTATATTCAAGTAGAGGGTGTTACTCGGTATAGCGATGTCTTTCCTTGAATAACTTAGTTCTTTTCGATCCATTCATTTCTCTTATCGTTAGTATGGTTAGGTATTATTTTCAAGCGTAATCAACAGTGTGTTTGCCGATTACACGGGGCCGTATAGCGTGTAGCTCGTGTTAGTAGAAAAATATCCCAAAGTGCTCGACCTTAAGGACAATAGCAGAATATGTGGTTTTATTTACATGCTTGTTGGCACTGTCTGTTTCAGGCGGGAGTAGAGGGCCCATGATTCATTACTGTAGAAAAACGTACTGAGCACGCAGTCCCGGTACACCTTCATCTTTGTATTGGTGGGCAGCATCTTGTTTATTAAATATGCAATTAGTAATCCAGTGAATGGTACGCAGGTTTCGAGCAATCAAATCAGTGGCAGTTTTTTTTTAAACTTCGTAACTTATAGGTAACTGATATGGAACTTATACGTTCGAGTGGTCGTCAGCGATTATACGTAGAAAAAAGGTTTGGAAATCTCTTTCGAGGAATGACGGAAACGCGTCTACGCCGCAGGTAAAAGTATTTGCTAATCGTCCGACCGGAAAAAACATATGCAGATTTTATTTACAACATGATAACAAAATAATAAGATAATACCGATCGAAATCATGAAATATATATATATATATATATATATATATATATATATATATATATATATATATATATATTCTCACGGCTTGGAATGCTCTATTTCACCCGTATTCATTAAAAAAGAGGACATGTTTCTTGAATCTGAGTTTATTTTTGACAAATTTCGAAGTTGTCACCTTCTTCAGTCGACCAGCTCTGAGCGTTACAGCCAATATTTAATGAGCTGGCCTACGCTTATGCAGGCACTCCCATTGACCGTTGTAATTTTAATTTCAATTGGCAAAATGAACATTTTCTTTGCCATCAAATATGTTCGGTCAATTCAGTCCCTTATCATTACCAAATCAGATAAGGGTTCGAGAGTGGTGATTCTAGTTTATGTCGATTATGTGGCAAATATGAGGTTACTCGTTGATAAATTAAAAAAAAACTAGGACCTGTTAGTACGCATGATAAAACACTTTCTATTTAATGTAATTTAAAAGAAAAATATTACTTAAACTGGTTAAGAAAGGTGTTCTATTCGACCAATATGGTTTATAAAACACATAAGAACGATATACCTTTACGACCTATTCTTACTATGACAGTTTCAGGTCAGCATAATTTAGTAATTCTGCCAGTTAACAGAATTACTTCAAACAATACTTAAGGTATATTCAGCCAACTGTATCATTGATTCGTTTACTTTTGCTGACTATATACGCCATTATCCCAGTTCTGCTGAAAATAAGTTTACGTGTCCTTTTGGCATCAGTAATCTGCAAGAAACTATCGATATTTGTGCCGATGTACATATGGTTTATTAGTTGGTTCCATTATCTCTGAGGAGGTCTTCGTGGAACTTGTGCAGTTCGTTACCATGTCCGTCGAATTTAGTTTCGTTTACGTCATGTGCCAGCAGACTGATTGTATTTCTATGGTGCCACTGCTTGGTCCTTCGTTGGTCTATATCTAGTGAGAACCCCGATGATGACGAAATAGCGATGATATTATTCTGTTATTCTGTAGCGATCTTCAGGAAAGAGAGCGTAACAGAGGAAAGCCACTTCTCCGACAGAAAGATTGTCTTCGGACGCACCTTAAGAAGTATAACAAATACGGTGAAAGACTTTACACGCTCAACGGAAAAGGAATTCATTTATGTATAACTGCTAAATATGTCCATATTACCATATTTTAAGGAACTAAAAAAAAATCGGCAAATCTCAATTAAATGTGAAAAAAAAATGGCGCACGCGACACAAAGGGTTAGCCACCTTTGATCTATACTGATAGGCAATGAGGTAGTTATTAATTATTCCAGTTCTAGAGTAGCAAAACCTGCTTCATCAATTTTTCATTCTGGTAGCGAAGTTATCCCGACCTTTCTCGGGCACCCACTCTTACGTTTCAACAGGAATAAGATTCTCAGTTATAATCGTTCAATTCGTTAAAATGTTTTCTTTTCTTTTTTTTAACGTTCGTGTCTTCATCTCACCGAGAAATCGATGTTTTTCCTATTTATTTTTATTTTGTTGTTATGTTAAACTGTCAGAAATTACTGTTTTTTTTCTTTTTTTCCTTTTAAGGATGAATTCTTGCAATAATCGCCGCAAACAGTTATTAGGCCTAAATTTAGCCCCTCTTATTGGGAAAAAAATATACATTTTTGTTCAATTAATCGTATACCACGAATCTTTTATATTAGCTATTGCGTTCTGCTATTAAATAATCCAAAAAGAGTTGATATGCCGTAAAATAGAAAAATCAAGCAAATATATAAAACTATTTCTACCACCACCACTACTACTATTACTACTACTAATAATAATAATAATACTGATGCTAATAAGTATAATAATAAAAGGTCAAAGACGATGGAAAGACCGAGGAGGGAGAGCACCTACAAGGCATACACAAGAAGCGTGCGGATAATGCTGGAACCTCGGAGGGGGGGGAGGGATTATTGCTACTCAAATTCCAAATAAGACCAACAGGCGTTGCCAGCAAAAAATCGGTGGTAATTTTTTTACGTTGCGATAACGTAAAATGATTTGCAACGAGTATCAAAAGAGGCCGAGTGTGCTGAAAATCTTGCGAGACTTGCTGTCACTCAGACTCCGGGGAACGCTACTAGTTATTTTCAGTGAAAAATCATTGATAATGACTACTAGTGAGTAAAATAATAATGAATGTTCTTCCCCTTCTTCAATAAAAGAAACGCCGTTGCACGAGCATTGGTTGGTGCCAATGGTCATGAAGGAGCAAGGAGACTTAGAAATAATCACTGAGGAAAGAGAGCACCATCCAAACCTTCACTGGAAGGGCACAGAGAACACTGGAATCTTGAGAGGGTCTTATTGCCACTCTAATTTCAGAGTAATCCAACGGCTGTTATTAGCTATAAATCAATGGTAAACGGCTGTTGTGTGAACATAAAGTGATTTGCAACAAGTATCGAAAGAAGTGGAAAGTACTGAAAATCTCGGGAGACGTTTTGCTATTCAGGCTCTATGGAACACCACATGTTCTTGCCAGTGAGCGAAAACTGATAATAGTCTGTGTGAAAGTTCTAGTAAGTAAATAATAATAATAATAATAACAATAATAATAATAATAATCAGCTCCACCCCCCCCCCTCCAAAAAAAATAAATAAATAAATTATCCAAAAAAAATTTTAATTGAAAAAAAAAATGGTACCAGCCTAGGCTGACACCACACAAAATATTTGCATAGGGTCAAGGAGGATGAGAAGACCGAGGAGGGACAGCACAAACCAGACCTCCACTGGAAGTGCAGAGACTGCTGGGACCTTGGGGAGGCTTATTACCACCCAAATCCCAGAGAAGACCAATAGTCCTTATCAGCGAGAAATCAATAGTAAACGGCTGTTGTGATACTGCAAGTTAATTTGCGGTGGCTATCGAAAAGAGGTGGAGCCTACTGGAAATCTGGGGAGACTTGTTGTCACTCAGACTCCAGGGAATACCACCGGTTGTGTGTGAGCAATCACTGATGACCTGTGTGAAAACTCCTAGTGAGTAAATAATAATAATAATATACAACGAACGACAACGATTAAAATAGCCGAAATATTAATGAGAGTACTTCAGTGCGGAAGCCAACCCACATAACCAATAAACGTTGATCAGCCACAGATAAATGGAGAAAGGGGAAGGAGAAAACGAAATAACAAAACGCACACACAATTGCGGTGGTACCAGTCTTTACTAATACCACACAAAATTGTTAGGAAAGGTCAAGGAAATTGGAAAGACCGGGAGGAAGAGCACCAACCAGACCTCCACTGAAATGGCACGATTGTATTGGAACCTTGGGGAGGCTTCATTCTACTCAAGTTCCAGAGAAAACTAACAGACGTTGCTAGTAAGAAATCTATGGTAAATAGCTGTGGCGATAACGCAAAATAACTTGTAATGGTTATCGAAAGAGGTGGAGAATGATGGAAATCTGAGAAAACTTGTTGTCACTCGGACTCCAGGGAACACAACAAGTTATTATCAGTGAGCAAGCACTGATAATGACTTGTGTGAAAACTCTTAGTAAGTAAAATAATAATTACACGAATCGTGTCAGAAATCTCATGATTTGGCCCCTTCCCTATGCTCTCCAAATGATAGCACCAGCAATGGGTTAGTATGGCACAAAATGGTCCTGAAGGATTAAGGAGAATGGAAAGCCCGAATTGGGAGAGCATTGGAATCCTAGGGAGGCTTATTTCCACTTGAATACCAGAGAAAGCTTACGGCCGTTATTAACAGGTAATTGATGGTAAACTGCTGTTGCGTGAACGCAAAGTAATTTTCGACGGTTATCGAAAGAAGCGGAGAGCACAAGAAATCTGAGAAGACTTGTTGTTACTCAGAACCCAGGGAAAACCACCTGTTGTTGCCAGTGGGCGATTACCGATAATGACTCGTGTGAGAACTAATAACACCCGCAGGAGGGAGGGGGGTGATTGAGCGTTTTGAAGACTTGTTGTCACTTGCGACCTTGTCAATTATTGCTAGTATATATAATGTAAGTGTAGAGTTGTCAAATGAACAGCAAATTGCGACAATTTGTTGCTAACGTACGCTAGCCAACACCAAAAGAAAGAGGCAATGTCTGTGAGGATTGTCTCATGGCAACCGAAGAGATACTATAGTACACACACCCCAAAAAGTGGAGGAGGAAATACCTGGAAAGATGGTATCATGACAACAGAACATATACTACACTACACATCTCAAGGGGGGTAAGGCCTTTGAGGCTGCTCTCTTGACAATATAAAAGATACTAGACTATCGCCACTCCCTGAATTGAGCACTGAAAGATAGTACATTAGTCCGAAATGATATAGTAAATTAACTTGAGCATTAAAAGAGAGTACAATAGTAAAAATAATAGTATAGTTTCGTCTTCAGACAGTCATATACCAAATCTCTATTCGTAATAGATACAATGAATCGTTTACAATAGGCATTCAATGGACATATACATTTGACGAATATTCATCATTGGCGTTTAAGCGCGACCATGCACCTCTATAAGAGACTCGGTCTGTCCGTCGGTCTGTCAGGCTTGTGTTTGAAATCGCATTTTCATCGGTGAATTCGTAGGGTGAACAGTCGCATCTTAGGAGCAGCCATTCTTATTAACTTATACGTGTATGCAGAGTGAATATCGTGCGTAATTATTCACGATAAGTGCCTTCCGCGTTCGTTATTCTATTAAGTTTGGGATGTAAATGGTTCCCTGTGAAGAATAAACGGACTGAAATTAGCGAGTATTGGTGTAGAATATTAATTGTGTCATTATCAGGCAAAGTTTCGAGGCAACTCAAAGAGAAATATAAAAAATATATATTAAAGAAAAAAGAAAAAATTAAAAGAAAACTAACATTGTCATAGCGATCAAGGGAGAAGGATTTGCATGTTAATTATTCATAAAATCACATGAATATACATGACTGCTATTTGCATGTACAACAACACTTCATCGTTCGGGGAAGGGCGGCAGCAAAGTTTTAAGTAATCTTTCGGTTAATAATAGGAAATAGAAAACATTGTCGAGTCTTGCATTAAAAATATTTAATGAGGTAATTACCGATTTAGACAGGGAGGGAAACATTAAGGTTCATTTACGATGCGGTATCGAAAGATTCACACTCTGTGTGTAATGAGATACCACCGTTCGACGAAAAACGCATGCTCGGTTACAATCCAGTAATTGGCTTTGTCTAGGATACGTGACATCGATGTTTCCCTAGGGTTTTTTGGTACTGATATCGATCCCGAACCAGTTTTCGTGACGTTCGACTCGGAATCGTTCGGCTGTCCTACGCAAACGCCCGAGTGTTGACGAGCCAAAGCAGCGAGCAGCCGATAACTTTGTTACAAAGTGAAAATAAGTGCTTTCGAAGACAGATTTTTTGTCAGGAATTTTTTTTGAAGAAAATAAACCCAAAATGAATTACGAACAGCTTTGCACTGCAGTATTATCGCGAGCAAGTAAGAATAAATAATAAAATTTTTAAAATATGTCGTGATAAAAGTAATTTTGGTACTTTTTTTTTTTTAATTCCTTGTAAATAAAAATACCATATTCATTTTATAACAGTAACCTCGCTATGTTTTTTTCCTGTTGTTTCTTTCAAAAAAATTCATGTAAATATGTTTAATGTTCTTTGTTTGTTTCTTTAAAAAATTCCTTACCCTAATTCTAACCCTAAACCTAACCCTAAACCTAAACCTAACCGTAACCCTAACCCTAAACCTAACCCTAACCCTAACCCTAAACCTAAACCTAAACCGAACCCTAACCCTAAACCTAACCCTAACCCTAACCCTAAACCTAAACCTAAACCTAAACCTAAACCTAAACCCTAACCCTAACCCTAAACCCTAACCCTAACCCTAAACCCTAACCGTAACCCTAAAAAAACAAAAAAAAAAAACAAGCAAAACATTATTATCATAGGACGCAGCACCGTATCAAAAATGTCGTCTGGTACAAATCGGCTCGTCAACTCTCGGGTGTTTGCGTAGAACAGCCGAACGCTTCCGAGTCGAACGTCACGAAAGCAGGTTCGGGATCGATAAAAGCACCGTTTATATATATATATATATATATATATATATATATATATATATATATATATTAATAACACTAAACGCCTTAGTTCTTGGATTGAGTTATGTTTTTGAAGTATATGTTTTAAATGTTCTAATTAGTCGTAATTTATAAACTTAACAAGTTATCCACCCCCCTCTCTCTCTATCTCTCTCTTTCTCTGCCTCCCCCTTTCGTCCCCCTCTTAGCTATCTTTGCATTTCTTTCTCCCTGTCGCACTTTATGTTGATTCAACCACTCTCTAATATTTATTACTGCCTATGTGAGCATTTAGAGAAAGAGACACTCTTTTTTTTTAGCGTCGTTATATAATTTTCATGTGTGCCTGTACACACCACTAACACAGATGTAAATTAAATGGCAAAACAGTAAATCTTATTCTATATAAGAATAATAAAAAATAGAAAAAGAAGAAGAAGAAGAAGAAGAAGAAGAGGAGGAGGAGGAGGAGGAAGAGGAGGAAGAAGAAGAATATGATGGAGAATGTCGAAGTAAAACGAGATATTTTCTTTAGTTGTGTATGAATAATGTCTTAACAGTTTATTAATTTTCAAGTGAAATTAAAGTAGAATAAATAGTGATAATAGTTTGTGACCCAATGGGTCACGGGTACGTCTAGGTGGGTATTTTAAAGGGTTGTAGAGGGGGCATATTATTGGGATGACCTCCTATTTGAAAATTTAAATATTTCAGATTTGCATTAAATTTCATTCATAGTCATTAGACACCAATTAAGACAGATTCCATGAATTTCAGTTTCTTCTCAAGAACCATTAAGACCATTTCAATTTCTTTTAAGCTTAAGATTTAAATTTTAGCCATTTTGTAGAATGAATATTGATCAAAATTGGAATAAGGATTCAAGGTATAAGGTTTAGTATCATTATATGTTGATTTTATTCTTCTTAAGAGGACACAAAATTGGGAACAAACTGCTCTGTTCGGGAAATTAATATTACCCGTCGTGGGACTGGTATACTTCTAGTTTATTTAGAAAAAGTAGATATTTGTTTGTTATGGAAGTCTCTAATAACATGTATTGATTTACTCCTCTCCAGGAGTTAGGCACAAGGCCAGTTTTTATCTTACTCCCACAAGTAAAATGTGACCCACGGTCGGGTCGGGAAAGTGGGGTTTGAAAAGCCAGCGCCCGAGAGGTGAGCACTCTGACCATTAAAAATTGCCTGGGCAGCCCCGTCGGCATTCCCCGGTAGGGGCGCCTCAGGCAGTAAGCAATAAACTTACACCTCCCCAAAGAGGGGAGGCGAAGCCTGGAAGGGTGGACCTCCTAGAACTGCACAGGACAGACCAATGGACCAGCGTAAATCAAGCCCCGAAGGCCAAGATAATACCAGTCTATGTGGTGCAGTATCCATCGGAACAGATACTACACTTTGATCTAATAACATGTAATTGTGTATGTTTCACCATCTCACCTGAAAGCTAGCATATTTTAATAAGAAACCAGCAGCGAAAATCTAGGTATGATTGTAGAGTATAACATATAGATATAAATAAAGATAGGCGTCCGTTCATGCATAAGATGACAACAAAAAAAACAGAAACAGCGTCAAAAAGAAGCCAACAGAATAAGTGCATCATGCGTCATGTCGCATATTCGTCAGCAGTAATGTACCTTCAAGTATTGAGATGGTTCTCCAAATGCAGTTGTTTATCTCAGATGGTTGACAAAATAAATAAACGTAGATAAGTGATTAATTAGCTTCATCACATGGCATAGAATTGATTTTAAATTATATCCAGTTGTTCCCAGAATTTTATATAAAATTAGGTATGTGTATATGTTTATATATTTGTATGTACAGGATTAACTCTGAAACTAGGAAGAGTAGAAAGTGGACCTTCGGTTTACTTTCAGCAGCCTCGTAACTCTCGCTTCCCTTATTTTGTCTTTTAGTCCTCACATTCTATAAGCGATGTTTCTGACAAAGGGGGGATAATTGCTTTTGTTCTGGTTCGGAATCTATGTAACGTTCTCGTTAGCTAGTTTTTGACCATGAAGTGCTATTTTTTAGTTTCTTACATCAAGTGGCTTCATGCCTTGTCTGGAGCGATTTCCTTAAAAAAAAACTAATTAATCAATCATTATGAAGTTTGGAACACAGCTACGATGCGTAAGGGGTCCAACGTAGGTTATATTTAGTTTAATTTAGTTTCATACTAAGGTGATAAAAGGGGGTGGAAGCCATTCGTGAAAATTCAGATGCTTCCAATCTTTTGAAATTTTAACAACACGTATTAGACATCAATTAATAAACATTCCACAAATTTCAGTTTCTTTAAGTTATTTTAAAGGGTTTTAGAGAACGTAATATGGGGGCAGCTTCCCATTTAAAAATGTTAATATATCAGATTTGCATTCAATTTTATTTACAGTCATTCGATACCAATTAAGCAAGATTTCACTAAATTTCAATTTCTTGTTAAGACCCATTAAACTTAAGCCTTAAATTTTCTAAAATCAAAATCATGTAATGGATTTTGATCAAAATTGGAATAAGGATTCTAGATATAAAGTTTAGTAGCATTATATACTGAATTTAATATTCACAAGGGGGGAGGCATACAAGTTGCGCAAAACTGTTTAGTTCGTGGAATTAATTTTACCCGTCTTATGATATGTATTCTTCTCGTATATATATGTATATATAGTAATCTATGAAAATATATTTATGGCAATTAAGCTACACGGAGGCTCCCGTGTTTCATCCTCGGGGGAATCTTCAGGCTAAAATTTTAAATTTGTTAATTTTAGCCTGGGGATAAAACGCTGGAGCCTCTGTGTAGCTTAATTGCCATATATATATTTTCATAGCTTACTACTTAGCTCTACTTACGTATCGAGCACTGTTGAAGTAAATACTGAAAATTCATACATAAAAAATTATATCTCCTTATAAAATATAATGTCGATACATGAAATAGTAATATTATATTATATATATATATATATATATATATATATATATATGAATGAATAAATGCGAAAGTTTTTTTCATCTATCCTAACTATATTAACATCAAAATAGGTTATACTTATTTAATTTTATGATACTACATAATATTTTGAAATGCTATATATGGTAGACTCTAACTGCCCCAGTGTTAGGTCTTTAGAATTTGCATATTTATTTTATATTAATATTCTGTAATATACAGTTGTAATTTTGCATTGTCATATTTTTTTTATATATAGGCAATATTTTTGTCGGTATAAAAAGTTATAATGTCGCTGGGATGCAGAAAACAGATACTTCAGATGTCGCCCGAGTACTTAGAACAGATGCGTCTGATGACGCCGCTATGCTGATAAGAGATACGACCGATGTTGCCAGGCTGCTTAGAACAGATACTAGACTTTGACATTAGTCAAAAATGTTATGGTTCGTAAAACCATAAAAAATTTATGTATTTTATTGCTAGACATTTTTAAATGAATTAAATAAAATGATTTAATCTATTATTGTATTATCGTTTAATGAAGGGTAGTATGCTATCTGCTTTCTTGAATGTATATATTCTAGAGATGAAAGATGGGAATAAAAAATTATAAAGATACACTATTTATTAGAACATCAACAGTTCAGAGCAAGGAGCTTAATATCCTTAATCCATGGTAGATTATTATTAAACGATAATTAAATTATCTTTAATTTAATTCAACATTTAAATACACATATATATATATATATATATATATATATATATATATATATATATAAAATAATATTTTAATAAATAAATATTAATTATTTAAATACCTAACGACATCGATGTTTCATGCTAACGCAATCTTCAGTCTAGGAACTAATTCTCAACGGTCGGTAGGCGCGAACCCCGATCACAAATCGCCACTGATTCGTAGTAGGGGATCTTATCCATCGGCCATAGCCAATTAGTTAGTAAATATAGAGGAACTTTAACTGTAAATAGCGAAATCGGCGGCTATTTACCAGGCAGTTAGAGTGATCTACGAAACGGCGTTCCATCGTGCATATAGCTATTTGTACTGCTTGTTATCAAAGCTACTCGAGAATGCCCAGCCTTTGTGGGAGGGGCTGATAAACAATAATATTTTTATAAATAAATATTAATTATATATATGTATATATACAGGGTGATTCATAAGTCACTTCACTTAGCTATTTAAAGTGATTACCATATGAAGCACAAATATACTATGAACTTTTAATAATTGTTATCTTACTTTCTAACTGCTATTTTTTATTTTAAATTTGTTCGTTTATATATTTGTTTCTATATATATTTATTTCATAATCCATCAAATATGCTACAAAGAGTCGTAAATTCCTTGCAAATATGAATGGAGCTATGCATGCAGAACGAAGGTGGAAATTTTGAAAATTTGCTGTAATTTTAAACTCCCATAAATGAATTTGTTGAATAAACTTTCTGTTTTGTATTACTGTATTTTTTAACTTTAGAATTTCAAAAATAAATAGCTAAGTGACTTATGAATCACCCCATATATATATATATAAATTAATAAATGCGAAATAAATTTTCCTTTATATTCAGTGTCTCTGAAGTAAAACGGGAATCGCTTACTTAAACTAATAAGACAACACACCATTTGGAAATACCATTATATACTAACAAGCAAGACCTGTAGCAGACATCTTTTTTACCTCATTTGCATAATATTTTTTTAACAGCTTATAATTAATTAATATTTGATGTTATTTGGTTGTAATTTGTTTGTACTATTTTCCTATATCTATGGGGCAGCTTTCTTGATATTAACGGTAATTAATTACTGTTATTTATTAAGAAACAATGATAAATTACCAAAAACCATGGTCATTACTTTTTCATAACCTAATTTGGATATTTATATCTTTTAAACCCGTTCGGTTTTATTTTGTATGCCTTTCTTTACACAATAGTTTTATCGATAATTTAAAAACAAAAGGTAAATCACCAAAGTATGTTCCAAACACACACACACACACACACACCTCCTCCTCCCCCCGCCTCTCTCAACAACGCAAAGCAAACCCAGCTAAACCATTATTTAAATATTTAGCTAATTAATTTTTATATACCTACATTCTTGCCACCATTCTTCGCTGAAAAAAATACTTCACCCCACCCCCCACCCCATTTTAAGCATTTCATTTTTTAAATCCCATATTTGTAAAGTGTATTTAAAATATTAATAGTTTTTTTTATTTTAAAACTTGGAAAGAAGGAAACAACAATAAAAAAAATTATTTCAGAATTTAAAGTGGGGGATCAGTTTCGCATATTAATTTACTACATTTCCGAACCATTCTAGCGTATATTAGAACAAAAAAACAATAACATTTTGTTTGTACTTTTTTTGGGGGGGGGGGGATTTTACTTTTATATGCAATTACGTGTGGTTTTACAACCTGGCCACTCGGACTGAAAAATTTAGTTAATTGTTCTAAAAAGATAGAATAGCCCGGGAATGGGGGATCATTTTATAATTAATTTATATACGAAATTGATCCCCCACTTTAATTCTTAAATAATTGTTTTGTTTCTCTTAACACGAAGTTTGCCAGGGTGTTCACACGTACTCGCCTAAAAAAGTAGAATCTCATTTTCAGAAATCTAAATATTGAGATTTTACTTAGACTGTTAATCTCATTTTTTTAATACAAAAATAAGATTTTACTTTGGGTGTTAATCTACAAATGTACCCATGTTTTTTTTTAATCTTATATTTTTAACTGTATGTCCTATACTCGCTTTAATAAAAAGCTTCCTTTTTTTAATTTTATTTTCACATTTATTTTTGTTTAGTAGTTTTTTATGAAAAATAAATAAATTACCTATTTTTATAAATATTAGCTAATGAAATACTATTTTAAAGCCGTAAATGTCAATATCAAAAGTTTGTTGTAAAAATTATTGCTTAAATTATCCAAGCTAAATCCCATTTTACCATTATCGCTGGCATGGAACCTTTTCTATATCTCCACGCACACAGTTTGATTAATTCCTGTCCGAATATATATATATATATATATATATATATATATATATATAGAGAGAGAGAGAGAGAGAGAGAGAGAGAGAGAGAGAGAGAGAGAAAGTTAAACTATATATATATATATATATATATATATATATATATATATATATATATATATATATATATATATGTTTATCTACACGTTTCATCCTTCCGGAATCGCCAATGTAGAGATAATTATTCAAGCCGGTCGCAGGATGTGAAACCCAGGAACAAGTCATGTTTATAACTTAAATCCGACTTCTTAATCCTCTCGTCCAAGTGAGAGGAATTTCTGTTGGAAATCTTGAGTCGGAGAGCTCAATGTAAAAACGGAACAATAATAGATGTTAGAAGAATGAAATTATAAATTACTGGATTGAGTTATTTCTTTCTAACTTTATATATATATATATATATATATATATATATATATATAGTTATTTAAGAATAATATTTTTTATTTTTCAAATTAACCTATATACACATATGTTGCATGCCAAACCTGCAGTCATCAGTATAAGAGGAAACAATCCCTACCGGTCATGCGGTTAGAACCCGAATACGAAAGTGATATTTAACTCAGTAGTTGGAACGTGTCCCGATGTGCCCAGCACGCATTGTCTGGAAATGGAAGAGTAAATTAACGTCTAAATGGTAAATTGGTCGGTCATAGGCAAGCCGTCGAGAGCACTTGTCGACTTACTTAAAGTGCTCCATCTAGCGAGAGCTTTGAATAATTATTTATAAATAATATTTTTCAAATTAATCCATATACACATGTCTTCCATGCCAGACCTGAAATCATCAGTATCTGAAGAGACTATCCCTGCCGGTTAAACGGTTCGAACTCCAATACGAAATTAATATTTAACTCAGTAGTGCCCACAACGTATTTTCTAGAAATGGAAAAGTAAATCAACATCTTGATTGCAAATTCGGCGGCCATAAGCAAGCACATATATATGTGTGTGGATGTGTTTGTGTGTGCGTATGTGTTTAAGGCTAGTGGGAGAAAATTCCATCAGAGTGCTCGATTGGAAAAAATAAAAAATAAGAGCGTAATAGTTAACAGGGACTGAAGAGAGTCCGTTAAAGAGGCCTATTATAAGTCCCCTTTGTTAGGATTTGAAACCGATGGTACTGATGTTGTTCTGATCTTGTATAATACATATATAAATAAATCAATTAATTCATATATATATATATATATATATATATATATATATATATTATTTACCTTCTATCCAAGATGTAAGACACAAGGTCAGGCATGGGTTTTTATTATGAAAGTGTTTCTGTGGCACAAACTGGACTATATATATATATATATATATATATATATATATATATATATATATATATATATATATATATACTAGTAGAATATCCAGGCCGAGTATAAGCAATAGACATAGCACTTGTTTCAAATTTTAATGTGTTTTGCTTTCTTTGGTGGTATGGTGCGGTTTCGATGGAACCCCATAAATGATAAAGTTTACAAAGAAAATAATAATATGTCCACGTTACTGTTTCCTAAAATATACAATTCATAATGATAAGTTTAGTAGTATTGGATTTTACCAAGTACATACGCATTACTGACGCTCATGCACGCGCCAATATTTTTTCATAATGTATTACTAAATATAACGAAACATTTGGTGTAAAGCAATTTTTTTCCTTATTCATTTTTTTGTAGTTTTTGCATGGCGGCTGCAAGTCTTAATTTGAAAAGTGTACAAAAAATATTGTGCTCATGTTACTTACTGGGTTGCCGGAAATGTATATTCCAAAAGTTAAAAAAATTATATCTATGCACACCCTGAACATTCACATATACAAAAGAATAATGTGCGTATGTTACGCACCGTATTGCCTAAAATACATATATTAAAATTCATGACGATCTGTTTATGAAAATTAAAAATAAATTCATGCATATGCACCCCCTAAATTTTAACATTTTAAAAAGTAAAGTATGAGGTCACGTTATTCACCGTGTTGCCTAGAATATATATTCCAAAATTAATAATGATCTGTTCATTAGTTTAAGTGATTAACCTGTGCACACAGACAAACACACATACACCTAGCCTTATATATATATATATATATATATATATATATATATATATATATATATATATATTAATTTTTTATTAACAACGAACGCTGCAATCATCAATAAAAACAATTACATAAAAATACATTAAATATTTAGGTGATAAAAATCGTACATATTTCTAAGCAGGATGTCGTAGTCCATTGCTAAAACGCTGGACTATAGACATCAATATCAAAGGTTCGATCCTTGTCTAAGTCAGCCATGCTGATGACGCCTGTGAGCCATAAACACGTGTCCATTGATTACTTTTATGTACATATAAAATTAATAAAAATATGTATATTAACGAAAAATACGTCGTATAAAGTTAAGGGCTAATAATAATTTTCTGCATCTTAATCAACTCCTTGGCTTTTTTGCTATGAACAAAGTGTAATATCTTATTTGATGCTTCACTTAGTCTATTCTGTGGTCGGTCGGTGAAGGAGAAGTCCATTTAGACTGAGGCCATTTTTATTTTTGTTCAAATCAAGAGTACCCCTTTTGGGGGGAGCTGCATTTCTCCACATTACAAATTGAGCTTTTGTCTAACTCTGCATCGCAAAAAAACATATAGTTGTCTTATTTTTTGCACATTGATACGCTGCACTTGCGCGAATTCATTTTGTCTTTTTTATTACAACACATTTCATTTCCTATGAATAACACTTGAAATATTGAAATATTATGACAAAAAATTATTTCAGAAACAACGACATAATTTTCATACTTCAATCACCAACCAATCATCATTATCAAAATATATCTCTAGAAGCATACGTGAAATATGAAACTATTATATATATATATATATATATATATATATATATATATATATATATATATATGTGGGAGGGGGTATGTGTGTGTGTATATATATAGGAGAATAAATGTAAACCAGTGGCTAACCGATCGAGGTCAGGTTATATCTGTCTATCTATCACTATATATATATATATATATATATTGATGGATGATTACAAAGGTTTAACAGAATACTATAAACACTGAATTAGAAAAATTAGATATAGAAAAAACTATAATCTAAATGAATAGAATAGGGGCATAGGAAGAACATATAAAAAAGACAAAATCTAAACTTTAAAATTAAAGTTGAAAATTAAAAATTGAAAATGAAAATTATATATAAAAAATAGATTAAATATTAAATGTAAAGATATATCACCCGATGGAGTAGTAATACTATTTAACCCAGAAACACACACATTGTGTGTAATTCTGCATTGCAAAAACACATACAGTTGTCTTATTTTTTGCACATTGATATCCTGCATTCATTTCGTTTTTTTATTACAACACATTTCATTCCCGATGAATAACACTTGAAATATTGAAATATTATAATAAAAAACTATTTAAGAAATAACGACATAATTTTCATGCTCACAATTACCAACCAATCATCATCATCAAAATATGTCTCTAGAAGCATACGTGGAATATCAAACTATTATATATATATATATATATATATATATATATATATATATATATATATATATATATATATATATACAGGGTGGGCAAAAATAAGGGTCTTATTTTTAAAAATTCATAACTTTTTTATTTATTGATTTATTTTTTTATTTTTTTTTAGAATAAGTAAAGGACCCCTTCCGAAAAAAGCATGAGCCGTATTAGCCCTAAGGAACGTACCCTCATTTAGAAAACATTATTTTTGCTTAAAAAACTCAAAACAGTGTAAAAAACAATACTTTAGTTTTTGTAAGTTTTAAGAAGTGTTTTTCGGCTAAAATTTGTTTTGTTTATTTCAAAAAATCTCGAAAGGGTCAGTCTACACACACATAAAGTTTGGTGAGTTTAACTTTTATTTTGTGGAAGTTATTCAAATTCAAGTTATTCAAATTTAAAGATAGGACCCTTATTTTGGCCCACCCTATATATATATATATATATATATATATATATATATATATATATATATATATATATATATATATATATATATATGTTTCGGGTGTTTTCCTCGTTACAAGTGTAAATGGGATTATTGATTAAAATAAGAGATTCCCAAAGATACATAATAGATAAATAAATAATATGGTGTGGAATCCTTC
Source organism: Sepiola atlantica (assembly GCA_963556195.1). Taxonomy (NCBI): domain Eukaryota; kingdom Metazoa; phylum Mollusca; class Cephalopoda; order Sepiida; family Sepiolidae; genus Sepiola; species Sepiola atlantica. The sequence continues at coordinate 68,035,567 of OY744517.1, read as the reverse complement.
CTAATCTTGTAAGCTCCACTGTTTTTTAATGGATTACAGCTTTTCGTCATTGGTTTTCCTGTTCAATTCCGTGTTTCTGACGGTAATGCCATAATTGAGTCACCTCTTCGTATAACCTATCTCTCTTCTTCGATAATTTCGGTGATGAAGCCGTACACTAATGCAAAATCCGTCATTCAACATCTTAGTTGCTCTGCATTTTTTGTGGTGTAATGGAAACGTAGTTTCTGTAAGTAACTGAAACTACGTCACAATTCTCAGGGATATTCCGTCATTCTTTTATGACTAAAATATTGTGAGTTCTTGTGTAGTTAACCATGATAATAGGCTTTGTGTCTCTGTTTCAATATATATATATATATATATATATATATATATATATATATATGGAGGTTTATTGCTTATTGCCTGGAGTGCCATTACCGGGCCTTGCCTCCCCTCTTTTACTAGGTCAGAGTGCTCCTTCTTTAAGGGCGCTAGCTTGACACCCCACCCAGCTTCAGACCTTGTGTAATATATTTCTGCGGTTGGAAGGAATTAGATAACTGAAACAACTTCCAGTCCGTTCAGTCTTTTAGCAACTTTGGTTGATTGAAGACTTCGGCATGAAGTAATACCAGTCGACGATCCGTTCTCGGCAGTCAGTCCGGCAGGAACTGGGCTATTTCGGTGGCCCTTGTATCTGTCGGGCTGAGGTATTGTTTTTTGGGTTGTCCGAGGAAGTGCACCCTTCCAAGACTTGCTTCCACTTTTTTTTTTGGGGGGGGGGGGTAAGTTTATTGCTTACTGCCTGAGGCGCCCTGACCGGGGAATTCTGACGGGGCTGCCCAGGCTACTTTTCATAAAGAGCGAGTGCTCCTTCTTTAAAGGGCGCTGGCTTGACGACTTTGTGTCACATATTCCTGCGGTGGGAAAGGAATTACATGACTGCGCAACCCCAGCCCGTTCAGTCTCACAGCAACTCCGGTTGATTGAGGACTTCGGGATGAAGTAATACCAGTCGAGGATTCGTTCTCGGCAATCAGCCCGGCAGGAACTGGGCTATTTCGGTGGCCCTTTTATATGTCTGGCTAAGGTATTTGTCCTGGGTTGTCCTAGGAAGTGCACCCTCCCAGTCCTTGCTTTCTCTTTTTGGGTTGAGTAAGTTTATTGCTTTCTGTCTGAGGCAATCTGACCGAGGAATGCTGACGGGGCTTCCCGAGCTATTTTTCATGTCAGAATGATCCTTCTTTAGGGCGCTGGCTTGACTTCCCCCATCTTCCGACCTTGTGTCACATATTCCTGTGGTGGGAAGTAATTACATAGCTGCGGCCACCGCCAGGCCGTTCAGTCCCTCAGCAACTTCCGTTGATTGAGGACTTCGGGATGGGGTAATACCAGTCGAGGATTCGTTCTCGACAATCAGTCCGGCAGGAACTAGCCATTTCAGTGGCCCTTTTATTTGTCGGGCTGAGGTATTGGTACTTTGTTTTTAAGTTTTACTTCGGTGTAAAAATATAGTATTAAGTTAAAAATAAAAGCTTTACTGTTTTTGTATGGCCGGCCTAAGAACATATCCTCAGAATGTATTTACTTTTTGGTCACTGCTACCTATTATTAGTATTAGTATTTTCACATATAGCATAGACTTTTATTCTTACAAAGCTATCAAACCTTTAAAATGTTGGAAACTGTAATTTTAATTAAATGCTGGAATCGCTGGCAGCCATGTATTAAGTTTATAGGTTATGTTTATTTTAAGCATCACAATGTATATGCTAAGATTTTTGTCTATACAATTAATAAGATGCAAAATTATTTGGTGAGTTTCAGTTGTTAAGCAATTGAAACCGTTGTTCCTGTAGATACCTATTTTCCGACAGGTCCCTACTTTACAGAGGTAAAGATTATTCGTACAAAACTATTGGATACACAATGATTAATGTTTTACCTTCTGGTTCCAATGTGTATAGACAGTGGGAGAGCCTACTCTTGAACACCCTACATAAAACTGCCCATGGCTAAATCAAGGTGAATTAAGGTTAGACAAATCAGTGCCTAGGATTGTTCTTGGGACTTGTTAATTGTCATAACAAAACACAATTTAACTGGGAACTGATGGCTTTTCAATTCAATTGCAGAATCTTACAGAATAATGTATATTCTGGGAAAGAATGTCAGTTCGCCTTTTGCCAAAATCTTCTATCACATGAGGTTGCATGCGTTTAACACACTGTCTCGTTCCATTGCATAGCCTTGAAGCATCAAGACTCTAGAGTAACATAATTAGGCGTCCAGCTTTTAGATTTAATTTTTATGTTAGCATACCAAGCAATTTTAATGAATTTCTAATTTCTAAAAGATATGGTACAGCCCGATCATCATCGAAAGTCGAATCTAGAGAACTGAAAATGTGTTCCTTACCTGGAAATTCGATCAAGCAGTTGTTGATTGATGACATCGACCATGTTACTTTTAGGAGATGGAATTATTGTCTCCGTTAGCCATTTAGGATTCACACAGTTTTCGGCTATATTTGGGTAAATTTTACAAAGTTCTGTGAGTGATGAAACAATTGATCAAATACCTGGAGCAATAACAATATTGCCATGGTTGGTTGTTGCAATCTTGTCATCACCTATTTTTAGAAGTAAGGAGGCAAACTGGATTTAGACAAGCACGATCTACTGCGGATATCCTAACCGTCATCTCTGAACGCATATATCATACACTGGACAAGGCAGGTGAAGCTAGGGCAGTAGCGTTTGATATATCCAATACCTTTGACAAGGTATGGCATAAAGGGGTTATCCTAAAAATACGCTCATATGGTATTACTGGGCAAGTATTTAATATAATTAGATCGTACCTAATCGAAAGAAAGGTCCAGGTCGTCCTCGATGGCCGTTCATCTAAGCAACATGACACAAATGCTGGTGTATCGCAGGAATCTATCGTTGGACCTTTATTGTTCCTGATTTCATAAACGACCTTCCTGATGACATTGAGTCTTAGATAGGTGTATTTGCTGACGACACCACGCTTTACTCTTGTCATGTGGGCAAAACGGACGCGATCATATCCGAGGAAATGGCTGAATCCGTAGAAAATGATTTCCAGACTGTAGTGGATTGGGGTCATAAATGGTTGGTAACTTTTAATGCCGCAAAGACAAAGCTCCTTTCCTTCAATAACTATTAAAAAGAACTTCAACCACCGATTGTCATGGCAAATAACAGCCTACCTGAGAGTTCAACATTCAAACTCCTCGATCTACCCTTCACAGGCAACATGAATTGAAACAACTACATTGAAGACATTGCCAAGACTACAGCAAAGAAGGTGGGATCCCTTTACCGTGCTAGTAACCTCTTCACACCTGATATTATCCTGTATCTCTACGAGGCCACCATCCGTCCATGCATGGAGTATTGTTGCCACATCTGGACTGGCACATCATCTACGAGTCTCTCCTCTTAGACAAGATGCAAAAAAGAGTCGCTAACTTAATAGGTCCCTCACTATCCACCAAGCTCCAGTCCCTGTCCCATCGCCGCAATGTTGCATCCTTGTGCTTGTTTTACAAATACTTCAATGGATTGTGCTCCTCTGAACTGGCTGTCAGGTGCACCCTCGATGTAAATACACTAGACCAACTCAATAATCAACTAAATCCCATCCATTCACTGTAGAGGTCCCAAGATGCCGAAGAGCTTTCTATTGCAATAACTTCTTTCCTCGTTCTGGAACTCCCTCTCTGCCCCCTGTTTCCCCGACTGTACCGACATGCAGAGGTTTAAAACTAATGTAAACAGACATCCTGCTACACAGCTCCCAACTTAGGATGACACACTAAACCTACACCTCAACTCCCGGTAGTCCCTTACGTTTACAGTGGTGGCCTGCCTTGTTTGGGGTGAATTATGTTTTAAAAAATGTTAAGCTCACCAGCCATTGAGTCGCTATTGAGATGTACACGAATGTTTGTAAATAACGTTACAGTCTTGATGTACTTTCACAAACATGACAATTTAATGCAAGCATTGAGCTTACCAGCGGGACTTCGATGTAGAACAATAAGAAGTGTTTATCGGAAGTCACCTGATAATAAATGTGGTATGCCACCCATCAAAATATCACGTCCCTTGTGATCATCTAATGTTTTTTCTAGAGCTTTGAACGTATTTTTATGAGCCATTGTACATTCATCCGATATCATCAAGGAAAAATTCTGTAAAACATTAGATGAATCTGATCCTCTTTCTATTTGGCAAATCGGATCAGTATCTTTTGTTAAGGATAATAGCAATTTAAATCCTATCATCAAGAAGAAGAGTGGCTGCAATATCTTATGAACCCACAGCTATTTTGCCTTTCTTGTACTTCCCGGTTCATCAAGGAATATAATATATTGATGCTTGCTCATACGGTTGATAAGTAATTTCACTTGTCCTACGGTAATGACTGAATGTGTATTAGATCGATCAGGTGACGTAAGACACAATTTGGCAAGTGTTTTACCATTCATCTTTTAATTCTGTAATGAAATTAAAAGAAACTCCTCTTCAACAACACCGCCACAAATAACGACAAATATCAACTCGAATGTTCACTCTCAGCTCTAAAAAATTCAGCTCTTAACTTAAACCACACGCCCCATGATCATCACATAGTCCCGGGCCCAGATCGGCATATTACTTTTTCTCTTGCCACCGCCTCACCTTCATTGCCATCATGTTAGGCGCTTACGTCTCCATCGTTTACATGGTCCACGCGCTTTAAATTTAAAATATGTCGCGGTATCCCATCGACGCATTCTAGTAATTACTCCTCTTCCTCATTGCTTCGTACATCGTGCATTCGGATGCTTCACCCAAACCTCTTCCCTTATTTTGAGTATGGGTGTCCCTTGCTCGTCGATTTCCCGGGAAGGTATCACTCAGGGCACTCATTGATTTATGCTGCACTGTTTCCTCTCTCTGTCCCACCTTGAATGCCATGTTGTACCTGAATGTAGCCCCTTAAGATGACATCCATTATCTCTCTGCGATCCTGCTAGTCTAGCCAATCCTTTGATTGTATTGTCGTAAATATTTACTGATTCTCCAGTCCACCTGAACCGTTTTAGCTTTTCATATGCTTCAAAATGTACAAATTATCACTAGTCTTATTTATATCTGTTACCAATCTTACTGATCTTCATTACTCATCTCAATGTACACTGTGACCATCGATAATAGCTTTGTAACAAAAATAGTTATTTTTCAATTTTCCATGACTCAATTTCGGAGATTTTTTCACAAGTAATCTAGCACTTTGTTATAAAAGTGTTGCTAAACAAATACGCACCAACCCATAGCTAGTATTTGCAAAATAAAACATGTGTTGAAATCACTGAATGTTTACCGACCAGTGGTAATAGTTTCTCAATTAAAACAAGCTAAATGTTGCCCTTTGTGTAGCTTTGCTACCAATTTCACCTTCTTCATCCACCCGACTACATCACTTTCTTTACTAAAAAACGATATCACATCTTTTCTTTATCTCACAATTCCTGACTCCATAATCTCCTCTTCTCGCTGGTATAGCTTGTAATCTGGAATTTAAATTAAAGGAACTCCTCTTCAAGAACACCGCAACAAACAAAGACAAATCTCTAATCCAATGTTCTCTCTCAGCTATCAAAAATACAACTCTCTGTGTTACCTAATTCGTCCTTCTTAAAGTAGTTCTTGTCCACATATGCAAATGAATGCTATCTATAAAATATATAACTACGAACACAATTTTTTCACTGAAAAATGAGTGCCCAACATGCGAAACAGTCCACGCGCTCGAAGCTGGTCACACTTTATTTTCTTCGCCATTATTGCAGTAGGCAACATTTAATCCTTCTTTATATTTTAAACCACATATCTTATAATTCATATCTTTGACATAACCATATTGAAGCCAGAGCCATATTGAAGATGTTGTCTGAAAATAGTATATCAACCTTGTGTTGAAATCTTCTTTTTACCCTATTTTCTTATCTTTTCGTTTTGCCGGGGATAGAGCATCCTACTGGATGCCAGACATTCCCCAGCTATTTCAGAGACTCCAACCGAGAGAACATTTTAAGATTCTAACCGTCCCTTTATGCGCAATTGTTTGTATCTCTCATGCACTTAGTTCACCGGGTATATTCACCAGGTAGTTTTTAAATTCTTTTGTTATGAACCAGTTGCACTTATTACTCGAATGATGGACATCTTCCTAAGATTCCAGTTTCTTTTCATGCCGTACATAAGACCTTGGTATGTCGTCATCTTCTCCCTCTCAGCTTTGTTTAAGCCGGCATCATTAGGGAAATTTACCTGAACTATGGTTGCTACTTCTCCCCTTGTCCCACATCACTATGCAAGGCTTAACAGTTCTATATGTAGCTGTAGGAATTGCATAGTCAGAGTGAATGGTGTATCACTTATTTCAAACATTTCTTTCTGGTCTATGTTCCAAGGACTTGGTGCTACATTGGATATTCAACATTTTACAGATTGTCCAGTGGAGATATTTACCAACTCCATTGTGTCGCATTGTATAGTAGCCCCCCCTCCCAGCAGAACATTATAACTAAATGTTAGGTGACTTACACTCTCTACTTCTGTGTGGCAGAACCTTCATTTGTTATTGCTGAGACCACCCATCTCCTGAACAGCATTGATCATCAAGCCTTGATCTTGGTCAGCCATTGTCATCCTCTCCTAGTCATAGTGGAGCAATCCTCATTTGACCTAATGTACAGAGCTTTCCTCATCTATATATACTTAGTATAGTATACTGAGAAAATATTTGGCACGTTGTAGTTTTGCCAATTCTTCCAGTTTTCTATGATATAAGGTTTAGGTGTATTTCTAGCGGCTCTCTTAGGATATTTCTGTGGCAGGCTTGTTTTGTATTTTTGTCTCATTTGTAAGACAGTCTTGGATACTGGGTGCTCATAATAGTGGCTCAATGTTGATAGTCAATTTCTGGTAGACTGATCCCTTCTGCTCCTATGAGCATATACAGCCTTGGTAGACACTTGTTTCTGTGCGTTACTCTGGACAGTGTCAATATTTTCTCGTTTTAGTGTATAACCTGTTAATGTCCTTTGTGGCCAGTCAATAACGCCAAAGTTGTACGTTATCACTGGCATGGAAAGTTGGTTAATGGCAGTTACTTTGTTTTGTTTATGAGCTGTGTAAATTTTTTACACGGCGTACATATTCTCTGCCAATTTTTCTCTAATCTTGGCATGTTGAATTGAATAGTTTTTTTTTTCTATGTTAAGGTATTTGTATTGTTCCTGCTCTTCTAGGTATTTGATCAAGCTGTATGTTTTCGTTTGGGATCTTATCCACAGCTCCGGAGGAGTACTTGGCACATTTGTTCAAACCAAGCTTCCAATATCTTTGGAGGAGGTATGTACAGCTTGGAATAGTTTACTTAAGTCAGCGTCTAAGCTGGCATACAGCTTGAGGTCATCCATGAAGAGCAGGTGGTTAACTCTTTTGTTTGGGTCTTGTTGGCGACTCGAGCTCAGGTTGTAGGCATAACGGCATTTTTCACTAAATGCTTCTTTGCGTACATTCCAAAGTCGTTTTGGATGAGTCACTGCACATGTAGTCAACATGATTGCAAAGAAATGTATCAAGTTGCCTGTCGCTTCAGATATAGATGCTTCCTGTAAAGTAGCATCCGAGTGGTTAGCATCCTCAAGTAGTCCACGTGCACTACATGCATTCCTGAATGTATTCATATATTGACCATTAATAGTTTTGAGGTGATTAAGACTCTGCGAACATCTAACATGGTTTAGAAGCAGTCTCAAACAAAAGTATTCAGATTTGGATGCACAGTGTATACTCTGACAAAATCTTCGTTTTATTTAATGCACGGATTCTTGAAACTATCTTACTCTATAATCGTAGTTTGAATATCTTATTCTTAGTGGCCCAGGTTTTATTATTATTATTATTATTATTATTATTATTATTATTATTATTATTATTATTATTATTATAACGAGAGACAGGTATATTTTAAGAATTCATTTTTTTCGTAGTTTTTACACTTGCCATGAAAAAAGCCTCCGCCTCTCATCTGTCTAAATAACAAGAATAAATAGATTCATATTTTTTTAAATCTTTATGAAGTTTAAATTTTATTTTTCCGTGTAAAGAGAGAGAGGGTGTGTGTCTGTGTATGCGTGTGTGTGTGCAAAAATTTATTTTCATGTTTGCATTTAGATATTATTTGTTTTCGAGGATATTTGTAAATGGACGGTGAACGGCGTACATGCACCTTAACCTACTTCCTTCTATAAAATGTTCACAAGCTATTGTGGTTGAAAAACTCAGAGATTATTTTCTTCTCTAGATTTAAAATATTCTAAAAATCCGAAAGAAATTTGAACGGGGAAAAATCAATAGAATTGACTATTCAGAAAGGAAAAGAAAAATCGTTTAAAATCATTTTTTAACTTTTTCTTTTGGGACTAACTTTTTTCTTAAGTCTTTCTGTTGCAAGGAAAAGTAAATTTACATTTCATTCGTAAGCGAACTAAAAGCGCTAACCTTTCTACGCCATTATGTACACACGTATAAATACTCACAGATAAAACAAAAGATATATACATGTATATGGACACTGAGATAGATAGATAGATAGATAGATAGATAGATAGATAGATAGATAGATAGATAGATAGATAGATAGATAGATAGATAGATTAGATTATACTAACTTTCTCTCCCCGGCGTTTCCCGGGAGTCTTTTTACTTTTTACTTTCATTTTTGTTTCGTATTGTTTTCTTTTACCAATTGCTTTTGTTTTTAAATATAATTTTCAAAGTTTATCTTACGCGTTTTTTTTTTTTTACTAACTGGGCACTACCGTGGCGGGGCACACGGGGATAAGGTTAAAGAGATTTTCAGTTAAACGATGTACGCTATCACGAAATGATCCTTTCATCAGTAGATGGAATGAATATAATATTACTTGAAGAAATTGATTATCCAAGATGGCGGCTCAACAAGTAATTTTACATTAGACTTGAAGACGACCATGTTGCTTGGGAAGTAGCCTCGTGGTATTTTGTTCCACAGATGGGATGTTTTAGGAAATAAACTTTGTTCATGTATTTCCGTTTATTTTTTAGTGCATATTATTTATCTCCCTTCCACCGAGGGAAGATGTGACACAAGGTTGGAAAGTGGGATTTGTTGGGCCAGCGCACTAGAGTGTGTGAACTCTGGCCCCGCAACAAATGCTTGGGCAGCCTCATCAGCATTTCCGGTCTGGCGCCTCAGGCAGTTAACAATAAATCAACTCCTTCCCAAAGAGGGAAAACAGGGCATGTGAAGATGGACCTCCTAGGACTACCCATAACCATACTTCAGCCCGACAGAAGAAATGCCACATTCTGTCATGATGGTCCACCTTCGTCGGACTGATTGTCGAGAGCGAATATTCAACTTGGAAAGAACGGTGTCTCTGACTTTCACAGAAGGACTGTGCAAGAAAGACTGTTAGTTCTGAATACAGAGAAGGAGAATGTAAATTTTATTGATATGGTTGTACCTAGGCGAGTTCTTGCTGCTAATGTTTTCTGTGGGGACGAGGGATATAAGCTCAGTGGAGCGCCTACTATTAACAGAACTATGAAGTATAGAAAGGCTAGAAACATCTCTTCTGTGCAAAAGAGGCTGTAGAGAAGAGAAGAGATCATCCCCAACTAGATTTCGAAGGCGATGTTTTACTCTATCAAGGCAATAATGCGTGCTCCAAGAGACACCTTCTCATATATGACAGCACTACTCCATCTTAGAACGTATCTAATCTACTTATTACGAAATCCTTTACATTATTGAACCAAATTATTATAAAACTACAAATAATTTTATTAATGTAATGTTGTTAAAAATGATTTTCATTTTTGCATTATGAGGTCAAGTAAAAAAAACATTTGGAGACGCAGGCGTGTTTTGAATTGCATACAGAATTTAGTTTTTTGTTTTTGTTTTTATGTAACAAGAAATGGTGTTTGTTAACTGTATTCCGTTAATCTTCTATTTGGGTAATCGAGAATATTAGAACATTATTTTAACGTGCACTACTTTTAAAAGACATCGAAATTTGTTTACGTATGCTTGGATAATTATCTTGGTATTACACAAAAGGAATTTAAGTCTTCCTTCTGTAAATTAAGTCATAATCATTACATCATATTGTTTTTTAGTCGCCTATAGAATAATAGAATGACTATTCCGCTGATAGATATAGAATGGCTATTCCGTTAGTAGATATCGAAATAGTATATTATTAAATTTGTTCCTGATTTTCATGAGTAGGAATGGTTGTATATCTGAGTGTGAGAGTAAAAATGTATCACCTTCCTTTATATATCAACTAGTGGAATACCAGTTCAAGCTTCGGTATAAGAAATTAATATAGCATTAATTTTAAATGTCAATATTTTTTCTTTCTTCGATGGGTTATAGTACGGTTTAAATCGCACACCTTAAATGGTAAAGTGTACAAAAGAATAATGTGCCCACGTTACTCACCCTGATGGATATTCCATAATCCATAATGATGAATTAACTAGTTTAAGATTTTACACAGAACATACATTTTACTGACGCTTATGCGCGCGCATCAATCCGTTTTAATATGTATTACATTATATAACTCAAAATTTGATGTGGAGCAACTCTTTTCTCTAAATTTGTTGTATTTAACTTATTTTTAAAGTTTGCGGTGGCGATTTCGGTGGGGAGCGCATTTTCTAAATGGTAAAGTTTATAGAATATAATGTGTCCATGTTACTCACCGTATTGTCGATAATATATATTTTAAAATTTATAATGATCGGTTCATAAAAAATAAATTAATGAAACTTTATATATATATATATATATATATATATATATATATATATATATATATATATATATGCATACCCTAAATGTTAACTTTCACAAAAATAATGTACTCATGTTACTACCGTATTTTCTAGAATATACTTAGCAAAATTTATATTAATACGTGATATAGTTCAGGAGACTACCCTGTAAATAAGAGAGAGAGAGAGAGAGAATCAAAAATAGAATATCGATCAGGATAAAATATTAATATATTAAAATCTATCGAAACACAAACCAATATTTTATATATATATGACCGACAAAACAGATTTAAGCGTGTAGCTTCTATTTAAGAAGCTGTTCACGTAAAAACATTCGAGAAAACTGTCTCTATTTTATATAAAAGATAATTATTTCATTACTTAACATAGTACGTGTATGTTTTGTTTCCCTATTTATTTCAAAGTGCTTAATATAAAAGGAGAGAATGATAATTACACACGAACAATTTGCTCTTGTGTATCTTGCTTAAATTGTATTTTCATAAATTTATAGTAAGATAGACTCACAAATATTTAACGATAAAAGAACAAACTCAGTTTGGTAGATAGTTAAATAGAAAAAGTAATACATATATATATAAAGTAATTTCGATTTTTCCCCTGTCAAGAAGGATTTCTTCTAAACACGAATAAATATAAACTATAGTATGAAGTGTATTTTTGTTTTTGATACGATTAATAAACTTATTTAAATTTCTATTACTTAATTTCAAAAATGTATTTTATAAAAAACATCCCAATGTCAGTCGGTGATTTGAACACTTCATTACCGTCTGATTTTCACGTCATTATCAAAAAAGTGTGTATGTTTTTATTTTGTTAAGCGAACAGATCGTCTTACCCCCGATTTTTTAACGACTTTCATTCAAAACTTATTTTTTAAATTGAATTTCTACAGTTAACGGGCCGTCTTGAGATAAGAACGATATTATTTAGAAACTCATTGTTGGGAGCTTGGTTTACAATTTTGTACTTTCATCTAACAATTTAATACACAAAATGTACCGTAAAAATTGAATTCAACTTGAAAATCCTAAAATAAACAGTAGAATTTCTTCGTAGACTGAATAAAAATACTTTCTTCGGAAATATTCTGTATTTAATTCTACATCATTAAAAAACAATAAAACAACTAATGAATAAAACATGAGTTACTATAGCTAAACATAAACGCTTGTTTGCATTATTTGTCAGAGAATAAAATATTACATTTCCTAATATGAATAGCTGTTTGCTTTTCTTTAATTCAATATATTAAGTGTGGAATATCCCGCAATCAAAACAAATTAAATGTTGCCTTTGTAATAAAGGATTTCTTCTTAACACGAATATATATAAAATATCTTAGGAATTATCTTGTTTTGGAAATGATTTATAAACTTATTTAAATTTCTATTAGTTAGTTTCAAAAATGCATTTTATAAAAAAATAAAACAACACATAAACGTTTCATGTTCACGTCATTACTAAGTTTGTTTGTTTTGTTTTTGTTAAGCGAACACATCCCCAACACCCAATTTTTAATCGCTAAAAGTGAAGGAACATTTGTTTCTACTGTATGTTTTTATTTTGAATGATGAGTATCGAAAAAAGTTCAAGAACTTCTGACCTCGATTAAGACATCAGACCAAAGGTGTCGCTTCAATCAGAATAGAAGAAATACATATATTTCACATATAAATTATATGGTCGGATTAAAAACATCAGACCCAAATAGCTATTAAGCTGACAAATCACACTTTGAGCCAATTTTCATTTGTTATTGTTCAACCATGTTATTGGCAATATAAAACCGTACTTCGCTACAATTCACTTTTAAAAATACATAATCCGCCCTAGACAACTGATGATATTTAATATTTTAAAATAATCAGCTTAACATGGAAACAATAAAGATGTATAACTTATACTTTTAATTGAAGACTATAATAAGAGTCGCCTACCTTACGATGAAAATTCTAATTATGTTTTTCTATGTTTAAAAATGTGTAAACAAATAAAAATTTAAAACTAAAATGATAAAAACACCCCGGGCAACATCAGGTAGGCACAACTATTATAATATATAGATAATTTATTTTTACTTTGTTTACCCCAAAGAAGCCTATTTCTACGAGAGCTAAGAGCTACTCTGATAAGGCCAAAATTTAACACATCACTCAATATAGATGGCGCAACTGATAGATACAAAGATTACTTGAAAATAGATTACGTCATAAAGGATTAATAGTAGGTGTTGAGCCTACTATAGGGTTGTCTAGACTCAACAAAAAAGAAAGAGTACAAAGACTAGAATAGAACATTGGGTTATCTAATAACTATAAACATCTGAGTTATTGTATTTTATTTCATTTTCACACGTGAATCGATAAGGTTTACAAACATATATTGACTTAATAACATTCATTATGACTTTCAATGCATGTTGAATGTAGCAAATGACCAACTCTAGATAGATGTAGCAATATTAGTGACAGGTTTGTAAGAATAAGATTAGTATGGCAAATTTCTACGTAGGGTTAAAAATCAGGGATAGTTGAATTTTTAAATTAAAATTAAAAGAAAGCTACTTGTTCTGGCTGTGACGTCACGTGCGCAGAAATCTGGTAAGCGGGTGTCAAATGAATAGAGAGGATCGCTTCTTTCCTCTGAACCACCAGAGAGTATGGTTGGGCTTCTGGATAGCTACTCCCGCCCACTTCCATTAGAAAGAAGGAGATGTTATGCATGTACTTGTATGTACTGAAGAATAAATATAAACACAATTGTGTTTGTTTATACTTCTTTTTAATAACATTCGTAAAAGTAGTTATTGAGAAGAAGAAGAAGAAGAAGAAGAAGAAGAAGAAGAAGAAGAAGAAGAAGAAACCCTCGACTGTCACATCAGCACCGAAACTCGACAGTGAATCCAATCAATGAAGTCGACGAACCATGGGGATTCAAGAACACCCACTCGCATTGCATAGATAGATAGATAGATAGATAGATAGATAGATAGATAGATAGATAGATAGATATGAAATGCACGAGGTCAGATGGATCGATAACTAAAGGAACAAATTCGGATAGATAGGTAGATTATATATAGGTTGCAAATATTCATTCAAACATCGTTTGCCAAAAACAGCTACCTATATCCTCGTCTATCTTTAAGTAAATGTTTACATAAGTCACTCTATTATCAACCAAATAATGCATCAGATAATGGATATTTCAGACGACAGAAACGCCGTGCTTGAATCCTTAATGACTTCTAAATATTCAAAACGTAACGGATACTTCCCGCAATAATAATAAACATTCAATATAAACAAGATAACATTATTCACTTAAAGTGACTTCAATCGTAACAATAATAACATTATTAACAGCGTTTAAATATACTTACAAATTTAATCCATCGTTTGCTTCTGAAATATCTTCATTTTTGCTTTTTGTCTCATAATTCATTGTTTCCATACTCTGGAGTAATGTTGTACAATTTATATATATATATATATATATATATATATATATATATATATATATATATATATATATATATATATATCATAAATTGAACATGGTGTGGAGATATTAAAAACAGACGGTCACTTAACTATAAGCAATGTTCGATAACTTCTGTCGAAACCTCTAGACTGTCTGCTGTTTACTGCTCACTGTATTTAGGAATAAATAGAACTTAATTTCTCCTGTATCACGTGATAATTTCTGATGGCTGTTAGGATAGAGCAAAGGCGTGCGGTGTCTTGGTTTACTCTGTGAACCAAGTTAGCGCCCTGTGATCGTCTGAAATTGTCACTTTCTACACTGATGAGAGCGTAATCTTGAAACGCCGGCGTGTGTATGTATAAATCATTAATATAAAGTAGACTTGATTTTCCCTTTCAAAATCAGTTAGAGTAGACAATAAAAATAATGCATCAAACGCATTTAAACACATCACTTCATTCGACTATAACCTTCTACTGTGCTTCCAAAAAGTTGAAATTATTTTTTAAACCTGCACAAACAACATTATTATAAGTCCCCCCCTGGAATCATTTCCCAACTAAGTAAACCAAAGAGAGGATAGCAAATTATATTCCCACTAGGAATTAAATCCTCACACAAAACCCAAACTACCGCAAAGCGTAGTCGACCTATTATTTCACGAAGAAAAAATCACGGAAACACCGGTTTGAGAATTCTCAAACCAACCCATTATTGATCACTAAACAACATTCATAATACCGCGGAACGCTTTGATATTTTCATAACTTTGACTTAATTTAATAAAATATACATTACCCGTAAATATTTACATATTTTCTTCAAACCTCATTTATACAAGTAAAAAAAAAAAATTCCGTTTAAGACGCGAAGTAAAATAAAACTTTTTTGATGTTGCCGGCAGCCAGCCAAAATCTTTCCACTTTCGCATCCGTAATGATTAAAAGGGAAGCAGGAGGGAGACGCTTCAACTTACCAATAGGCAGCGACACCCCACCTCCTACACCTCTCGCACCCATAATGATTACAAGGTAAGTAGGAGGGAACAAAATAATATTTCGGTAATTAGGTATGTGTATATGTGTATATATTTTATGAACAGGATTAACTCCTAAACTAATTGACCGATCATTATTAATTTTGAGCACAACTGCTAGACGTTGTTCAGTTTACTTTCATCTGAAGGGGGCAAAGAGGAGAGGAAACTCTTCATTACCATTCAGATACCGCCGATATATTGTGAAATTTGGACAATAGCTATTAGACATCACTTCATAAATATATCCCAAATTTCAGTTTCGTTGGGGTATTTTAAAAAGTTTTTAGCGGCCATAATATATGCACACCCTCCCATTCAAACATTCAAATATTAGAAATTTGCATTAAATTTGATCGATAGTCATTAGACACCAATTAAGCAAGATTCCCTGAATTTCAATTTCTACTGAACACCCCTTCGGCTTAGACCAGAATCACATTAATGTAATGGATTTTGATCAAAATTGGAATAAGAATTCGTAACATATCATTAAATTTAATATCATGGTTCATGATAAAAATTACTTAAAATAAGATTTGAAACAAATGGCCCGACATTTTTGGCGTCCTCTTTTAATC
This sequence comes from Sepiola atlantica, assembly GCA_963556195.1. Taxonomy (NCBI): domain Eukaryota; kingdom Metazoa; phylum Mollusca; class Cephalopoda; order Sepiida; family Sepiolidae; genus Sepiola; species Sepiola atlantica. The sequence goes on along the minus strand of OY744517.1, from coordinate 68,019,527 downwards.
GACCGAACTTGTCACGTCAAATCATCGTATGTGTTTGACGTATTGTTTACTTTGAAGAGAAAACATTTATCCATATTTTTAATGGGTAAAATAGACTTTATACATATATTATTATGTACTTTTATGTTTCTTTATATATTTTAAACAATCGAATTATTTAAATCTATGTGGATAAGTAAAAGAAATTTAAATAGATTAAAAAGACAAAATATGTTCGTTAGATCGATGTCTTTGTGGATAAAGCATTTCAGTTCCAATGTTTTATGCAATTATTGTTTTTCCCGCTATTTCCAAATCAATTATCATCATAAACCTAAATATATTTTAATAAAGAAATGGATGAAAATTATTTAATAAATGTTCTTAACTTCAAATCTTGGCTATTGAAATTCAAGTAAATATAAAAATCGGACAGAGATAGGTATTTCAGCTAGTTTGAAATTAAATTGTTCATGTTTCCTTTTCACTTTTGAGCATATTGTCATAAGTAAGCAGTTTATCTTTTCGTTACCTCCCTTATACATGCACTCTTTCTCTTATTTTTACACATAGACGTGGATATAAAGGGCGTAAAAATGAAATAGTAAATACTTTTAATACATTGGGAAATACATAGATAATCTGCTAATAATCTTACATCATTATACCGCTCGGGAAAGTACCTTAATTTTTTGTCAGAGTATAAAATCGACTTCACAATAGAGTGGGGGTGACCTCTTCTATTCGTTACACCCCAGTTCTCACTAGAAAAAACATTGCTAGTCTTTCTCTGCTCTGTCGTTATTTCTATGGAAGATGATTGACTGAGCTCTAGTCTCTGGTTTACCCCTGGTAAGACATTCACAGCAAGAACTCGTCTGTCTATAGTGTCAGGCGGCATTTCTATGAACAGAGTTTCTTTCCAAAAATTTCCTAACTGTGGAACATATTACAACGACACTGTTTCCCTGTAGGCTACAACATGGTTTCACTTCAAATCCAATGTCAACAAATACTTGCTATAAACCTTTCTCATAAGTAATCAAATTTTGTTAATTTCATTCATCATTTTAAATCCATCATTATTCAAGTGGCAATCTATTCATTTCATTAACCCTTATCCTTGTGTGGCTTTCGGCCTTGATAAGCGGTGACTCATTAGTAAAGTATAATACCTGTAGAGGTAATGTGGGATCAGTTCTATGCAGAAGGATATCTCGTTTAGTTCTTTTTTATTAATGGGCGGTTTCAGAGAATTTAATTTATTGCCAATATTTCCATTTTCGTATCTTATATATACATATATATAGGAAATTACATTTGTACCTTATATATAAGTATATATAGGAAATTATATTGGTATATAATATATATACGTATATATAGGAATTATATTTTTATCTTATATATATTTTGAAAATAAAGATATTTATCTATTTATATACAGTTAGGTATGTGTATATATATATATATATATATATATATATATATACAATAATATTTTTATAAAAAAATATTAAATATTTAAAATACCTAGAGACATCGATGTTTCATGCTAACGCAATCTTCAGTCTAGGAACTAATTCTCAACGGTCGGTGGGCGCGAACCCCGAACACAAATCGCCACTGATTCGCAGTCGGAGATCTTACCCGCAGGCCATTGCCAACCAGTTAGTAAATAGAGTGGAATTTTAACTGTAAATAGCGGAATTCGGCTACTACAATTCACCAAGCAGCTAAGAGTGATCTACGAAACGTCGGACCATGCATATAGCTATTTGTACTGCTTGTTATTAAAACAGATTTTATTTTTTTTATTTGACATCATAAATTAAAATAATAAAATAATGAAGAGGCTAGATAACCGGTTTCGTATCTCGGTAAATAAAGCTAAATCGATGTATGGTTAAGAGAAAAAAAGCGTCGTATGAGAATTACTGAGAAGGAAAGGAGAAAATATAGGAACTACATTAAGTCCAAGATTTTCTTTCTGTTTACAGAGGTTTCCTGGGCTTGATATATATAGTTTCTTATTTTTTAAGCTGATGGGAAGCGTTTTACTTACTAAGAATGGAAAATAAGTCAACACTGAAATTAGAAGCACAGCTACGGCTATTTATAAGGGTTTATCTGCAATTGAAGACCCATATGTATTGTTCAGAACGTTTGACGGTAAATAATTTTCCTGACGAATTTTTGTGGGCGCGTGTTGTTTTATCGTGATATCTAACCTTTGCGAAGTATATACTATGTAGTTCCAACTATATTTAAATAAATAATAGAATTATTATGGCGAGGGGAGAACATCTTCTAGGATTAACGCCAATATCGGTTTGGTGGAAAAACAACTCGTCTACTCCAAGCAAAATAGCACTGTTGCACAGCTAAAGAGATATTTTGGGCGAATCTATCGCAAATATAACTAAGCACAGGCAGACGAAAGGAAAATTAGTCATCTTTCTAAAATAGCAGGTTTAGTTTTGCAGAAATTAGAAAGTTTATTTTTGATAATAGATTGAACAATGTCTAATTGATAACCATTGTTGCAAAGGGTCTTGGTAGTGAATTTAATTTCATTAACCAACTTGATTTTAGAGCAAGTCATTAAAATCAAATTAATCATTTGTTTCGTAGGACGATAATACAGAGTGGCAAAAGTATGTTTTCAGTATACGAAATTAAGAAAACCGGAATAAGTTTTATATAGTAGGACATCAAGAATTGGAAGAGACGAATTAGCTTCCTTGTCCAAAGTAAATTAAGAGCTGGATGGATATTGTTATGGGGTGTAAAGAAACAATCATATTCAGGCTAATTGTTTAACAGACAAAAGGTGTCGTCAACATAATGACAATAAACATCCGGTCTTTTAGGACCAGATAACAGACCCTCTTCATTGAATCTCACAAAGATGTTGGCCAACGCCGGCCTGAAAAGGAGTAGACATAGAGACCCTATCAAAGTGTCTGTACATAAGGTCGTTAAAACTAAATTCAAAAGACGTTCATTGATTCCACGAAAATATTTTCGGAAATAGGAGGAGAGGATAATTGCCTACGGTATATAAAGTATCAGCGCATATATTAATCGTTTCTAGAAAGGGAATAGGAGTTAAATGTGAGAAATCATATCTATCAACTCTTAGCGACCTTTGTCACATATATGAATATAGAGAAAATCTTCTCGGACTACATGTAGATTCCATTAATTTTTTTCTCCTTTTTTCTCATACAACATTGTTTCTTAACCTTATCTCGATTTAGCTTTGTAAGGCGAGGTACGAAACCATTCAGGTCGTCTTTTCATTTTTTATGACTTAATTTATCATAACTAGTAATAGAAAATATAGGGTCTGTGTGTTGCCATCATTAAATTTTGTGCGACGAAAATATAAAAATGATATTTAACCTATATATATATATATATATATATATATATATATATATATATTTGAATAAATATTAAATTATTAATACCTACAGACGCTTGCTTTTCAAGCTAATTGCTCTCATCAGTGCAGGAAAGTAACAATTTCAGACGGTCGGGAGGCGCGAACCTGGTTCATAGATGCAGCCTAAAATCTGCAAGCAGTCGCCTTATCCACTCGGCCAACAGAAAACTGTCTCGTAATTACGGAGGGGATGTTTAACTTTTTCTAGGCGACAGTACTCAACCTTATGATGATTCTATCAGGAGTCAGCTACTTTCTAGAGCGGTAGAATGATCAAACTATTTTTCCAGCGGAATTATTAACAGATTGGATCCTGCCCTTTCCAAGATAGCTGTATGCGACACATGGTCAAACTTAATGTGGGGTGTGACCATTAATGTGGGGTGTGGCCATTAATGTGGGGTGTGCCCACAAATGTGCTAAAACTAAGCGCATACGATGAAAACATATTTTATTCTAATCAATATAAAATCATACCTTTGTTGGTGACCACCAGCATCCTGCGTTCGTGTGTGTTGTCTTCGTCCAATTAATGCAGCTATTTCTTTAGTTATATTAGCCATCAATCAATTAATTCAAACAACACATTGTTAGAAGAATTTATTTATTTAGCCAGATGCTCTTCTCGTAGCTAAAAGATTAAACGGGGGACAGAGAGAGAGAGTTATTAATATTTTCAGCACATCGCTTGTTATCAAATCATTTTAGTAAGCTCAATTCAAGACAGACAACTCTTTCAACCGCTGTCTCTTCCTCCCTCTCCCCCCTCTTTCTCTCTCTCTCTCTCTCTCTCTCGCTCTCTCTCTCTTTCACACACACTTTCATTATATATTTGTTTTCAATTTTATCTTTCTTAGTTAAGTCATATTAAACGTCATGTCCGGTTTCTTCGTCCGCTTCCGGTTCTATCGACTAAGCAAGATTGATCCCTTTACCCTATCGTGCCCCTTATCTGAAACGTTTCCTGTTTTCCAACATATATCTCAACAATAGGTGCTAGCTAATATCTGCTAGTTGATGTACCCTCTATCAATAATTTATACGATTAACTCTCAAATCGTCGTCGGTTACAATAATAAAGTGCTTCGGCTAAGGTGTCTACACCTAACAGTAAATGTAATATTTGTCAACACTCTTTGAAATGATTGGAAAAATCACAAACAATAACAATGTCTACAATCATTTTTATACTAGCAACATATTTTTGCTAGTATATATAACGTAAGTGTAAAGTTTGCTAAAGAACAACTGATTGTGATAACGTATTATTAACGTACGCTACCGTTTCCTCCAACGTAAGAGGCCATGCCCAGGAGAATGGTATTATGACACTATAAAATATTCTAAACTAGCTTCAAAGGAGGAGGTAATGCCTGAGAGAATAGTCTCATAACAACAAAACAGATACTACACTGCCCCATCCCGAATTAACTTTCAAACATAGTACATTAATAGAAGAAATAGTATAGTTTCGGATTCATACAGACAGATACCAAAGCTCCATTAGTAATAGAAGTACAATAGTACATTAATAGAAGAAATAGTTTAGTTTCGGATTCATACAGACAAATACCAAAGCTCCATTAGTAATAGAAGTACAATAGTACATTAATAGAAGTAATAGTATAGTGTTGGCTTCATACAGACAGATACCAAAGCTCCATTAGTAATAGATAGTTAGCAAACTATGCTATTAGCGTGGTATCATAATAAAAGTCTTTAAAAAAGAGAGCTAAAATAGTATTGGTTTATAAATATATGTTGCGTGTGTCGTTAAGTAGTTTTCGTTTAACTGAAACTTTTGGCTTATCATTTTCTGCTAAAAAAGCTGATTATTGTTCAATATTCGCTGGGGTAATTTATTACCAATTTGTGGTATTTTAATTCAAGTATTTTCTATTTCGCTTTCCTATCTCGTTTTTGCTTATTCAACAGAAAACAGGAAATTGATTTTAGACTTTCTTTATTTCTGTCTGTCTTTGCATTTGCTAATATTTTCCTTACCTCGTCATTTCAAGATGGCGTCGATACGAAACGTTAAAACTATAGTATTTTCGCACATAAGACGGGGGTGGCCGTAATAAAGTGGATTGCGTCATTGAATGAGGACTGCTAATATCCTTAATATCGAACATGTTATCATTTTCAATGCGTCCTTTCTCATCTATCATTAATTAATCCAAACGTTTTATATACGCTGTTTATTAACTCTGCCGGATCTATAGCACTAATTTCAGTATAGGTGTTTGCAACCTTAATGGGGTCGCTTCTGTAGGTACCTGATTTTTAAAAGGAATCAGGGAAACCAATTACAACAACAAAATTTATACCGAAAAAGAAGTGGAATATATAAGCCGACATGAAGATAAAATAGATAGATACACTGAGGTAGATACATGGATAAACATAGATAGACAGAAATACATAAACTCAGATAAGTAGATAGATAGATAGATAGATAGATAGATAGATAGATAGATAGATAGATAGATAGATAGATAGATAGATAGATAGATAGATAGATAGATAGATGGGAAATTAAAAGAAATATGTAAATACATTGTTGGTATTATATTAGGTCACTACATGTCAATGCCAGGAGCCACTCAAAGATAAAAGGTAATGAGACGGAATCATTATCAGGCGAAAGATGAGGGGCATTATGTGAGTACTGACTCTCATTTAAAGATGGCATAGATACGAAGCGCTAAAACTATAGTATTTTCATATATAAGCTGGGTTGGCCGTAAGAAAGTGGATAGAGGCACTGATTGTGGACTTCTTATATCCTTAATATCGAACATGTTTTGATTTTCAATGCGTCTTTATAAACTGCGTGCGATTACTTATGTGACGATACGAGACAATACATTGTTGACACTGGATTGTAAGACGACCAAGTTGCATCATGCAGGGAAGCAGGAAAGCAGGATGCATATTTTCATGGACAGATTTTTTTTTTTTTTGCAAAGGGCTTCCCGGCCGTGGAACACATTACCACATTGTTCCACGGGCGGGAAGCCCTTTACAAAGAAGATATGTCCATCACAATCCGCCTGGCTAGGCATATGTTTTAAATAATAAAAGGTACCAAAGAGAGAGAGCGCCCAAATGGGTCGGAGGATTCCCTTAAAGGTGGTAGGAATAGAAGGGAAATCAGAAGTGACGTCACGCAGGTTGGAGGGTGTTTCTACCCTTCTCTGTTGCTGGCGACCAAAGACGAAGCAGGTGCGAAGCGGTAGTCCACTGCCTAAGGGCTAGGGCATAGTTGCGCAAATAGACTGAACATCTTCTCCCGTAATTAATTGATTCTCTCTCTCTCTCTCTCTCTCTCTCTCTCTCTCTCTCTCTCTCTCTCTCTCTCTCTCTCTCTCTATCTATCTATATATCTATCTATCTATGTATCTATCTCTATCTCTCCCCCGTGCAAGCGAACCCCAAAACGCGTCATCTGTTTTATGTTTAAATGAAACTTCTTAAAACTATAACAGCGTCCAGTGTTATCGTTCAGAACCCGAGACACACAGAACAACAAGACAAAATCCGCGTACCCACCCGCTAAGGTAAGCAGAAATCTAACATCCTCGATTCCTATGTACAACATATGTATGGAGAAAGGAAAGTCTTTTTCCCCGTTAACATAGCAATACGAGTTATTACTGTAAATGTCTTAGAAGGAGGAACCAAAGATCGGAGCTCAGTTGAGCAGCTTCGATAGAAATAATAGTAGTTTAGATGGAGAGAGAGAGGGGGAGACAGAGGGGTGTTAGGACACGAAAAGGTAAATGAAAAATACATTCAACGTGTCAGGTCAGCACGTACGTCTGTCGTTTGTCGAGAGAGCAAATGGTTGCGTGTTTTTAAGAGTGGAGACTTAGAGTAAGAGGATGGAAAGAAACATAAGTTTACAACTTGTAGAATGGATATCCATTTTTTTCGATATTTTCACCTATATCGTCCATCACTTAGTACATTAAAAGCGATACCAGTTTTCTAATTTTAGCCGTGAATGATACACATATAAATGATAAAACCAGTGTCAAAAGCGATATGATATTCCGTCTAAAATGTTGGACACATAGGGGTTTTTACCCCGCCTAATAAACCGGTATCGTCCGGACCTTCGGGTCTGGATTTACGCCGGTCTATTGGTTGTCGGTCCTGTGCAGTTCTAGGAGGTGCACCCTCCCAGGCTTTGCCTCCCCTCTTAGGGGAGGAGTAAGTTTATTGCTTACTGCCTGAGGCGCCCCTACCGGGGAATGCCGGCGGGGCTGCCCAGGCAATTTTTAAACAGCCAGAGTGCTCAAATTCTCGAGCGCTGGTTCTTTCCCACCTTCCCGACCATGTGTCACATCTTACCATGTGGGAGGAAGATAAATAGAGTTGGACACATCTCGACCCTTCTTTCTGTTTTCTTTCTTTCTCGAATGAAGAAATAAAAAATGAAAAGAAAAAAGAGGGAAAGTCGGTCTTGGTGAATGGATGCAACGTGCTCGCCACTAGAACTTCGATACGCGGTATTCTTGTCTCATTTAATGGCGCAATCAACGCAACAACGTATTTGCCACACACACATTCACCCTCTATTTCTTTTCAATTTTATGTTTTGTTTTTCTTTTTAGTTGAGTCATGTACGAGCATGAATAAGAGTCAATAAGTATGTTTACGCCATTTAAAACGCCTTTTTTTTAAATCACGTTATCAATTTTAAATGAACTCCGCCAAAATAAAAGTAGATAAAAAGGAAAGCAAGCAAAATTAAGGTAAGTTGAGATTGGGAAAAAAGAGAAAAGGTGAATACAGAAGATAGAAAACAGAAAAAGAAAGAGGCTTGCTGAGACAGTTGGTTTAGCTTCAGTTTTAAATAGCATAGGTTATTTCGTGTGTATGGTAATATATATATATATATATATATATATATATATATATATATATATATATATATATATATAAGAAAGGAAGGATGAGAGTAATCCGACGTAATGGGAAATGAAAAAGGAAAAACCAACAGATATTTTTTATATATTCATCAACGTTTCGTCTTTATTGTAAGACTTCCTCAGGATGATAATTTTAAGAAAAATGTCATGCAAGTACATCGAAATATTGGGTTGACATGATGGGTTGATGAGAAAAAGTACTAGCCGTGGCTACTAAGAGCGCTGGACCAAGATCCGGGCTGAGAGAAATCAGTGTCACCCCTCCTCTTTTTCACTCACAGCTGTCCACATTCATTTCACTCTCTGCCACTGACTGACTTCTCTCAACCCGGACCTTGGTCCAGCGCTCTTAGTAGTCACGGCTATTACTTTTTCTTCATCAACCATCATGTCAACCCAATATTTCGATGTACTTGCATGACATTTTTCTTAAAATTATCATCCTGAAGATATCTAACAATAAAGACGAAACGTTGATGAATATATAAAAATTATCTCTTGTTTTTTCCTTTTTGATTTCCCATATATATATATATATATATATATATATATATATATATATATATATATATATATATATATATAACATGATGTAAACCTCAGTTTTTCAGAAAAACACACACTCCATATTTCATTCAAAAACACTTATTTACAAACAATTGTTTTTGCCCATTTCAAGAAGATATATTTACATGATATACGAAATACAACCGATGTTCACGAGGCTTCATCAGTGTATACTCCCTTTTAAAGTGTTTTTGATTTTTGATTTTTATAAGAAATTTTGAACATATCTACTTATGATTCTTTCTGTCAGCGGATGTTTTTCTAGAACTATTTTTTTAAATTTTCTATACGCTGATGAAAAGACGTTTTGGACCAACATTATAGAATCATAAAATAACATAAAATAAAGTACTTCCAAACTGTTTTGGAAACGATCGTACGCCATAATATAGTTGATGTTGTAACTCTTGGAACAGTAAAAGTAGTGCTTTGGTTTATTAAATGTTTATATATATGTATGTATATATATATATATATATATATATATATATATATATATATATATATATATATATATATATATATATATATATATATATATATATATATATATATATAAACTAGATGTATCTGTGACCCACTATTAATTCTACTTCGATTCCATTCGTAAAATCATAAACTGTGACGCATCTGTTAAGACATTCTTCTTGCATTACAAATAGTAATAAGTCCCTTTACTTCTATAGTATCCTTATTATTATTATTATTATTATTATTATTATTATTATTATTATTATTATTATTATTATTATCATTATTATTATTATTACAAACAAATGAAAAAATAAAAAATAAATGATTATGATCAATAAATAAATTATATATCTAATAATACAACAATCAAATACTAACCTAGCAAGTGTTATTATATAAATATGGCAATTTTCTTTAGAGGAGAAAGAGGTGAAAATAAAGAGAGGGGGAGCCGATAAAAACGAATGTTGATTATCAAGAAATAAATTATATACATATATATATATATATATATATATATATATATATATATATATAATTGTATATCTAATAATACAACAAACAAATACTAAGTTAACAGGATAGGGGTGAGCAAGTATCATTATATAAATATGTCAATTTTCTTTAGAGGAAAAAGAGGTGAAAAGAAAGGGAGGGGGAGAGACGATAAAAACGAATGTTTATTATCAAGAAATAAATATATATATATATTTATATATATATTTATATTTATATTTATATATATATATATATATATATATATATATATATATATATATATATATATATATATATGGGAAAAATCAAAAAGATGTTTTTTTATGTATTCATCAACGTTTCCTCTTTATTTGTAAGACTTCCTCGGGATGATAATCTTTAAAAAAAATGTAATACAAGTACATGAAAATATTGGGTTGACATGATGTGTTAATGAGAAGAAGCAGTAGCCGTGGCAACTAAGAGCGCTGAAAGCACAGGACCGAGGTCCGGGTTGAAGGAAGTCGGTGGCATGTACTTGTATGAAATTTTTCTTAAAATTATCATCCTGATGAAGTCTTACAAATAAAGACGAAACGTTGATGAATACATAAAAAAACATCTTTTCGGTTTTTCCTTTTTCATTTCTCATTACGCCGGATTACCTTTATCCTTCCTTTCTCATATATATATATATATATATATATATATATATATATATATATATATATATATATATATATATATATATATATATATATATATATATATATATGTATGTATATCACAAATACTGACACAAAAAGGGCAGGGCTGATCTAGTATATGTATGCAAACAAGAAAATGTTCTTTATTGGAGAAACAGGTACTACACTGCATGTCCTCTTAAAATATTACAATTATAGAATTCGGATAAGATCAGTCTTTTCTTTTTCATTTATTAGAATTAATCTCATGTCAAAGGTACATATAAACATAACAGTTTTATACCTACATCTAAGCGACATCAAAGGAGGGCTTTATACGTTGGGGTTTGATATAATGACGAATGAACAGATACTACAGTACCCCCAAAGGAGGTGGAAACGCCTGAAAGGATGGTACTTAGCAACAGAACAGATACTACAGTAATTAAATACATATATTAAGATTCATATGTCAGTTTCGAGCGTGAAGTACTAATTACCTTCATACTATTTGAGTTTATACTACACTACCTCGCCTAGCTTTTCAAAACCACACCTCACCTTGTGTCTACCCTCCTGTGTAGTATTATAATCCAGACATAGACTGGATCTTATTTGTACCAAACAATGTTGGATTGCAAAAAGCATTGTAAATTGGTCCCCCGATTTGATAAATCAGGGGACTTATGTTTTGAGGCATGTCCGCCCGTCCGTCCGTCCGTCCGGATTTTTCTCCGTAACCATCCATTGAATTTCTCTTAAATTTTGCATGAAGTAACTTTGGTCAGGTTAGAAAGTGACATCCTCCAGTTTTTTGAAAAAACATCTGGTTAGCCCCCCAGAGGCTCAAAAGGCCCCGAAATTGCAAAAAATGACATTTTTTGCCCCATAACTTTTCATCCATCTATTCAATTTATCTGAAACTTGGCCAAAATGTGGAGGCAATTGTTCCTAATAGAAAATAAGTATAGCTGACCTTGAAAAACATCTGGTACGCGCCCAGAGGGTCAAAAGCCCCTAAAATGGCAAAAAATGGCCCTTTTCTCCCATAGCGTTTGATCCATCCATTCAATTTTTCTGAAACTTGGCCAAAATGTAGAGGCAATTGTTCTGGATATAAAATGAGCATCCTTGACCTCAGAACAATTCTGGTTCGCACTCCCAGGGGGGGGGGGACAAAGAGGGATCAAAAATGCCCCAAATTGCCCAAAGTTATTGCAGTTTACACTCGCCACATCGAGTCACATACAGAGGGGGACCACGCATGCACGGCTTGTTTATTAATAATTTAATCAGTGACATTTTTCGAAAGGGGCGGGATTCCTCTGTATTTTATATATTCATGTCAATAACAAACGGTTGCTTATGTCTTTTAACCAACACGTTTTATTTATCGTTTACTTCCTCCGTTTTCATTTTCTAATTTCTTAGCGTTCAATATACGTGTGAAAATTTAGTGTCTTTGTGAAATAGTTTCAGTAAAATCATTTTTATTTCTCTTTTGCTTTTTTTTTCTAATTTACAGAAAACAGACAATCGATTTTCAGTTTCTTTTTTTCCTTTTATAAGCAGACGTGAACACTGAACGCTTAAGAACATATACTTCCAAAGTCTTTTGATTCATTCCTAATAGACACAGTTTTATATCTAATCGCTTGTTACGGTTTTTTTTTAGAGATTCTGTTTATGCTTCTGTCAGAATTATAACAATACCAATTTGAAGGGAAAATTTGAAGATGAACAAAAAACACGAGCATTCGATGGACGTGTACTCTTGTATTTAAAAGAAGCTGTGAATAACAAAGATAATGTTGAAAAATGAAAAAAAACAAAAAAGAAAGAGAGAGAATAAAAAGAAAGGACGAACGAAAGAAGGAAAAATGGGCAGAAAGAAATAATGTCGAAAAATATTAATGGTGGCAAAATTACAAGGAGCTTAACGCTAGTTCATTCTCATTGGTAGAAACAAACAAAAATTCTAGTCTCCATCGTTTTTACAATGATTAGCAGACTTAGAATCTGTCATGACTGCCATATCTCTTCTGAATAAATGTTTTGAGGTACAAAACTTATAAATGCATTTAAAAAGGATGCGCGGAAATCTCTCAAAGGCCCTTTCGACTATCATCTCGTCAGGAGAAAATCTATAGTTTTTAATCGATAATATCGTCGAAAGAAAGAGCAAACGGGGAATTGAATGTGCCAAAATTAACGATGGAGCGATTAAAAGAAGTGAATTTAATGATTTCGTTAAAAACCTATAAAACGGTACTACGTTAGAGGGGAAAAGGGAGGGGGTTCAAAGTTCCCCAAAGAGATTTAGCGATCTGACAAATTCCTTCTGCCGGCACAAGGAAGGTTTGCGAATATATATATGGTGTGAGTGTGTATATGTGAGTGTGTGTGTGTGTGAAAAGAGAGAAATACGCAGACATATACATATATATTAACTAAATACATACCAGTGTGTTGTACTGTAACAAAACGTTTATATATATTTATATATATATATATATATATATATATATATATATATATATATATTAATTAAGAAATACTAAATATAAAAAGTATATCCTTAAATTATATCCTATTTTGAATAGTCAATGCTAGATATATATACGAGATAGATCAGTAGTATAAGAGGATAAATGATGAGAATAAAAATAGGATTAAATAGAATACAAAATAATCAATTAATTGAAACAAGGACTATAAAAAAAAAAATTCTTTCCTTAATCTACGAATTTTCATATGTATGCTCTTATCATTAGAGGAAAAATCAGATAAGTCAGTAAAGTTTATATTATAGCTTAGCAAACATTTGAAAATATAAAAATATAAAAAATATAAAAATATAAAAGAAATTTCAACATTTCAAAAAAATATGCAAAAAAACAGTCTCTTCAATAAGACCAGAAGATCGTAAGACTATAAAAAAAAAAGAATATATATATATATATATATATATATACCTAAAAGAGCTATGACGGTCGAACCACCTTTAAAACTGCAAGTATATCCTATTTTGATGAAATTTATATCATATGTATAAAATTCACCGGGAAAAATAATGTAAGTTTTCTCTCCCTAATTTGTCTGAGTGAGAAATTGGGACAAAAATCCCTTAAAATGTTGAATATGTATATCCGATTTTTCTAATGAGTGTCATTTTAAAATTCGACTTAACAAATGTCTTAATCGTTTAGTAATAATTGTATCAGACTGAAAATATCGAGCGTGTGGTTTCGATTTTCCCCCCTCCCCTCCGATCATTTTGAAATAAAATTATATGAAATCAAAGAATCTATTTTTTCGTTTTTAATATAAGAAAATCTAAGTGGAAAATTTAGGTTTATTTAGTACGTAACGCCTCTTTGCCTGCCTGTCTGCTTCTTTCTTTCTTCCTTTGCCTTTCTCTCTCTCTCTCTCTCTCTCTCTCTCTCTATATATATATATATATATATATATATATATATATATATATATATATATATATATATATATATATATATATATATATATATATATTCATCGCTCTCTATATACCTAGCTCTATCTATATGTATCTAATAAAGGAGAGCATCTCTCTGCCTTGGTGCATGTCTGTCCCTAAAATCGAAGACATACTATGGAGTGTACATTTAATATAAGTGTATTCACATGTACAATTTGCATATAAACATAATGGAAATAGTTAGGCGTCTGTATCTGAACCTTAAAGGAGCTAATTACACTTTTCTATCATATTAAACATTGTAATTCATATATTTATAAGCGTTGGGTTTAACGTATAAACATATATCTGGATAGTTCAGTCGGTAAGATATCTAGCTAACAACATCAAGGTTTCTGTTAAAGTAAACTCTCCTTAATATGATGTTGCATATGATGCTATCCCACACTCTAACTCGAGCAACGCCGCATAAACCTGCTAGTCTATATATATATATATATATATATATATATAACTCAATGTATGTGTGTATGTGTGTAGCGTGATGCATGTATGTTCCCTATAGAAAGAAATATAAAATTTTAAAGTGTATTTGTATATAAATTTTGCCGGGGAAAACAATGGAAGTTCTTACGAATCTCTAAATTCACCCTTGAGGTACCTATGAGGGCATAACCTCCTTTAAAAGTTCAAAGAAATCATTTTTTGATGACATTTTTTATCATATGTGTAACATTCTCCGTGGAGTCAATGGAACTGGTCCCGAATTTCTATGTGCCGAATATCTACGTTTATGCGACTCATATGGATAGAATCCCTTAAAACATCAAATCCGATTTTAATGAAATTCAAACCATGTATAAGACACTAATTCAGAGTGTTATCCAACATTTCAGCTTCTTCCAATGGGGCAAAATGGCTAGTAAAAACAAAGAAAATAATATGGTGCTATGAGCATAGTAGAAAAATACATAGTGGTGATCCTCATTCAATCCCGAGAAACGCCGGATCTTCCTGTTAATAATATAATTTAAAAATAAAAATAGGAAAATACATTTACTTTTCTCATAATAGATCACTGTTTTGTATTAATTTCTATTATCGCAAGAATAACATTTTAATGTAATAGCGAATCTGAATGCTGCTTTCAACATTGCTTTTGCTTATGAAGTTCGTATAAGTATTTTTGATAAGCGGTAGCAAAGTACGCAAGTATATTTCCAATAACAAATGAAAATTCACTAGGTAAAAACAACGCTCGATTTTTCAGCTAATATGTAATTTAAGTTCCAACTTTTAAATTCCGGATGACATAATTTTTTATGTATAGTGATTATTAATTATTTGGACAATTGTTTTTGTTTTAATTCTACAGTATTTTACTATTTTATTATTTTATTACTACATCTATTTATAGCACAAGTATGTATTTATGTCTTGCCTTTAAGTATAAGATATTGTTTCTTATTACATAATTTTAGTTTTTTTAAGTTTAGCATTTGGTATTGTTTAATTTAGAGTTTCTTTCAAATTACTCAATTGATAGAGCTGATATTTTCATATTTTACTACAATATATAGTAACACAGTTTAGTGCTATTTCTATATTTCATAGATGTTGGATGTCAACATGTGGTGATTATAAGTTCACTTGAAATTATTTTCTGTTGCTCTTATGAATTTTGGTGTTAATTGTTTATATTATCATTTACCGTTGCTTTAAATATTAAATAAGTAAACACTTATACATTAGAGGGCAATTATTTATTATTCTAAAATCACACAATTTGTTATTATTATAAACACTAATACCATTAGTATTACTGTTACTGTTAGTATTGTACGTAATTTTTATTGTGTTGATTTATGATTGATCTCATGTTATGTAAAAATAAAAACGTTTGATGCTACCTTTACTTGGTAGGTTACGATAGATTATTGTATTTAAGGAAATGTTTATCTATTATCTTAGTAACATTTTGCCGATTTGTGTTTTTACCTTTCAACTAATAGGTGGATTGAACCAGATCATAATTCGTCTTCTATTATTTTTGTTTCTATTATAATTCATATTTAATGTAATTTATCATCATGCTGCTCATAATATTAACGCTGATTAACGTATTTTGTTGTCCTGATTGAATATTTTTATATTACTATAAACGTAGGGATTCGTTTTTAAACTTCAGGTGGATTTTCATAGTGTTTATTAATGTACAATTGGATATTATTTCGGTTTTTCTATGGTGTGATGTGGATATACCCAATTTTGGGTTTAGATGGATCCTTCCAGTGACTATGAAAAGAGTTACGAGTAAATGGCGTAGCAGTCATGGCGGCAGTGTTTACAAATGTGAGCAGATGATTGTGAGCTAAGATTTGATATGGTTCGTCACAACACGACTGTCGATGTTGCTCAAATAGAGACTCATACCTTAACCCCATTCAGCAAATCCTCCGCCATCACGAAGACACACCTACGCACACATAATCACATCTCAAATACAAACTCGTTCATTACTTTTACCAACAAACCCCATCGCCATCACACAGCAACTTCATCGTACTCACACGTATACATTCATATGGCCACACATTTAAGTAATTATATTATTACTTTTGTGAGCTTTCAACCAAGATTACTAAATTGTAATTTGATTTTTTTTTCTGTAATACGTCTGATGTTCACCTTTACATCGATCTGATATTTGTAATTAATCTTATTCGATAATTATAAAGTTTGGTGTCTGTTTTATAGGAGATCGTCTGTATACATAGCAAAATCTTCTAAAGTGTCATTTATCTTTTTTATCATTAGTAATAGAGAAGTACTTGCGATAGTTATCTGTTTTTTAATGTATTTTCTTTACGCGTTGGAGTGAAAGTAAGCAGGGACATGAGATATATATATATATATATATATATATATATATATATATATATATATATAATATATATATATATATGTATAATATATATATATAGATTATACATACATTATATATATATATATATATATATATATATATATATATGTATAATATATATATATGTATAATATATATATATAGATTATACATACATTATATATATATATATATATATATATATATATATATATATATATATATATATATATATATATATATATATATATACGGCATAATAACGTGGACTTACCGGTTTCCTCTAGATCGCCGAAGTGAAACAACGTTAAGCCTGGTCAGTAGTAGATGAGTGACCATTTTGGAATAGCAGGCGCTGTACGTCGACACGTAGTTATGGGCAAATAACGTCGCCAACGCGCAGCTCTTAGCGTAGCGACTATGGCAAAAAACACACAATGACAGTCACCAATAAGGTGGACGGAAACCAGGGAGGGGTTCCTCCTCCAGGAGTGATCAAAACCACTGATGGTAGTGATGATATATATATATATATATATATATATATATATATATATATATATATATATATATATATAAATGAGAAAGGGTGTTTAGACATATATAAACACCCTTTCTTATCCAAACCGGCGTATTCTCGCTTGCAGACATAACGTGATTTTCTAACCAAAAAGTCCATTTCCATCGGACGATGAAGAAAAAAAAGAAGAAAAGAAAAACACTCTTTGGAAATGGGAAGTATATTCTCGAAAGCTAAGATTAAAATAAATTTTATTTATTTTACACCACCATTGTTATGGCTTTTTCAAAAAAAAATATAATAATATATATATATATATATATATATATATATATATATATATATATATA
The DNA here is from genome assembly GCA_963556195.1 of Sepiola atlantica. NCBI lineage: Eukaryota > Metazoa > Mollusca > Cephalopoda > Sepiida > Sepiolidae > Sepiola > Sepiola atlantica. The sequence continues at coordinate 68,001,721 of OY744517.1, read as the reverse complement.
TATATCATCAGGGTTTTTTTTATTTCACTCCTGGTGGAGGACCCCATCCCTGGTTTCTTTCCACCTTGCTTTATTCCTGGCTAGCCATGGCCAAGTAGGACCTAGTTGACTATCGAGGTCGTCTCTCCATTGGGGTTTACCTTCCTCTAGGTATTTTCCATTGCCTCAGGGTTCATTTTGTTTCTCGATATGTCCACCCGTTGTCTTTACATCTCGAAAGGTGACCTGCCCATCTATATTTTGCCATTCGTATGGTAGTGATGATGTTGTTTACTTCGGTTTGCTGTCGGATCCAGGTGTTTCTTTTTCTATCGTGTAAACCGATGCCGAGAATAATGCGTTCCATTTTATACTGTGCCACTCTTAGCTCTTCGATCGCTGCATTATTTAGTGCCCATGTTTCACTAGCATATGTCATACTAGGCATGATGTATTCATTGAACACGTTTTGCTTAATGTTCATCGTAGACTTTCTACTCTTGATAACGTTGTCTATTTTGGAAAAGGCTGTCCATCCAAGCGCAATCCGTTGTTTGTTATCAGAGTCACTTCTCGCCATCTTCCTTAGGTAGATGTAGTTGTCAACTTCTTAGACATCGTAACTTTTCACTATGACTGGGGCTTTTGTGGCATATTTGTTGAACACGACCATGGGAGTTTCCAGTGTGCATTTTAAGACCAACTATATGGTTAGCTTTTTGAATGTCGTTTAGAACCACTCCTAATTCTTGAGTTGTGTGACTTGTGGCAATGATATCGTCGGCAAATTCAAGATGAGCAAAGTATTCTCCGTTTATATTGATACGGTTGCCTTCCCAGTCAATTTTATTGATCACTGAATCTTGCAGGCAGGATGCAAAGAGGTTTGGTGAACTGTTGTTACTTTGTCTGCCACCTCTTTCTATATTGATCTTTTCACTATCCTGTTGGAGTTTTAAAGTTGCTGTCGCTCCGTCGTAAAGATCCTGATACATGTTGATGTAAGCACTGTCAATTCCTTGACTTGTCAAAGCTATGAACATAGGGGTGAATTCGATGGAGTCAAATGTTTTTTCATAATCGACCAAGGCGAAACAAAGTGGTATACCGTGCTCGTTAGATTTCTCTTGGAGTTAGTTTATAACTTGCATCTGGTCCATGGTGGAAAATCCTGGTCGAAAACCAGCTGGGTAAGTTTCTGTCAAGTGTATTTTGCATCCTTTTGAGATGAATTTGGGAAAATACCTTCTAAACAACAGAAATTATGCTTATTGTCCTATAGGTTTTAATATCTTTTAAGTCTCCTTTTTTGTATAGGATGGTAACTGACGCATTCTTCCAATTGCTAAGCATTTTGCCTTTATTAAGGCATTTGTTGTATAGGCTGGTGAGAATCTCTGCGATTGGTGCACCACCATCTTGGAGAATGCCTGCTGTAATTCCATCTTCACCTGTAGATTTATCTCACTAGCTGAAGATCATGAACACATTCTTTAAGAAGAAGCTTAGCAGACGCTTGACTTGGATTTCCCCAAACAGCATCACAAAGAATAAAATCAATTACATACTAACTAATAAACGACACACCTTTACAGATGTCTCAGCCCTCAACAGATTCAACACTGGAAGTGACCCCCGTCTAATACGTGCCTCATTCTGAATCAACACCAAATTAGGGAGAGTAAAACTCATAAAAAAGTCCAAAAGACCAAACCACGATTTTCTATATGCTAAAGCACAAGAATTCCAACTTGAGCTAGCTAACAGGTTAAAAGCACAGGAAGAGATGTTGACATAACATGCAATTTTATCACCTCCACTATATTAAAAACTGCACTGGACACCGCTGGAAGAGACAAGCCACCAAGACCGGACAAGCTTTTAGCGAAGATCAAACGACTAAGAGAGAAAAGAGGACAAATGAAAAGAAAAGGTACGAATATTAAAAACATTGAATATTCTGAAGTATGTAAACTTATGAATGAAGAAATAGGGGTTATAATGAGGAAAAACAACTAAAAGCTTTGAGAGAGAACAAAGGTCTTAAAGCTACTGAGAAGAAAGAATGTCTCGGGGAAAACAACATCATAACATTGACGGAAGACGATGGCACCCTTACAACTGACTTAAACCGGTTAATCAGAAGATGTTAAGAGTTGTACACCGGGCTCTACAAAATCAGGACACCACAAGATCAACCCTTTACAGACAAAGAGAGGGCTGCTACGCTACCCCCTCCAATACTAAAGTCCGAAGTACAGTCTGCAATCAAACGACTAAGGATATATATATATATATATATATATATATATATATATATATATATATATATATATATATATATATATATATATATAGTAATCCAGGTAGGGTAAAAATCCACAAGGTAGAAATCCAAAGGGAATCAAATTGGGCTTATAAAAGAATGCTCAATAAAAATATAGAGCTGTATTATGAATGATTTTTTTATTCAAACATGTACAAAGTCTGCTACACTGGCATGTCGATGTTATCGATCTACAGCTATCAAGAGCTGAGGTCTCATCAGGCAGAAAGTTTTTTTGTGATCCAACCCGGTCGGTGGAATCCAGGAAGAATGGAGTTAAGCAAAAAGAAGAAGAAGGAATAATAGTCATGTGACCAATTTTTATAAAAGATTGACCGTTAGAAAAGTTTAATTTACAATAATTCATTTTTTTTTTTATTCAACGCTGAGCTGGGGTAGGAGGGGGGCGAGGGAAAGGAAAAGAAAAGGAAAGAGAAGAGAAAGAAAGAGAGGTAGAGGAGGTGTCAGGGGTGGGTGTCTATAGCCATTTAAGAGTTGTTGTGGACGAGAGGGGGTTAGGGTGTCTAGCTTGACGCGACCGATATTTTGTCGCGTGTCAAGGGAATAGAGATGTTTCGACCTATTTAATGCAGACGGCTAAATTTCCATGACAAAAATATTTAGTTTAAATTATTATTGGTGATAAATTAATGTAATTCTAGATAATATTTGACAATAAGTTAATAAAATATAGTGGTGATTATTTTTAGTAAAAATCGTATATAGATTTATGACAGTAGTATTAATAAATTATACTATTATATTTTGACCTATTAGCATTTAGTTTTAATCATTTTGGGGGATAAATTAGTGTATTTAAATTCTAGGTAATATTTAGTAATGAATTAATAAAACATAATGGTAATTACTTTTATTTTTAGTAAAATTCATATATGAATTAGTGGCAGTTGTATTAATAAATATTATTATTAGTTGTAATTGTATTAAGAATGGTGGGGTTAAAACTTGTCGGAAGATTAAAGATAATATTGGCGGTAAGGTGTTTTAGTTAAAGTTGTTAAAAAGAAATTATGGTCCATGGGTGGAGGGAACTAAAAATGGTGGGAGCCAGTAATTTTGAGTAATGCAAGCAATATATAATTTTAAAGATGATTTTGGTAATATGTGGTTGACTTTTGTGGGATTTTGTAAATTAAATATTTTTGGTCAAGGTTAAGTATATGGGGAATACCTATACACACATACAGGCGCATACACGCACATACATATACATATATATACATACATGCATATGCATACATAGATACTCATACATGCATCCACATGCACATACATATACATGAACATACAGATACATATACATACATACACATACACACACATACATACATGTACATATATATACATACATATACTTACACATTTCATATTTTCACAAACATGCATATACATATATCCACAAAACATACCTACACATACATATCTAGATGTTCCACCTGAGGGTGTTAATATATTTTTTCCAAAAAGGGGGGGTAATTATATAATGCTAGTAATTAAGGGTTAAAATTATCTGGTTTGGAGATGTTTATAAGTGTTAATTTTAGGGGGTTGGTGGATATTGAGGGTTTTTTGGTTATAATGGTATTAGTAAGGGGGTATTGTACAGATTACTAAGGAGATGTGATCTGTTATGCCTACAATTGATCGATGTTTTCTGTTTTTTGTTTAAAAGTTTTCCTCTATCGGTAAATTTAATTATGTTTAGGTTTATATATATATATATATATATATATATATATATATATATATATATATATATATATATTATTAAAAATAACCGACAATTTTTGTCTGGTTATTTTAGTGTTGATCCCTTCAATTTTCCGGATTAAAATCTTAATCTCGGAAGGAAATTGGCTGATGAAACTGCCATAGTGTACATGTTGGTCCAGAGTACTTTCTGACCCGTCTGGGTCCATCGTCAGTGGAATAATAACAAACAGGTAAAGACCTGGAGTGAGATTTATAATTAATTATGGCGGGGAAATTTAACTATGTTTATTAGGTATTATAAGCATTTAATAATTTTTAATTTTTAATTTTTAATTTTTTAATAATACGTGTCTTAAAGAAAAAATGCTGCCTCGATACACACATATATATATATATATATATATATATATATATATATATATATATATATATATATATATTCAGATTCAGTTCTTAAATGTGGCTGTGCACGCGTCTGATGAGACTTATCTAGGTCGAAATAATTAATAATGCGGACAACCTTAATGTGTCTTTAGTTTATTTCCTTTAAATACATTCCTGCTTTATTAACTAGTACATTGAGCTCTCTTACTCAAATTTGACTCTGCACACACGATATATATATATATATATATATATATATATATATATATATATATATTATAGAAAATTAAAACAGCTTCGGTACCGTCAATTGCAAACCAAACAACGGGTTTCTATAATTGGTCTCTTTTACCGAACTCTCTTCAGTCTCTGTGTATGTCTACCTCCCTGGAAATGGCGGCTCGGGTGTTGTGTGACTTTGTAACGAATTTTCGCTCCTCTGCTTTATTTTTATTTCTATTATTTTTACTAGTTCAGCATTTCCACTCGCAAATACTGCTGATATTTGCTTCTGTGGGCAAGTAAAAAAGTTGTTTATTGATCTGTGGATTTAAGTTGATGTCATAACTTCTGATCGGCTTCTCTTCATCTCCGGTATCGGGGAATTAAAAATTAAAACTAAAAAAAATTTTAACATTTGTTTATTTTGAATAAAAAGACACCGCCGAAAAACAAACAAGGGAGCAAATAGGAGAATTAATGATAAGTGTCAATAGCCTACAATAAATCATGGAAAAAATAACCTCCTAATAAGTAAACAAATACTAGTCAGGCTTATTTTTCTCTTTAAAAATAATGTTACGGTATAACCCCCTTATAACTCTCAATTAAGGTAGAATAATCCTGATATAGTGAAGGAGATTTAATGAGAAAAAAAACGCATGTAAGGCATGAGTGAGCGGATGAATTAGGCGAATAAATTGGGGTCTAATTTATACGGCTAATCTGGTCAGCCTCCCTTCCCCAGAAAATTTCTTTAAAAAATAATGAAAGTTCCAAAGAAATATCCCTAAGAAAAAAATGTTTTCAAAATCTTCTTTAAAAACTGTTTTTTGAAAATTGCTTTTACAAAAACGAGAAAAATAGAGAGAAACCATGGGTGTATGGTTGTTCTTCTCCTGTTATGAATAAAATAATTTTACTTAAAATTAATGTATTCTAAGTAGCGAATTTTGCGAAACGATAGAGAGTCGGCAAAGCGAGCATATATATATATATATATATATATATATATATATATATATATATATATATATATATATATATATATATATATATGTATGTGTGTGTGTGTGTATATATATATATATAGGTGTATATATATATGCGTGTGTGTATATATATATATATAGGTATGTTTATATGTTTATATATTTGTATGTGAACGATTCCCTCCGACACTAATCAATTGGTCATTATGAATTATAAAGTACAGCTTCTATGCGTAAGGGTGGGTAATGTATGCTATATTTAGTTTAATTTGTTGTTGTGAAATGGGACAATAAAAGAAGTGGAAGCTCTTCGTGAAAATTGATCCATGTTAAGTAGACACCAATTAATGAATGTTGCTTTAAGTTATATTTTTACAAGGACCCATTATATTTTACACATTTTTATAACCAAAATCATGTAATGGGTTCTGATCAAAATTGGAATAGAGATTCTAGATATAAATTTTAGCATCATCATATCTTGATTTGAATCTTCGTAAAGGGAGATGAAAGTGGTGCAAAACTGTTATGTTTGTGTAATCAATTTTATGCATTTTGTTGAATTAAATTATCGTGGGGCTTGGCCTCTTGCATAGTTTAAAGAGCTCTTGTATTATGTTTAAATTAATTACCAACTGTGTCTCATTAAATATCCTCTGATTTAAACTCCATGAAAATCTGTCTAATCCCATAAATTCAACCGTGTAATATTTACTTTCATGTACTTTTTATCATGGTTATATCTTTTTGATTTCTTTGCATTATTGAACAATTTTCTATCTTACATTCATACGTGGTGCGTATCATTTTTTGTACGGAAGAGTCATTGCTTATCAAGGCGAAAGGCCATTTGAAAATAATGGTAAATGTGTTTATCAGGTAGACGATGAGACAACACCTTGAGAGAATTGGAGACAGAAGGGGCGAAATTTGATTATTTAAGAGGATGGCTCGACAAGAATTAGTTTATATTAAACTTGAAAATCACTACGGTGTAGTCACATAGGAACAGGTTCCTGTGATTGTGTTCTACAGATAGGAAGTTATTGAAAAGAAACTTCGTTCATGGAAGTTCGGTTTAGTTTCAGGTATACGAAGGAAGTGTTATGGTGTGATAGTGATCTACCCTATTCCGTGAATATATGGACTCTTCTAGACACTATGTTAGAGGAGCTTACGGCGAAGTCTCGAAGCAATCTCGAAGCAGTCTTTCTGTAGCATTCTATTCTATACTTCTCTAAATATACCATCGTGTTGTCATATTTATTATCGACCCATTAAGATCACAACATTGGCGACGAAAACTTGGACTTATTCGGACACAACATAACTTGTGTTGCGCACAATACTGACCACGAGAATTGTTACCTATGTTGGACACAACATAACCATTACTACAACTAGAATGTTGAATTTTCGAAAAAAGTCTTAGGTGGTGTGCTGGAAAAAATGTTAATTACAACACTAACAGTCGTACTTAAATGCGATACGAAAACACACCAACGTCAGAAAATAAGATTTTAAAAAGGCTTTCGTTCTTGATTTTAAGTCATTGTCCAACATGAGGTTTAGAAATCTAAATCGTTCGATCACGGAAAAATAACAAAAGATCTGTCTTTTTTTATCGTTTTTTTTATTGTTTTATCATGAACACCTGAATAAGTCTGAACCAGCTTCCACTGAGAAAAGTTACAACCGTGTAAAAAAAAAAATTATAATAAAATAAAAAATGTATACAGGAAAAAGTCGGTAACTTATTTTAAGTAACGAAAAATGGAGGAATTTAAAAGTGCTATGTTGTAAATTATTATGCAACAACAAGCAACAACAGTATCGACTAGAATTTTTAAAATTCGAGAAACAGTAGAGAAACTTAAAGAAAGATAATTGAACGAAATGAAAAGATTTTAGAAAATGTTTCTTCATACCAAACGAGAATATAAAACAGTATACGAATTATCGAATAGGGATCTAAATATTGAAGATTAAAGTGCATTTTCAGAAAACACTATTTGGAGCGCTATCGGTAATTTTTATTACGGCCCTGAAAACGAAATTACGTTTACTTCGTATTTCGTACGATACGAATATCTTTATAATACGGACTGTGCGAATCGAAACAATTTTTTAAAAAACGGTTCATTTGCTATTAAGAAAGTTGGGTACGGTTAAACATATCAAATTCGTCAATTTTATATTGCCACAAAAACAGTAACTTTACATTTGTTGAAGCCTTACAATTATTCGCTTAATTGTTTAGCCCTAAAATGTCCCATTTTCACAGAAGGTAGAAATGTATTAATTTCACAAGGAAAGAAGACGAAGACTACACTACTTTTGTTAGCATAGTTAACAAACACTACGATGATTTCAAATTGTCGGAGTTGATCGCTAACAATTTTAAATGTATAATTTTAGCGCAGGGGTTACTATCAAATACAGATATTAGAATCAGAAAAAGGCTTCTTAATAAACTAGAAATTTAAGCTAGATTAACGCTTAAACAGAGGATTGCCAACGTTATATTGGTGTTCGCCAAGATTCTAGAGAAATTGAGCAAAATAACGTGCTACATATTAGAAAAATCCCTAACAAAAAGAAAATTGATCCACCCACTAAATTTGATCAACAAAAGAAAAATAATTTACATCCTAAATCGTGTTTTGTCTGCGGGCAATTTCATTAGTACTAAGATTATCCATATAAAATGAAAAGGTGTTTCAATTGCAGTTGTATGAGACACAAAAGTACACACTGAAGAGTCAAAAATGGAAATATAAAAAAGCTTTATAAAAATTGCTAAAAGTGGCATAGTTTATGCAAGTAAACATATAAAATAAAAATATTAAGTTACAATTTGATTCCGCCTCTGATTTGTCAATAATAAATCTTCAAACGTGGAAAAAATGAAAGCCAACTTTGATGATAACGAAAAAATAGCTAAAAGTGTCACTGGTGAACAGGTAAAATTAGAAGGCGAGTTAATCGCTAACGTTACATTTAAAGGAAATACATTGACATTTATGTTTTCTAATGAACAACGCAAACAAACTCTTTGCCACTTATTGGATGGGGAAATTTCAATTGGGGAATATGCCCATAAACTCTTTTTGACAAAATATTGAAACTTTAAATGCCGAATCAGATAAACTAAAGAAAGAATTAAAATAAACTTTTTCATAAGTGTATCTCTGGTGGACTGGGAAGATGTAAAACAATGACTTCGAAGTTTGAATGCAAAACAAAATAGTCAATCATGTTATAAAAAGAAAAGAAATGTTCCATTCGCCTCATTATATAAGATTGACGAGTAATCAAATATACTCGAAAATATGGGAGTATTATCGAAAGTAGAGTACAGCGAGTGGGCTTCGCCTACAGCAGTGGTGTTCAACCTTTTTCATACTGCAACCCCTTCATGGAAACCAATATGATTTGACGACACATTTTCCAAAATAGTCGATTTAAGTATAGCTGTGTACATGCATTAGAACAAACATAATTAAAAATGTGAAACCATCTGCTGGAAAAAACTTTATTTATTGGTTATCTTTCATACCCTATAAACAGCGTCAGTGAGATGGTGACTAGCTTGTCTATGCGTCGCATCGTTGTTGAAAGAGAATACTTCAGATCTGGCCCAACTAACATTCTGTGCCTGGGCTTAGTATTTATTCCCAACAACGCCGAGAAACCAGCTTCACACAGATAGGTCGATGGAAAGAGTACAAGATGGCGGGTGGCTGTGCTTTAAACTTTGGGATACGAAGAAACCATGGCTGACCAAAATAAAGATAAGCTCTTCTTTTTGGAGGCATCTTGCGTTGCTGAGTCATTAATTAAGACGTTCAACCACTAATATTTGTATCAGTACTGAGACGTAGGCACACGTCTCCCATGTGCCGAAGCGTTCCATTGACGACTACCGACCGTTCACTTATCACTCCGGCGATACGAGCTGGTCTGTATTTCGACGTGCAATGTCTTTGTTGATTCACCACCCACGCTGTGCTCCCCTCTTATAATGTGTAGCGATTCTTTGGTGATCCTGATGAGACACCACATTGACCCCTTTCACTCTGATCTGGTATGAGTGCAGCAAATTGGTTGGTGCTGACAAGTCTCACACATCATTCTTAGGTGTAACGTTGTACACATATGCAGCCTCTATAATAGGGAAGCTCTTTCGTGCACAAATCCTCTTTACTGTCTTATGACACTTTTCTATGATACCATTTCCTGATGGCCTGTATGCGCAGCGTGGTCAAAATTGATACTCCGTTTATTCATGAACTGCCTGAATAGTTGACTACAGAAGGCATTGTCATTAACAGCCAAAATCTCGGATCACATGTCGGATCACATGTCGGATCACATGTGCAGTGTCTTGCCATGTTAACGGCTGATAGATTGAAAACAATGTGAGGCCACAATAAATCAGTGAATGGCAACCGTTATGCCCATGATTAGCCGGTTTCATACTTCATGCACACTGAGCTGTCCTTTTTTCATCGCACTGGGGCTGTGTCTATCGTCTGACATTCTTCACAATTCTGAACAGCCGCTCCTATTGCTGCTTTACACACGGACAGCTCGAGTCTTTGCACGCCTGACCTTAGGATGCCCACTATGTCGATGAACCTCGTTCAGCTGGTTTGGGTTCAGGCTCTCTGTGGCAAGAACACACACGTAATGTGTGGGTTAAATCTCTCTCTCTCTCTCTCTCTATCTCTCTCTATATATATATCTCTCTTCACATCACTGAGCCACCACTGTGGAACTCTTGTCAGTGAGTCTATCATCTTACTAGTGCTACATCAACCGAAATATTGTACAATTTTACAAGTGAAATTATCGTGTCCAGCATCTTATGAGCATCTCGCTAGCTGCCTTGTTGCTCAACAGAGACTTTACAGTGAGCGAATTAGTCAGCCAGTTGTACACGCACAGGGAGTCTGTTTTATGTGTAACACATTGGCTGTTCATTTAAGCGCAAGGTTTAATCTTTGTAGCACTGCATCCAGTTCTGCCACGTTTATATGTTGGGTATCCTTTGTTGATCGCAACCAGCATATATCTTCAATGATCGTTCCATCAACGTCAAGAGCCACGTCCACAGCCAGCGAGCTTGCGTCCACCCACACACCAGTTTCGTCGTGCCCACGCACTACTTTCCTTGGACGAAATCTTATTGATGTACTCGGGCAAGTGTGTCTGCTATCATAGATTTCAGAGGAGCGTCGCTTACCCTGTCATTCCAGCCTTGTGTGACAGTTGTAGTACGACATATCATAAATCCTGTCGCCACTCGAAGCCATCCACACACTGGAAATTGCCTAACCAGTTTGACACACATGGAGAATATACATCTTCGTGTCATGGTCATCGAACCGTCCACAGTACTGCTTCCTCTCCCCCATCGCAGTTCTATGCACCTTCCAAACATCTAATTACAGCACTCTTGTCCCATTTAAAGCTTTTCTGAATCCTTATTAGTGAGTCCATACAGCTCCAGATTCTTCCTCGCGGATTCTGCTGACGCCACGTCCTCATTGATATATATATATATCATCGATATGTGTCGACGTTCCTCTACTTATCTTCTAATCCTGGGATAAGATAGCCTCGAGCACAGCTCGCATTACCAGAGACTCCATATTTACGTCGAACTCTAACCTAGTTAGACAATATCTTTGTCCTTTAAATATTATTGTTTGGTACGGCCAGGGGATCTTTCAACATGGATCTACTGGTATGCTTTCATGATGTCCAGAATAGATACGTTTGTTTCTTGCTATCTTCATTCTCGCATTTTCTCTGTGCAGACATCTGCATCGCCAGTGAATGCATCAACGTAGGTGTTTACTTTACGATATTTCATTACAGAAGCACATTACTTTTATTGGCCTGCAGTACGGCAATCGATGGAATTAGTCTGTTGGGTGAGCAGTAATATTCCTCATTATATGGCAGCAACCAACTGTGGTTTATCCTGATCTGCAACTCACGTTCAGATGTCTCCCTCAATTCAGTAGACATCGTATATTCAGAAATCCGTGTTTACAGTTTCTCTTGTGCACTAGCCGCTAGCCATTTCCATGCTGCAACCCACACTCCCTTCCGAATTTAACAACAGAATCAACTTCATTAATACACAACGTTGCACAGATAGATTGTGTCTCCCCAACTCAACACTTCCAGACTGCGTGATGCGTACATCGCCGAGTGCTATAATGGCGCCGATGCCAAGTAGCATATGAAAATCAAGAGGTTTCATTTGCATAACCAGCAAAGTTTCCAGTCTCTGTACGAATCCTAATAGTGGCATTTCGCAGCAGGCCTGCGTGACGCCGATCAGTGTAATTACCACCACCTTCTGCTATGATCACAACTGACATAGCTTTGCGCTCAAGACGGAACGTGGGCATCCAGTGTGTAGGAGAGTCAGGCATGGTGTATTATCAACATAAACTGTAATGATAGGTAGCGCCGAGTTCACATTCCGACTCGGAGAAAGACTGGCGCTGATGTCTCGTCCCCAACTTCGTTTCCTAGATAGTCTCTGACCAGATGGCCAGTCTTGTTGGACCGATAACAGCGTTGAAAGATGGTTATACTCCTTTGTATACAGTCTCTAGCGGGATTATTAGGGACATTGCATTTATATCACTTATAATCATGTCGGTCCATGGCCACAGGTGGTTTAGTGATTTTGGCAGACTGAGCCGCAGCCACGACTGATTCTTTCACTTCAACATTGGCTTTCATCAACGATCAAGCTAAAGATAAAAGTTTTTCTAAGGTAGATAATCCACTCTGGAGTATGACCTTTTTACAGGGTCAGCAACCCCTCGTACAAACACGCACACCATCACATGATCTGATATTCCTCTAAATAGGACTGACATCTTCCGCAAATGTGTCAAATACAAATATACGGTCTTGCCCGGTCGCAACACGCGTGCCTGAAACTTCTCATATGCCGGAAATCTGTCATCGGCAAAGACAGTGAATAGTGCTTCTTTAATTCGTGCTTCATCGTATTTCTCTTCTTTAGTCAGTTGTTGGTAAACTGCAAACGCCCCCCTCCCGTGTTACCCGAAGCGAGATGACATGATCAATCCCGTTCACTTTCGATAAGTCATACACGAGTTCCACTTTCTCAATTTATTCGACTGTTCCAGTTCCATCAAACTCACGAATCTGTCTATTTTGGGCTGAAATAGTTTGTAATGAAATTAGAGGAACTCATCTTCAACAAGACCGAATGGAACATCAACCGATCAATCTCAATCTCAATCTCAATCTCAATCTCAATCTCAATCTCAATCTCAACTCCAACTTTCTATCTTAGCTGTCCAAATTCCAACTGCCGCTTTCCGATTTTACTCCTTCCATTTACATCAGCTGATCGCCACATATGCAAATTAGTTCCAACTACAAAAGGCTACATCTTCGAAGAGAATCTCCCACTCTGGTAGGCGTACAGTTCCGACACGCGAAGCATCGCATTCTCTTCTCGGTCGGTGGGTGTTGTCCTTTATTGTTACAGAAGGTTTCTTAGATTTGGACGAAAGAACTTTCATGCAAAGTACGCACTGGGTTTTTTCGGTGTCACTAGAGACGATACTGACTGACAAATCTAAATTCGAGAAATGAATCGCAATAACTTCGCTGTTTCGCCATGACGTAATCTGCAAATTAAGATAGTTGTCAAATTACATCGAATTTATCAGAAAGTTTATTACATGTAGAATAGCATAATATTCCTGCTACTAACAAACTTTAGTAAAGCGCCTGCCTACATGTAAATCATCAATGATGCAGTTGAACTTAAACTGTAAAATGATTGAAATAATAACACAAAGGTGAGCACCAGATTTCTCAACTGTTTCTCATATGATCCAAAAATGTAAATTGAAGCCGAACGTTGTCTCAGGATACATGCTCCCAATTATCTTCATGTAGGCATGTATGTATAATGTGCAAATAATGCAAAATTCATCCGAGAAGAGGCATATACCTTCATAATCTTCCCCTTGCAGTCACTATTGCCGGCTATGTACTAAATACATGATGAAAATATTAGATGTATTTAAACAAAAACTTTATTCAATAAATAACCTTTACTGTGACAGGACATTGCCAAGAATAGAACCCACGTTATATTATTGTAAGGGTTAGATTTATAAAACAGAGTACTCTAAAAGGACATATAAAGCTCCAAAGTATTCCATAGATAAATAAAACATTTTCCCTGAGAAAGTGAACCCTCTTCATGCAAAAGCGTCCTGTACTCTGCAAAGGAATCAAAATACTCAAAGTAAACTTAATTATATTATTCATTCTAATTCTATCTCACATATTCAACAATAATTTGCTCTTAGACCTAAGTCTAATATAATACACCAATTCTTTAGTTCTTACCACCTCAACAAAAAAGTTTCGTGACTCGCGTGGGGGGTCGCGACCCACAGGTTGAAAACCAAGGGTCTACAGTCTACGTAAAGAAAAGTAAAGATATCCGTGTCTGGGCAGATTACTCCCAGGGATTGAACCATGCACTTAAAGGATTACCACTATCCTCTGCCTAGTCCAGAAAAGATATTCGCTAAACTTAACGGAGTAAAAATATTTTCAAGGCTTACTTAAGTGATGCTTATCTACAAATACCTCTGGACGAGGAGTGCTCAAGGCTATTTTGTATAAATACCCATAGGGGGGTGTACAAATTCGAACGATTACCAATTGGGGTTAAGGTTGCACCAGCCATTTTTCCACAAATACTGGACATATTGCTTAGCGGACTAGAATTCGCGACAGCCTACCTAGATGACAATCTAGTGATCAGTTAAAGCACGAAGCAACAAAAATCTCATGTACACAAAGTATTTAAGAGAATCCAGGACTATGAATTCAAATTGGAGGAGGCAAAATGCGATTTTTTTCATGAAAAAAATAAAATATCTTGGTCAAATTATAGACCAAGAGTGTAGAAGACCTGACTCAGCGTGAGCGAGTGCGACAAAAATATGCCGGCTCTTGAAAACGTATCGTCACTACAAAGTTTTCTTGGTTTCGAAAATTATTACATTGTGTTTATTTCAAAATTCACAATTTGCCAGCTTCTCTGAATACGCTATTAAAAAAGAAAAGGATTGGGTCCGGACGACAGAATTCCAGGAGGCATTTGAAAAAATAAAAAAATATCTTCACATTGGAATTGTTTTCGACAAATTCAGATCTCGAAATCATTGTAGCTACTTATGCTAGCTCGTACGGCATTAGAACTTGCATATTAAAATACTAATAAAAAGAGTAGAAAACAAATAAAAAAGAACCATTAAAAGGGAATGAAAAGAACAGAAAGAAGGAGAAAATTAAATCGGCGAGAAAGGACAGGAAAATAATGAATTAGATAATAATACAAGAAAGCGAAAGAAAAAATGAAAAGAGGGAATGGGAATTAAGGAAAGAAAATGGAGAAATATGAAAAAGAAGTATCCGAAGAAAATACGGTAAAAGGGAAAGAAGAAAACCAGAGAGACAAAAAAGAAGATAGATGAACGGAAAATATATTAGAAAATGGCGGAGAGAGGAATAAAACGGATGTATTTTTTTTTAAATAACAGAAAAAAGAAGAATGTATAAAGTAAAAGGAGACGGATGAGTCAAAGAAGAAAACGTTCTACAAAATGGTGATGATAACGTTAATGCAGGAAAGGGGAGAATTTTAATTTGAAATTATAACTAATTAGTCTGATGAAATTAGTCTGGCCACGGTTTAGATTTAATAATTGGAATTTAATTCAAGAATAGATTCATTTATCAGTTTGTTTTACACATTAACATTCCAAATATCACTTGAAAAATAAATTAAAACCAAAACGATTTTAAATTAAATCAAAATATTTCGATGCGGCCAAGATCAAACAATTAAACTAAAGAATTAGAATTATTTATTAATTATTGTTAATATCCAAACATAATTTATAAAGAGTTTATTTTTAAATCTAAGAATAAGATAAAGTGTATACTCAAAAGTTTAAGCATCTGATCAAGATTCTATTTTTAAATCTAAAAGTTTCATAGGGTATCTATTAAAAGATCTGAGAATATTATAAAGTATCTATTAAAAGATCTGAGAATATTATAAAGTATCTATTCAAAGATCTGAGAATCTGATAAAGTTTCTATTAAAAAGTCTAAGAATTGTATAAAGTTTCTATTAAAAATCTAAAAATCTTATAAAGTTTCTATCAAATAATCTAAGCATCATATAAAGTTTCTACTAAAAGATTCAAAGAATTTAATAAAGTTTCTATTAAAATCTCTAAATATATGATAAGGTTTTTATTAAAAAATATATGAATCTGGTAAAGTTTTTATTGAAAAATCTAAGAATCTGATAAAGTTTTTTATAAAAAACTAAGAATTTAATACAATTTTTAATTTAAAACATCTAACAATCTAAGAATCTGATAAAGTGTATATTAAAAGATCTAGCAATTTGATAAAGTTTCTATTAAAAATCTAATAACAAATAAAGTTCCTATTAAAAATATAAAAATATTATAAAGTTTTTATTAAGAAATCTAAGAATCTGATGAAGTTTCTATTAAAAAACTTATAATCTTATAAAGTTTTTATAAAAATATCTGAATCTGATAAAGTTTCTATTAATTTATCTGATTCTTAGATCTTTTAATCTAAGAATCTGATAAAGTTTCTATTAAAACAATCAAAGAATATGATAAAGTTTCTATTAAATGAGCTAATAATCTGATAACGTATCTATTTAAAAATCTAAGTATCCGATGAAGGCACTATTTAAATATATATGTATCTGATAAAGTTTCTGTTAAAAAATCTAAGTTTCTGATAAAGGCACTATTTAAAAATATATGTATCTAATAAAGTTTCTGTTAAAAAATCGAAGTATCTGATAAAGGCAATATTTAAAAATATATGTATCTAATAAAGTTTCTGTTAAAAAATCGAAGTATCTGATAAAGGCACTATTTAAAAATATATGCATCTAATAAAGTTTCTATTAAAAATCGAAGTATCTGATAAAGGCACTATTTAAAAATATATGTATCTGATAAAGTTTCTGTTAAAAAATCTAAGAATCTGATAAAGGCACTATTTAGAAATATATGTATCTGATAAAGTTTCTATTAAAAAATATAAGTATCTGATAAATTCCCTAATTAAAAATATATGTATCTGATAAAGTTTCTATTAAAAAATCGAAGTATCTGATAAAGGCACTATTTAAAAATATATGTATATGATAAGGTTTCTATTAAAAAATCGAAGTATCTGATAAAGGCACTATTTAAAAATATATGTATCTGATAAAGTTTCTATTAAAAAATCGAAGTATCTTATAAAGGCACTATTAAAAATATATGTATCTGATAAAGTTTCTATTAAAAAATCGAAGTATCTGATAAAGGCACTATTTAAAAAAATATGTATCTGATAAAGTTTCTATTAAAAAATCGAAGTATCTGATAAAGGCACTATTTAAAAATATATGTATCTGATAAAGTTTCTAATAAAAAATCGAACAATCTGATTAAATTTCTATAATAAAATCTAACAATTTTATATCTAATGAAAATGTTTAAGTTACTAATGGTTTAATTACATTACAACATGCATATATCGTGCAAAATCAGATATGTGTTCTCTGTACTTTAAGAATTATTTTCTTTTTTCTTGCCGAATTATTTTATTGGCGACTGTGTTATCTGGTGTAGTCGGCTTAATTGGTCTTTACTTTCTTGCTACACTTAAAATCGGTTTGTCCGCGTGGCTAGAAAAAGAACGTGTTATTTTGCATTTTCGATTGTCACTGTTTTGTCAGTTAACTCACTCGCTCTAAACAACGCTATTCTTTTTTCAGTAATATATTCACGCAGTCGCAGTGATATGTTTCTTGCTGCTACCCTTGTTCTAGTCACTTGTCTTTCTGTTGGATAATGGCCCTGTGAGGCTGGACGCATGTTGAATTGGACGTATGTGTGGAGTATCGTTTGGTTTGGCTTACGCGATTTAGTGCGGGTGAACCCGTACAGCCGAGTGTAAAATAGGGATGTTCTCACAGTCGGAACTCACAAGCGTTGACAGGGCCACCACGTTGACGAGACTCCAGGTCAAGGGTTAAGGTGCACCTGCGCATAGGGGTTCTGTGACGTCACGGGCTTTTGTGTGGGAAACTGAGTTTTGCCAGTCTGGTTTTTGGAAGCAAGCTGAACATACGTATTTCTCTATGTAGTCCGAAATGAAAAGGGGAATGTATTTCCCTAAGAGAATACAGGCATGAGGTGGTTTCTTCCCCCTCTCCTCGAATGGCTAAGGACTTAAGCTAGGAATTAACTACGATAAAGTAGTAATTTGATCTCTCCCTCCATGGCCGACAGAATAAAACTAATCAAAATGTAAAAGATTGTTTGCCACCTGAATCGTGTTAGGAAGGTGCTTGTTGCAGACACAGCGGACGGCGATGTTCACAGCAGTACAGAAACGAAGAAAGAACTCAACCACTAGACGACATCAAGACGACACCCCTCCACGCGACGAAGAAGAAAAGGTACGAGAAAGTAAAGGCTATGCAACATTTCTGTTAATAGTATACTCGGTTCCTGTTCTTTGCTATTTGTGGTGAATTTCGAGGTCAAGAAGACAAACCTTTTGCCCGACATAAAGTGAGTCTAACACAAAGAGTGCAACCGATCATTATTTTTTAAAACTACCTGACCCAACACGAGAGTGCGTTGCAAATTCCTAAGTGCAGTCCACGAACCCACTGAATTTGCAACCACTGAAGGACTACTATCAATGTAGACAGCACACTACCTTGGGCTGACACGCTCGCCGCTGGTCTCTTTCACTCCCTTGCGCCGAGGAGAAACTTCAGCAGCAGTTTCGTCCCGAAACATTCGAACTTCCTTCAACTGTAATCTCGTTGTTCTAGTTGGTTAAAACGATATCACCTAAAGACGGTCCATCTTCGTAGAGACGGGATCTCTTTTTCTCTTTATGATTTCTGCCCCGTAGCATAATTAACGGTTTAATCTAATAATGTTTTTACATGCGCAAATACTGATGTCACCCAAAAAGCAGCGTTATACACATCATATTGTCGGAAATAAATTCAATTTGTTTACTTTAACAGACTTACTAAGAATATCAAAAAAATATAAAGTTTATAAAAAATCTTATATGAAAAGAATTTATAAGGTTTCTAAAACAAGAGTCACATAATATGATTAGGCATGCGGTAGTATTTTAAAAGTTTTTTTTTTAATCGAATATCAAATTAATGTATAGTTTGTAAAAATCTGATACGAAATGAATTCATCCATATAATAAAAGCGACTGTACGTGTATCCGGCTCGGTGATCACGTATGCAACTTTATTTCATGAACAAAGAAAGAGAGGCTTGACCTTAGTAATAATAATAATAATAATGATAATAATAATAATAATAATAATAATAATAATAATAATAATAATAATAATAATAATAATAATAATCGTGATGATGATAATAATAATAAAGAAAGGAAGTTATACTGAAGTATACAAATTTATTTTTTATGATCAAAGAAGTGGAGGCTTAATCTTAATTACTGATAATAAAACAAATAAAATTAGAGAGTTATTAGAAATATACTACGTCAAGAAGTTTCAGTGGTTATCACATTGTTCCCGGGTTTATCATTGGAAACAGTTTTATTTGGAGAAGAGTATACTACGTGAGGAAGTTCTAGTGGCGAGCACATTGTTCTCGAGTTTAGTATTGAAAACGGTGTTATTGGGAAAGTGTATACTTCGTAAGGAAGTTGCGGTGAAACGGAGATTGTTCCCGAGTTTAGTTTGGAAAACTGTGTTATTAGAGAATATTATACCACGTAAGGAATTTCCAGTAACATGTACGTTGTTTCCATTTACAGACATTATCTTTTCTTCGTTATTCTTTCTTTATTCGATTCATATAATCCATTGGTTAGATGTGTCTGTATTACGGCACATAAACACCAGTCTCTATTTCATATGTTTCTAATTTGTGTTTGTTTGTTTGTCTTTGGTTTTTAATTTCAACTAATGTGAACTTTCTGTTTAAAAATTAAATATCTCAGTTTGATTTTGAATCAGAGGATGCAATTTACTGTATGAGTTGAACGCATTTTATCCCTTTATAGCGGATTTTCAGCAAGAACGATCTTACACAATGTATTTCTCTTTTATTTATTGGCGGGGGGAGGAATATAGAAATATGGAATTTACTCCTTTAGTATAAGTGGTATAATTTTTTTCTTACTGAATATCAAGTTATGACTGCTTTAGGGTACATGGAGTTCACCAGGAGAATGTGGCCCGTGACAACTTCAAAATTCTGTTGCTGCAGCTTTTGTTTGTTAAGAGCCGGACTGCTACATAGAGCTCACAAAGATCGTGCCTCAAGATTATCTGGTCTGCATGAAGTCCTCCGTGTTAGTCACAGCTATTCGTTAACTTGTAGGATTGAAAGTGTTTACCCCCGACACCGGTAGCATACGAAGTCGAGGAAGGTTTGACCCAGAAAATAGAAACAAATAGTGCAGAATCAACGTTGTCGGTTCCGCGGCTGGCACGTTTTTGCTTACCACACGCAGAGCTAAATACGACCGGAGTACAACGGATCCTGATACTGACACTTCTTGGATATTCACTAAAGCCCAGTTAATTTGGTTGCAGATCTATACAACTAAGATGCAAAACCTGTCCGCCATGGGTGGCTCTGTCAGGTCATGAGTTCCAGACAACATAGCTCTGACACTGACGTTGTCATCGCCCCTAACTTTATTAGGCAATGTTGGACTTAAAGGATTCTGCTGTTGTTGTTGTATTTGTTGTTGGCGTTGTTGTTCTTGTCGTTAGGGAGAGAAAGAGAAGGTGGGGTATCAGACTTGTTCAAAGGGCTTACGAATATCGCGCTTCAGGCTCATCTAGTTTGAATAACGTCCTCCTCGTTAACCGTAGCTATTCGTTAGCCCAAAACACTAATAGCAAACATACCAAGCGATTGTATACGGAATCTGGGAATGTTTGGCTCAGAATACACAAGAGAATGGCGGTTGCAAACGTGCAGAAACAACGTCTAGAAGACGCCGATCGTGCTGTTGATTCCTTCTATCTATTATTTTTGTTAATGTTTTTAGCGATAATTAACGAATGGTATATTCCGCTTACCTTGAGCGTATGGAATTGTCTCTCTTATACATACGCACGAGTGTTCCCCCTACTTAAACGGGCGTGTATATATATATATATATATATATATATATATATATATATATATATATATATATATATATATATATTTATATATATATTTATATATTTGCTTATATTTATTTAGAGATCAAATAGTTATCAGGGCTTAAACCTCGGTCACTGCGCTAACCGTTACGCTAAGAGACTCGTCTGAAATTACCGATAATTTATCGTTTATAAAGTTACTTTTTGTTCCTAATTATTTCATAATAAATATTACATGATTATCTACATACGTATACGTTTCATCAATGTGGAATCATCAGTGTAGAAATAATTGTTCAAACCAGTCGCATGATTCGAACTTCGGAACAAGAGTCCCTTTAAACTCCAATTCTAAACGTTCTAATCAATGACGTGATAGGAAATAAATTCTATTTATGTCAAGCAGACGTGCAACAATAGCCATCCGTCATAACATTGTTCAACAGAAAAGAACTTGGATTTATAGCTTAGATTAGACAGCTTGTATTATTTTTCATTACAAGGCCCGGCCGAATAGGGGTCTATATATATATATATATATATATATATATATATAATTTATTTATATATGTTAATTATTTATATATGTTAATTATTTATATATGTATTACAGAATATCATAACAACATCGGTACCGTCGGTAAATATTACGCTCTTATTTTTTAATTTTCTTAATAATTGAGCATTCTTCTAGGGTTCTCTCCCACTAACCCTACATATATATATATATATATATATATATATATATATATATATATATATATATATATATTTAGTGTGTGTGTGTGTGTATTTAGGCAGCATTTTCTCATTTATGCAAACATTGTTCAAAATAACAGAAGTCGTCTGTTTAATTATACCTTTTTTATTTTTTCACTTTTTCTGATGAAAAGGTTTCACAGGTTTCACGAACGTTTTCGATTTTTCGTCGAATCATTCTCAGGTTTACAAAAGCAAATGAACTAAAAAGCTGGAGAGAGAGAATTATTATATATATATATATATATATATATATATATATATATATATATATAGAGAGAGAGAGAGAGAGAGAGAGAGAGAGAGAGAGTAATAAAAGGGAATGGATGTGTGTGTATCTGTCTGTTTATAGAAAGACAGACTAGAAATGTTCCTAAAATATAAAAGTTTAGAATTTTCCTGGAAACCTGATGTGATTAGTCCTGAGACTCTACATGCCCTTTTAAAGGAGTAACGGACCCTTTTTCAAACAGTGTCCCCGAGAAATAGAAATATAATTATGCGCGTTATTTAAGAAAACTACTAAACGAATATCCAATTGCTCAAGAGGGAGAAACTAAGACTGACCCCTTCGAGTGTGATGTTTCGATCCTGCCTCGGGTTCCTTGCTTCTTTTTAATGTAAAACAAAAAATATCCTGTTTCTTTTTTTATATAATAAAATATAGGTGTAAAGCATCTTAGATTTTGGTATATTTAGAACCTAACGTATTTCTGTTTTTCTGTACAGTTATACTCTCCTCTCGCTCTCTGTCTCGTTCTCTCTCTCTCTCTCTCTCTCTATATATATATATATATATATATATATATATATATATATTTCTTTTTCTCCTCCTCTTTCTCTCTATCTCTCTTTCTATATATATATATATATATATATATATATATATATATATATATAATGAAGGAGAACATTTGTCTGCCTTTATGTCTGTATGTCCCTTAATATAATACAAACTATGAATTGTACCACCTTAAATATGTGTTTTTACTTGTAAAATTTCCATATAATCATAGGAGAAATAGTTATCTGTCAATTGCTGCATTCTTTACGGAGATAAAAACCTGTTTCCCACATGTTACACATTGAAATTCATAAGAAGCATTATTTTAAGTGTATTAACATGTATAAAAATAGTTTAGTGGAAAAGATATCAGGCTGACAACACCAAGGTTGCTGTTAAGTAAGCTCTCTCTCATATACTGTTGCGTACGATGTTATTCCATATTCGAACCCAGGAAACGCCGGGTAACACTACTAGTATATATATATATATATATATATATATATATATATATATATATATATATAATTATTTACAAATAATATTTTCAAATTAACCCACATACTCATGTATTTCATTCCAAACCTGTAATCATCAGTATAAAAAGAGACAATCCCTACCGGTCACACGGTTCGACCCCCCAATACGAAAGTCATATTTGACTCAGTAGTCACATTGCCGTTGAAATGGAAGAGTTAATTAACGTCTAAATAGCAAATACAGTGGCCATATCAGCAAGTCGTCAACAGAACTCAATAGGCGGGACCTATAGTATTGCATTAAGCTATAAATAACGGATTTTTGTTAACATACTTAAAGTGCTTAATCTAGCCAGAGCTTTTAATAATTATTTACAAATAATATTTTAAAATTAACCCATATACACATGTGTTTCATATGCAGTCGTATTTTTATCGTTACCGTTCTTTCATCATCAATGTCTTTTCCCCGTTTTACAAATGTATTGGCATTTTCGTCTAATAACTTGAGAGCTCACGTAAAGAGATTTAGAATACCTCACCCCCACCCTCTCCAAAACTTCATTTAGTTGGGATCAAAGTGTTTTAGCTGTTTTCTGTCTCAAATCATATTCTAATCGTCTGATTGAAAGTACCGCCAACTAAATTGATTATGTTGGAAATCAATCCCCCATCTTACGCTAATGAGAAATACACACTTAGAGAATCAATTATATTGCTACGATCTATGCGGCTATTACTTCCAACTTTACAATATATTTTTTTTTCTCTCTACGTTTAGCTTTATACTTGTATTATCGACACAATAGTTTGTGTTTTATGGCTTCTATGTTTGTATCGTTGCCTGTGAGTAGATTAAAAAGCGAATCCTTTTAATGAGACAAGTAGGATCGAAATGATTCGTGCGACAAAACTTTGATAACATTATTACTGCTTTATCAAGCAAACAAAACACGAGGACTGTCAATATCAAATATCGAAACTAAAAACAGTAAACAAGAGAGAAATGGTTTTTATCTGTATTCAATACACTCTACAATATTGTCTGACAATATCTGTATGAGAAAAGTTGTCAGGTTTCAAAGAAATCAGGAAAAAGAGCTTATTGTCTTTTAAATAAATAAAAATAGTACCAAATAGTTCATTAAAAATCGATTTCTTTCATATTTTAAATCAGATAAAATAACAGAATCTTTCTGTTGGCTTTCTATTTCTAACGCTTTTCTATTTCCCGTTTGACTTTTGCTTTGCTTCTTCTTCTTCTTCTTCTTCTTTTTCTCATTCTTTTTCTTCTTCTTCTTCTTCGTCTTCTTTTTTTCATTCTTTTTCTTTTTTTTCTTCTTCTGCTTCTTCTTCTTCTTCTTTTTCTCATTCTTTTTCTTCTTCTGCTTCTTCTTCTTTTTCTCATTTTTTTCTTCTTCTTTTTTTCTCATTCTTTATTTCTTCTTCTTTTTTTTCTTCGTTCTTCTTTTTTTTCTTCGTTCTTCTTCTTTTTCTCATTCTTTTTCTTTTTCTTCTTCTTCTTCTTTTTCTCATTCTTTTTCTTCTTCTTCTTCTTCTTCTTATTCTTCTTTTTCTTCTACTTCTTTTTCTCATTCCTCTTCTTCTACTTTTTCTCATTCTTTTTCTTCTTCTTCTTCTTCTTCTTATTCTTTTTCTCATTCTTTTTCTTCGTCTACTTTTTCTCATTCTTTTTCTTTTTCTTCTTTTTCTTCTTCTTCTTTTTCTTCTTTTTCTCATTCTTTTTCTTCTTCTTTTTCTTCTACTTCTTCTTTTTCTCATTCTTCTTCTTCTACTTTTTCTCATTCTTTTTCTTCTTTTTCTTCTTTTCCTCATTCTTTTTCTTCTTCTTCTTCTTCTTTTTTCTTCTTTTTCTCATTCTTCTTCTTCTTCTTCTTTTTCTTTTCTCATTCTTCTTCTTCTTCTCATTTTTCTTCTCATTCTTCTTCTTTTTCTTCTCCTTCTTTTTCACCTTCTTCTTCCTCTTCCAACTCATCTACTGCCGCTTTTTTCTTCATCCTACATACTTCTGACACTCATTTGCCATGTTGTTCCTCTCCGTCTCTACCGCCTCCTCCACTCGCCATTTCTTTCTTCTACTTCATTGACTTTCACTCTCTCCTCATCAGCCATACTTCTGATTCTTTATTCATCATGTCCTTCTTATTCATCATGTCCACCTTATTCTTATTTTTTTTCTTTTTCGTCTTCTTCTTATATTTTTAATATTGTTAGTAGTAGTAGTAATAGTAGTAGTGTAGTAGTAGCAGCAGCAGTAGCGGTAGTAGTAGTAGTAGTAGTAGTAGTAGTAGTAGTAGTAGTAGTAGTAGTAGTAGTAGTAGTAGTCATTAGAAGTTCTCACACAGGTCATCATCAATGATTGCTCACTGACAATCACCAGTGGTATTCCCTGGAGTCTGAGTGACAACAAGTCTCCCCAGATTTCCAGTACTCTCCACCTCTTTCGATAACTATTGTAAATGACATTGCATTATCACAACAGACGCTTACCATCGATTTCTCGCTGGCAACGACCATTGATCTTCTCTGCGATTTGGATGGCAATAAGCCTCCTCAAAGTCCCAGTACTCTCCGCACTCTTTCAGTGGAGGTCTGTTAAGTTCTCTCCCTCTTCAGTCTTTAAACCCTCCTTGGCCCTTCACGACTATTTTGTGTGGTATCAGTCGAGGCTGGTACCATCACTTTAGGGGCGGGGAGAACAGTGTAGTTTATCAAAGTTCTTGCAGTTTCTGTTCCTTGTATTCATGTGACTGGTTAGCATTCGTAGTTTATGTGAGTTGGTTTCCGCATTCAAGGATTTTCTTTAAAATTTCGGCTGTTTTCATCATTGTATGGTCGCAGTCTTCCCTTTGATTCCAATTTCTCTATATATTTTTTCCAGTTTTTTACTGGACTGTTCATAGTGCTTTTACGATTATTGGTATTATATTGACTTTCTTCATACTCCATATTCCTTTCAGTTCTCTCGCAAGTTCTTTGTATTTGCTTCATTTTTCTGTCTTCTTGATCTTCACCCTGTTGTCTGCTGGGAGAGCAAAATCTACGATTTGGCTAAATTTTTCCTTCTTGTCAACTATTATGACATCCGGTCTCCATGCCTGTATGAGTTTATTTGTTTGCATCTCCATATCCCAGAGGATTTTGTGTATTTCGTTTTCCAGTACTGTCTCTGGTTTATGTTTGTACATTAGTTCACGTGTTCGGAATACAGTCGTTTGCATATTTCCCAGTGTACTGCTCTCTCCCCGCAGACAAGTCTGTTCTTGTATTCTTTGTAGGTTAGTTTGTTGTATTCACTTATTATGTGATTTACTGTTTCGTCTCTTTGTCCACACAGTTTGCATTTATTGTTTTCCTGGGTTTTATCTATTTTAGCTTTAATGTAGTTTGTCTTAATCGCATTGATTTGTGCAGCCGTCAGTAGAAATTCTGTTTCTCTGTTCAAGTGTCCTTTTCTTAGCCATGCTCAACTATTTTCATGGATCTCTTCTCTTGTCATTCTTATGAAACGTGTATGTAGTTGTTTTTCTTCACACTTTTATTTCCTTGCATCCGGTATCACATTTTTTTTAATATGTAGTTGAGTGGCATCATGGTTATGATAGAAAGTCTCCTTAGAAAATGCCTCTCTGTATTTTTAATCTCTATCAAGTGTTGTCCTCCAGCTGTCAGTTCTAGTCTCCATATTTCCCTTGCTTTCCTAATAAGATAAATAATTCTGTCGGGTAGCTTGTAAATTTTTAAGCATTCAACTACCCATGCTTAAGGGATTCTGTCGTAGGCTTTTTTGTAGTCAATCCATGCCATGGATATGATTTTTCTTTACCTCCTTTGGGATCTTTGAATGTATGTATAACAGATCATGCGTCCCTTTTTCCGTTCCGGCATCCTTTTTGGTTCCCTAGGAAGAAGTCACCGATTATACAGGAAGTGGTAGATTTGTTCTTTTCAGTTGTGCAGGTTATTATTATTATTATTATTATTATTATTATTATTATTATTATTATTATTATTATTATTATTCTAAGTCATCGACTGTCGCTTTCTCCTTATCCTCTAAACCTTTGACTTCATTCGTCATGTCCGTCTCCCTTTGTCTTTCCTCTCCTCGTACTTTATTTTCTTCTTCTTCTTCTTCTTCTTATTATTATTATTATTATTATTATTATTATTATTATTATTATTATTATTATTTGTCTTCCAAGTAACAGACTGTCGGTTTCTCCTCATCCTCCATACTTCTAAATTGTCATCCGTCATGTTGTTCTTCTACTTCTTTTCCTCCTCCTCCTCCTCCTCCTCTCTTTTTTTCTTGCTTTCTTTCGTTATCTTGTAATCATTTTTTTGTGCTCATACCTTTTCTTCTGCCTCGCTATCCTTCTCTTACTCTCCTCCACTCCACTTAACTATAATCGACTTCTTTTCTATTTAACAATATTCCATGCATGGGAGAATGGTGGCTTTATAGAGTTATAGGATACGGGCAGATATCTACTCTCGAAATAAACACGAGTACACAAGTGTGACATCATCTAACCGTAGTATAACTTAAGATGACTTACAAAGCTATGTGCAATACTTGTTACTGAATAATTTCTTTGTTAAATTAGTTAACTAAACAATACAACAAGCAACAACAAAAAGCTTAAACTGATTGGTCCGTAGCAAATTTAGTGGTTGGGATACATTAATAGTATTTTGTATAAGAGCCCCGACACTAATGGAAAAATGAGTTTTGCAAGAAAAATAGTCTTTCCAATCATGCGCAGTGCACGCACACACCTTTGACATACGTTGTGAGCCCTGTTCAGACATGTGTCCGTTTATGATTAGGATTCGGGTTATGGTTAAGTTAGGATTAGAATTAAAGTTTACAAAAATGTAGAATAAACGCCAATTCGGAACGCACGTTGAATGGTGGACAGCTTCCTGTGTATGTTTATGTGAAGACAGAAATATAAAGAAAGATAACCTTTTTATGCAAATACTCAATGGCGTGAATGGAATCCATCCTTTTGAGTGCGTTATAAACTGTTTTTGGTAAAAGTACAGAATCGTTTACACTCGAGAACTCGTACCCCTCAAAAAAAACAAAAATCAACAGCATATAATTCATATAACACGTATTAGAACAAGCCGCGCGTGCGTCGCCCCCCCCCCCTCTGTATGTGACTCGATGTGGCGTGTGTAAAATGCAATTAATTTGAGCAATTTGGGGCATTTTTGACCCTCCTTTGACCCCCTGCGGGCGCGAACCAGAATGTTTCTGAGGTCAAGGATGCTCATTTCATATCCAGAACAATTGCCTCTACATTTTGGCCAAGTTTCAGAAAAATTGAATGGATGGATCAAACGTTATGGGAGAAAGGGGTCATTTTTTTGCCATTTTGGGGGATTTTGACCCCCTGGGGGCGCGAACCAGATTTTTTCCAGGGTCAGTGATACTTATTTTCTATTAGGAACAATTTCCTCCACATTTTGCCCAAGTTTCAGAGAAATTGAATAGATGGATGAAAGGTTATGTCATTTTTTGCCATTTCGGGGCCTTTTGACCCCCTGGGGGGCTAACCAGATTTTTTTCAAAAATCGGAGAATGTTACTTTCTAACCTGACAAAAGTTACAACTTCAAAATTTCAGAGAAATTCAATGGCTGGTTGTGGGGAAAATCCGGACGGACGGACGGACGGACGGACATGCCTCAAAACATAAGTCCCCCGATTTTATAAATCGGGGTACCAATTAAATTCTCTACCGAACCCGCCTAGTTCTAACGTGTGGAAATGATTTGTAAGAATTGTTTACCGTTTAAAAACCTTACAAATCTTTTCCCGACATTAAAATAAAGCAGGTTTCGAATTTTGATTATTGGGGGGGGGGGTAGTACGAGTTTTCGAGTTTTGAATGTTCTTCTACAAAAGATCCATACATTAGTAGGTTTGGTACCATACCAGAAATATTACAGTGTTCGTTTGCTTTTTATAAATGACACTCAACAATAATGTCTGACATAGATTGCTTCACGCCTTTCCATAGTTGGAATTATTAAATTGAAATGGTGTGTGCTAGTCGTAATAGATACCCATCAGATTATGAGATTAGTCTATGCTAAGTTCAAACCCTATCGCATCTAAAGTGATCGAATTACGAACTAATACAGTTTGTTTTTTGTTTGTTTATTTGTCTAATGTTATTGTCGGGTTGGCTGAGTGTATGTACGTCGAGGGGGCACCAGAGCAGCAAGTTCATCGGAGCACATCCCATTGAAGTACTTATAAAACAAGCACAAGGATGCAACATTGCGACAGGGGCTGGAGATTGCTCGATAGTTAGGGACTTATTAAATTAGTGACTCTTTTGGGGATCTTAAGTTTGAAAGGGAATTTTCGACAAAATTCCAGGTTGAAGTTTGAAATGGCATTTACGTCGGGCTGTCAGATTTAAGTTTAAAATAATATGTTATCTGAGACGCTTTAAATAACATTTTTAGATACATGACTGTAGTTGTATAAACGACTCTTTTCTGCCTGTTATCATGCCATTCTATTGCATCTTTATAAATTTATGAAACAACATTCAGTTCCCTTGGTTGAACGTATCTAAAATACAAAAGTAGCATTTTACCATCATCATTTATTTCTTTATAAAAAAACAACGATATCGTAATTTATTTACAATAACAATATTTTTTTCAGATTAAGTCTTGATGTACAAATTGACTGTGTTCCATACAGATTTAATCTGCTTATCTAGTTGTAATCATATTATTGGAGGCGTTGTAATGAATTGCCGCTTCGAAAATGGCAAAGGCTGCAAAGGTTCTTACGGTCAAATGATATGTGATGCTCAATACACTGGATCTAGCATTCATCTTACACGTCGCTGAATCAAAGTTGTCCTTACAAGTACGATTCAACATCATCTGTTCATTGATGAGTCTAATACCGGCTCAGTTTATGTTGTGTAGTTTCAGACTCGCGCAGTTCTTCTTTTTCGGGCTGTAGAATCTTGTTAATATGATCTACAAACAAAGTGGCAATGTTTACCACAGTTGTATCATTGACTGAAAGTGTCTCGAATTGCTGACAGGTACACGAATGTGGTTTAATGGATGTCGCTTCGCAAGTTCTGTTTTCTGGTACCTGCGCAAAAAGACTGATACCTCGACCATTCAAATTGATCTCATCGAAGTTGAGGCCAGTCAATAACATCTCGTGGATATCGAAATGCATGGTTTATCGTTTTCTGTTTTCTTGTAAATGTTGCCATAATTTTAGAAATACCACAGGCAACCATTTTAGAGGTACAATATACATCATTGGAAGTCTTTCTTCTAGCTTCCATATGAAGGATCATGGAATTGCCCATGAAGAATTCCGTGATCCGAAAAGAGAAGCAATAGCGTGTCGTTAAGCAGGTGTTCACTGTGTATCTTGACGAAGAATTGCGAAGAGCGTAATCAATGCGTCCCGCTAGATTCAGTTGATTGTGAAATAGATAAGTATGAAAATTAAACGCAAAGTGCTTTTCTGATTTATAAAACTTCATAAAGTCGTACACATAGTCCAAAACAACGGTAGTGTCCAGCCTTCCGCGGATTCACATCTTTTATTCAGATAACATATTAGTCTCTTCGCGTATTGCCATCAACATTAGGGTAGAAATAATGATCAGTTGGCGGTTCATTAAAACCTTGACGTATTTCGCTGAATACAGGCAGATTGTTTTGTATCCTCTTCGTCGGAATTTATTCAAGATCTAGTCGTACTCATCAAATATCTTAATTCTGTGTTGATCTAATTTCGTGAGCATATTTTCCGAATAACATAACAAAGATATTGAAAAAGATATTGTAAGCAATTTTATTATAGCCATACAGTTCAATGCCATGTTATTCGTTTAAGAAAAAAGTACGCGTATTTGACAATTTGAGTTAAAACGATATATCGAATCTAAACCGATTATGATAACATTCATCATATTTGAACGGAAGTTTCCTGAGCCGTTTTGAAAATTAAACTGTAAGAAACTGGCATGTTTCCTTGGCTGCACCAAAGCATAAAAATTCGTGTATTGTTTTCCTTTCTCGGAACAAAAGCATTTGACCCTAATAAATTCGCTGATCACAGTGATACCACTGTTCAACTTGATAGCAGTTAGCTGTGTAGATTTCTATCATCCTTTCTCTACATGGCAACTGAAGCATGCTTGTTTTATTTTTTGCCAAATTTATTGAATTGAATAAAATTTAATTGAATTTTGTCTTCTGTTCTCGTCGAAAGAGAGAGAGGGGATCTTGTCTACTTTTTTCTTATCGATTAGTTTCGTTTCAATGACTTCAAGTAATGAAGAGGAATTAAACTGCCTATCGATAGCAAACGGGTGAAGCTGGTTAGTTCTAAATAAAACGGATCGTTGAGTTATGTTTGATGTTTATCAGAACAAACGTGTATTCGTTTAGACGTGTTAGATGGAAAACAGCTTTAGTTGTTTGGCAAGTAAAAAACATGATAAAATAACGGCAACGTCTTTCGTATTGAAAGAAATCAGCTAGAATGAAGAAACTAACTACACCATATATTTATATAAGGTGCGTACGTTATTTGAGGACATCCGTTATTTTTGCTATAGAAGGAATATTATTTTACTTTATGCTTTTTATATTTCGGAAATATCAATGGAAGCTTTTATACAACAAATAAAGAGGCAGGCAGTTATCGTGACTAGAAGACAATTTGGAATTCGAACCAGTTTTAAAGCAGCTTCATCTTTCATTTACAAAGTTCGTAAAGAGTCAAAAGTTTAAGCTGAAAAGGAATCACCGTAATCAAAATGTAAGAGATATTCTAGACACGATAGCATTAAAACACCTGCACGTATTAATTGCTAACGATAAAAAGTTTCCTCTCTCTCCTTATATATATATATATATATATATATATATATATATATATATATATATATATATATATATATATATATATATATATAGCAATAGATAAAGTGAAAGAATAAAATTAGGTACGAATCAAATTTTATTACAATTCAAAGTTCAGGCAAAGTTCTTTAAAGTCCTTAACTCATGAGTTTTCAAAGAAAATCTTCTCCTCAGAGGACCATTACCGCAATGATATTACTGCAGGTAATAAAAATTAAACTTTGAAAAATATAGGAGGAGAAGATTTTCTTTGAAAACTCATGAGTTAAGGACTTTAAAGAACTTTGCCTGAACTTTGAATTGTAATAAAATTTGATTCGTACCTAATTTTATTCTTTCACTTTATCTATTGCTATTAATGCTCTATCCAGTATATTGAGCTTTATTCTTATCCGGATGTCCACTAATTGAAGATATTAGTTGCCTCTTATATCTTTTGTTGTATTAAAATATATATATATATAATTATTTTGAGGTTAATATAAATAATTTATATTTTTACAGTGTATTTTCTATTATTATATCATCCTAATTATTTCAGATTTCAAGCTCAATGAAGTTATTTTTCCGGCATCAGAGCATATATAATCATTGATTCCATTTCAATGACCAAGACAAAACGTCGGTCCTTTAATCTTTCTCTTTTTTATCTTTCTTCATTTTTATTTTGGGCAAGTATGCTTACTTTATGATTAAATAATGGTCTCTGATGAACAGCCCGTGAAAACTAAAGACTATATTTTTGTTTACGGTTTATGAAACGTTAGTAAGACGGAAAAATATAAGTATTCGCCAAAATAAAATAAAATAATTAATAAATAATTAAATTCAGATTCAAATTTAGCTATGTTGCGAGTTCTCTCCCTTTAGGTGGTAAAGAACACTATCTGCTACTTATTATTGAGTTTACACATGGAAAAAATATTTCTCTCGCACTTGAAATGAGATTGTAACGACTTCCTCGCGGTAACAATCATAGGTTCGAGATATTTTGATCCGATGTTTGAATCGTTCGACCAGCGATACAGTTTCATCAGCAACACTGATAAGTATTAGTAAACTTGAAACATATATGTCTCTGGATATTAAAAAAATATTTATTTATTCAAAATATATATATATATATATATGTATATATATATATATATATATATATATATATATATATATATATATATATATATATATATATGTTTGTTTGTTTGTTTATTATCTATGTACGTATACGTTTCGTCCTTTTTCAATCGGGACTCATCAGCATAGAGATATGACTATTCACTACCGGTCATGCGATTCAAAACCCCGGACCTCAAGTATTTTTCAACTCCAGTCCGATGTCGCTTATCGCTGGGCCAATTGTAAACAGCGAATAAACTATGATAATTTTAACACTTTAACGGCGGCTTTGACGTCGAGGCATTCTACTTCTATTAAGGAAAGGAATGATGCATTATAAGCAAGTGACGTCATGCTGTGTTAATACTACCAATTACAGTGCTCTACTTTCAAGGAGCGACAAATAATAAATATTTGTTATTGTTATTTGTTATATATATATATATATATATATATATATATATATATATATATATATATATATATATATATATATATATATGTATGTATATATATACATCTTCTTCTTAGCCTTTTGCCTGGGATCACAGTGTAGTATCTGTTCCGATGGATACTACACCCCATAAACCGGTACCGTTTTGGTCTTCGGGTCTTGTTTCCACCGGTTTGTGGGTTTGTCCTGTGCAGTTCTAGGAGGTCCAACCTCCCACGGTTTGCTTCCTCTCTTTGAGGTGGAGTAAGTTTATCGCTTACTGCCTGAGGCGCCCCTACCGGGGAATGCCGACGGGGCTGCCCAGGCATTTTTTGTAGGCCAGAGTGCTCACCTTCACGGGCGCTGGCTTTTCAAATCCCACTTTTCCGACCTTGTGTCACATCTTACCGCTGTGGGAGGAAGATAAATAAGAATTATATATACATATAAAATCCAAAACCTTTTCTTAATCACTATATCTCCCCCCTCTCTTTCTCTCTCTCTCTCTCTCTCTCTATATATATATATATATAAATATATATATATATATAAGCATCTATCTATCTATCTATCTAATTTTGTAAGTATTATTAGTTTCATGTATCAAAGAATAAATTGGTCTTTTAGCTAAACGAAGAAAATGTTTTTTAATCAATGTAGAAATGATTGCGAACGGGATTTTAAAAGAAAAGGTAGCTTACATATTCGTCCGAAATATTATTAGACTGCCATATTGAATGAAATTGAATGAATGGCTAAAAGAAACTGAATATTACTATTAAATAGTTTTAACCATATAAAACTATCCTATTTAAATCGAGTATGAACATTAACGTTATTAACGTAATTTTAATGTGTTTGTGTCTATTCAAACAACATACTTTTTAGTTTAATAAAAGTATGATATGTTTATCTTAAATAAGTAAATTAGTAAGTAACATACTTAAAATATACTCAAGTGCAATGCTTCTTAACGTAGCCTTTGTAGTTTATCAAAGATCTTAATGTATAATTATAGGCAGAAGTAATTGTAGAATATCCATTTGGATAATTTAGGAATGTTATTCATTTAAGTATTTGTTTATATTTATTTCATTTATTTATTTAGCTATTTATTTTATTTATTCTAATTTATTTATTTATAAAAAAAATTTCTCTTCGATATAAGAGAACGTTTTCATACAACAAAAAATACAGACGAGACGCTGAATCACTAAACGACACGTGAGACGCTGAAAAGTCTGTTGTTTTTGATTTCATTAAACTGTTAGATTGAAATGCGATTCAGATAATGGGGCCTCACATCAGTGAGGGGGCTATACGCAAAAACGCCGTCGAGAGAAAGGCCCTGAAACGTATTCTCTCCTGATGACCCGACATTGTCTGGAGGCTGAAATGAAGTATTCCACCAGTAAAACAGCCGAGGAAATATATATATATATATATATATATATATATATATATATGTATGCCAACTCATAAAGTAAAATGTTTCTTCCAAACCACAATATCATCTGTTATCAGCTAGTTTCATAACGAGTTTCTGCTACTGTTCGGGTAGCTAGTTTCATTCTTAAATATATAGTCAAGTGCAATGCTTCTTAACGTAGCCTTTATAGTTTATAAGAGATCTTAATGTATAATCATAGGCAGAAGTAAATGTAGAATAACGAATGAAACTTTAAATTAAAGGGAGATAATAAAAATTTAAGAGTACTTAATTAGACAACTTATTTTTTAACGCCATGTTAAATTTTTCGCATTTGGAAAAAATGCAGCAATCTCATTAGCTAATGAACAGAGATAAGTAATCACTAAAGAAGACCAGTGTAAATTTGGAATCGTGTCCTACTAACGGAAATAGCGAGCCGGATATAGTATGTAATCAATGAAATAGAATAAGTTTTTAAATTTTGTTCACAAACCAGACAGAGTTATAATGTTCAAAATCAAATAGCGATTTGGACGACACGTTGCTATTTAGTTCTGACTCTTAAAATCTCACAATATAAAATCATAGCTTAAATACATATATAAATTATAATAAATGGTAGTTAGCTTAACACTTTATTGCAGTTTCACGGAAATACCGATCAGAATTGTATCTGACAGGAATCAATCGATTTGTCCTAGACCGACACTTTTCTGATGATCGGTGATACTGTGAAACTTCAGTAAAGTTGTAGGTTAAGTAAATTGTATAATCATTTGTTATTTATATAGCTATATTCAATAGGATATCGAAGCTTTTATTTGTCAAAATCTGCTGCTTTAATTAAGTTCTGCTCTTATTTTGAGGGGTTGATTAATTTGTCCCTATTTACTTGCATAATCGCGAGAGCAGAGTTAGACACAAGGTCGTTTTTTTTAATGTGGGGTAATAAAATCCAGCTACCCAAAAAGGGGCCCCCTGGATTAGAACAAAAATTAGAATTGCCTCATTCTCTGACCGAAAGCAGAACAGATAAAATGAAGCATCAGAACAGATACTACACTTTGCTCCTGGCCAAAAGTCGATCAAAAACAACAACAACGCGGAGACGATTCAGAGCGTTGTTTGCAACGGTTTGAACGCAACAAAAAGGTGATTTTTACGTCAAAATGTAACAATGGATAAAACAGTGATTCAGCACTTAATTCCGGAGTGAAATCAGCCATCAGTTGAGTAGAATAGACTAGGTGAAAGACGTCCAAAGCGATCAAAGACGAAAAGATCAGTCAAGTTTTTGGCCTCTGTATTTTGGAATGCGCAAGGTATTTTGTTCACCGATTACCTTGAAAAAAGAAAAAAAAACATCAATAGCGAATAGTATATAGCATTACTAATTTTATGCAGAACATGTCTAAAAATTTCAGACTTAGCTAAAAAATCATAAGGAGAAATTCAAGTTCAGAGAATGTAATCTCTATAGTCAAAATTGAACAAAAATCTGATTATCTGAATTTTTACGTTCTGTGTATAAAACTAAATTTAACTAAATATATCCCACATTATACCCCCTTACGCCTAGCAATTATGTTCCACAATTCATAATGATTGATTTATTAGTTTAGGAGTTAATCTTGTACATACAAATATGTAAGCATATACACATTCCTTTCTTTATATATGTACATATATATAAACGCGAATCAAATTTTATTTCATATATATATATATATATATATATATATATATATATATATATATATATATATATATATATATAGCAAAAACGGACTTTAATGAAATGTAACATACTATATTCTGACTAGTTAAGACGACAGACATAAAAAACATAATTATACCAATAGATATTTGTGAGAGATGTTTTAAGTAAAATAACTTATTTTATCAAAAATACAAAAGTTGAACAATGGCAGAAACCTAAGTAAAGCTAGCATTTGTTGTACCGAGACGTCTATTCGTATCTGTATCTCAAAGATATATCTGTCCCGTTGATAGAATTTGTTTCATAGATCTTATGATAATTACATCGTGATTTTTCTCGCTATTAAGAGGAAGCAAAGTGAGTTTGTTGCGATCCTCACAAAAGCGCTACAGAATTTAATTAACAAAAGCCAAAACATTTTTTAATCGATGATGGAAAAGAGAAAGGAAGCAAACAGAAGGAATAAAGAAAGCAAGCGAGAAAAAAGAGAATGGAGGCGAAACATATGAAAGAGAAAAGAAAAACAAGAAAACAAAAAGAAAAGAAAACATATGAAGAATAGAAACAAAAAGAGATTTTTTTAACTGACGAAACAACCAAGAAAGAAAAAGAAGAAAAAATTAAATATTGGTTGATACGTCAGCTAGTAATCATTTGATTGAATTATGCCCGTATGGAGATTTAAACTTAAACAGGATCTATCGTAGACAAAGGGTCAGCAGAGTTCAGACGGTTTACCCTTTGGAATAATCGGCTAGCGTAGGAACCAAAACTTAACGGAAATTACGTCAGATGAGGAATATGAGAAAGTGAGAGTGGTCAGTCTGGTTAGAAGACGCAATGCGACACAACTGGTTTGCGATGGTCTGGAATCGGTTTTAATAAACATATGAGCTTCTAAGGGTCTCCTTATGTTCACTCCTTCCGTTCTCTTGTTTACAGCCTATAGACTTATTTCCCCATGTTAATTGATTGATTAATTGACAATATTTTGTAGTTGCAAAACCGACGTTTGATTGCAGTACTAGGTTGTCCACCATCGGGTTACATTACTACAGGATTCTGAAACGTTGAAACGTCGATCTGGGAGACAAGTATGTATTTTAATTAATCAATGAACTGTATTTTGAATGTTAGTAAAATTATGGTTTAAGCTCTTTTATTCTAAATGAATAAAAACGAAATATATTTCTAACTATGCTAAGTATATTAACATCAAAACAGGTGTTGTTTATTAAATTCTATGATATAAACAATAACTTTGAAATAGTGTATATTTAGGAAACTGCAAATACCCTCAAACCAAGACAATCCATAATACAGGTCTGGCAAACATGCGAGTGGGGTCCACGACTGGGGTCGGACATGTGAAGACCAAAATTACTCCTAAATAATAATTACCGAGAAAGGTTTTAGTAAAGGATTTCTTAGTAATGTCCAGTAATTAACAACTATACATATTATTAGGAAGCAGCTTAAATTATTGATTTATTTCCATTAAATCAAATGTAAAAAGTACAAAAAGATAAAAGTACAAAGTTTACAAAAAATCAATTTATTTAGCATAAATTAGACACATGTTTGATATTTAAAAAATCATTAGTCAATTTGTTTATATTGACTAATTTATTACAGAAAATGTAATGGCTTAATACAATATAGAAAGCAAATTCAACATTTTACAAAATCAAATACTTTATGAGCAAAATAATGTTCGGAGAAACACTTTTGATAATTTTTACAAATGTGTTATATTTATTACATATAAAATTTGGTTTTACAGAAGATGAAAAAATGCTTATTTCTTCATGATACGATAATACATATTATACACAGTCTTAATAATAAAATAAACTAAGATTAACAAGAACATAAAACCAATAAAATATGTAGAAAGGAGAAATGTAAAACATATCTGAAAACTGCTTGGAAAATTATGTATTATCAGCACTGATTATGTTGTCATGAGAATTTTATAAACATTTTCATTTTATAAATAATATTTAAAGATAATTTCAAAACGTTTAGTGTTGGTTCTTGAATAGCCTTAGCAAAAATCTTTGAATCTTTAATCAATCAAGCGATAGTCCGCCATCTCGTAAATGTTAAACTTCTTTCTGACCATCAGTATCGATTTAGACAACACGTTCTACAGCGAATATACTAACGGCCATCTCTGAACACATATACCATACATTTTACAGGGCAGGAGAAGCTAGGGCGGTAACCATTGATATATCCAAAGCCTTTGACAAGGTCTGGCATGAAGGTCTGCCCATGAAAATAAATTAGTATGGTATTTCTGGACAAATACTTAATATAATTAGATTCTTCCTATCCAAAAGAAAGATTCACGTTGTTCTTAATGGCCGTTCGTCTAAGCAACATTTGATTTCTTCCAGCCTGTTTTTTCTCTTAAATTTCTTATGTGTCAAATTTGAATTACCCCTGTGTGTTGAACGTTTTGTTTTCCTGAGGATTACAAAATTCTTCTTTATGTCCGTAATTTTGAAGCATTTCTGACAACACGTATGTTTCTTAAATGGAGAAAAGCGCAAAAAATTCATCTCGCCGCAATTCTAGCAAGCACTTGTTGGAGGGTCATTAGCATTTACTCGGACACTGCTTGTTGTAGATGACTGGACAACTATATTATCACGGTGTCTCGTTTAAGGCTAAATAAACGTTGACACTCCGATAGTGAGGGACTTGACTGTAAAGTTTTTACCCTAGTCCATTCTTGAAAGTAAACGCGTACGAATATCCGAATACCGTGGAGATTAAAGTCCTGCAATGAATTCCTCACATTTAAACTTTTCTCTGTGAGGGATTGCATTTGAAATATTTCGCATTCGCGATTTATATGTACAGCAAAGATAGCGTAGTCGTCAGCATCGTTCTTTGTCAGTTTTAGGAAAGTATAACGGACGTTGAAAAATGACTGCTAAACGTTTAAAATTATATATAAGCTGTTCCACTGTTTCAGCGAAGCTTAAATCCTTTTCTTTCTTTTTGGAGAATGAAATTGATGTAACAGGTATAATCGTCTATTCCAAGTTTTCTCACCAACAGATGCGTTTTCTAGGCATCGTTTTTATTGGAAAATTAGTTTTACAAAATATCTTACCACGATGTAAATGTCATTCCTCAAGGTCCGTCATAGACGAATGATTTTAATGTTTGTAGATAACATAACCACAGAATAATTAGTAAATTTGCCGTCGCAAACGCTTTGAGCTGTCGATTGCTGTGAAATCGTTGAATCAAAGCAGTTAAACTCCTGAGTGGTGACTTTACAAAATGTTCTTTTTGGTTATTTAATATTTTCTAATAAGTCTTGTGAAATCGCCATTTTTTTCTTCAAATAAATATGTTTTTAGTTTTCAATACTCGTCGCCAGTTGAAAAAGTGGTTTGTTTTGTTTGTTGTTCCTTATTCTCGTCGCCAGTGAAATAAAGTGATATTTTCTGGGTGGTAAGACATAAATATTAAGAAATAATTTGGAGTAAAACGATTCGGTGTAGATACAACTGAAAATAAATTACTTAAAATGAGGACGTATGTAATTGTCTGTCGCTGAGCGAACGTCCATTGAAAATGTGTTCTATTGTTGGCTGGCCAATCCAGGACCACATAACTCTGTTTTCCAAAATGCTGTTTGATCGAGGGTAAAAATTGAACGACAGAGTTACTTCCCCTTTAGATAAAAAATAGTTAATTATCTTTTCCTAGATGAAAGGTTTCCTCCAACAGAAAGAAAGACAATATAGGAAAGAAAGACGATATGAGAAAGAAAGCAATATTAGAAGAAATAAAGAAAGCCAATATTAGAAAAAAAAACAAGTGAAGATAGAGAACATGAAAATAGCCGAAAGAGCAAAAGTAAATAAAAAGAAGGAAAATGAGAAAATTATAGAAAAGAAAAATAGACAATATTGAAATAAATAATGAAAAAAAAATGAAAAAAGACAATTAAAGAAAGAAACGAAATACAATTTGAGAGAGAAGGCCAATATTAGAAAAATGCGAGAGAATATTAGAAAGAAAGATAATTAAAGAAAGGGACACAATATGGAAGAAGAAAGTAAAGAAGGAAAGAAAGAAAGAAAGAAAGAAGAGCAGGCAATGACAGAAATACATGATAAGATAGAAAGAGAGACAAGTAAAGGCACAGAATAGTTAACACTGGATAACTCGTAAACTCAATGGCGACCACAGCATGCCTACAGCTCTTAGCCGCCATCGAATGTCGATTATCGATAAGAGAAATTGTATATAAGAAAAGTGTAATAATAAAAACTGTTATAAACGTATAAACTAGTAAGGTAGATCATTTCATTCTAATGCGTTTGATATAAATTATGTGTTGTCGTTTGTTACGAGTTATCGAGTGTTAACTATTCTGTAC
The DNA here is from genome assembly GCA_963556195.1 of Sepiola atlantica. Classification (NCBI taxonomy): domain Eukaryota; kingdom Metazoa; phylum Mollusca; class Cephalopoda; order Sepiida; family Sepiolidae; genus Sepiola; species Sepiola atlantica. The sequence goes on along the minus strand of OY744517.1, from coordinate 67,960,683 downwards.
TTTTATCATGGAGGCAATATACAAAGAAGAATGTATGAAAGACAATATGATAAGAAAGGCAATTTAAGAAAGAGAGACAATGTGAGGAGAAGGGAAGAAGGGAGAAACAAAGAAAGAAAAGTAAGAAAAAAGAAAGTAATAACATAACGTATATTTGGGGAAAAGGCTCGTGCCTATAACTCACACTCTTTTCCTTTGCTCTTTTGTCCACAATACAATAATAAAGAAATGAAAATAAAGAAAAAGAGAGGAAAAAATAACCGAAGAAAATATAGAGAAATAGTGAAAAAAAATAATAGAAGGATTGTAAGTAAAACAGAATAAACAGAATTGATAAGAGAGACAGAAACGAGGGGGAATATAAAAAAAGTCGTCACCGAAACAATAGAAAACAAAAGTACAACAAGCGAAAATGAAATCAGAAGAAGGGTGAACGAACCCTTATATTGTAACAATGGAGTAGAAAATAAAACCAACATCTGAAATGCAACAGCGAAATAATAAGCAAGATAATGAGACGTAGAAAAAAAACGGTAAAAATTCACAACGAAAAAGAAACTCGTAATAAAAAGGGTGAACGAAACGAACCTTAAATGACAATTAAAATTCATGATTTAGCCGTTTTGCCTCTCATGAATTACAACGACGTCGACTGTTCGCAGCGTTTGCATTCTTAGAAAGCATGAACAGTTTAACAACGTGGTCAAGTTAACTCAAATACATCTCATCAATATGATCGCTAACAGCTACGTGTCGCTGCCACAGCTGTATCGCGTTGAAATGTTTAAAAAAAATGGAAGGTACCCAGAAGGGAGCAGGCAGCAGTCGGGGTTGCAAAAGAAAATACTCTGTGTGCGTTCACTGCGCAAGACGTGATCGTCCACTTATTGGCTACGTCTGAATTCGGTGCACGATTCCGATGCTGATCGCAGTGTCAATCATGTGCTCTTCTACAATTGAAAGATTCTCCCTCCAAACAAAAATACAACTCAAGTTTAAAACACTAACAAAAGTTTATTTTTCATGGTTACATTGATACTAGTCTAACGAACGACAGACTTGCAATCAGAACCCAGAGCCCTTTTCTGAATCAAACCATAAGTCCAACCGAACACAAACAGTCAACAAGCTGAGGGCTCAAATTGCCTTCTGTCTCTCACACAAAAATTCAACTGCCCCTCTGCTGGAATATATATAGATATCACTTGGACCACGCCGAGAGACACCTCGATATTATCAGCTGTTAATCTATTGACATAAAAAAAACTTACTGACCATGAGTTTCACCATCTGGTATGAACATTATTTTTGAAAGATCTCAAGTGGTTCATAATCACAGAATTGAACCTCGTATCCAAGAAGGTCAGACCATTTCTGGGGTGGTCTCTCTTTTCTTGGCTAAATAGTTTTCACTCGCAGGTCTAACATCCGTAGGATGCATCTATGCACCACACAAAACATGCAGCCTTGCGCTTGTTTACGCTCATTTAGTGAACTACTCCAACAGGGTCTGGTAACAAAATGTAACAATGAAACGAACGAATTTATTTCATTGGGTGCAGTTAAACGGTCTAGTCTCTACTGAAAAAAAATAGTGGGAGGGCTGGGCCTTTTGGCCACGATCAAAGTGTAGTATCTGTTCCGATGGATACTACACGCGTAGACCGGTACCGTCTTGGCCTTCGGGTCTTGGTGACGCCGGTCTGTGGGTTTGTCCTGTGCAGTTCTAGGAGGTCCACCCTCCCAGGCTTTGCCTCCCCTTTTTGGGGAGGAGTAAGTTTATTGCTTACTGCCTGAGACGTCCCTACCGGGGAATGCCGACGGGGCTGCCCAGGCATTTTTTGTAGGTCAGAGTGCTCACCTTCTCGGGCGCTGCCCTTTCAAATCCCACTTTCCCGACCTTGTGTCACATCTTACCTTGTGGGAGGAAGATAAATAAAAGTGGGAGAATGTCAAAATAACCTGAATATATAGATTCCGTAACAACCTCCTACCATCCTCCCAACCTCACTCCTGACCACAAATACTATTATCTCATCCTTGCTCCTGTTAGCCATATTCCTCGTGAAGGCTGAACCTACAATATGTAAATACACACTTCTTTTTCCGTTTCGTTTTCTTGTTTTCACACAAACACGACTTCCGGTCTGATTACTAGAGTTAAACAACTGTGAGCATGTGTAGTGGCAGTTTTACGGATTGTCTATACTATTTATATATGTTTGTGTTTTAGTTTGTTATATATTTACTTTTTCTTTTCGAGTCGGACATTTATTTTCATTTTATTGAAAAGAAAGCTACTGTTCTTTTGTTTCAGACTTTTACATAAGTATTGATAATTATACAAATTATTTAGATTATTCGGACTACTATTTTCATCTGTATTCGTACACACCGTAAACACGTATGAAAATTAGATAGCAAAATAATGGGTCGCTTTACTTTTGTATTATCCACTAGTTGTACCTACGCGACCATGCTAAAAATCTTTACACTTTCATTATTTATGCTGTTAGTATTTGTTTTTAGCAAATCACTTTTTAGCAGAATTAAATGCTTAATTATTCCTTTCGGATTTCAAAAAAGTTTCATGAAGTAATTGTTGCACTATTAAAAAATAATTAAATAGCTTAATTGTTAACGACGAAATCGAAATATATTATAATGTATTTAATTTCGTAATAATTTTTTTCAATAAGTTGGGTTTTTTTCATTTCGTTTCATTTAAGCTATTGCAATTTAGATCTAAATAAATATTCGATGTATAATAAAACTTATGATGTGTAAGTCACATAGAAGCGAGAAACACACACACACACGTGAAGTTGTCTCGTAATTTTATTAATAAAGAGATGAGTTGTAGTTTGTTTTATCTCACTGAAACGTAAGAACAAACACAATGAGAGTTTCGATCTAAATAGCATATAAAAAATAATTTCTTAAAATTAAACTTCAGGAAAAAATAACTACAAAAACATATTTAAGTATATTCCATGAAAAATGCCAGTATACTGAAATCATATGCCCTTAATAGGGTTAAGATGAAAATTCATATACACTAAATGTACAAAAGCAAGGAAATTCTCAAATTTTTACACTTTTATTGTCATTAAGGGTATGCGAGCACAACAGGGCTATGTATTTTACTGGTACGATTTTTTCTTCAGCGCACCTCACACACTTAATCCACTCATGCATAGATATTTATACTGTAGTGATGTGATAATGAAATGGTTTGGTTGATATGTAGTCATACCCTTAATGACAATAAAAATGTAAAAATTTGGGAATTTCCTTGCTTTTGTACATTTAGTGTATATGAATTTTCATCGTAACCCTATTAAAGGCATATGATTTCAGTATACTGGCATTTTTCATGGAATGTCACTACTTTTGTAAAGGCTATGCCTCAAGACAATGGTAATTTTTAAGTTTTTTTTAAATTTTCTGGAAAACTAAGGTATATGGTAAACTGAAATTAAAATGCCATCAACTAGACCCTAGAACCTCTATCTCTGCCAAAAATCAGCTGAATCCATCAAATAGTTGATGAGATACAGGGTGGCACACACGTACGTACGTACACACGGATAAGACAAAATCACTCCTGACCTTTCTGGATCTCTGGGTTGCCTTGACTAATGATGCTGAAATTCTACACACTTATAGAACCTATCAAATGAAAAATTTTTGCAAAGTTTTAAATAATTTGGTTTATTGGTTTTTGAGCTATGACTGATCAAAGAAATGAGATTTCTAGCATAGGTCGTTTTTTAAGTCTATTAAGGGATAGAGCGCTCTCGCACCTCCCTTGATTGTGGTATTCATATTATAAAAAGAAAATATATGGATTCTTTTCTAGGGCAGTGGCTCCTCCAAAACTGGTTATCGTTGGTATTAGGAACACAACTTATAAATAAAGATACTCGCCAAGGGTCTCCTCTGGACAAAAAGGCACCAATACATTAACAATTTATCCTTGCCAAGTGTTATCCGTGATCTGATCCTTCTTCTCGTCCATGTCAACCCAGATACCGTCGTATATAATCGTTCAGGCCTCCACTTTCCACGTAGGCTGATATGCCGTCTTCGCTGGTGTGTCATTGGCCGTAACGGGATCAGCAAATCAATGTTCTTCGCTGTCTTTATCGGCGGGCACACGTTATCTAATAATGAAGTGTGCCTCGCCACATTCCGGGAAAACTGACCATATGTAGAAAATACAAAATACACACAATTTTTTTGAAAAGCCTTAAGATTTTTTCCGCTTCGATTATGCTGACTCCGCTACCCTGCATCTGTTGATTGAGACGATTGAGAGCATCGAAGATATCTACCATGTACGCAAAAATGAGAATTAACTTAATTTTTGAAGTAATTTGAAAAATCAGGGCTATTTCCAGACGCATAGAAAAAAACACGATCCAATACCTATCCCCGGGATAACCAGTGAACGTTTGAATGATACAGAAGTACTTTTCATTACACAGCTCTTTAAAGATGCGGTACTTCAGAGCACTATTTCGCACATAATTCACACATTCCACTACAATTTTTAATACTTTTGCAAGTTTTGGAGTCAATGTTTTTGTTGGCAATGCATTTCTGTGCAGAACACAGTGCGTAAAAATAATGGGTGGTGCATCGACTTTCACTGAAACCAGATTTTTGTCCCAGCATGTCCTAACAAACTGCAGAAACCATATCCCACGAAAGATCGTTGTCTCTGAAGAAGTCATCCACAAGTTTCTTCACGTCAGCTGCCTTAGTTGTTGTTGTTGTTGTGAGAGGCCAACAAAATAAAAACGTCTTCCTCTACCTGATAGACGTCTATCATGTTGTCTTTCACATAGCGTACAAACACAGTAAGCTGGAGACATCGGTGGTCTTGTCGAGTTGGAAGCTGAATTTTACTGGGCTTGAAATCAGATCTGCAACTGCTTGAGCTAAGATGCTATTGCTCGTCTCATCTATTTTGCTGCTAATGGTGTCATTTGAAAGAGGAATTTGGGACAACTTATTTTCAGCAACTTTTCCCCAGCATGGTATTCGCCATTTTCAACACAGTTGGTTTTACGAGTGTTTCACCAATGGTATGTGATTTACCTTGCTTAGCAATCAGGTACGTAACTTCATAGGATGTTGTTAAGACCGGTGTGTCGATGGTTACAAAGCGGAAAACATGCAAATCGAATCTGGCTATCTTCACCTTAAATTCAGCAAGCGTTGTGTTTTTGTATTTCCCATCTCCATGCAGCTTTATGGAGTGTTCCCTTAGTTTTACCGGTGCCGGACTGGAATTACTCAACTTGGTATTGCAAATCATGCATCGAGGACGCTGACTCCCATCACGTTCCGTTATACACGTGAATCTATACTGTACGTATTCATCCGACCACTTTTTGGTTTTTTTTCGCTCGAGATAGTTTGTATAAAGGAATTGAACTATTAAAATATAAATCACAAATGACGTACGATCAAGACAGTCACAAGTCGACTACTGAGTAGACCGAGTTGCCTGCAGCACATATATCAAGGCCAAGCGATGTGGCGTGATCAGCTGCAGCCAATGGTGGCCAAGCAAAGCGTGACGTCACGAATCATATAAATGGGGGGAACCAAACCGCCGAACCCCTGCAACTTACTCACCGAAGCCATGGGGTTCGATCGAACCAGGTTAAGAACCGCTTCTTTATCCTAAATTATAACTTAGCTCGCACAAAGCGGTGATCCTCCTAATAGTAGGCACCATGCATAATGCATACCATGTGAACATCCATGATAAACCGCTTTCTCGTCACGACATGGTCAATTACATTTCATTACTTCATTACTTCGGACCGGGATACATCTAAGTTGTTTTGTTCTTCTGCTTCTACGATAAGAGTATGTTTCGACCATAAAATCAAGCTCAGCACACATCTCCAAAAGTAAGCGTTCCCTACCCGTGAGAAATCTATCTGAACAAGGAAACTTTAATATTACTTGTTTAAGAGATAAATAAGACATTCATTTTCTCTGGAATTCAATGTTGGAGTATAGATACTTATCTAGGTCAAATGCCTATTGTGTACCAATAGACATTAGGACATTACTATAACTAGGTGGTAGTTGTTCCAACTTTGATTCAATTGCTTTGGTAGCAACAAGACCAGCGTCAGCTTCTCTCTACCTGCCGTCTACCTTGACACTCCAATCTCGCGTGTATCCAGTAAAAGCCTCAGAGAAATAGCCTTCACCACCAAGTCTGTTTCCAATAATGCTACGATATCCAGATCGCACGTTTCAGTTTTTTTGCAACGAGTGCAGACCTCCGTTTATCTATGGGGTTCAACTGATTCAATGTCTAGCATGTTCGGTTTCAACAATCAACATTAATGAATCTAAGGTTTTTCTCAGTAGCAAAATGACGATCGGATCCATGCTGCTGTTCAGTGGGAGACCTGCCGGGCCAGACACCTTCACCACAAAGTCTCTGGCCCTTATTGCCATTAGGACATTGTTATTTCCAAATATTGGGAGTGTAAGGCTTCGGTCATCAAATACATACAAATTACAAACCTGTAAATAGGTTGTATCAAGCAATTCCTGTACGTGAATTTTTTTTAATTGAAAAGAAACCTTGCGCACTACCAATCCCACTGACTGATACCAATGAAACCACAGGTTTTGATCGGAGTTTCTTTCTCTTAGAAAAATATTGTAACATCAGCTCATAGGTATTCCATTCCCGGTTGACTAATCACGCGACGGACACTAATCCACGAATTCCCATGTCCCTGCGCATACATTGATAGATATATATATATATATATATATATATATATATATATATATATACATACACATATACATACCAGCCTTACTTACCCAGCGTTGCCTGGGTGGAGTGCTTTGATAAACAGTGTTATTGTGCGAACGATGTCTATACAGACTAACACTATGGCTTTTCACTCAATGACCTTGTCTACTGCTTATTAACAAGGATCTCTCTCGTTCTATTTCTTTCTATCTCACACACACCATCTCGATAAACTAAATGTGTGTGTGCGTTTGCGATATGTACATGCGTACGTATGTGTATTAAAGGATGTATAATTATTTCATGTATACACATATAATATTATAAGATGATATAAAATATGTATAGATTTTCAGTAATTACTTCAATAGTGCTCAATAGTGAGTAGAGATTAGTAGTAAGTTATGAAAATGTATTTATGGCAAGTTAGCTACATGTAATCGTAAGGCTAAGTGCATGGATTACTTGTTACTGATTGTTTTTATATCTCCACGTGGTGTTTAGTTTAGCTAGCTAACCAAAAAGATTTGTTTTTTATACTTACTCACGGGTTAATGTGTTCATGGCTGGGCTTCTCCTAAACAAAGGTTCTGATTACCTTTACTTGACATCTTTATCCTTTGTTTTATTTTTATAGGTGTGACGCACCCCTTTTGTAAATGTGTGGAATTAACATGTGACCTATTTTAACACGTTCGTGGTTGGGGTAGTTTCTTTTCCATTTATTTTGTTATTCATTGTTACTTTAGATATTAGTTTAGTTTAGTTTTATATTTATTATTTGATTTATTTTTTTATTATGTATAGTTATCTTAAATTAAGCTTTATTCTGTGCTTACAATTGTTTGCTAATTCACTTCTACAGTTTAGTAGGTTTAGGGGGCATTTAAAATTTAGAATTTTAAACTTCTCATTCAAATATAATCTACACGTGTGGTCTAAATATGTACATGTACTGGCCCATCATACTATTTTTCACTCGATTACTGATGAGCGTCCGCTTTCTTTGAGTTCCCAGTAATAGGGCGCTAGTGTTGTGTTGGGTCGGCGTTTTTTGTTTTTGAATATTTTCGCTTGTATAGAATAAATTTAAAGGTGATTTTGGTCTAGGGTTCGAATCGTGCGACCAATAGAACAGTCATATTCCCCACTGACTATTCACGAAAAAGGATGAAACATGTGTATGTGGATAAGAATTAAATAAAACAATTCATCATAATATTGTTTAAAGCTCCCTTTAACACTTTAAGTTTACTAATAATAGGCTATCAATTAAATGCGTAATGCAAAGTTCCATCTGGATTGTTGAACACTGTTATCACAGACTACTAAATAGAGTTAAATTCTCACCTTTCCGAGTGGCGGTTGTAGAAGTACATATGTATCTAGATAAGAATTAAAATTAAAAAAAATATGTATCATAATATTGTATATATATATATATATATATATATATATATATATATATATATATATATGGGGGGGGTATTCAGTTGGTATTTACTTATCACCCTTCGAAGGCAAATACGAAGTAAGTTTGTTGTAGGTGTTTACCTCCCCCTAACCGGTAGAAGATGTGACACACGGTCGGATTGAAAAGCTAGCGGTTGGCAATAAGCTAACCCTCTTCAAGAAAAGAGAAAGCAAAACATGGCTGAGTGAAAATCCTAGAACTGTACAAAACTATACATGAGAAGCAAGGTTACCAATTCAAAACTGCCCAAAACTCTGTCGGACCGATTTTCGAGGACATTTCTGCGACTGGTATTTTTTCCTTTCACAGCTGGTTGTGATAATTTCTTCTTGGCGTAGGCTACACGGCTAACCAAAACGCAAAGGCTACTCGAGAACAAAGGTTAATGATTTCTGTCATGTGGATTGTGAGCCAAAGATCTTGAAGATTGCAGACAATCTGGGCAGAATTTGATTACTTCTCAATAAAAATATTTTATCATTGGAGTTGAAAACGATCCTGCTATAGTTAGTCAGTCCCATGGGATTACGTTTCAACAAACGGGAGTTCTTGGAAAAAAATCTTTGCTCATCGAAGTTCGGTTTAGGTACACAGGGGAAGAAAGGGATTGTTATAGTGGTTGTAGCTAGACGAGTTTTTGCTATAAATGTTTATAGTGATGAACGAAAGATTGGAGCTTAATTGAGCACCTAAACAACACCAACTCGGGTAAGATATGGTCAGCTTGACCTCCTGGTTGAGTCACTTGAAGAGATCAATGCCCTGTGAGTCTTAGGGAAATGTATGAAAGTAATTTTTTTCTACGAATATTAGATTATATGTACCACGGAGCATGTTTTTATTATGATTGTTGAATGCTTTGCAACTTTGGACGCACTTGCGGTCCATCTATGCGAGTAAAATCGACACAGAAACCTGACGCCTTTAACAATATTAATGCATATTCCTCTCGGCTGTACTTGTGTACATTGAACAATTCTATTTGCATCGCCCACCGATTTTGCATATTTTAATTTAACAATCAAATTAACGAATTAATCTTGTATTGTAATTTATTTTCAGTTCGCCATTTAGAATGAATATTTTAAAGCAATTATTTTGTTGGCATTTGTCATGAAAACATTAATTATTTAAGCACACGTTGCATAATTCCGCATCTTCTGCGACTACTTCTCGTGTGTCTGTGTGTGTGTGTGCTTTCCGAGACCACGTGATATACACATTAATATTTTATTATTTACTACTAAGAATAATGTGTTCCTTCCAGTGGCATATTTTCGCTAGTATATATAATGTAAATGTTGAGTTGCCTAATGAATAGTTGAGTGTACGAATTTCTTGTTGACTTATGCTACCCCCCTCTTAAAAGAGGGGGTGATGCCTGGGAAGATAGTCTCATGACAACAGAACAGATACTACATTACCCACAAAAGATGATGTAATGCTTGTGAGAATGGCCACTTGGCCACAGAACAGATACTACACTACCCTTCCCTCAAAATTGAGGAGGTAATGCCTGTGACGATGTTATCATGACGAAGGAACATAGAGTAAGAAAGGCTCAAAAACGAAAGTAATGCATGATAAATAGGTATCATAACAAGAGAACAGATACTACACTACTCCTTTTGAATTGAGCCTTGACAGATGGCACATTAGTCTAAAATAGTATAAGTAAAGTGTTCGAACATAGTTGAGAGCGACCAAAACGACTACTACACCAAGGTGTAGGGGAGGGCGCTACTTATTTGCCAGGATTACTCCACTTAACATTGATCCTCACCTTATAATACTGAGTGTTTACCAAGAAAGCATCAAGTACCATTTTTTAAGTCTTTGGTATGACTCGAACAAGGATTGAACCTCGGTCTTCCGGCTCATCAATGAACACTCTTATATTATACCAAATGGGCTGTGTTTATAGTATAGTAAGCTGAATAAAGCATTAAAAGATAGTACAATAGTACAATTAATAGAAGTAATAGTATAATTTCGACTTCAGACAGACAGGTACGAAATCTCCATAACCAATAGAGTAATACATTATTTATTGAAATCAAAAGTACAATAATGTAAACATTTTAAAAATCGTATTTACAAAAAATAATTTAACGTAATAAAATGAGAAGAGGTAAACGGTCACTGTTGCATGAAGAGAGAGAGCGAGCGAAATGTTAATTAGTAATAGTTCTCTTCTTCCCTTCTCGCACCTTAGCGTATAAGTACGTGACTAATATCCTCCACCCTACATTCGTCACGTAATTAGCACTTGACTCTCTATCTATCAGCTTGCTTACTGATTTGGTACCTATAGTTTTTAGATTTTCCTTATCTCTGTATTAATAAAACTATCAGAAAACATCTCATGAGCGTGTGGGGGGTCATGTCAGCGTAACTTTGATAAATATACCTTAAATTGTCTTTATTTATTTATGTACTATTAATCTGATATTTATTGAAATAAAAATAAAATAAGGCAAAACTGAAACGAATTTTTTTATTCCTATTTTAGATTTGTTAACATTACTATATTGTAAATTATTTTTCCATAGGCCATCCATTCGATAATATGTCTCCGCTTAGAATAGGTATTGGAATAGCAGTGCAGAACGCTGTAAGAGAAAAGCTGGCGTTGGCTTTTACTGTTAACAAAGCAATCATATCAAAGTTGGAGCAAATACCAATGCTAATATCTATGACGATGCTCTTAGTACCCAATAGGTATTTGATCTTGATTAGTGTCGATGCTTTAACTTTGAATTCCAGAAAAGATGAAAAACTGGCGTTATACTTATCAATCTGACAATTTTAAAAATATATCATTTATTTGATTCAAAAAGAAAACACGGAACCAAAAATTAAAGCAAAAATATTCCCGGGCAACACAGAGTCGGTACAGCTAGTACGTAAATAAAAGAACAAGTAAACCGAGATATTTCTGGTTAATATAGTTTACAGCAAGAATATGTTTCGCGGTGGTTCTACATCAATTCCAAGAACAAACACTGAAGGTGACTTTATTGCAACCGCAATGCCAATGTTTTGCCATGGCCAATTTAACTTTGTCGCCCTTTCTATTCTTTTTTACTAATGTGTTTATACGACTAAAAACCACTCCAGGTTAAGGGTTTATGAGATGGATATATGAACAGCTGAATTATGAAGAATATTATGAGAGGATTGAAAATAATTACTAGAATTAACAAAAGTTGATTACTTATGAGGACGGTTTACAACACATATATGTTGACATTGGATTTGAAAGTGAACATGTTGTAGCCTGCATAGTAGCAGTCCCATGGAAATGAGTTCCCAGATAGGAGGTTCTTGTTAAGAAACTCTGTTCATGGAAATTCAATTCGATGTTAGGCACACGGGGAAAGAAAAGAAAGTTCTTTGTAGTGGCGGTAGAAGACAAGTGCAGAGAACTTTCCTTTCTTACTTGCTATGCATGTCTTACAATGGAGAACATGAGATCGGAGTTCAGTCGAGCAACTTCCGAGGAATAACGATAGAATAGAGAAAGACTAGCAACGTATCTTCGATTTAGTACTCTGTATAGGCAAGAAATGATGCTCTGTGCAGCACCTCCTCAGATGTGGCGGCAGTACTCAATCTTAGGGCATATCTTCTAACTGTTATATAGGTCGAGGTTAGGGTTAGGGTTAGGGTTAGGGTTAGGTTAGGGTTCTGGAACTTTAGAATGATCGAACCATTATTCCAGCAACCTTAGCCAAAGATTAGATATAAGCCTTTTATTTTATATTTAGAGTGAAAATCATTTCAAGGAGCTTATCAAAACAATAAGCTTCCTCAAGAAGAAGAAGACCATTTATTTTAATTGGAGCAAAACAAGGATCTGGGCGTTGGTGGTTCAATGAACGAAGCTTGGTGTTAGAGATGTTAACAGTAACAACCCCCTTTTGCCCCATTGCACCATGTGTTCAAAATCAGATAAAGGAGAATCAGTAAGATATTTATCACCAATGTTCTTCGATGTGGTGCCATAGACAGTTGTTTCGTCCGCATAGATGTAAATAAATGATCTCAGAATATTGTTCTCATCACAAAATGATATCTACGTCTCTTTTTTAATGTCTCCCCATGTGAGCAACGTTAGACACACATAGTGTAGGTTTTTAATGTGAATAATCTACTCCCCATAAAGAGACACTATCGGTTGGAAACAATATATATATATATATATATATATATATATATATATATATATATATATATATATATATATATATATATATATATACATATGAAAGAAGAGAGATAAATATGTACGAATGACTAATTTATTTCAACTTTGATTGTTCAATGCAAGGTGTACTCGGTGTACTCGGTAAAAACATGTTTATTTTTCTTTCCTTAAGCCAAGGCTTTTCAAATATTAAAATCTTATCATCAGAGGAATTACATAGATAGATAAATTGGCAGTGGAAAATCCAAAATTCAAAATTTGAAAGAAGATTTCTATGAGTTAGAACATTCCAATTGTTCAAAGAATTAGAACAACAAGTCTAGTATGGCGTACAGTCGTTTCCAAAACATTCTTGAAATACTTTAATTTTTATTTTTTTAATTTAAAAATTAAAAAAAATTTTTTACAAAGCCACTCCAGAACGTCTTCATCAGCGCCTTTAGCAGCACATCTTACAGAAAATTCAAGGAAGGAAATAACAAGTTCGTCTTAGAGGAACATCTATTGACAGGAGGAGATGCAGGGACAAATATTAGAAAAAGGAATGAGTTACAAATATGAAATAAAAATATAAAGATAAACCGATAATAATAATAATGATAAAAAGACATTATAAACATTATAAAAATTATAAAAATAAAATGAAAATAAAAATAAAATAAGGAATAAAATAAAGTAAAATATAATGTGAAATATAAAAATAATAATAGAATATACAAAGGAAAAAGGAAAAAAGGATAAGAGGTCAAAAGTAAAAAATAAAATATACAATAAAAAAGAAAAAAATATAAAATAATAGTAATATAAAAAATAATAAAATTATAAATAAACAAAAATCAATCAGATTTACAGGGGCAATATATATATATATATATATATATATATATATATATATATATATATATATATATATATATAGGGGTAGAAAAATTATCTGGTTCACACCCCCATATAACAACATGGTTAAAACCAAACTCGGTAAAAGATTCTTAGACTTAATCAATCTACACTTCCCTCCCAACAATATACTGCACAAAATCTTTAATAAAAACATCCTCAAATTAAGCTATAGCTGTGGTGAAAATTTAGAAAAAATAATAAAAAAACATAACAACAAAATTCTAAATGAAAAAACTACCGCAACTAAAACAGCAAATACCAAGGCCTGTAACTGCACAAACAAAAAAGAATGCCCATTACAACATAATTGCCAAATAACCCAATCAGTATATCAAGCAACCATCTCTACTAAAGAAAACCCAACCCTGAAAAAATTCTACATAGGTATGGCTGGTAATACCTTCAAAGAAAGATATACTGGACATAAGTGTTCTTTTAATAACCCTACATATCAAAAAAGAACCTCACTTTCTATATATTACTGGGAACTATACAACAATAACCTATCACCAACAGTAACTTGGAACACAATTAGAAGAACTAGCACCTGTGGTTCCCTAAACTCACCTTGCTACCTTTGCCTAACAGAAAAACTTGAAATAATTAAATTCAACGATAGGGGCAAACTTCTAAACAAAAAACAAGAAACATCAATTAACTGTAGGCATAATAGATTACACCTTCTTAGTAATCCACTCATAACCCCTTAGGCTGTTATTATATATAAAAAAATTTAAAAAAAAAAAAAAAAAAAAAAAAACACCTCCCCACCAACTGAAAATTTTGTCAACACAACTATCATCTTATACCTTTTATTAATTATTATTATTTTTATCTATATTAGTAGTAGCTTTTTTGTTTGTAGTATTATTTGTAGTAGTACTGTAAGCGGTAGTATTGGTTGGTATTATTATTGTTATTATTATTATTATTATTATTATTATTATTATCATTATTATTATTATTATTATTATCATACCCACAACGATTAACACTAATGGTCATCTTCTGTATTTTTCTTTACTCTTAAATACCCCCCTTTTATGCTTATCCATTCTTTGATTAATATTTCTATATTTCTTAGATTATTTTTTAGATTATATATTTTTTAGATTATTATTTATTACTATTATTATTAATATCTTAAACTTAACTATTTGTCATTGAATCATTTTCTTCATTCTTTTCATTTTTTCATTTTTTCACATTTTTTCCCTTTTTTTTCACTTTTTTTCATTTTTTCATTTTTTCATTTTTTCATTTTTTCATTTTTTTCATTTTTTCCTTTTTTTCATTTTTTCATTTTTTCATTTTTTCATTTTTTCATTTTTTCATTTTTTCATTTCTGTACTTTTTATCAAGATAATTATTGTTATCAGTGGTGACACCATGTCTGACGTTACTATCATAGTTATTGTTATTTGCAGCAATGAAATTAACATTAGCACTATTATTAATAATATTGCCATGTTTTACCGTTACCTTACTTTTGCCTCCACTCCCATTTTTATTATCTTTATTATCATTATTATTATTATTATTATTATTATTATTATTATTATTATTATTATTATTATTATTATTACTGTTGTTATTGCCACTATTATGACTACTTCTATAATTTTTCACTATCATCATTACTATTGTTAAGATTACTGGGATTACCACTCTGATTACTGTTGTCTGTTAAACCACTATTTTTATATGATCAGCATTATTGCAACCATTAACCCATATCATAATATCGGCAAACATTATCTTATCATTATCTAATATTATTATGATAATCACTACCCCCTAGGATTCCTAATATTCCTTAATTATTCTATTTCTTTCCTAAACTATTATTTTTATTATTATTATCATTACCATTATTATTATCATTATTATTATTATTATTATTATTATTATTATTATTATTATTATTACTATTATTATTAATAATTAATAACGCCAGCATTTTCCAGTTATTCTTTTAGTTATATATTTTTAATATTTTTTAATATTTTTTAGTATTTTTTAGTATTTTTATTATACTTCATTTATTATTATTTTCATTATTTCACCTCAATTATTAGGGGTATCTATTATTATTATTATTATTATTATTATTATTATTATTATTATTATTATTACTACTACTGTTATTGCCACCATTATGACTACTTCTATAATTTGTCACTATCATCACTACTATTGTTAAGATTACTGGGATTACCACTCTGATTACTGTTGTCTGTTAAACCACTATTTTTATATGATCAGCATTATTGCAACCATTAACCCATATCATAATATCGGCAAACATTATCTTATCATTATTTAATATTATTACGATAATCACTACCCCCTAGGATTCCTAATATTCCTTAATTATTCTATTTCTTTCCTAAACTATTATTTTTATAAACTCTAAAATATTATTGACCACTATTATTATTTTTATTATTATTATTATTATTATTATTATTATTATTATTATTATTATTATTATTATTATTATTATTATTATTATTATTACTATTATTATTAATAATTAATAACGCCAGCATTTTCCAGTTATTCTTTTAGTTATATTTTTTAATATTTTTTGGTATTTTTTAGTATTTTTATTATACTTCATTTATTATTATTTTCATTATTTCACCTCAATTATTAGGGGTATCTACTATTATTATTATTATTATTATTATTATTATTATTATTATTATTATTATTATTATTATTATTATTATTATTATTACTACTACTATTCCTGTTACATTTAACGAATATACTTATTTATTCAAATTAACTCCAGACAA
>OY744517.1:67929493-67939493 GCA_963556195.1 Sepiola atlantica | reverse complement strand
TAAAAAAGGATTTTAGGAGCATTATATGGGCAGAAACTCCCATTTGAAAATTCAATTTGATCTAGAGTAATCAGACACCATTTAAGCGAGATCTATGAATTTCAATTTCTTCTTAAAAATCCTAACAGCTTAAATATTAAATTTTAGACATTTTCTAGAATCAAAATCATGTAGTGTATCGGAGAAATTTCTTGCATATGTATACATAAAAACATCATATATATATATATATATATATATATATATATAGTCTCGGAAGTTTATCAACCATTAAAACTATATATAAAAAAATAAAATAAAATAAATTGGAAAATCACTCATGTAAGTCAATTTAATATTTACAGTTATTATATTGGTTTGCTTCTAACATTATTTAAGGGATCATCAGTTGTTTACCATGAAAAACTGTTTCGGTTACATGGACGGCGGCACCGGGGGGCAGGGGGGGGCTGAAGCCCCACCACTTTCTGACTCCCACCCCACTTTACGGTCATCAATAATGAAGTTATATATGCATGTGTTTAACCGCCCCCCGCACTTTTTAGGAGAGCCCCCCCCCCCCACTTTTATAACTGTCCCGCCGGTCCTGATATATATATATATATATACAAGCAAAAAACTACCCGGCATTAGTCGGTTATTAATTTAGCTCGAATTATTCGTTTTATATTACATATCTTTAATATACATTTATTGTAATTTTAAAAAGTAATAGTTTCGTTTAAATTACTTCCCTTGAAAATTAATAAACTGAATTTTTCAAGAGAGGTCTTTTCTTATTAAATCTCCTTAATTAATCACTTTTAATATAGACAAAACTTTTGCATATATATAAAAATAGGATGATAAAATTGAATATATATAAGAAAATAGTTTAATAAAATTACAAATAAATAACACTAAAAAATAACACTAAAAAATAATTTGTTATAAACTATTTAAAATCTAGTGATTTAAACTCGGCATTCAAATAGTTGTGTTACTATGTATATATTAGTTCAAAGGATTTTATTTAAATAACAGTGAGCCATTTTTATGGTACGATAGGAGAAACCTTCGCATTTATTGATATATATATATATATATATATATATATATATATATATATATATATATATATATATATACGTTTAATCCTTACGGAATCGTCAGTGTAGAGATAATTATTCAAGCCGGTCGCAGAATTCGAAACCCCAGAACAAGTCATGTTTATAACTCAAATTCCGACGTCCTAACCTTCACGGACATCATAAAACACTACATTAACAGTGAGAGTTTTAAACTTATTGTTATGAAGGTACATGCATTAAAGCTATGATTTTGAGGGCTGTATTAATACTACTCACTACAGTTCCCAGACTAGATTAGGGGCGACAAATAATATATATATATATATATATATATATATATATATATATATATATATATATATATATATATATATATATATATATATTAATCCACCTATGTTTACATCCACATGGTAAAAAGCCAGTAAATCATTATTGCATGTATATAAAATGTGAGAAAATGTGAAAAAAACTGGAAATATAAGCGGGTTTAATAGACTTAATAATTTTCCTTGGTTAAAAAAATTGTTCATCTACCAACAAGGCCATAAAGATGTGTCTACGCAGAAAGTGGAATAACAACTTTGATTTTTATAAAATATGAAAATACTAAATTAAGTCCGATAATTAGTACTTAATAAAAGTAGTATATACCTTCATTAAGCAAATTCATTTTATTAGTTTTAAAGACAAAGCGGATAGTTAGTGTCTCCCTGACGTATTTTAGGACGAAAACGCTGATTGTAAGCAATATTTTTAAAAGGCTTTTAGATTTATTATAAAAAAGTTTATTTCTTTATATTTAGTTTTTTTATATAAGATTACTGAAAAATAAAACAGTGCTACTTTGGCTTGATATCTACAAGGAAAGAATATCTACATCGCATACCTCTGTTTTTTTTTTTTCAATATACGAATCTTCGCGTCAAGCCATGATCTTTCAATTCCTTGTGTATGCTCTCCCGTGTTGTGATCGACAAAATTTTGGTGATTATTTACGGAAAAATAACGAAAATTGAGTTGGTTCGAATTAGCGTAAGCTCTCCATTCGTCCGAATACATTACTGAGACTTCAGCAACTTCACGTTGAATAATTGGCTGAAGTTTCGCACAGTCTTTTTTGTACGTTAGGGTTAGGGGTTATGTTTATGGGTTTGGGTTAAGGTAAGGATTAGGGATTAGGATTTGCGTTCCAGGTTCTTTAACCACACATTATTTCGAAACTAATTAGAAGTGTGTTCTTGACTCTTGTACCGTGTTGATTGCAGTATGAGGGTAGACCACATAACAAAGTAGTTTAATGAGACGCAGATTGCAACGTAAGTGTAGATACCATACCAAAGTAGATTCATGATACGTAGATAAACAACCAAAGCGGCATTAAAAAATATCCTTCTTTAATTGCAAACAAAATAACTACATTTTCTAAATCACGTCTTATTCATTCTAAAATATTTTCAAAATAAAATAAAGCGGCATTAGATTAATTGACTTCACATAGACCTTGTACGTCGAGAATATTTTTTTTTGGGGGGGGGGTCAATTTTGTTAAGGCAACAGTCCCAAATCTTACCCTTGCAAATGGCCAGTTTGGCGCAGTTTTTTTACGGACACAGGGACAGAAAACATTAAGTATGTCGGAACTGGATTTTCACCAGAGCCCCTTTAGCCGAGTTGTCGCCCTAATACCACTGAATGCCAGACCAGTCCGCGTTGGGTAGCTCTATTACCTCTTCCTTTTGGAGGTACTGTAGTATTTGTATGTTGTCATGAAACTATCCCCATGAGCATTACCTCTTTCTTTGGAGAGGGGGTATTGTAGTATATGTTCGTACGCCATGATACTATCCTCCCAAAAATTACGTCTTTTTTGTGTAGTATCTGTTCATTCGTCATATATACGAACAGAAATCTGCGACTAGAGGGAGAATATTTCTGCATCATTGCTATGATGGAGTGATCATTTTCTTGCATTCGATTGCCTGAGCTGCTAATTGGATAGATATATGAGTAAATTTTTGTCAGCAATTACATTAATTTTTTTTTAAAATGTCAACCGATTTCTTAGCTAGTTACTGGGTCACATGCTTGGTATTTGTTCAGTATCAGTCAAATCACCTGTTAGAAGAACTCTGATGTTTTAAGTCTCGAAACCCATACTGTGATCCGGCTCAGAATATCACTGACGACGTGATCCGAAATATCTAACCTTCTTTTAATTTTTCTAGACTTATTTAATAAAGAATGAAGTGCATATTACATAATCAGATTCATGTCAACAACATATTTGTCTGTTTGTGTGTGTAACTAATTTTAAACACGATCATGGGTCAGTTATGAGACTGCTGACCTTCGCCTGACAACGTCAGGATGGGAAAAGTCTTATCTGCGCCTTATTTTTTCATACTATCTGAAGAATTCTCGAAGTTATGCCATGGAAACTATTCATCTGATCAGGCTGATAGTAGTTACTGTTATGAAAGAGCATCAGATCTATACATCAGGTTTAGAAAATTCGAAAGTACCGTCAAAATATTGTCATATAAGACGCGGGATTTCATTGACTACAATATGAGCAAAGTAACGAGTTTACTCTGAACAAAACAGAAGTTATCGCAAAGGTCGGACTTTCACCTTTTTCTGTGACCTTGACTTTTGGCCTAGATATCCCGAAATTAAATCGGTTCTAAGTCAAAACACTACCGATATTTAGACCATATTTGGTGACGATCGGTCAAGTGATGTGGACGCAAGGCTGTAGATAAACAAACAACCAAACATAGTCAAAAACTCGACCGAAAATATAACATTATGTATACTTATAACTTAACGGTCGGTCACTTACATATTTGGAGTATATTTCCATGTGAAAATAAAATCAATTTTACTGTTTGCCAAAATAATTGCGAATTTCCATAGCCCACGGGAATTATCCGAAAATTTAAAAACGTAAAAATAAAATAAATTGTTACAGTTTTTCAGAAATATTTATCTTAATTTATTTTTATTCATATTTTTCACTAGTCGTCTCGATAATACGAAATATTAAGTGTTGTTTATTTTAACGATTTAAAAACTTTTAATGATTTAAAGATTCGTGATTAGTTTCTTATTTTTAAACACTACTGAGTCTAAGTTGTCACACACAATCTAATATAAAAAATAAAGTTAGTCGTTTACCTTTTTGTCATCGCTTGTTAAAGAAAAATAAAATGTAATTCGATCAAATTCATTCTAGGAATTACTTTAACTAGGTCAACATTATTTTCATACAGACACCATCTTTAACATAACGTATTCGTCAGTATGAATTACTTCCCCTTATTTTGAATCCAAAATATAACATTTTGGAAAAGACGGCATAATTAAAAAAAAAAAATAAGAAAATAAATTGCAAGTGGAAATACTACCGAGCAACACCAAGTCGGTACAATCATTAAAAGATTTACAGGTATCGGCAAAATATTTACAGTTTAAGGGTGCGTGTTTTGCCAACTAGATGCGGTCGGGAATACGAAATCGGATATGTAGAGTTCAAATCGACGCGACCGTTTTTGATAATTTACTCACTAATATTGTTAGGAAATGTATGAAACCGCAATTTCTACTACTGTTTGTCATGGCTATGCAACCAGGAATAATATATATATATATATATATATATATATATATATATATATATATATATATATATATATATATATATATATATATATATATATATACCTTTTCTCGCATTTTAAATTACCCCAACACTCCCTCTCCTCTTAAAAAAACCCTTTTACTTGCCTAAATTCATCCATCTTTCCAGAATATTCTATGTGGCCTGAAGAAGCTTAAACTTTGAATAAAGTCGTAGGCAAAAAAATGTATACACATATGTAGCCAAAGATTATTCTATAAATAAAACTTATATATATATGACAATCATCGAGCTGAATCTTTTAAGGGGACTACAAAGTAAAAGGAACTGATAGTATATGCTATTACATATATTGTCATTAATAATTATATATATATATATATATATATATATATATATATATATATATATATATATATATATATATATATATATATGTATATAGATAAATAGATAATTTATATACATATTATAATATATATATATATATTTCTATATATGTATATGATATATATATATACAAGGAGGTATTTTACAGGGAGACTCCCTATCACGACTACTTTTTTTATCATAGCCATGATACTACTTAACATGTCTGCATTAATTGAGATGAAAATGGGGAACTCGAAACCCGAAAGCATAGAACTGCCCAATCGAGAGTTGATGAAGCTACTTGGTTGAAGGAATAAAAAAGAAAAGAAAAGAGTGAAATATGGTTTATGTTGATGGAAACAGGCTTTCGCCACTGGAACTTTGTTATGTGGTATACTTTTCTCCAGTAACACCGTATTCAATGCAACAACGTATCTGCCAGTAAACAGTTCTCTAACAACACCGTTTTAGATACTGATATCGGAAACAACGTGCTCGATACTGGAACTTCGTTACGGGGTATACTTTTCTCCAATAATACCGTTTTCAATACTGATTATATCACTCAATGATATTAGTCATTTGAGTGCTAAAACGCCTTCAATTGACTTCTATTGGGCCCGTCTTTTATGGATGGCTAAGCATGCTGGTCACATGTGGTCGATAAGTATAAATACCATCATCCAAGGGTGTACTTATTCCTTCTCATATATAGGTGAGGAAAAAGTGAACTCTTTTATGGCGACGATAATCTAAGTCAAAACTAGTTCCACCAATTTTGTTTCGGGTGAACTTCCAAAGAAGGGTTGTTTAATTTCTTTTCCTTTCTTTCAGAAGAGCTTTAATTGGGCAAGTCGAGATATGTCGGCAAGCTACTGATATCGGAGGAATAATTTTGCGAACTCGACACCAAGTAGATTGGCCGCTCACTATCTTATGTGTCACCTTTTACATTTGAGGCACGTGATCCTAGAAAAAGTCGTAGATTTCTAACTTCATGAGATGTTCCATCGACCCGCACCGACTGCTGACTGACAACCTCGGTTACACGTCCGGTTTTGAATATGGACGTGCACCTACTGCGTTGGATCTTAATTCAGATAACATTTCTGTTTTTTTGTTTTTTTTTATCTCCCTCCAGTTATTTATCGTTTAGGCAGGAGCGTGACGTCAATGCCTCTCACCCGGGTACAGCACGTCAGTCAGTGTTGTGGAAGGTGAAAGGTTGTCCTTGGGTGTGACGTTATGCCAGTATACTACCTCCAACGCGGAAAAAAATTCTGGTTGCAGTTGTTTTGACGTTTCTGTGACTGCATTCCACAATGCTATTACCGACCGTAACGTAAGCGCACCGGAACCTAAAATACACGTCTTAGCTGCTCGTAAATTCCTAAATTGTCGGCAAGTGAAGACAGCGTTATTATCAATCAATAGTTCGGTCATTGGGTCTTGTTCATTAAAAGTTGTCTCCAGCTGACGAATGATGCTAGTTGAGACTTTCCGTCGCAATGGCCGCCATGTTGCGAAACAGAAAGGACTGTAATCGAGAAGCGTCAGACAATGAATCGTAATGAGTCACGTTTATTGTCGACATGCTCCAGTTTTTTTCACGCCCAGATCACCTTTTTGCCAATCAGCTCTGCTGGATTAATCGATTAATAATCTTAGCAGGCTCGGACAAAAAAGTCGATAAGTTTTTAGACACCATGGACACATCAAAATAGAGTGTTCTTTTAATGCACTCTGTTGATTAATGCTGACTTTCGTTTAATTGGCTCATTCAAGTGGTGCAACTCTCCGGCATCAATTCTCCTCTTTTCTTCTGCAGATCTAAGAACTTTTGTAACACTCTGATGAGGCCGTCAGCGCGGTTTTGACAAGATTTTACCAGGGTCACGTCCATCTAGTGTATATTCGCACCCCCAAAAGCACGTCGTTTTCCCAAGAGCCGCCTCACTAGCTGCCTTTGTGTTTACGCCAAGGTGTTAGACACTGATGCATGAATGCTGAATCGGTCACTACATGTAATACTGATGTCTGTCATTAAAAGGCCATATAAACGCCTCTAATCATTGCATCTATGGTCGGATTGATATGCCTAGCATCAGTGGTTGAACGCAACCAACAAGCATCTACAACGATGCTTTCATTGACTTCTAATGCCACTCTCGTAGTTACAGAACTTGCGTTCATCCAGACCTTTGTTTCGTTGCTATTCACGCATTAATTTGTACACTTTGACCCTTGTTTTTGGTCAGCATGCGGCAGAGAGAGAGGCGTTTGTGGCCCTTGGTGAGCGCACTTGCTTGGCGCTTGATAAACGATGTTGCAACCTAAGCCAGTCGTACACGTCGAAAATGAACGACTAGTTTTCTGCACAAAGAAAATGATATGTCGACGGGTCACTATGCGGGTAATTTTCGGAATCTGACCTGCCCGTTTCCATCAAGGAGATCACTCTCTTTCTCCAGACTTGCAGAATCAGAACGTTGGCCCTGTCTTGTAGTCGCTCTGGATCTTTATTGACTACCCAATAATCTGAAAAGTGCTGTCGCACGCGCGCCACAGAAACATGACGTGGCACTCTTGATTTCCTGATCTTAGAACGTTATCGCTGCGATGACGGATTTCATGACAAGAGGTGACACATTTAGACGAAATAAAAATCAGACGCGTATGGCAAAACCGCTTACCTTTGATGATTACTCTTTGAAAATACCATATCGCTTTATCGATGTTGATTTGTAGTTAGACATTTCTCAGATCCAGAAGCGATACATCGACAACCTCTTGCGGGACACTTTCTGTGTCATTTCTGAGTCATTGCGCGCATACTTCTGCGTGAGCAATAAATGCCTCCACAAAGCCGTTCAACTCCTGGTAGTCGAGTACCGGTAAAGATTCTACTCTGGCAAGATCGCTATCAAAAGATAACTAATGTGCTAATAGCTATTTGTTCACTGCCACAGCGTAAGATCTTCCTCGGATGCTTTCTAGGCGTTGTCCTGCAACGTGTACTGCTATACTCTATTTGGACTCTCACTGGGCGAATAAATACTCGCCCATTTTCACGACGCAGTCTATGCTTTCATAATCCGATCGAACGTAACACTGAAGTGCGGATCGTCAATCGAAATCGCGGAACACCTATTTATATTTCTGATGCGTGCTTCGCCCAATTCAGTCAGGTGCACATCTCCGAGCTCCTTGATTGCATCAATGCTAAGGAGGTGGCCACATGCTAGCAACTGACTAGCCACAATCAGGACCTCAGTATTCACGGGCTCAACCTGCTCGACGCCCAACCTGATCTTTCAATGACCTTCAGGGTCTTTCCGTCGGCGATCAATACTCCTACCTCCTTATGCCTTTAGCAGCGACACATGGCCTTGCTCAGTAGCGTCTGTGAACATCCGGAATACACTAGAGCCGTGCACACTCGTCCGTCTACGAACACTTTTAAAGCATGTAATTTCCGGTTTTTCACTTACTCGCAAAGACGGCTTGCGCTGACGTTTTCTCTTGATTGGCGTTTCCCTGGCACTATGATGAAATGTACCCAATTCCATTGCATCAAAAGCGTCGTTTTTTGCGGACGAACCTCCGCCCCTTACTGTCTGCCCCCCTCGTCCGTCCTTGCGTAAAATTTCTCGCCATATGGTTTGGCCCAGAGCACTTGTAGCACATGATTTTTCCGCTACACGGTTTAGCAGGGGGGGGGCATCTGCACCTAAATACCGTCGTCCTACGGATGCGGTATCTAATGGACAAAACGAGGAGGAACACTATCCATACCTTCACTGGAAGAGCACACAAAATACTGGAATCCAGAGAAGCTTACTATCAGTGAAACCCCAGAAAAAGAAAAATTTCATTATAAACGAGAATCCTATGGTAAATGACTGTTGCGAAAACGCAAAGCGATTTGCAACAGTGATTGAAACAATCCGAGGGTGCTGGAAATCTGGGGAAAACTCGAACTCTAGGGGGGGCACTACCTGTTTTTGTCAGTGAACGTTCACTGTTAACAACTCGTATAAGAACACCTATTCGGTAAATGATAATGTATTACTCATGGAGATTTGGTATATGTCTGTTTGAAGCTGAAACTTTACTATTTATTCTATTAATTGTACAGTTGTACTATCTTTCAATGCTCGATTCATTTTACGATACTATTTCAAACTAATGTACTATCTTTGAATGCTTAATTCAGGAAGTAATGTAGACTCTTTTCTGTGTTAATGATACCATCCTCCCTGACATTACCTCCTCTTTGATGGGTAGTATAGTATCTGTTCTCTGATCAGGGGGGGGGGGCAATCCTTCCAGTCATTACCTTCTCCTTGTGAGAGGGGGTAATATGGTATATGTTCGTTTGTCATGATGCCTTTCTTTCTTTTAAGGGAGCAGTGTAGTATATGTTCGTACGTGATTATACCACCCTTCCAGGAGAGTAAACTTATGCACCCTCCAATTGCATAATTCTGCTACTACTACTACTACTACTAATACTAATACTACTACTACTACTACTACTAATAATAATAATAATAATAATAATAATAATAATAATAATAATAATAATAATAATAATAATAATAATAATAATAATAATAATAATAATAATAATAATAAATAAATAAATAAATAAATCGGAAATAGTGCAACAAGCCAGTAAAAAGACAGGTAGAAGCTATTTACATCTACATAGAGTCGGAATGTTTGTCCAAGAACGCTTTAAACCTGGATATGGTAGTCATCGTCACGACCTCCTCTGGCAATTTGTAA
Organism: Sepiola atlantica; assembly: GCA_963556195.1. Classification (NCBI taxonomy): domain Eukaryota; kingdom Metazoa; phylum Mollusca; class Cephalopoda; order Sepiida; family Sepiolidae; genus Sepiola; species Sepiola atlantica. Next base: position 67,929,617 of record OY744517.1, on the reverse strand, counting down.
CACAGACAGGAAATGCTGCCCGCAAAAGATGTACCGCTTTTGGCTCAATACAAATTGAGCCGAAAGCGACGTGGTAATCTTTTGCGTGTGCCCGTGGAGACGACGACTTGACGCTCGGTGAAAG
>OY744517.1:67816993-67924493 GCA_963556195.1 Sepiola atlantica | reverse complement strand
TATATATATATATATATATATATATATATATATATATATATATATATATATATATTAGTGATGGGACGATTTCAATATTTTCCCATTATGATCAAATTTCCGATTCCGATTTCTTTTTGTTTTTAATTTCTAAAGTTTTAGTTATAGAGTCGTTGTTTAGTGTGTTTTTTTAATTTTCAGATTACCACAAAATTCCGTGGTGTAAAGTGTGTATATATTTTCACAAAAGTAAAAAAAAAATTTACATTGTATTTAGATGTTATTTTACTTTTACTAGGAGTTTAACATCAATGAATAGTTAGCAATTAGTCATTCGTACTAGCAATGAAAAATTAAGTTTTAAACAACCACAAACAAACAAAAAACGGGAACAAAAAATGAAAAGAATCGTTTTTGAAATCAGAAATAAAGCTAAAATTGTTCCGATTCCGATACCCCAAAATGTTCCGATATTTTCCATTTCTGATTCCGGTTAATCGTCTCATATATATATATATATATATATATATATATATATATATATATATATATATATATTGTCGTGGACCTGGGTAAGGCTGAATGAATGACACAGGAACACATGGTTTAAATGAACAAAGGTATATATTATATAATAGAAAGAAAGATATTACAAGGAGATGTTGCTCTCAACCGCCATTGCTGGTTTGCCTGGGAAGAAGAGAACAAGTGTCACGTGCTTCCCGTATTTATAAGGTGGACGAGTCCATTAGTTCTTTGTAGGTAGGTACGGCACCATAACATATATATATATATATATATATATATATATATATATATATATATATATATATATAAGGTTTTGTATGTATATATGTTTATATATTTGTATATTCAGGATTCACTCCTAAACTAATCACCCGATCATTGTGAATGGTGTTGTAGTTTGCTTGAAGAATTATGCGTAGTGTGTAAGAAGATATATTTTAAAGCAATGACAATGCGATATTCGGTTGAAGACCTTGCTTGATAGTAACTCACGCGAGGCAAAAGTAGATAAAATGACAATACTATAATTATCAATTAAATATTTACTAACGTATTGCATTGAATCAAAGATTGTATGGTGTATATATTTTATTTCCATTTATACATTTCGAGGTATTTCCTCCTTCACAAAATGGAATCTCCCTTCAACTCGGAGAGTGTTTGTTTGTCTATAAGCTGAAGCGGAAGTGTTATGTTTGGAGCAGTTCTGCATAAAATTAATATATTTATTAGTAATTTTTTTAGTACATAAGGTAACTGATAGATTGGTGTGGATTTATGTTTTAGTAATTCACTATATTTTGTTGTATATATTTTTTGTTATTCCTATTATTTGTTAATTCTATGATATTTATTTTATCTATTTATTGTTTTATTATTTAGATATTCGTTCGGTTTTTGTGTAATAAATGGTTCAAGGAGACGTAATTAATCTGTAATTTTGCCGTATTAAATTGAGCGAGTTTGGCTTATAAAAAATAAAATCAAAATACAGGGTGTTTCAAAAGTCTTGGGAACATTACAAATGCGTATATCTCATGAACTATTCCAGGTAGAAAAATGAAACTGGTGCCATTTTAAAGCTTGCTTAATCAAGTTTTTGGTCATACTAATGATTTTCGTGTTATCTTTCCAGGTGCAGTAATGGCGTTCTCTAAACAAGACAAGGCATTTTACGTCCTCCAATTTGCAAAGACTGAATCGTGGACATGTGTTCAGCGTGCATTTCGCAGGAAATTTAAAAAAGAAGCCCCTGAAAGGAAATCCATTGTCAGATGGCATGCTAAATTTGTGAAAGATGGGTGTTTGTGCCCAAGTAAGCGAACAGGTCGCCCTTCAACTTCAGAAGATGCAGTTGAGCAAGTTCGGACAGCCTTTCAGCGGAGCCCCCGTAAATCAGTGAGAAGAGCCAGCAGGGAACTTCAGCTTGCTCCAGCAACTGTCTGGCGTGTCTTAAGGAAACGACTGCAAATGGTACCTTACAAGCTCAAGTTAGTCCAAAAGTTGAAGGACACTGATAAGCCACTTCGCCGTGACTTTTGCATTGCAATGCAAGAGAAGTTGGAAGATAACGGCTTTGATGACCGGCTTGTTTTTAGCGATGAGGCGACCTTCCATCTGAATGGCAAAGTTAACAAGCATAACACTCGCATATGGGGTACTGAGAATCCTCATGAACTTCTTGAGCACGAGCGAGATTCACCAAAAGTGAACGTGTTTTGTGCAATTTCCAAGAAAGGTGTCTATGGACCGTTCTTCTTTGAAGAGGCAACTATCACTGGTGAATCCTATCTCAACATGCTGGAAGACTGGTTAATGGCTCAGTTGGAACAAGCAGAATCTGATGACTTCATTTTTCAACAAGATGGTGCACCACCACACTGGAGTCTTAGAGTAAGGCAGTTTCTTAACACAAGGCTGCCTGGTAGATGGATTGGGAGATCTGGGCGAGGTGATGACGTTCTCATGCTCTGGCCTCCTAGGTCTCCAGATCTTACCCCGTGTGACTTTTTCCTTTGGGGCTTTGTCAAGCAACAAGTCTATGTGCCGCCCCTTCCAAGAGATATTGACGAACTAAAGGCTCGAGTAACGGCAGTTGTGGGAACCATTGACGTCAAGATGCTGGAACGCGTTTGGCAGGAAATGGACTATCGACTAGATGTCTGCCGTGTGACGAATGGTGCTCATATTGAGCAACTTTGAAGATTCCCCACAAAACTTGAAACTTTAACCTTTCCAACGGTGCCAATTTCATTTTTCAACTCTTAATAGTTTTTGAGTTATTAAAAATCGTTATGTTCCCAAGACTTTTGAAACACCCTGTATAATAATAAAAATTTTAAAAATGTACTTTTCGTAATATATTTATCTAGTAACGGGCAATGAAAATGGAAACGTTTTTAACCAAATTATAAATGATTGAGAAAAAATCCACCATATTAGGGAATTGTTCGATCTTAACCAAATATTCAGTATTAATTAATTAATTAATTTTGATATTAATTATATATTTTATATCTTAAAAATTTGTATCGATTTTGAGGGGATACTTTAAATTACTTTACTTCCCCTATATTTCAAGGACAAAATTCGTCTTTTATCAATAGTCGAAACTAAGTGACCACCTCTACAAAAAGATACTCTGAAAGGCATTTCTCAGTAGAAAATGATAGTCAGAAATCGGAAATTTAAATATAACAAAAATAAATGTCTTGAGAGCTTTAAATACTAGCTACCTTTAAAAACATTCATTTTTCATTTGAACTTTCAGGGTGTTATCGCTTTGGAAATGTGGTCTTTAAGTTTCGATTATAGGTATAATAAGAGGTATTTCGTCTCCGAAATGAAATGATATCGGGTGATGTAATAAAAGCGATCTAAAAAATGGCCTTTTGGCTAGCAACAAAGTGTAGTATCTGTTCTAATGCTAGATTAAGGTAAATTTTATATTCGTTCCAATCCACAGTGCCCCCTATTAGGGTAGTTGAATTTCCCACACGTTAAAAACCTACCTTCTATTTAAGTTTTCCCTCGTGGAAAGGCAAGTAAATAGGAACATTTATTAATAAACAAGCTGTCAATAATCCGCATTGTGCAGGAATATTTATATTTTGGTATTTGTTTTATTTTATTTTATTTTTTTGTTCAATAAAAGTAAATTGACTCCCAGGCAACGCCGGGTCGTATAGCTAGTTCATAATAAACTGTTTAATCTTTTGTTAATGTTTTTTTTACAAATAAATAACAATACAAAAAATAGTAATTTTACTAATGAAAGTAAAAAGATTCTCGTGCAACTCCTGTTAATGACATCATAGTTAAAAGTATAATCATTTAATCTCTTAAGATGCAGAATGTGGCTCGGATCAAAGTGCAATATTTGTTCTGTCTGGGGGAGGTCATCTTGAAGGGAGGCTGTGTTTAATGCCTGTCGCTTGAGGCGGTCTCATTCGTGAGGAAATTACGACGGACGAACACGACTATTTTTTTGGGGGTGGGGGGTAGATTAGAGTCTCCACTATAAACTGACCTTTTGCCTAACCTTGTTGCTGGGAGTGAAGCAAATAAAGAAATATATATCATTGGTCAGTGAAGGAGAAGTCATTCTAGACTGAGGCAATTAATATTTTCCCAGTAAATCATGAGAAATTCCATTCATTTGGTTTTAAATCGACTTCAATAAATGTTCTTTTTTTCATGTTAGGTGCTCGACTGAGTTCCAATTCTTGGTTTCTCCTGAAAAAAACATTCACAGCAAGAACTCGTCTAGCTACCAACGCTACAAAGAACGTTTCTTTCTTCCTCTGTGTACCTAAAACATAACGGAACTGCCATGAACAGAGTCAATTTCCAAGAACACTGCCTATGGAACACGTTGTCGCGGAACTGCCTCCCTACAGATTATAACATGCATGTTTTCAAGTCCAACGTCAGCAAATTCCTGTCGAGCCGTCATCTTAAGTAACCAAGTTTTGTCCGTGTCGTCCATCGTTTAAAACCCTCTCATAGTACTATCGCATCATCTAACTAACAATCTCATTAACCTTTATCGTAGAGTGGCTTCTAGCCTCGGTAAGTGGTGACTCATTATAATTTTTTTTAATAAAAATGGTCGATTTCGTTCGTTTTACATTTATAGTAGCATTTTTTTCAGATTTTCCGTTTGGGTGAGTGCGATACTGTTACCACGGAGGTTATGTTTTTGGACGAGTTTGCTACTATGTTTGTTTGTTTGTATACAGCCTAGCGTCCACATCGCTTGACCAATCGTCACTAAACTTGGTCAAAATATCTCACTTGGAACTGATTTAATTTTAGGATATCTCAGTCAAAGGTCATGGTCGAGGTCACGAAAGAGTTGAAAGTCAAACTTTTAACGATAATTTCGGTTCCGTTTTTCGTAGAGATTCGCTTATTGCCCTATATTGTAGCCAATGAAGTCCCACGTCATATATGACCTTACACTTTTACCTTGTTTTTGAAAAGTTCAGTCATGGTTGAAATTTCGACGGAATTTCAAATTTGATATACGGATCTAATGATGTTTGATAACAATAACCACCATGCAAAATGTCAGATCAATACATTTTGTGTTATCTATCTTTCTTCGGAAATACAACATGGAAAAGAAAGGCCAAGGTAAGACTTTGGTCCATCCTTACGTTTTCATGCAGAGAAATGCAGTCTGACTTCTATTCTTGTTTCTATATTTTGCAAAAGCTGTTTAATTCTATTCTAAACAATAAATATACGTTTAACGTACAGAAATTGTTATCGGTAATTTATCTAAATCGTTTAATTTCTTGTTGGGCGAACAATATGTGTTCTGTCTTTATTTACGCGATCTGATCTGTCGACGAATTCGTCTAATGTTAATAAATTAAAATGCATAAGAGAGTGATGTAGTTTGCTTAAAGCATTGTGTGTAATATATAGACAATAGCTAGAAGGCTATTAACAATGCAGAAATATTTAGTAGCAATACTGAAAATAAAATGAAATTTAATTTTTTTTTGTTTGTTTTTACTTATTTTATTTTATTTTAATCTTACGTCTAGTTTCCAATTCGTTTGCGAGGGATGTGTGTGAACCCCGTATATCACGATATTTCGAGAGAAATTCACCTTTTCATGTGTTTCTATGTCGTTTAACTCAAGTTCTGTAACGTGCAATAATGGCGGTTGTAAGATTAAAGAATCAGGTCCACAGCGAATGTACATCGCAGCAAAACAAAATATAAACGATGCGAGATGAACATATCTATTTCAATTAGTGATGTGGTGATTCCCTTTTAAATGTATTTATTGTGTTTAGATTCATTAAATCCTTTCTTTTTTTTTATTCATTTGCTTTTTTTTTAGACTTTTTTTATTTTATGTTTTTGTTTAGTGTGCGATGTTTACAGAAGTTCAATTTGAATGGATTAAAGGGGAATAATTGTGATCATATTTAATGAGAGTTATATCCCTTTGTTTAAATTATTGTCAAACTCGCCAATTGCTAGTAACTGGTGTCTCTATTTACTTATCTCTATACGGGGACAGAGCCAGAGACAAGCTCGGTCTCCAATGTGACATTATGTTATTATTTTAATTAATTTGCATGATATGTTTTATTATTTTATGTATTTTATGACATTAGGTAATTATTGGAATTAGTTTAATGAAAATATATTGTTATTTTTATTTTTTAAATTCGATGATGACAATATTATTTTTTTAATAATATTTTTTCAGAAAAAGGGAAATTTCTTCCCAAAATATCGTGATATACGAACTCCACACATACATCTCCAGTGTACAAAGTGAAAACTGAAAGAAAGTGAGATTTTTTAAATAATAATAATAAATAAATGAATCAGTTAAAACAAAACAAGAGAAAAATATTTTCACCTTATATATATATATATATATATATATATATATATATATATATATCACCCAGCATATTTCCGCATTGTTAGTAGCCGTTTATAAATTGTGTATATATCTGACAATTCCCTGTTAAATACATAGCATTGTATTATGAATGGAAAATAATGCTATTGTTATTAATGCAGTGTCATTTTTATGAGTGAGAAAAAGCTGACTTTCCCTCTATAAACTGACATTGTATCGAACTTTTTGGTTTTGAGCAATCAGAGTATTTCATTTCCAGAGACATAACAACGCGTGACCTTCAATGACCAATCAGAGCCTTTCACTACATAGCATATGGGTGTCACATTTAAGAAACGTTGTGCTTACCAAGAGTGAAAAAAATAACCAATTCATCAGATGTGAAACAACCGAAAACACACCAAATCCCTGCTTTTTACGCTGTTCATATCTCGTTGCCTTTTCTCTAATTCATTCCCGCCATTTTATTTCGCCGCGTACATATTCGCCTTGGCGTAAAGAAATGTCATTTTTTTTTAATGATGGAAGATAAATCTGAATATTTAAAAAAAAATGAATTAATTAACAGATGTGTGAAAAGAAAAACATAATTAAGTGTTGTGGCCCTGTTTAAAAGGACCGAAATGAAGACACGAACACGGTATGAAGTAGAAACAAGTGTATTAAGAAAATAGTGTACAGAGGGAAGAAATATGCACCTGGTAAGTAGAGTTGGACTATCTACTAGATTCCCGGCGAGAGTTAATTGCCGTTGGCATTTATTGAGCAAAGAGGAAGAGTCCATGTTGTACATAGGTAAGTCACCATAACATCCCCTCCCAAGTATTACATCCGCAGGAGAATTAATAGCGTTTCCTTTTCGGGTCTATTACAATCAGATCCGTTAGTCTTCGCTTCCTTTTTGATTGTCTTGGTTCGGGAGCTGCCTGGGGGATCTCAATGTCTAAGGTGTCATATATGGTGTCTATAATTTCTTCCTGGGGAGCGCTGTCGGTGTCGTCCGATAGTCGTTTTCTTAATTGATTTAAATTTCTCTTATGAGAAAACTTAGTGCCTTGAATTATGTATACCATATTTCCAATCCGCTTCTTAATTGTCCCCAGTTCCCAGAACGATTTATTATTTTTAAACATTTAAAAAAATATTTTTTCGCCTGGGACGTAACGTTTTCTTGGTACTGCATTTGTTCGTCCCGGTTTTGTCTGTTTTGGCAGCAGTTTGTCAAAAACGGATCGTATCTTTCGCGCAAACATTACCTCAGCAGGGGATAATGAAGATGGAGTATTCGTGTTTGGCGTTATCCTGTACACCTGAAGGAACTGTTGTAGGGCTTTTTCCGTAGGAGTGCCTCTAGCTTCTTCAGGGCTCTTCAGTGTATCGCAAAACGCTTTGCTTGGCCATTTGATTTCGGGTGGTATGCTGGGGTCGTAATATGTTCTATTTGGAACGTATCACAGAATTCTTTGAATTCAGCGGACGTGAACTGTGTTCCGCTGTCGCTGACTAAACAATCCACCACACCGAACAATTCGTGGAGGAAGTTTATGGTTACTTCCGTAGTTGGACTTTTGAATCGGCACACTTCGGGCCATTTTGTGAAACTATCTACTACAATTAAATAGTTGAAACCGTCTAATGGGTCTGCGATGTCTATATAGATCCTGGACCATGGTCGGTCCGTTTTTGGCCAAGGACTGTATTTGATCGGAGGTGCCTTTGCTGCCAATGCACAGCCTTTGCATGTCTTCACGATTTTCTCGATATCCTGGTCCATGTTAGGCCAGTACACGTAGCTCCTCATCAAGCTCTTCATTCTTGTAGTCCCTGGGTGGCCAACATGGAAATCCATCAGATTACTAAAATGTAAGCTAAAAGAAGAAGAATTACTTCTAACTAACTATATATATATATATATATATATATATATATATATATATATATATATATATATATATATATAACAAATGGTCATGTCTGAAGAAGACAAAAATGTTCTCGCTGCAAAGACGACGTGAAAGGTACCGGATAATTTACATCTGGAAGATATTGGAAGGAAAGGTACCGAACATTAATGGCCACATTCAAGCCCGAGACAATGAACGCCGCGGGAGGCACTGTATTGTTCCCTCGCTAAAAACTGGTGGGAAAATACGAACCATTTTTGAAACGAGCTTACCTGTACAGGGGTCACAACTCTTCAATGCCATGCCTAGGTGTATTCGGGATATAAAAAATGCTGCTGTGGAACAATTTAAGCGCTCTCTTGATGCCTACCTCGCTAATATCCCGGACCAACCCCAAATTGTCGGATACACGGCGTGCAGGCAAGCCGACACCAATTCTATCGTGCACATGCAAGCACATGCTGGTGCGGTTCCTTTGTCTCACAGGATCCTCACATCAGCCAGGGCGAGTTGAACAACCAGCAAGCCTGAACACGCCTGTTCGAAGCACCAGACAAAAAAAAAATATTTGGAGATACAAAATGTATATATGCTTTTGAAAATGATTTGCGGAAACCCCTCTAACGCTCTTTCGACTATTATCTCGCTAGGAGAAACCGATAGTATAATCAATCAAATATATCAACGGAAATGAAGAGCAAGGGTGAAAAATTGAAGAGCCAGCGAATATAAAAACACGATTAAAATGAATTTAATTTAATAGTCGTTTAAAACGGCCCAGCGTGGGATAAGAAAAAAACAACGAGGTGTGGGTTCCAAGTTTTGCAAAGAGAGTCCGCGCTTTCACAAACTCCTTCTGTCGGCGCAATAAAGGTTTACGTAAAGCGATGGTGACATATTCTAAAATTTTTAAATGTTTTTTTGAATCCGTTCTATGAAGCACCTCAAAACGCTCCAATTTATAGTTACTGGCACAGTTTGGATTTTTAACCAAATGCTGGCCAATAGCAGAGTCCAAAGTCGACTACTTTTACGGGTCTTAAATAAAACGAATAAATAAAAATATAAATAAAAAGAAATTAAATATAACCAAGATTTAAACTATTCGATTCACACAGACCCTACGAGAGGCTCGTAAACGTTATCATATAAAACTAACAGAATTAATTAAACAAAAGGATCCCACACAAATCCATATTACAATGATATCCTTTATGTAACTCTTTCACTTATAAAGATGCCCCTCCTTCAACACCCAGCCGCTACATAGCGAATAACTTACAATAATAACAACAGCTTTACACTCAAATATAAGCCTCCCTACAAATATATAAAATATAAAAAATAAATAAATAATAAATAAATTAAATAAAAGTAAAATAAAGAATTAATATAAATATAACTCTTAAACCACTAATAACAGAAATAGTTCCCACCCAGAATCTAACCCATTCACCAATCATTAAACTACACCACACAATTACCCCTAAACATAAATGCGCCATTGAAGCAGTTTAACATACAGCATCCGTTATCAATAATTAAATTATTCTGAATAAAACTTAATTACGATTAAAACCCATATAAACATACAGTCTGCACCCATGGACTCAGTACTTTCTCCAAAATGGACGCTTGAGCGAATACACCAGATTAACAGTGATCGTTGAACTCCATTCTTCGTGTTATTTTCATTTCGTGAGTCGCTGATGATTTAAACGGACTATCACGGCCTTTTAAAGGGTAAAAGGTCAGTCCATCTCGATTAAACCGCGGTACGCTACTGAAATATGTAACATATTGTTTTTAAATAAATAATTTGCATTTTATCTCTCACTTTTTGCGATCGATCACTGTATTGATTTCTTTTCAACATAACCTCACGTACTATATATATATATATATATATATATATATATATATATATATATATATATATACAAAAATTATTTGGCTACACATTTGAAAAACATGTTTCGGTCACAGCTATAGGGCAGCCGTAAAATCTGTAAAGAAAAAACATTGCCCTTGAAGAAGCCTGGTTGCCCTATAGTTGTAACTGAAACATGCTTTGCAAATAATGTTTGTATAAATTCAAATATTTATACCTATTAAACAGGTCTATTTATTATTCAGCACTTTTATGACAGAAAGGACTCTCTGGATTTTTACTTTCGGTAACTTTACCTGGATTACTATGAATTCTATATGTAATGTTATAAAAGGCACTGACGAAAAGACGTTTTGGTGTCATCATCATAAATTATGAACAATAAGATATTCCCAAAATGTCTTGGAAACGATCGTACGCCGAATGGTAGTTGGTTTTGAATTCTTGGAACAATGTTCAAATTATTCTGCTTTCACAACTATAATTATCGCTTATAACGATCCTGATATTATTCTGAAAGTGTTTTTACTGGATGTTATAAAGTTTCATCTGGTTATTATTATCTCTGAAGACGTGGTGTTCATATGATAGTTTGGATTTTGTTCAAATATACTATGAATTTTCTTCAGAAACACGTGTAAGATCCACTATACATGGTCAAATGCTTGATCAGGATGAAGTCCGGCCACCTTGAGATCTTATTGTAGGGTATCCAACTACTTTGTTTCGGCCTTCCTCTCTGCCTTCTCCAGGGGCCTCACTCCTGAATCTCATTTTCGCAGTGATGTTGTCGTGTGTATGCATTATGTGTATAGACGATTTTCCCTATTTTTTTCGGAGATCGGCGTAACTTCGGACGAGTCCAACGCAACATCCTTGTCTCCATAACCGACATTTTTTCTGCGTACTTCGTCGATGACCAACACTCGAAGCCATACTAATCAGAAGTCAAAGTTTGAAACATTGATATTTTATGCAAATTGATATTTTTGTGTTTTAGGTATCAAACTGACTACAACTTATTCGTTTTTAAGTCCAATGTAAACAAATTCTTGTTGAGCCGTTCTCTTAACCCTTATCCCTGAGTTGTCTTTGACAATATAATATTTTTTTTATAAATAAATATTAATTATTTTAATACCTACAGACATCGATGTTTCATGCTAACGCAATTTTCAGTGCAGGAAGCTAATTCTCAACAATCGGCGGGCGCGAACCCTGATCGCAAATCGCCACTGATTCGTAGTCAAGAGTCTTAACCCCTCGGCCATAGACAATTAGTTAATAATTAGTGAGGAATTTAACTTTGTAAATAGCGAATCGGCGGCTAAATTTACACAACCAGTTAGAGTGATCAACGAACGTATTCGGATCGTGCATATATATATATATATATATATATATATATATATATATATATATATATATATATATATATATATATATATATATATATATATATATATATATATATATATATATATATATATATAATCATAAGATGATGGTATGGTACGAACCAAAGAAGCGTTAAAATTGCCAGAGTTTGAGAGGAGGCATATTATAAATCAATTTGAAGGTGGATGTAATCAGCGTAAAATCGCTGCAAACCTCGAGATTCCACTTTCCAATGTTAACCGGACGATTTTCCCATTCATCAGAGTGGGAAAATAAACTCGCCAAGGACGATTAGAACTTTCTGACGGCTGCATTCGTTAGTAATGCTAATAAGCGTGTCTATGTGCTTCTATGATGACTGTTATTAGAGAGAGAAGGTAAATGATTGTTCGCTTCTTTAGTAGCGAGAGTTCCTTTAAGCGTTCTCTGTTACTTCGACAGTCGTTCGCACTGAAACTTTCGTCTATTCTACACGTGGTCCGCACACGTCGCTCCACTCTTTCTTTGCTTTGTTTTAATGACTTCTTTTTTTTTTTTTTTTGCTTCAGTTTCATCAGTTTGTCTCGACCCACATCATCACCACCCAACAATATCTACTGAAGTCTGGAAGCGACAAAGTATTTTCCCCATTGAAAATTGAGAGGGCTCTCTCATCACACAGAATCTCCCCGCCTCTATTACCGGTAATCACCGTCCCCAATTCCTCTCCCCACCCCCGTCTGACTCCTTTTCTCTCTCTCTCTCTCTCTCTCTCTCTATATATATATATATATATATATATATATATATATATATATATTTATATATCTTCTAAGAATCCTTGCCTTTTGTGTTTCAACTCTCTCCCCCTCCCTCTCTCTCTCTCTCTTTTTCTCTCTCTCCCTCTCTCTCTCTCTCTCTCTCTCTCTCTCTCTCTCTCACACACGCACACACCCTCTCTCTCCCTCCATCTCTCTCTCCCTCTTTTTCTTGCTTTTTTGTGTCTGGATATCTCTCACTCGCTCTCTCTATATATAATAACCTATTTGTCTATGTATCTCTCTGTCTTTCTCTTGTTTCTTTCTCCTCCTTTCTCATTCTGTCTTTCTTTCTCCTCGCTTGCTCTCTGCCCTGAAAACCCATGTCATTTGTGTTTTAAGTATTCTTCACTTTCTTCTATGTATCTCTTCTTTTTACCTATCTTTCTCTCTCTTTCGCTCTTTCTCTCTTTCTCTCTCTCTCTCTCTCTCTCTCTTATTATTATTATTCTCGTTCTCAACATATATATACAATATATACATACATATACATATATCGATCTTTCTATCTATCTGTATAATCTATCTCTTTATCTATATATTTCTTTTTATAATTTGTTTATTGTCCCCAAAATGTATCTCTCCTTTCTCCTCTCTCTTTTTTCTCTCTTTCTCTATCTTTTAACATTCCTGCCACGTGTGTTTGAATTACTACTCTCTCTCTCTCTCTCTCCCCCTCTCTCCCTCTCTCTCTCTCTCTCTCTCTCTCTCTCTCTCTCTATATATATATATATATATATATATATATATATATATATATATATATATATATATATATATATATATATTATTCTTAACATTCCCGCTTCTTATATTCTAAGTACTGTTTACACAAATAAACACGAATCGTTTCTGTTTATCTCAATTTCTTCTAAATGATAATAAAAAGAAGAAAATAGAAAATAAACAAATTTGGTGACAAGTTGAAATTAATTGGCACATCATTTCTTGTTCTCATGGTATTTTTATGCGAAAAATTACATACAATTTTGTTATATGTGAGGTTCATGTTTTGAAAAGTACAGTAATCGTATTCGTGTAATTAGACTTTTGATTCGCTAATGTACATATATATATATGTATATATATATATATATATATATATATATATATATATATATATATATTCTACTAGCAGGAGCACAAGAATTGCCCGAGAATAAATGGGAATCACTCATGTACTCTAGCTCACAGCCTTGAACTCCATATTACCATTGTTATTTTTATTCTTTTATTTGTATTATTATCAATTTTCAAATTATCTTCTAATATGTAAAGTAAGGTAAGAGTTTCCTTTATTTTCTTGACCGGTATAGTTCCATAAAAAGAAACTGCATACAGAATTCTGCTTCGTATGCGCTTTAGTCTTATTATTGGTACGTTACCGAAAGAAATTAGTTTCGAATTCACCGATTTTTATATTTCGTTCGCTCAGCCGTTTTCTTTTTACTCAGTAATTTTAGCATGAGAGTAAGAGTGTCTACCACCTCTACATTAACACGCCCACATTCTTCGACCCAAAACACTGTAAAAGAAATACGGTAGAAATATAATTAGGGTCGGGTAACTTTTCGTATTAAACCGATCATTTGCTCACTCCATATTAATCACTACACCTATCAGTAATTACACGATCAGTAAAAAAATTTACCGATTTTACGTTTTCAAAATACAAATAATACACAAATACCTAGTCTTCTTTCCCATAACGTTCTTAGAATATACATAAAAAAGCGTCCCCTATACAATTCTTTGTTTTTTTACTCATTTTTAATAACCTTTATCTACTATTTTTTTTTTTTTACTTTCGGTTGTTTCGGTTCATGGTCTACTTACTGGGTGCATATTCAACGTTGTAGTCGTTACTCGCTTTGTGTGCGCGTTTCTCTCGAGCTCTTTGGAGCTAGAAAATGCCAGTATTTACCAGTCAGTTACCATAGAAACGAATGTTGTCGTCCATCAAGTCGTAAGTAGGTCAGTTGCGTTAGAAACGCACATTGATTCGAGGATGTCCGTTCTTAATTATAACATGATACGGACGTTTCAATCTTCGTTCTTATATATACAATTTATTTCTTTTCTTTTTCCCATTCTACTTAAAATTTAATTCATCTTTTAATTATGATTCAAAATCAAGGCCGGCTTTTACGCAAAATATTCGCTTACTCTTCTAATAAATCGCTGTTATTCTTTGAAATAATACCTATAAAATTTACTTTACTTACAAATACCTTTATTCCTTTAAAATAATACTTTCCTTCCAATGTTTGTGTATAGACACTATTATTTACAATTCTCTCCCCAACACACGTATGTACTTTGCTGCGAGGATGTCACTTTTTAGTTATAAATAAATAATTGGACACACACACACACACACACATACACACACACACATATATATATATATATATATATATATATAATTTTACTATTTCATGTATCCACATACAATTTTATATATCAATTTTCAGTATTTACTTCAACAGTGCTCGATACGTAAGTAGAGCTAGGTAGTTAGCTATGAAAATATATTTATGGACATTAAGCTACACAGAGGCTCCCGCGTTTTATCCCCGGGGGTGTATCTTAGCCTGAAGATCCCCCCTCCCGGGGATGAAACGCGAGAGCCTCTGTGTAGCTTAATTGCCATAAATATATTTTCATAACTTACTATATATATATATATATATATATATATATATATATATATATATATATATATATATATATATATATATATATGAGCTATATCCAATTTGTGTTTTCTTGACTTGATGCCCATCGAAATGGCGAATCCTATTTTAAGAGGATAGGATAAGGGAAAAAAGAGTTTGAAAGCACATTAGTCCAAATCAACCCAAATGCTTCCGCCAAAATTGAACTAAATTTGCCGCGTTTGCAGTCCACGTCGTTAGCGATTTGACCACTCACAATCCGTGAAATACAGCAAAGATATTTATCATGGGAACAACCGTTTTCCCCGTTTTATGCATGATTAATTTTGTATTTCCCGATTCCCGAAGGCGACTTAACGCCAACTTGTATCATTGTCTTAACAGACAGATGCCGGTAAGCTGATGCTATATTTTCCGGTAAAAACATCAATGAAAGAACCAGTCTTATTTATAGGTTTATTATATATAAACCTCACAAACTGAAAAAGACATCCAATTCGAAAACGAATAAGAAATGTCAATGGCAACATGACTATCCAAAAATACTTTCAATCTGATCAAACTATATTGTCATTTATCTCGAAGCCATTCCTTCCTCTCAAAATCTATTCTTTCCAGCCTAGACATAGTATTGAATTAAGTGGTATCGAATCTAAATTACTTTAGGTATCTATTTCTTACGCACGTATCATCATATTATAATAAAGATACTGTGTGTGTGTCTTACTGTATATTAACTTATATATTAACAATATAATTTTAAAATAAACATGGCATTAAACGAAACAGGACGTAATGTTTGTAAACATTTACTCAATTTTATTTATATGTGTTTATTTGTTTAGTAATTCATTTTTGAATTATCTGTAAAATAAAATATAAAGCTTTACGGAAAACATAAACGCGTGTAAATTATAACTATTATTGTTATTCCAATATTTCGCACCGTCCTATGACCTTTATCAGAAATTGTTTTTATTTGATAAATACAGTCGACATCCTTTTTTTTTAATAACTGCACATTCGATACGTTTAAGGGTGTTTTTCATCGCGACTTTTTCCCTCGTTATGTTTGTCTCTTCTTGACTACCTATTTGGAGCCTTTTTAATAACGTTCTTTTGTTTTCATCTGTTCGTAAGCTTTACATTTGACTTACGAAGATAATTCCCTTTTTTACGCTCTTCAACGTATATCAGAATTGGTTGTCGAGTTTCTTATGATCTTATGTTCGCTTGAAATGTGTTTATAGTTAAATATATATTATGTTTCTGAATATTTTAGATGAGGATTGATAATGTGTATAAAGGTCGGAGGTTACAGCGGGCGAAACGTTGTGAGAATAACACTCAAGATGAGAACAGTAGTCCGAATAGTCCAAATTATATATATATATATATATATATATATATATATATATA
Source organism: Sepiola atlantica (assembly GCA_963556195.1). Lineage (NCBI taxonomy): Eukaryota > Metazoa > Mollusca > Cephalopoda > Sepiida > Sepiolidae > Sepiola > Sepiola atlantica. The sequence continues at coordinate 67,908,002 of OY744517.1, read as the reverse complement.
TATATATATATATATATATATATATATATATATAGTAAGCTATGAAAATATATTTATGGCAATTAAGCTACACAGAGGCTCCCGCGTTTCATCCCCGGGGTAATCTTCAGGCTAAAATGGATTTTAGCCTGAAGATTACCCCCGGGGATGAAACGCTGGAGGCTCTGTGTAACTTAATTGCCATAAATATATTTTCATAGCTTACTACCTAGCTCTACTTACGTATCGAGCACTGTTGAAGCAAATACTGAAAATTGATACATAAAAAATTATATCTCCTTATAAAATTGCATGTGGATACATGAAATAGTATATATATATATATATATATATATATATATATATATATATATATATATATATATATATATATATATATATATATATATATATATATTAAATAAGCTATTTATATATTGGATGTCGTCATATCAGAGATTTCCTTGCCAAGAAATTACAATTGATTAGTGACTCTCCAATTTGCCTTGAATTCACGAATTTCTTTCTGCCCGGTTTAAGAAATCTGTACTTAGTCTCCTGTTTTTTTTTTGTTTGTTTGTTTGTTTGTTTGTTTTGCAGAAAAACACTCGGGGGTATCCTATAATTAGATCGGTTGAAGCGAAACAGGAATGGAATTCGTTTGGGGTATCAGTTATTTTCCATGTCCTTGGTGGTATTTGAAAAGAGTATATCGGCGATTTATAAGCAAATGAAACTATGGAGTGAGAGATGAGTTTGTTTTAAAGTCGAATTCTAAGGTCGTGTTTAAGCTTTCCCTCATTGTTTGTTTCTTCTTATAAATCACCGATATATTCTTTTCAGATACTACCAAAGACATAACAAAACTAGCTGACCACTCACAAACAGAATTCCCTTCCTATTTTGCATCCACATACTTACTCATAAGATCACATCACAGGGTATATTTTTCTTAAAGGATATTTGGAGACTAAACAGGGTTTTTAAAGAGTCTACCAGTATCTATTTTATCATTATTATTAGTAGTAGTAGTAGTGTAACTACTAATAATTATACTACTACTAGTAGTAGTAGGATGATGATGATGATGATGATGATGATGATGATGATGATGATGATGATGATTACTCCTGTACATCCCCCGCATACCAAGTGTTCTTCATGCTAAAATTAGTGCAGTTCTATCGAGTAGTTCGGTGGTTTATAAGTGACAAGCATACACACGCTTGCGCGCACTTACATAAGAGGGATTTCTTAATTGTGATGTTCTGCCTATCGCCGGCCCTTACACTCCTTCTTTGTGTATTAGTCAGGCGCAGAGGTAACAGCGCAGGTACGCCTCTAAACACTCAGTGCCTAACCTTGTTTCCTTACTAGGACAATGAACGCCGTTCTCTTTCTCTCTATTTGGGCAACTTGGGGAAAGTCTTTTCGTTACTAAGTCTTACATGACCAGTCTGGGTCTCTCTTGCTCCGACAGGTTGAGGGTAAAGGTTAGACAGCTTGTCTGAATACCGTGGGTAGTTGTATGTGCACTGTCGCGCATGGAAAGGGACTCTGCAATTATCTCCGGTGGGCTTTCCCGAGGCCACAACCCCCATGGACCAGGTCGTGACTAATGGACTGGTTGTGTGAGTTTATTGGCACCAAACAAGTACCCACCTTGGCCAACCCACTCTATAATCAAAACAAACATGTCATTATCCCAATTTAGGCTGACCCCCCCCCAACCTTCTCCCCATTTCTTTTTTCTCAGTAGCCCCTTACGTCTATAGTGGCGGCCTGCCTTGTTTGGGGTGAACTATGTTAAAAATTTAAAAAAGGACAAGATATTGATGTTATAGATGAAACCTAAATGTGAAGTGGGCGACATCATTTTGGCTTTAATCCGTTTCTGTCTGCCATAATTATTGAGCAAGTGTTCGTATGTTCAGGTCAATTATATACATTGCTTGTTGATTCGTAATGAACGTTGGAGACCAACCGCTGATTTTTTTTAAGTACATATCAAAATATTAAGTGGATGACAGAAATATTGAAATTTAAATGTTCAAAAATGTAATTTGCTTTTAGTCGGTAACAGTTCAACGAGAAAAATTAAACTTTTTTTCTTTCAAAGTTTCTCATTTTAAAGAAACGTATAATGCGTTCCAATGCGCGCGTATATGAAATTTTAAAAATACTGAAACTTTCTTTATTATGTATTAACAGAAGTAAAGGCGCAGATGCTCATATTAAAATAAACATCAACAAGAAATATAGGATGAATATTGAAAACATATTGTCTTATTTATTACTGGCTGTAAGTACGCGGCGTTAACCGGTAATATATTTACTCGTAATTTCTTTTACTTTACTTCCTTTGCCCAAAATATTATTCAATCAAAGAGAAGTAACTGTTTAAAAACGAATACAGAGTTACGTTCATTTTGTTAAGATGACAAAGTAACTTTAAAATAATTCCTATCTGGACACAGTAAATTGGGAAAGAAGTAAAGTGAATTACATTCTATTCTTCTTAGTAACATGATGCACCGATCCAATAGAAAAACTAACGAACCAGAATCAAATATTTATTTTGTAGGAAGAAAGCTATCGATGACAACGAAATGATACAGAAACTGACTATAGTTTATATATTAAAAGTCGAGGAATTGTATCACTCTGCGAAGTCATCGCTTTCCGTTTGAAAGCCTTCTTTAATTATCTTTCTATTTGTTAACCATGTTGAAGTAGCACTTTCAAATGATGAATTCGGATGAATTTACTGTTTCTTGGCATTTTAGCGATATTTCATGTCAACTAGGTTCGCTTATCTCTACTGTGCGGTCTCTGCTTTACGTCGTTAAAAGTTGCTACGCTTATATGTCTTTTGCCTTGCTCTTGATGAAGTATCAGTCTTACGTTGCAAATTCTGATTAAATATATTGCTTAATTGTTTGGTCCTGGCATCATAGGTTTCTTTCTCGTTGGTTAGGTGTATTACTTTACGGTTGAGAATTCTTTTGACTCCAGCAAATATCTGAAATGACGATCGTAACAGATGAGGTTTTGTTGCAATGTTGGTAGTTGTAGTAGTGGTGACGTATTGTCTTCTTTCTTCTTTGTAAATGTAATAGTTGAAGCAATTATAAAATAAATACACCATTATTTTGCTGTGGTCTTTCATGTGGTTTTGTGTAGATTCATTTTCTTTATTTATATATTTATATATATATATATATATATATATATATATATATATATATATATATTTAATTATAATATAAAATGAAGTAATAAAATAAGGTGTCAATCAAATTTTATTAGAATTCAAAGTTCAAGCAAAGTATCTTAAAGTCCTTAGCTCATGAGTTTTCAAAGATAATTCTTCTCTTCAGAGGACCATTACCGCAGTTATACCACTACAGGTAATAAAATTAAACTTTGAAAATATATAAAAATATATACAAAAATACATAAAAATATATAACATCAAACATATAAATCCAAAAACATACTTTTTTGTTAAATCTATATAATCCATCCAAGTCATACAATTCGAAAAACATAATCAGGAAAGATATCCAGAGGGATGACTGAAGATTAATCCAGGTGATGAGTACCAGTCCAAATACGAGAAATTGAAAGAGCTGACAAAGTTATCCAGTCGCGAAATGCGTCAACAATCGATGAAGTGAAAAGTATCCAATGTTTATGTTAATTATTACAACGATAAATAAATCAAATCAAATAATATAGAAAGTTCAATAAACTCACTTAAAATTCCAAAGTCTAGATCTGGGCAACCCAAATCAAATCAAAGTTCATTTGTTAATTAGAGAGTCCGTTAAATCCGAATTGAATATATATATATATATATATATATATATATATATATATAGAGAGAGAGAGATATATACCTTTTAATTTGTATTTCTATTAATACCTTTTATTTGTTTAAAGCTCTGTCGAGGCTTGTTATATCAAGCGAAATATTAGATAAAAAAAAAGTCAAGATGAAAACAAAAATGTTTTGATTTTTTTATTTTGATTTTGATAAGAATATCTGCATCTAACACATGGTTTTGAAACCATTTTGCCTCTTTCTTTAAGTTTAAAATTCTAAAGATGCTTTAAAAAATGAACTTTCCCAGATGTATACCTACCAGCGACCATGCGCGATTTAAGTTCAATTTAAAAGAGACATTTACACCGTTAGTCCACACAACATCAGACGTCACTTCTAAAAGACCAGGAATGATTATTACGAAACAAAAATAAGGTTAATACATTTTATTTGTCTAAAGCTCCGTCGAGACTTGTTATATCAAGCGAAATATTAGACAAAAAAGTCAAGATGAAAAAAAATATCTTTTGATTTTTTATTTTGATTTTAATAAAGATATCTGCATCTAACACATAGTTTTTGAAGGCATTTTGCCTATTTCTTTAAGTTTATATATATATATATATATATATATATATATATATATATATATATATATTTACATTTACAATTTACAATTTTAATATTTAAAATATAAACTTCATAACATGAAGCAATTGTAATAACTTAATCGTGTGAGACTAGAGCTATAGTATAAAAATATTTTAATTTGATTTTAACCATATCAAATGTAAGGAAGAACAGATTCACACCATTTCACAAAAAATCTGCTTTTATTGCTAGCATACAATTGTTTCGGCCTACAACCAAGATGTTTATAAAATATCATATAAAGCGAACAATATAGTCAGCCGTCTTAAGAGTGTTCAATAGATCACGTGGACAGGAATTTATATTATAGCTTGGATTAGACGAAAAGGTGCTATAAATAATTATTTAATAATAAATATTTTAAAATTATTATCCACAAACGTATACATGTTATCCTAATGGAATCATCAGTGTGGAACATTTTATTTCTGGGTTTATTACAGAGCTGTTAAAGTTGGCCAATTGGTTAGAGCGCTCGGGTTTGTATTAATAATGACTCTTATCTAGAGGTTCGAATCGTGCAACCGGTTGAACAGTTATATTTCACACTGATAATTCCATTATATATATATATATATATATATATATATATATATAAAATAATACTGTTTTTTTTCTTCTGGTGATAACAGCAATTTTTTGAAAATCCATGGATTAAAGGTAATTTTACTATTTTCCTTGTTTAAACACCTGATGATTATAATAAACTTGTAAAGTATGTAACTTTACTTTTTTACGATTTTAATATTTCCTATAACAATGCTTTATCCCCAATATTGAGCATCTCCCTATCACGATAGGGTCTAATAATTATCTTAATAGTATTCAAATATATATATATATATATATATATATATATATATATATATATATATATATATATATATATATATATATATATATATATATATATAAACACGACTTTGACCAAGAGAAGCAGAAAAAATGAATAAATAAAAAATAAAAAATAAAAGATATAAAAATATCAAAACACGTACACACACACCCGCAAACCCACACATGCGCAAAAACGTCGAACACTAACGCATTTTTCTCAAATGAAACAACACTCTTTCAAATCTAAAGACATTTCTTTAAATGGATTTACATATCTGATGATAGCGGAACGCCGCTTGAAACGCGTTATATAAAATTATAAAATGCTAAAATAACAAAATAATAAATAAATGTTGGAAAAAACTTTTTACAAATTTTGGTAGCCTTACTCCTTTACATATATACTTTTCTCTCGTTGGAACTGCACTAATACTGCACTACCCTCTTATATATATATATATATATATATATATATATATATATATATATATATATATATATATATATATATATATATATATATATATATATATTGGATGTAGTCATACCAGAGGTTTCTTTGCCAAGAAATGACAATTCATTAATAGCTCTCTAATACGCCTTGAAATTACGAATTATTTTTTTGCTTGGCGTAGAAACCCAGTGTTTATCTCCGAGTTCCTTGAGAAAAGAACAATCTCCACGATTGCATAGTATTGACGATTGCATAGTATTGACGATTGCATAATATTTATATCTTCATCGCTGGTTATCTCTCGTAAAGGGGTGAGTGGAAGAGTCCCGCAAAAGACGTCTGTTCGATTCGACGTTAAACACTCAAGAGTAAGATTTTACTAGCTTGTTTTCTATATATTGCTCGGGATTTTCTATCTATGACGTCATTTCCTGACACGTTAGCCTGATTTCCTTACGAAAATCTCGCATTTCTAAATGGCCACACTTCCCACCGGCCGTATTACTACTATTTCTTTTTTTTTAGTCACCGCTCTCCGTTTTAAAGTCTTATTTGTTTGTATATTCTTTCGTATTGCTGGTGATGAAGTAACAAACTAAATGGGTTATATTCTGTTTTACGGCACATGTATTATTTCTTCGTGATTTAATACCAAAAGGCAATATATTTTGGAAACGGTTAATTGTAGACAATTCATTAAACACAAGTTGTTATTTAACCCATAACTAAAAGGGCATGCATAGCTTTTTAAATAACATTACAGTGTGTTGTAAAGGTCATGATTTGGCATAAATACGAAACTAACATAAAGGGAAGTAATCAGGTATTGACTATATACGAAAGTACTATATAAGACGGGCAGTGATATCTGGACGGCAGGTAAGAGTCAACGTCTCTACTTCCTACCGGATCCCTGTTAAACGCAAACCACTCGGCGTATTCTTAATTTAGTATGTCCTATGTAATTTAGGATATAACAGTGGCGAACGAGGATATTTTTTTCTCTTAACAGAGATAAATTACCGTACTATTCAAGGATTTTATTTTAAAGAAAATTTGCAAGGACGGCAAGACAAAAACGTCGACACGTGCGTCAAATAAAAGAGAATTTTACTACCTAAAGTAGTAAAAAGTACGGATTTCTTCGGTAAGAACTAACGGCAAAGTAAAGAAAATTGTACTCGAAACAATTTTAAGGTAAAGTGAACTTTATCTGTATGTTGACGAAAAAATATTTGGGAAGCACAAGCTGAATTCGAAACCTGCACCGTGAGATTACCAATTTCGAAAGAAAAAAGAACGCTTACGATTTTTTTTTCTTTAAACAATTCAGAAATTATTGTTATATTTTTTTCTCTCCCAAGTGCAGCCGTATTTTTGTGAAAAATAATTGTTCATTGCTTTGTCTAAAGTAATTGAAACTATTTGTTGTGCGAATTTTGGAAACGTTTTATTGTCTGAAATTATTTTGTGAAAATGTTTATCTGGTAAAAGACTGTTGCTAAATTGTGTAAACTTTGGAAAGATATTTTGTACTGTAATTAAGCTAAAATGGCGCAATTGGCTGAGTTGACGAAGGCGTTAACTCTAAGTATACAGCAGCAACAACAACAGCTACTGCAGCAGCAAGAATTGACACAAAAAACTTTAGAGGCACAACAGCAGCAAACAAAAATACATCAACGCCAAATGTTAACGCAACAAAAGAATTTTGAAAAATTAATTCAAATGTCGACAGATAGGAAGAAAACTAATTTTTCTGCAGAGGGTATTTCAAATTCTTTGTCAGAATTTCACTACTCTCCCGATACTGGCGTTACATTTCCAGCATACTATAGAAGGTACGAAACAGTTTTTTACAACAAGATTATCGGACTGGACCGACGAAGAAAAAGTTACACTGTTACTACAAAAACTGGGGGACGGACGAAAACACCAAGTATGCTAATTTAATTGTACCCAAAAAACCGGAGGAAGTGAATTTTGAAGAGACAATTAATACTTTATCTAGAATATTTGATAAAAGAGACATCCTTTTTCATTCTAGATATAAATGTTTAAATTTACAGAAGTCGGAATCCGAAGACTATTTAGAATATGCATGTACTGTAAATTGCTTATGTGAATCATTTAAATTAAATTAAATTTCTGCAGATTTATTTAAATGTTTAATCTTTGTACAAGGACTCACAGCACCAAGGGACAAAGATGTCAGATCCCGGATCCTGACAATTATGGAGTTGGACCCGAATGTAACTTTACAAAAAGTAACCGAGGAGTGTCAACGTCTCATTAATATCAAAAGAGACAACACCCGCATTGAAGAAAAAAGCGTTTACAAGATACAACATGTAAAAAGGCAAAGGACCTCTAGAACATACAAGACGCAGGAACAAAAGACTCCCAGAATGTACAAGGATCAAAGTTGTGAATGCTGCGGAAGTACAAGACACACCAAAAAGATCTGCTGATTCAGGAATAGGATATGTTACGAATGTGGATTCAAAGGCCACAAGGGAACATATTGTAACCAGAAGAAAAAACGAAGGACCGACAAAGTTAATACGCTTCACACAAGGAAAGAGAAAAGCTGCGAAAGGCGTAAATATGTCGATGTAAAGATAAATGGACATCCTGTAACATTACTCCTGGATAGTGGTGTGGACATTAGCATCATAGATGAAGATATCTGGAGAAGGATCGGTCGACCTGAACTAAGAGAAACCAGCAAGATGGCGAAGAGTGTGTGCGGCAAAAGGTTAGAATTCAAAGGAGAACTGAGGTGCAATGTGTCATTTGGTGGTCAAACACACAAGTCCAAAGTGTACGTAGTACCAGGAAGAAACACAAGTCTATTTGGAGTGGAGTGGATTGTCCTGTTCAACTTATGGGAACGACCGGTTAATTCTTTTTGTAATAGGTTGACCACAGAGAAATCAAACCAAATAGAAGGCTTCATTGACGATTTAAATGCAGAATTCCCAAGAGTTTTTGCCAAAAAACTTGGATACTGTGTGAAAACAGAAGCAAAATTTGAGGTGAAGAAAAATGCCACCCCAGTGTTCAAACCTAAAAGAAATGTACCTTTTTCATCGATGGACGCAATAGAGAATGAGACTTCAACAATTAGACGTCATTGAAAAGGTTGACCACACGGATTGGGCAAGTCCGACGGTATATATGAAGAAAAAGAATAACAAAATAAGAGTCTGCGCTGACTTTTGGACGGGCCTTAATGACTGTTTGCAGGACCACAATTACCCCCTTCCGTCGGCAGAAGATCTATTCTCAAAACTAAATGGAGGAAAAATTTTTTCCAAAATAGACCTCTCGGATGCATACTTGCAAATCAAAGTCAATGACGAATGTTCAAAGTACCTGTGCATTAACACGCATAAGGGTATTTTTAAACTAAAAAGACTTCCGTTCGGATTAAAGGTCGCCCCTGCTCTGTTTCAACAGGTTATGGATACGATGCTCGCAGGATTGGAATTTTCAATGGCATACCTTGACGATATCCTGATAAAGAGCAGAAATGTGCATGAACACAAGAAGCACGTCAGAGAAGTATTTAAGAGAATAGAGGAGTTTGGTTTCAGATTGAGCCCGGAGAAATGCGATTTCTTTATGGAAAGGATCAGATACCTTGGTCAAATAATCGACAAAGAGGGACGAAGACCAGATCCACAACGGGCCGAAGCAATTGAAAAGATGCCTGCTCCAGACTCAGTACCGAAGCTACAATCATTTTTGGGATTGGTTCAATATTACGCGATATACATAGCTAATGTGCATAATTTGAGAGCTCCTCTTAACGAATTACTAAAAAGGGGTAGTAAATGGAGTTGGAATAAGGAATGTGAATCTGCTTTCCAAAAAATTAAGAAATGTCTATTATCAGACTTGGCATTAGCGCATTTTGATCCAGACAAGGAGTTAGTACTAACAACGGACGCCAGTGATTACGGCGTTGGCGCTGCATTACTCCGTAAGTATGAGGATGGAACAACAAAAGCAATCGCTCATGCATCAAGAGCTTTGGTCGCAGCTGAGAAAAACGATAGCCAGATTGTAAAGGAGGCTTTGTTGATAATATTTGGAGTCAAAAAGTATAATCGATTTCTCTATGGACGGACCTTCACATTGCAAACAGACAATAAACCCTTGATTACGATATTTGGATCAAAGAAAGGCATTCCTAAGCATACCGCAAATCGACTACAGCGATGGGCTGTAACTCTCTTAAACTATCAGTTTAAGATGGAGCATGTGTTATCGAAAAAGTTAGGACACGCGGATGCACTATCAAGGTTGATTCCAAAAAGAAACGAAAGTTTCGAAGAGACAGTAATTGCTGCTCTTAAAGATGAAAGCGAATGCACAAGTTCAATGTTTAATATGATACGTGAACTTCCAATAACTCTTGAAGAGATTAAAAGAAAAGCTGAAAAAGACATTTTCATAAAGAAAATGAAAACTCAATTAGGACTGAGGGAAAAAAGAAACAAAGTGGGACAAACTACATTTTTTTCAATTTGTGAAGGTGTACTTATGTATGCTGATAGAATCGTAATTCCACAGGCATTACGAAGGAAAATATTAATGGAATTCCATACAGGTCATCTTGGCATTTTAAGAATGAAATCCTTAATTAGAGGATACGTATATTGGCCTGGTATGGACAAAGAAGTAGAAAACTGTGTCAAAGCATGCAAATGATGTCAGTTAGCAGCCCGAGATCCGCCAGTAAAAACGACTCCATGGCCGAAAACGGACCTACCCTGGTCACGTCTACATATTGATTATGCCGGACCTCTAAATGTTTTTTTCTACTTAATTGTAGTAGATTCTTTCTCTAAATGGCCAGAGATATTTAAAACCAGACATCCAACTGCAAGGAACACTGTAAATGCACTTAACGAAATCTTTAGCCGTTTTGGTGTACCAAAAACCATAGTAAGTGACAATGGTACAGCATTTACAGGTCACGAATTTAAAGAATTCTGCAAATCGCTGAATATTCAATATATCACGACACCTGTTTAGCATTCTAGGTCGAATGGGTTGGCAGAAAAATTTGTGGACACATTTAAACGGGTAATAAAGAAAAACCTGAATATGGACACAGATGAGCAAACTATACAAACATTTCTAGCAATCTACAGGGTAACCCCGAACCCAAATAATAATGTTAATTCATCCCCTGCAGAACTGATGTTTGCTAGAAAAATTAGATCTATCTTCGATAGACTTATACCTGAGAAGAAGAAAAGTTCTAAAGGAGAAAACTTGAAAATAAAGTGCTATTCCTCAAGGGACAAAGTGTATTTTAAAAATTTTCAGAATGGAAAAAATCATTAGGTGGACGGTTTCATTATGAAAAGAATTGGGAACATGGTTTATACCATTCAAGGTCCAAGTTTTGTCTGTAAAAGACACATAAATCAAATCCGTCCCAGAATTTCGCAAAATACAGAAGAAATCCCAATGGAAACATTATGTGATACATTTGATATACCAAAGCCAGTATGTATACCTGAAATCATGAATGTATCCCCTGAACATACCATACGGGGTGGACAGAATTCCTTACCGCAGGTAACGCAGACCAGAAGGAAGAGCACCAGAAAAAGGAAAAGAATCAGGCGTTTAAGCCCTGATCCTAAAAGGAAACGGTACTAAAGCTAAAATCGGGAAGATTTCAGCTTCAGGGGAAGGTGTTGTAAAGGTCATGATTTGGCATAAATACGAAACTAACATAAAGGGAAGTAATCAGGTATTGACTATATACGAAAGTACGTATATAAGACGGGCAGTCATATCTGGACGGCAGTGAAGAGTCAACGTCTCTACTTCCGACCGGATCCCTGTTAAACGCAAACCACTCGGCGTATTCTTAATTTAGTATATCTTATGTAATTTAGGATATAACACAGTGTTAGTGAATAGTGTTAGCGCAATAGATTTTAACTACATTTGAAGTCGGCTGAGCTGATTCCATAGTCCGCATAGGTATCCATTACATAAGCTTGACTATTTATTACTTTTCCAAGTCTTTTAAACAACCAACGTGGTGTGTTTGTTGCGTTGTTGTTAATATGTCACGGAAATAATCAACTCCATCTTCTCGAACATATTTCATCAAAATTTATTATTCGAAACTGAAAGTGACATTTTATTCTGGCCAACACAATACAAATATAAGTAAATAATGCTTTTAAACGGAAAGCAGTTACTCCACAGAGAATGCCATAATTTATTTCTTGTTCTTTTTTTAACGTTTGAACCTTCATCATCGTAAATCAAACTTTTATTCGGCCTCTCTCTTATTCATGTTATAGCTTTAAAAAGCAAAAAAGAAATAAGATAAGAAATACATATGATTTTTTTTTTTTTTAAATAATAACCTCAATTCGATTATTAGTTTACAAGGTAGACTTTGGGTTTACTTTCGACAATCCCGTAACTCTCGCTTCTCTTATTTTGTCCTTTAGTCCTCACATTTCATAAGCTATTTTTCTGACAAAGGGAGGAGAATTGCTGTTTTCTGAGTCGGAATATATCCATCTAACACTTGTCGTTGGTTAGTTTTTGCCCTTGAAGTAGTATGTTGGCTCCTTACATCAAGTGGCTTCATGCCTTGTCTGGAGCGATTTCCATGAAAAGAATTACAGTTATTAACGTGAAGCTACTGTTGAAAGTTTTCAAAGCAATGTAAAAATATTTCATGTGTTATTAAAGCATTACGGTATGATCAGAAAAAACTACTGTTCAAGCAATACTTTTATAGGTGTTATTTTTGACTCTGTTCTGTTGAAGACAACGGTTACAATGTGGTATGCTAATTTTGAACGCAGTCGTTGAGACAGAAATGTTGCTGAACGTTCAAGTGGTCAACATTCGGCAGTTGTCCTGGAAACTATTTTTTAAAAGACAACTAACTCGTTTTGGCCGATCGTAAATTGATGTGCGTCAGATAGCAGAGGAGTTTATAATATCAGAAGGCAGTGTATTCACTATTTTTCTTGAAGATTTGTCAATGAGAAAGCTGTGTTCAAAGTGGGTGCCGCATTTGCTCATAGTCCATAAAAAGCAACAATACGTCGGCGATTCAGAGTGTTGTTTGCAACTTTTCAACGTAAGCAAAAGTAGTTTTTCGTGACAATGCATGAAACATGGATTCACCGTAGTCAAATCAGAAGTCAGTTGAGTGGACAGTAGAAAGTGAAAGTCGTTCAAAGTGAACAAAGACGCAGAAATCAGCAGGCAAGTTTTTGGCCTCCGTATTTTGGGATGCGTAAAGTTGGAATCAGTGCATGATCAACCCAGAAGGAGACTATGTTGATGAATAAAGTCGAATGCTGTCTAAAGGTTGTTGTTTTATTAGTTAGGGCTGAGGTTTATGGACTGATGTGTTATTTCATCGGAATGTATAATTTGAAAGTGATACTTCACCATGGCCAACAAAGATAAAAGGTATTTCGGGATCTTTTAGATGAGGATTGATGAATTGTATTATTTTCATTATTCAGACCACTTTTCTCATCTTGGATGTTCTTATCACAACGTTTCGACGGATGTAATTTCTGACCTTCTTCGGGTGCGACTTGTCGAACTCGGGAATCTGTATGTCGAACTCGGGAATCTGTATGGAATTTCGAACTGAACCCTTTATGTAATCTACAGGGGTAGCTTGTACTCATTTCGTCAGCAATGACAGGGTAAAAGTCTTTAGTAATTCGTAATTGTATTCTTAGTATCGCCCGTGGATGAAATAAAGGGTCTCGTTCGAAATTCCGTACAGATTCACGATTTAGACAAGATACACCTAAAGAACTTTGAGAGGTTTCATCGGCCGAAACATTGTGAGAATAACTTCCAAGATGAAAACGCAAGTCTAAATAATTCAAATAATGCAAATTATCAATCCTCATCTCAAAAATTCAGAATTATATTTCTTTGAAATGAGATAATTTGAAAGAAAAAATGTCTCTTTTTCCTGTTGAAACCAAATTCTGTTGACTTTTTTTTGTTTTTGAATTCAAACTTCAATTTCTGTCATTCACTTATGCCCTTTTTCAAATTTCACCGGTTGAACTGCAAAGTTCACTCTGAACCAACAAGCAATTGTATAATCGATGTGAACATACGAACACTTACTCAATAATTATGACTGGCCAAAACGGATTAAAGCCGAAATGATGTGATCCACTTTACACGTACGTTTCGTCTATAAAATAAATATTTTGTTCTTCTTATGTATATATTTTTTTTTCTTCTGTCCTCTTCTTAAGTGACCTCAATTAAGGCAACACCACATTGTGTATTGTCAGTTGTTGAAAATCTTACTCCAGGTACTTAATTCCCCTGATCATCTGCCAAGCAAGGACCTGCTTGGTAGTGAAACACGTGTAGGAAAAAACTATTTAATTTGGATATATATGATAAATAAATAAACTTTGAAAGAAAAAGTATTTGTGGTGATGAATGATCTCCTGAACGGAATGGTTTGGTAAGCCTTCAAAATATCACATATAAATGCTCTGTACCCTGTAATCGAGTATCATCGAGCTTATTTTTATTGGCCTAATCCCGGTCTTCACTGAATAAACAATCTTCTAAGTGAAAAATCTAAATATATATATATATATATATTATAACTGAAAATTTCTCTCTTGTGTATGTACGCCCAACTGTGTATATGTTTGTCACTTATAGACTCCAAAACTGCTCGACAAGAATTACACCAACTTTGGCATGCAGTCCTAGTAGGTCCACGCTCCCATATTTTAACTTCTCGTTTTGAGAAGGGGTTAGTTTATGGCTAATCACTTGAAGCGCCCCTGCCAGAGAATGCCGATGGGGCTGCTATATCATTTTTGCTAGAGCTCACTGTCTATTGAGCGATGGATTTTCTATCTACACCTTCTGATCTTGTGTCACATCTTTACGCGGTGGGAGGCTGAGTTTGGCATGAAGAACACTTGGGGCGTCGAGTGTGTCATTGTGGGGGTGATAAGGTAAACATTATCATTATCATACTACTACTACTACTACTACTGCTGCTGCTGCTGCTGCTTCTGCTTCTGCTTCTGCTTCTGCTTCTGCTTCTGCTGCTACTCTGACCATGAAACTGTATCCGGTAGCATACACATCATTTACATAATAAATAACGAGTAAAGTGAATAAAGGGAGTTTTAAAAAAGCAATTATAAAATGAAATTAAAAATGGTCTAATGCTCTTGGTCGGTGGTTCTAATTTTCGTTGAGGGGGTTTTATTAAATAAATATTCTAAAAAATAAATTAAAATTTTTTTTAATATTAAATTCTTTAATGGACTTAGGCATTTCCATTATTTTTATATATATTAACATTTATTTAATTATATATGAAATTAGAATTTGGAAATTTACTATTTTAGACTTATGAATGGGGGTAACTCTTAATAATAATTTGAACGTTATTGCTATTAGCTTTTTAATTATAATTTTTAATTACATGTTAACTTAGTAAATCCGCATGTCTTTCGTATTTTATTAATTCATTCTTTCTCCTCCCCTTTAACTTTTGATTTATTCATATATTTATTTATTTATTTATTTATATAAATATTTTCTTATTTGATTTTATGATTGTTTTTTATTCGATTTATTCACTTATTTTGCGACATAATATTTAAGTAAGTTATACATACCTTTTTCTACCTATATTCATATAAACGATTGCGTCAAATAACTTAAAAAGAACCTCACATTCCTTCTTTTACTGTATTTATAGATCTTTAAATAATGCGAATGTTGCTTTTTGTCTTTTGTTTTTTCTGTCTCTGGACACGATTTTTGGACTTCTGAAGAGTCGCACTATAAAAAATCCAGGATATATATCTCTATATATGTTTTTCACGTATAGACGAATCGGACAGTAAATTTATATGGATTTTTTGAAAGGTGAATAAAGAAGTGGGCATTAAAATCTAGAGTCTATTGTTTATTTATATATGATCTGGTGTTATTTTTTTTAATTAGTATCAATTGAGCTTTAACACGTATATATATATATATATATATATATATATATATATATATATATATATATATATATATATATATATATATATATATGAGAGAGAGAGATTTATGGTTCTTACAAAAATATATGTTTAAATATATAATCTTTATAATATCCGAAAATGTTCCAAATTGTCAGCTCAATGAGATTGTATTACAAGCTTTGGAGTATATATATATATTATTATCGGTGCATTCCAATGACCAAAGGAAAAATCAATCCATAACCATACCTTTCGTTTGATCTTACAATTTCTTCATCCTCATATGTGGTCGAACAACCACAACCAAACTTTACTTCTGTAGTTTTAATCTTTCTTCTTTCATATATCAGTGAATACTTGTAATTCCTCTTTGTCACGCCGACAAACAAACAAAATTTATATGTTTAAATTGTATTTTTTTAATCATTTTTTATGTTTATTTTTTCCACATTCAATACTTTTATTATTTCCTACGTGCGTTTCCTAGCAGAAATTAAGAGGAATATGTAGTCTTTCTCACAACCCTGTCGCTCATCAAGGAAATTACAAAAGGAGCTCCTGACAAAGGTAACGGCAAGTCAAAATACATGAAAAAATAACTCACATGAGAAGTTGTGACAACATTCCGCAACCCCCCTCTTAATTCCAAAACCTTGACACGATACTTTTAGCGGTCTTTCACAGTCGAAACTGGTTGTTCGACGACATATGAGGATGAAGAGATTGTAAAATCAGATGAAAGGTATGGTTATGGATTGAGTATTCCTTTAGTCATTCAAATCCACCTATAATATATATATATATATATATATATATATATATATATATATATATATATATATATATATATATATATATATATATATATATAATCAGTTGAAACTATTTTAAAGAATGTAATAGTTATTCCCACAATATTTGATAGTGTAGGGAATTTACGCACGAGCGTTTAATGTAATCAGCTCTATTTTTGAATAGAAAAAGCACATAAAATAATTTGTCCGTTTAAGAAAACATACATTTTAACCAAAAACAAGTTCGAAAACATATAATTTTATTATTTTAATGATGCTGGCTACGAACGTTTCAGAAATATAATGCTTAGATATGTTTGAAGAAGACATTTGCTCAGTGTTAACGAACTGACTTTAATATTACGGATATTTCGCATTGTCATCCTGTATTCAAACAATGAAAATGATAAAGTATTTTACCTTAATTTTGGTTAAAACTGATTGTTTCTAAAACAGCGTATATATATTATTATTATTATTATTATTATTATTATTATTATTATTATTATTATTTAAAAAGCCGATAAAACGAACATATATGTTGTACTTAACAAATCTTACTATTTCACAAATTTACAAACAATTTTAGACGATCAGTGGAAATTTTTAAAAGTTAAAAGAAACCCCATTGATCAACTTAAGCCACGTGTAAAACAACTTATTACAGCCAGAAAATGCTGTAAACGATAACCTTAAACTCCCCAAAATAATTGGTAGTATAAACCAGGTTACCTATACGGTACCGTAAAAATCCATAAACCTAACTTCCCTCTCCGTCCCATAATTTCTCAAATCAGAATCCCTATATATCAATTAACCAAAACAATTAATGAACTAATAACTCCTTATTTACCAAGTAAATACAGTGTAAAATCCACCCATGATCTCATACATATACTCCAAACACCCCCTAACAAAGATAATAAAATTACCGCTTCACTTGACGCTGAAAGCTTATTTACAAATGTTCCAGTACACAAAACAATTGATATCGTTATTAATAACATATACAATAATCAATCCTTCCCTCCACTAAACATTGATCCTAAAATACTTAAAAGTTATTATTAATTTGAACAACCAAAGTTCCTTTTTACGACCATAAGGTAAACATCTATACCCAAATTGACAGTGTTTCTATGGGCTCGGTCATCGGAGTGACCTTCATTAATTTTTACATAGCTGACCTCGAAAATAAAATATTTAATAGAATTACTAAACCCTCCATTTATTGCCGCTACGTTGATAATATCTTTATTTAATGATGAGATAAAAAAAACTACAAAACATTTTTCAAAATAACTCCATACTTACATTCACTCATGAGCTTAACGTTAATAACAAAATTTCGTTTTTAGATGTTTTCATTGACTCTAACAATGACGCATTCATTACTTCTCTCTATAAAAAAACCTACCTCTATTAATACATGCATTTAAAGTTATAGAAGCGAATGCGAACATCGATATAAATTGCAATGATTACAAATCTATTAAACCGTGCAAAGCTAATTTCTTCAAACAAACATATCTCTTAACGAATTTTAAAAAATCAAGTCCTAATTAATAATCAATTTCTCAATTATATTGTAGACGAACAAATACAATTAATTATTAGAAACTTAGACAATACTAATAATAATCAGCTAAATAATTCCGACTTTATAAATCTATTCTACTGTAACCAAACGCATCCAAACTTTGAATTAGATGAAAAGGCTCTTAAAAATATAATACATCGTTACATATCCCACGCAACTTTAATAATGAAATAAGATTCACCATTTATTATTTTTTTAAATGAAAACATCAAACCATGTAGTTAAAAATAACACTTCTCAGACCAAAAATACATTAGGAAGAACCAATGTAATATATCAGTTTTAAATGCCCCACGTGGGAAATGTATCCTCGACAATAATAATAAAACTAATTCTTACATCGGTTTCACTACTACAACACTTTCCCGATCATTTACATTATATCTCTCCGACACTAGCTCCATTTACAAACACCTAAAAATCATGAATGTCCTCTTTCTCAATATAGACACATCCTCGTTAACAATACTTAAATAATACACCACGACACCAACATCAAAAGATTAAAAGTTCTTGAAGCCTTCTACATAAAAACTAAACATCCCACAATCAATAATGTAAATTACGAAACTAGTCACAATATTTTAAAGTGTCTAGCATAGTAATTAACGTTACAAAATTCTTAGCCGTAAAGAAATTATAGTTTTGAATGTTGCACGCGCTTGGAACGTAATGAAATTCTTAGCCGTTAAGCAATCAAACTTTTGAATCTTGCACGCGCTTAAAACGTAATCACGCTCGCGTGTAACATCTTACTATTATATACGCTATTTTAAAGTTGTAAATTACTAGCCATTATGATTTAAAAAATCAACAGTAAAGACATATTTGTAAAGACACCAAGACTAACACCGTCTGAAGATTATTTGACGAATCAAATCGAAAGTACTCGCGAAAAACAAAAAGAAAATGGAACAAGAAACCCACAAAACTTACATGCACCAATTTGACCGAAATGCTAAATGGACTATTCAGAAAATTGAAAATTATTTAAACAGTAATATCAATATAAAAAAAACACTCTGCGTTGTTTGATAATGTTTGCCTATATATATATATATATATATATATATATATATATATATATATATATATATATATATATATATATATATATATGATTATTTTTATTTACACAGACATGTACAAAATCTGCGACACTGGCAGTCGATGTTATCGATCAACAGCTATTATAAACTGAGATCTCATCAGGCAGAGTAAAAATCCGATCTTAACCTTAGATCATATTTTGACAGAATGAAATGGAGAGAAAAAGAAAAGATATGTAAAATTTAAATTTGGAAAGTCACGTGGTTGGGACCGTTAAGAATCAAAAACAAAAAATAATAATGTCAAAAAGAAAATATATTAATATAAATAAAATAAAATAAAATAAAATAAGTAAAAAGAGAGAGAAATAATAAAAAAAGGATAGATAGATAGATAGATAGATAGATAGATAGATAGATAGATAGAGAGAGAGAGAGAGAGAGAGAGAGAGAGAGAGAGAGAGAGAGAGAGAGAGAGACAGAGAGGGGGGGAAGAGAAAATGAAATAAAATAAAATGGTACGGGATAAAATAAGATCATTTAGGATAGAAACAGAAGTGGGTGATAGAGAGTGGGGAGGGGAGAGGAGGGAAGGAAGACACATGCGATGGGACGTGTCAAAATTAGTCTAGGGTTAAAAGGCACGTAGCTTAATTTTACGGTCGGTTATAGGTTTGAGTCGGTGATGATGGTGGTGGTAGCTTTATATATATATATATATATATATATATATATATATATATATATATATATAGAGAGAGAGAGAGAGAGAGAGAGAGAGAGAGAGAGAGAGGGGGGGAGTAATATCTAACATTGAAATCAGCTAAATTAACATGAATTCAACCCATCCCCAATATATTAACAAACAAATAGCTCAGCGAATAGTGTTTAACACTCGAATGCAAATATATTTAATGTTGTAATGAAAAGGATTACGCAATGGGTGAGGCAAAAAAAACTCTTAGATCCAAGAAAATGAAACGAAATGCAACGTAAATCAAAAAGAAACCCGATATGTTCTACTCGGCGATTTAATATAGCAGTTAAATCTAATATCGGAAAACAATTCATGTCAATTATTAAATGAAATATCTTTTCTGTGCACGAAGGGATTTTCTAAAAGTTTTAACAAAATTAAGTAAATATACATGTGAGTTGAGTTTCTAACATGGGAAAACTGATGAAGAAACATGATAATAAAATTCTTTAAAAAAAATAAAAATTAAGAACGAATCGAATTACAATTGCAACTTTAAGAATTAGTAGTCATCCTCAAAGGAAATATAATGTGGAATTTAGGAATATTCGGCAACGGAAAATTTGGCAATGGAAAATTCGAAAAAGGAAAATCCGGCAATTTTGTAAAGTAGGAAAGTTCGGTAATTATGGAATAAATATCGATTGAAAATAGAATCTAAAACCGTTCTTGCTGGGCATCTACTTGTGAATACGATGGTACCCCCCTCACACATACACTAATAAAGTACACTTCTTGTATTATCTTTTTGGTACTTGTGTAGTTTATGGACCGGGTTATTTTTTAGATAAGATTTTCAAGTTAAATTCAATTTTTACGATATCTTTTGTTTATAAAATAGTTAACAACGCTCCATCTCCCCATGTTAAGAATGGCTTTCTAAATAATGTTATTATTTTAATCCGGTTAGTAATTAAGTTACGAAATTAAATCCATCATAATGCATTTAGGTTTCTTCGTAAACAAGTCAGCCATTTTAATATTTTGTTAATAATTGAAAAAATATCAATTACTTCGTGTCTGTTCGAAATTTGAAAAGAATTTGGAAGTGTGTGCTTGGGCGTTGATAAGAATTTAATATTAGTTATCCTTACATTGTTTAGCCCATTTAATACTAAGACGGGCGCTTTAAGAGAATTATAAAACTGCGCTCTTAAATTTAAATGTGTAATGCTAAGTTCCGGCCAACGAATTGTTGAACACTATTGATGACATTCTTCTATGAGTGACCTCTCACTTAGACATATATACACCTTAATTATTTTCCTTCAACGTGGTTGCTTTGGTGGCGGCATCGTCCTAAGCGTTCAGACAAAAGTTAAAATATTAACTTGGGTCTGGGGTTTTCGAATCGTGCGACCGGCAGAGCAATCACCGTCCACACTGGTAATTCCCGGTAAAAATGGTGAAACATATGTCTGTGGATAAGAATGTAATAATATATATATATATATATATATATATATATATATATATATATATATATATATATATATATATATATATATTGGTACAGAAAAATTAGTACAACACTGGTACCGTCGGTTTCAAACTTAGCCATCAGGCTCTCTTCAGCTTCTGTTGTCATATATATATATATATATATATATATATATATATATATATATATATTGTTTGTAGTCAAACTTTCAAAGTTTAAGCTCAATTGATATTAATTTATAACTCTAGAGCATATATAAATGGACAATACATGCAGATTTCAGCGACTGTATCTATATATAAAAAAAACGAAAGAACAGACAGAAAGAAGAAAAAATGCACGTGTCTTTCAGCTGCGTATTGTTTAATTAGCGATGTATTTTATTTAGTGTCTCTGCAAATGCATCCGCAGGTGTCCTTACTGTTGTCTCTGCGTCAACAACTGGGTGTTATTCTTCCGACCATGTGAGGTGTCTCTACGTCAACAACCGAATGTTATTCTTCTGGTCAGATGTTATCTGTGAGCCACCTGACTAAGTTCCTTTCATTACGGTACCACAGAGACGGATATTAAACACTCAAACATGTTAAGTGCTTGATTGGGCTAATAGATACGGTTGCTGACTATGGAATAAGCTATGAAATGTCCAAATCATGTCAGATCTATTGTGGTTATTTACGTACTAATAGAGTTCTAAAAGCTATGAGATTTTGATTTCTCCGAGCTTTGGGAAAATGGCAATTTGTGTTTAATTAAACGTATACAATCTATTTTTAAAATTATTATTTTTCTGTATTACATAACACAAAATGTTGATATGCTGACAAATGAAGCCACAACAAACAGCTAAGATAAAAGTGGGTCATCTTAACGCTTTACTGTAGTTTCACGGTAGACTCTATCGACAGAAGCGTATCTTTAATCTATACGTCCTTATAGCTGTGTGTATACACGTTATACAATCACTCATTCTACGAATTCAACACTATTTCTTTTTCCGTAAATGATTAAAAAGTTTGGTTTATGGTTAAAAATTTTGATTGATGCTTTAAAAAGTTTGGTTGATGTTTAAAATTTTGGTTGGTAGTTAAAAAGTTTGGGTGGTGGTTAAAAAATTTGATTGATGTTTAAAAAGTTTGGTTGATGGTTAAAAAGTTTGATTGATGGTTTAAATGTTTGGTTGATGATTAAAATATTTGGTTGATGGTTAAAATGTTTGTTTGATGGTTAAAAAGTTTGGTTGATTGTTAAAAAGTTTGATTGATAATTGAAAGTTTGATTAATGGTTAAAAAGTTTGTTTGATGATTAAAAAGTTTGGTTGATGATTTAAATATTTGGTTGATTGTTAAAATGTTTGTTTGATGGTTAAAAAGTTTGGTTGATGGTTAAAAAGTTTGATTGATAGTTAAAAGTTTGATTAATGGTTTAAAATGTTTAATAGATGGTTTAAAAGTTTGTTTGATGATTAAAATGTTTGGTTGATGATTAAAATGTTTGGTTAGTAGTTAAACAGTTTGTTTGATGATTAATAAGTTTAGACCCGATTGAGGGGGCGGGGCCTATTCTTATCCCATATGTACGTATATATTTCGATGAAAGTTGTGGAGAGTTGAATTAAACAATAGTTCATTCTACGAATTCGACATCAGAGCAACGCCGGATAATTTGTTTTCGGAAAAATGAATCAAAACTTGGTTTAAAGCTAAAAATTTTAATCGATGGTTAAAAAAATTACTTGGTGATTAAAAAGGTGTGATTCAAGATTTAAATATTCGGTTGATAGTTAAAGGTTCGGACTTTAGAAAACTTACTTTTTTAAGTGGCTTAGCTTGGTAATTGGGTAGGAAGAAATAGGTTTTATAACGTTGCCAGAGAAAGTATCGCATTCTTGCCATTGATATAGTTAAGAGGTTTTTGGCAGATGGTCGTCGAATATTTTGGCAAGTTCAAGAGACATTCGTCAGCAGAAGCGGGGCATTAAAGTCTGATTGGATGAAGAAATTGAATTGATTGAAAAGGACAAGTAGTTCTGAATTAAGGCATTCGTTGCTTGTGAACTTGAAGAGGTACATACGATAGAGAGAAGAAACAATAGAGATGAAAGATTAAAAGGAAAGGTTGTACAGAAAGGAATGACAATTGATGTAGGTAAAGTAGAAGATGGAAAAGGAATAATCGTGAGAGAGGGGGGTAGGGAATAGGGGAAGATAGAGAAACTGAAAGACAAAACAATGAACAGAGTATAAAAAGAATAACGGGGGGATGGAAAACATTGGAAAGATCAGAATGTAAGAACGGATATAAATAGATGCGGCCATCTAATCTACGCGTTTAACAATGAACATGCTTTGTATTATTTGGATTATCCTCACAACGTTTCGGCCGATGTACTCTCCTACCTTTTTCAGATGCGTCTTGTCGAACTCGGCAATCATTGTTTTGAACGCAACATCAACCTGTGACGTAACGGATAAAGCACTACGTACAGTAATAAGTGACCCTCTTTTGGAGGTTTAGGGTTCAATCCTCAATACAGACGATACAGGGAATATAATTAAGAATTGCTTAAGACTTCTACCGGGTCATGGATGACGGAACGATCACAATCTACCCCTCCGTGGATTAAATGAAGGGTTAAGTCCGAACAGATTCCCGAGTTCGACATAAAGATTCCCAAGTTCGACAAGACGCATTTAAAGAAAGTCGGAGGTTACATCGGCCAAAACGTTGTGAGAATAACATCCAAGATGAGAACAGTAGTCTGAATAATCCAAATCAAACAAATTAGCAATCTTCATCTAAGAAATTTTAAAACAAACTTGCGGGTGGACAACACTTCATATGAAGATACTTGGGGCGCCTTTAGCAATACTATTTTAAACTTGAGTATGACAAATATGTGACACGATGAAGTATTTCACTGGTGCAATATTAATTGATTAATTAAATTGAATGAATTACAGAATTATTAATTAAAAGAAATTTGGGGGCAACGCATTTTTGGGCGACCGATCGAAACAGGAATAAAAAAGACTAAAAAGAATCCTTTCCAACTCCTCTGTGGGACAAAAGCAGAAAGTAAATTTTAAAGTCCCCCAACCAAGACTTAGCACCAGTCAAATTCCGCCATTTCACCGCAATAAAATCAACATAACATTTCGTTTTCATTTTGTTTTACATATTTGTTATTGTTTACAACGAGGTTTTCTCGTTTGAGTGTTGTCGACAGAACTGACCACTTATCCAAGTTCTCGACTAAGTTGCATAAACATCCAAACTTCTGCAGATCTTTTAGAATGTTGAGAGATAAGAAACAAAGGTAGCAATATTTGGCCATGGGTGTGTTAAAATGACGAAGAAATTAAATTTTCCACGTAAAAATATGTAAAACGGAAAATTCTACTATAAATCGAAGAAGAAATTAAGCTGACGTGTTCAGGATATGATGTCGTGGACAGGAAGTTCTGAGTTACACGTAGTGAAGAAGATAGTGAAATAATTCTCTTTTGTTGGCTGTCTGAACGAATTCAGACGTATTTTTCGGAGTTCTTCCTTCGCCCTCCCCTCCCCTCTGAAATAAGTGAGGGGAATACTTACATTGTGTGATATTAATATAATATTTTTTTTGTTGTAAAGAAAGGATAATATATTTGTAAAAAGAACAAAGTAAACCACCAAGGTAATAATATGGAAGACCATAGCAAAAGTAATTGTTGCTGTTTCTTTTTAATTGCTTCAACAATTATAACCACCATAACATAAAAGGGAAGGAAAAGTACAGGAAAAATGAGACAAAATAAAGGAAGACAAAAAACGAAAAGAAATAATTGAGAATAAAGCATAGATATAACAGACATAAATAAATAGTGAAAGAAAAGTGAAAAGATATGATAGAAATAATACGGAATGTCGAGAGTAAAAATAAAAATAAGCAATTGAAATAAAGAAAAACGAAAGAAAATAAGATAAAATAGCAAAAAATAAAAGAGGAAGAAGGGATAGAAGGAAGGAAGAAAGAAAGAAGGAAAGACGGAAAGAGGGAGGAAGGAAGAAATAAAAAAGAATGAACGGTAAAGGAAAACAATGGTAAGAAAGAAAGAAAGAAAGAAAGAAAGGAAAAACAAAGCAAAGAAAGAAAGAAAGAAAGGAAGAAAGAAAGGAGGAAAGGAAGAAAGAAAAAAGAAAGAAAGAAAGATAGAAAGAAAAGAAAGAAAGAAAAGAAAAAAGAAAGACAGAAAGAAAAAAGATAAAAAGAAAAAAAAGAAAGAAAGAAAGCCTTAAAAAGGGTTGGAAAAGGGATAAAGCAGAAAGAAATGTGAAAAGAAAAAATTAGGAAGAAACGAAGAAAGAAAAAAAAATGAAATAATGAATCTAATAAACGTAAAAGAAAGATAAAATAGAAAGATGAATGGGAAATGAGAACGAAGGGAAAAGCATTTAAATTGATAGAACGAAAGAGATACAAAGAAACACGCGTAAAAAGTTCTGAGAGAAAAAAGTCAAAATTAAATGTATACAAAGCATGCAAATTCTAGATGAAATAAACGATATTAAAAATTTTAAAATACTTGAAATAATTAGAAAATAAATTAATAAAGAATGAATGAAATAAAAAGATAAAAAGAAAAAGAAACATAATAAAATTGAATGGGGCTACATGAAGTGATAGAAAAAAGGAAGAAAGAACAATACAAAGAAAGAAAGAAGAAAAGAAGAAAGAAAGAAAGAAAAAAAAAAGGAAAAAAAGAAAAAAAGAAAGAAAGAAAAAAGAAAGAAAAAAAAGAAGAAGAAAAAAGAAAGAAAAAAGGAAGAAAAAAGAAAGAAAGAAAGAAAAAAGGAAGAAAAGAAAGAACGAAATAAAGAAAAAGAAAGAAAGTAAAGAAAGGAAGAAAGAAAGAAAGGAAAGAAAGAAAGAAAAAAGAAAGAAGGAAAGAAAGCAAGAAAGAAAGAAAGAAAAAAAAAAGAAAGAAAAAAAAGAAAGAAAGAAAGAAGGAAAGAAAGCATGAAAGAAAGAAAGAAAGAAAGAAAGAAAGAAAATAAAGAAAGAAGGAAAGAAAGGAAGGAAGAAAGAAAGAAAGAAAAAAAGAAAGGAAGAAAGAAACGGCGAATTAAAAGAACGAAAAAAAACGAAAGAAAAAGAATAATAAAATAAAGAACGAAAAAGAAAAATAACAAAAATGAATGAAGAATAAAAAGGGCGATGCAAAAGAAAAGAAATAAAGTCTGAAAGAGAAAGGAAAGAAAAGAAAGTAGATAGGTAAATTGTAAACAACAAAAAAAAGAAGGTACACAGAAAGAAAGAAATAGCAAAAGAAATAATTAAAGAAACAAAGAGAAAACGTATTTGAACAAGAATAATTTGTAAAGCAGTTAAAATATAAAAGTTAGTAAAATTAAATGAATAGAAAAAATGAAAATAAAAGAAATCCGAAGAAAAATCCTTAAAAAGTATTTCACACAGAAAAAGAAAAAAGAGAAAAGTTGAAGGAAAGCGAGTGGAGGAAGATAATTTCCATTTTATGATAAAAGAAAGGTGAAACTGATCTCCTCAAACATGAGGAGCGCTGAAAAGAAAGTCGGTAATCGGTTGATAATGAGGCGAGAGAAGAAGGAATAAAAGCATACACAAAACATTAGTAAGAGAATCGGCAGCTTCGCATGAATAGCAGAACAGCTAACACAATTATTTATCACTGAAATTGGATAAGCCTGTAAAACGAATGTTAGAATGCAGAGGAAGACACACACAGGCACGGGAATAGGCCTTCCTTAAAATCTTGTTAGCCCTAAAGATATCTCTATTCATATAACGTTAAGTATATGTTTATATATTTCTATGCATAAGATTCCCTCCTAAACCAATGTACCGATCATTATTTTGGAACATGTCTGCTAGGAATTAAGGTAGGTAATATGGGTTATATGTTGTTTACTTTGGTTCATGAAAAGGCGGCAAAAAGGGGTGGAAGTTCTTCGTAAAAGGTTCGATACCTCCGATTTTTTGTGAAATTTTAACAATAGGTATTAGACATCAATTAATAAATATTCCCCCAAATTTCAGTTTCTTTGGCGGATTTTAAAGGATTTTAAGAGGAATAAATGGATATTTATCTCCCTCTGACGGCAGGAAGATGCGTCTCAAAAGTCGGAAAGTGGGAGTTGAAACCAATGCTCTAGAGGAAGAGCACACTGGCCGAACAAAAAATCCCTAAGCAACCCCGTCGGCATTCCCAGGTAACCGCGCCCAGACGATTAGCAATAAACTAGCCTCTTCTCAAAGGGCGAGAAGGTAGAGTCTTGGTACTGCACAGAACAATCCATCACACCGACAAGGAACTAGGCACACCAGAATGCTCAAGACTTTGCTAGGATGCATGATATTGGCGAAATCCTCTATTTGAACATTTAAAGATTTTAGATTTGCATTAAATTTGATCCATAGTCATAAGATACTAATTGAGACAGATTCCTTGAATTTCAATTTCTTCTTAAGCTTAAGCCTTAAATTTTAGACATTTTCTAGAATCAAAATCATGTAATAGATTTTGATTAAAATCAAGATAAGGATTCTAGACATAAAGTTGAGTATCATTATATCTTGATTTTAATCTTCGTAAGCGAACACAAAAGTGGTGCAAAACTGTTATTTTCGGGCAATTGATTTTACCCGTCCTGAAAGGAGTCTTCTACTAGTTATCTATAACGACTATAACCTTATGGCGACTTTTGTGAGTTTAAAGATTGGATTATAATAAATCAACATAACGAGATTTGGATCGGTCAATTATTATTTATCAATTTACTAATTGAAAAACATTGCTAGATCGCTATAAATATTTATTTAAAAACGCAACCGTTATGAGGCGTTCGTTTCTTTCAACAACGATATTATATTTATAAATAACTGAAGAAGTCATACATCCTTCCCTTTTTTATGGAAATCGCTCCAGACAAGGTATGAAGCCACTTGCTGTTAGGAGCTAACAAGAACAAAAGAAACAGGGAATAGATCACCTAATTCTGAAGAACACATGCCATTATAGAAAAAAGACTGAGACTAGCAACCTCACGTCTGTGAGAGAGAGGGTACAGACAAGAAGAAAGAGTTAGGCCAATCAAATTACAGATAAGTTTCTGCACCTTATCAAGACACCCTCAAATGGGACAGAGATTCACCAGCCCAAATATAACAACAGTACTCCATACATGGTCTGTAAGATAGAGAATAGCTTCAGGTGTGAGAAAGTGTTTTGAGCGATAGAGAGAACCGACTTTTAAAAAAGCAGAAAGAGCAATGGATCTAATGTATGAACTCCAAGAAATATTTGATGAGAGATGAGTCGATTTTTCCTCAAGCGCAAAGCCATTCATGAGAATATCAGGCAGAAAAGGGGTACGCCTACGATTAAAAGACACGAGCTGAGTCTTAACGAGAATAAACGAAACAAGCCATTTCGTACCTCAATCTACAACTGAACCTAGGTCAACTTCTAAATCAGCTGCATATTTTAACTGATCCTAGGGGAATGGGCGAACAGTAATACCAGAATAGAGAGTGGTATCATCAGCATAGATAAAGTGGTAGCCAGCAGGATAGAGCGACACAGGCAAACCACAGGTAAGAGGCCTCCCCTACATGGCCATGTACCTGCCCTGAGTCAACTAAAATCACGGAAAAGTTTTCTGACCAGCACTGCTCCACTGGAGACAACACCATCTGAAGCCCGCCTTAAAATGTGGAAGGAAAAGCTGCCCAACCACATTAGCAGAAGAAACAATAAATGTGTTGCTAAATGATACTCACTTCCGCTCTGTTGCTTAAGTGTGAGAAGACTTATTGACAATAGAAAATGACTTGAACCTAATACTGCAATTGTGGCCAGGGCATTGCAGAGATACAATGTAGATATTTTTTATCTTTCTGAACCCCATTTTACTGGTAAGGATCAACTTATTGAGCGTAATCCAAACCACACAATCTTCTGGTCTGGCAAATCTAAAAAAGCGAAACGTAAGGCTGATGTGGGTTTTGCAGTTAAGTATTCCTTAATTGACAATATTGAGCATCCCGTTCGCGTTAATAAGCGTATAATGAGATTGAGAATTCCCCTTGTTGCTGGTCGATACTTGAATATTTTATCCGTCTATGCGCCAACCTTTGCTTCGCCTGAAGACGATATTATTTCTTTCTACCATACACTTACATCTATTGTTACCGGTTTGCCAGGTGCTAAGAATTTTGTAATATTTGATGACTTTAATGCGTGGGGCGGCTACTCTAGGTCTATATGGCATTGGTGGAGGTATGTTTAAATGTTTATATATTTTTTAGTTACACATACCTAACTTTATATAAATAGAGATTTGTTTTGTGTGCATATATATTGCTATATATTGTAAATAGTCTGCAAACGATACATTCTATTTAACCTATAGAAGGGACATTGACAGGTTCAACGATCTGGCTTGACGGAGACCTTGGAATAATGGAAACTAATGAGGCAACTACACACCCCTTAATCTCCAAAACTGAGGCTTCACCATGGGATTTAGTTTACAGTCCTATTCTGAACCGAGTTAGAGTAGCCAGAATTTGACTGGAAATGAAAATGGTAGGGTTAGGGTTGGAAAGGGTATATTACGAGTTGGTGGGTGGGTGGATTCGAACATCTTGCCCAGATGTGACGCGGGCAATGTAGTGTCTGGCACATTTAAAGTTGTATTTCAGTTTCTGCAGAAAGCTTAATTACGAAATACGTTGATAAATATGGGCGATTATAACCTCCACAACATACACACACATGTAGGGATAATTCAGCTTGAAGCAACAGCTATCTAATGGGATTTATATTGAGTAGTTTAAGTGGATACATATTTTAAATTTAAAAACGTTATCGTCCTTCATAAATGTACAGAATGAACCTAAAAGATTGTTGATAAAATCCACATTCCCCTCCGACAGGTATATGCGAAAACATTGGGGGGGGGGCTGGTGTTAACCTCGTCAATCTCATATCGTCACGCATATGCTGCTACTAACGTGGAAGTGTGAAAATGTTCTATTGATTACTTTCTCTGATAGCTGATACTCGGATGAATCCCTCGTGTCATCAAGGGAATTGGTAATAAAACTAACAACTTTTTCTATAATCCAACTAAATTTGGTACAAACAAACTTCAAGCTATGCATGACTTGTCCACCAAGTTTTAGTCATGAATGTTCAACAGTCGTTTATTTTGTCGCCGTCTAATGATATGCGTGATACTTTGGTGATCGTCTCGTTAGTAGGGGCTGTGATTCTAGAGGGGCTTCACACTGACCGGACCATACAACCCCCTCCTCCGATTATTTTCTGTGGGATAATCTCAAATATAATGTCTATCGAAACAATCCCCAGACTATTCCTGAACTGAAGAGGGTCCTCGCAGCCCAAATCAGGGCAGTTCCAAGAAAAGTGTGGGTTAGGGTTATTCACAATTTTACACCTCGTATTCGCCTTCCCCGAATGTTTTCACACATACCTGTCGAGTGATGACCACTTCACGGACACAGTCCTTAGGTGTGTAAACAAAATATTGCTCCCACATTGGACCAGTTTTAAATGGAACCGACGTCGAAGAAAAGGATTGTGAATTTTATTAACGATTCCATTACTGATATTTGGGGGAGTCGTCTGTGTATCGGCTACCTGAAAAAGTAATCAAGTGCACAACTTCACACCTGACACTCGCTTTTGCGTTAATAGAAGCATGGGTCTGAAGATATTAGATTGGCAAGGTTAACGCTAGTTCCACTTGTCTTCAATTATTCACACATATCTGTTGAGTTCTGACCCCTTCACAGCAACTATGTAAGAAAGTCCCTAGGTGCGTAAAAGAACCATTTATCCCACACTGAACCAGTTCTAAATGAAACCCACATCTAAGAGTGTCTAAATACAGACAGACGGAGAAAGTTGATAGCTGATCAGATGATAAAAAAAATGATATGTTTTGTAAACGATAACCAGTTTGAGCCAGCGGTATGAACATAATACAATTATTGCGGTCTGCACAATTCAAAATAGTGCTAAATTAGCTTCGATTCAAAGAAAAAAAATATTTTCTTTTTTTTTTTGTCTATTCCATTCTTTCTCGCTTTTGTGTATTGCTAGAGAAAAGGTTGTGGCCTGAATGACTTAAAAGTAAATGAAAGCTGCATTCAGATGTAACGAACAAAATAATAGGCAATCATTTTCGATAAATAAAATAGACAGACATTTTTATCTTTGTTTAATAGGACCTCCCATTTATTATTGTATTTTTATTCTTGCTATTGATGATAGTAATGCTGCTGCTGCTGCTCATTATAATCATTATCATCATCATTATCATCATAATCAATGTGATTATTTAAGGAGTTTCCTCAATAACATAGGAAGTTCGGAACTGTACGTACGGAAATACTAGTACCAATGGAGGAAATGGCAGTAAGATTAGAATATAAAGACAAAGATGGTGGCTTGTAAAAGAAAAGGGAGTAAGTGATGATGTATAGAAAAAAAGAGGAAGGACGAATAGGAGGAGGAAGAGGCGAGGGATATAATAGAGAAAAAACAAGAAGAAAAGACGCCTATATGTATATATAGTAGCAGAATACCCGTCCCAGGACAGAAATAAGCAATAAATATAGCATTAGTTTAAAATGTTGATGCTTTTTCTCTCTTTGTGAGTATAGTACGATTTCAGTGACACCCCGAATTGGTACAGTATGTAAAAATATAAATAATGTGCCTACGTTACTCACCCGTACACATTCCATAATTCATTATGTTTAGGATTCAATAGTTTAGGAGTTAGCTCAATAGTTTGGGATTTTTATCAAGCACATACAGAGTATCGACGTTCATGAGCGTGCTCTGATTCTTATTAAAATGTATTACTTAATTTTATTTTGAGCAATTCTTTTCTCGATTAAATTTTTTGTATCTAACTTATTTTAAAAGTATTTGGGGGCGGGTAGTTTAGGAGTTTACTCTATAAAACGAAATATATTACCTAACTATATATATATGCACCTCCTAAATGTTTAAATTTACAAAATGATGATGTTCCCATGTTACTCACCGTGTTGCCTTGAATATATATGCCAAAATTCATAATGATCCGTTCATTAGTGTAGGAGATTATTCTGTACACACACACACACACAAACACACACACACACACAAACACACACACACACATGTTTATTCGCTGGTCAAAATTGGCCGAGTGGTTAAGACGTCGGATTTGAGCTGCAAAATACTTGTAATCCGGGTTTTCGAATCGCATGATCGGTAGTGAATAGTCGTATCTCTATGCTGATGAGTCCCGATTATTAAGGACGAAACATATACGTACATAAATAATAAACAATAACAAATATTCATTATTTGTAGCGCCTAGAAAACGCCGTCTAGTAGAACACTGTAAGTGTAGTATTAACACAGCATGACGTCGCTAGCTTTAAATGCATCGTTCCTTTCATTAGAAAAGTCGAACGCTCTAGACGTCAAGCCGCCGTATAAAGTGTTACAATTATCACCGTTTATTCGCTGTTTAAAATTGGCCGAGTGGTTAAGGCGTCGGATTTGAGTTGCAAAATACGCGTAATCCGGGGTTTCAAATCGCATGACCGGTAGTTAATAGTCGTATATCTATGCTGATGAGTCCCGATTATTAAGGACGAAACGTATACGTACATAGATAATAAACAATAACAAATAGTATATATATATATATATATATATATATATATATATATATATATATATATATATATAAGTTTAGTTGATTTTATATTTAAATAAACATGCTTTTTTATTTATTCACATTTTCCAAAAACATATTATTCCTGTGAGATCTACCTTGAAAAAAAAACTACACAGTGGATCATTGTGGGCAAAAACAAAGTAAAAATCACTCACACGTGGAAAAACTCAGTAAGACGCTATTTGCTCACAATGATCCACTGCGTAGTGTATGTTTTTTTAAGACTTTTTAAATTGAGAACTTTTCTTCTTTGTGGATTTTTTCTGAAGATATTGTAGTGAGCAGAGCTGATATTGACATAAAAATGTTAGTTGGTCCACTTCAAGAGAAACGAGTCGTAAATATACATCTCACAGGAATGTTATGTTTTTTGAAAATTTGAATGAATAAAAAAGCATGGTCATTGGAATGTAAGATTAACCTGACTTATTTATATATGCTCTATTATTACTGGTTGACAATCATCGAGCTGAATCTTTTTGAAGAGAGTGCTAATTAAAATGTACTGATAGTATATGCTTATATTGCATTACCCGTTCTTTCGGGATACCCGGTCAGATCCAACAAAAATGACAAAGAACAGAACGTATATGGAAAAACTTTGATTTTCTTTATTTCCCATCACCGGATGCTTTACGCCGGCTATGCACACACATATAAAAAATCTTTTGACATACTTTTGTCTCATGAAAGTCTTTGTCTTGCTGATGTCACAGACTTGGTGTCCGCTAGAAACTCATTCATATATACATCCGATTCGAAAGCAATTTTCTCTGCATTGTCTATCCGAGCGTGAATTGAAGCAATTGTTCCACAAGCATTTCCGATTGTCTGTTTGATTCAATACAAGTCAGGGGATTCCTTCACTGTAACAACTTGCTATTCAGTCGTATTTTTAGTCAGCGGACACGAAAGCCTAACAGCAAGACAGGCTTGGGTACCATAGCCAATAAAGCTTCATCTGTGCCATAAACATCGGTAAACTCCCATTCTTCCGGTACTTCGATACTCCGATCACCAAGCGCTCCGGCTCTTCGCGTTTCTGAAACCACCGCCTTTCAAGTCTCGCTTGCACTGCGGAACTTTTTCCTTTTTAACAGTTATCAAGTCGCTTTCTTTCTTTCTCGACGTCCCACCCACAATGGACTCGTCCACGAATCATTTTTGCCACTCTTCATTATCTTACACTAATACACACACACACACACACACACACACACACACACATATATATATATATATATATATATATATATATATATATATATATATATATATATACATGTGTGTACTCGAACATTTTAACCCAAAATGCTACGCAATTATGCAGAATGTAGAAAATATGCATAAATACAACTGTGTCTAATAGTTAAATGATATCAATCATCTAATAAGAAAACAGAAAAAAACGAATAGCAAATTAATGAATGTTCGTTTTTAAATGAATATGCAAATTAGTTATCCTTTTTGAAGTCACTCGAATATCAACGATTGATTATATTAGGAAGATGTTTTTTAAACTTTTAAATAGTGAAGTGAACTTTGAATATAAATATCGGTGCAACAAATAGTTAAACTTTATATGTATAGAGAAGAGATAGATATTAAGTACCCGGGTTTCATCCATCTAAAAATGCAGTATCTGAGATAGTAATAGGCTGGTAGGATCAGATCGACTCTTCAACACCGTTCAGCGGAAAGACCAAAATCTTAGTCTTCGCCCGCTGAACGGTGCTGAAGAGTCGATCTCATTTCACCAGCTCTTACATGACCAGATTGATGAAACCCGTTTACAGTGGTAGGTCGACTGTTCACTTTAAAAAAAAAACTTACTTTTACTAGGGAAGGTTGTGTATTGGTATAATAAATACTCCTAGCAAAAATGAGATCTGTTACTTGCACGGTTATTTGAGGAAATGGCATCAAATATCGCCACCATAAATGTACTGAAATCCTCGTGTTTGAAACATTTAACCTATAAAATGTTATAAAATGTATCAATTTCAATGTTTAAACCAGAAAAATTTGTCATTGTGTTTTATTAAAATAAAATGAATAAAGTAAAACAAATAAAAGATAACTAGAATTAAAATTTGAAAATTACCCCCAATGACAGCTCCGACATTTTGATTTTTACCATAGCAATTAAGCTGGAACGGTGATAACATTTTAAAAGATTGAAAGAACAGGTAATTATTTTTTGTTATAAATGAAACAAAAAATGTATACTCCTGGGCTCACAGTAGGCGATCATTTGATTTAGAAAACACAATTTTAATATTTCTCAAAATAAAAACATGGGAGTGATTTAAAAATGAAAACTAAGTAAAAAATAATGTCTCTAATAAGTATAAGACTTGAAAATATAGATTATGCATAATACATTATAAAAATAATTGTGTGTAATTAACATATTGTATTAAATTTCTCTATGTATGATCCATTAGAAGCAAATGAAGGCATCATTTTATGACACAACACCTTTGCAAGTATATGCTTGTGTCTTGCTTCAACTCCATACCCTGATCGGGAAGCTTCTGTTGTTAATTTTACTGCCCTTTCAACACATTGAAAATGTTAGGGCAAATCTGGCAACTTGAGTTTTGTTCCATTCATGAGTGAGTCCAAAAGTTCATCTTCAGAAAATGCTTCTGTAAATGCTGATTCACCAACTCCACTTTGCGAAAGGTTAATTAATTTATACCAATGATTGGCTTGAAGATTGATTGGTTTTATCTTTTTATCTTTTCTTGGTTGACTCACCACTCCCGAAAGAATATAAAAGTTAATTTATTTAGTTAACTTAAAAATGTAATCCTACTTACTTTAATTTTATGATGAAATTTGAACAGAAATTTAAAATAAATCGATAAATTGACATAACCAATTTAATCAATTTTTCACGAAAAAATATTTACTTAACCTAATGGACAAAATTTTGTATTGCTTCTTCCCTCACTGCCAGTTCGTTTGCTTTTACCATCGCATACAAAACATTTTCAGGCAGGAAAGCGAAAGCATTATTCAATATTTTTTTTAATGTAAGGTCTTGAATTTCAGGTGACTGTTTCTTGATCCTATTGATGATACTGAAAATATACAATTGCTTGTGATGGAACTTATTGCCCTTTTTTATTTCACACCAGTCAACTGCATATACTTCAATTATGAATCTAATGAGGCTGTGAATTTTGTCAGACATTTCTTGTGGATAAGCACCTCG
Organism: Sepiola atlantica; assembly: GCA_963556195.1. Lineage (NCBI taxonomy): Eukaryota > Metazoa > Mollusca > Cephalopoda > Sepiida > Sepiolidae > Sepiola > Sepiola atlantica. The sequence continues at coordinate 67,871,542 of OY744517.1, read as the reverse complement.
TGTCCATAAGCACATTTGTTTGATGGCTAAAATTAACCATCTTTATAGGCCCAATTTTCTATGCAGCAAATTTAGGGTCAACTTTTCCTCTAGAAATACCTATTGTATATTCTAATAGAAGTCTCTGGTGACAGGTTAGTTCTCTTATTTCCTCAGTAGTAAAACGAACATCCAGAGGACAACCAACTGGTGTAAATAGTACTTGGAGTAAATCGTTATAGTCATTACCACATAATTTACTTAGAGGACCAGTGAAAGGTGTAGGACTTCTGGTGGATTCATCGATACATCTAAAAAGAACTCTAAATAGAAGTTCATTTTGGTGTAAAGAGAAATCAATGTTGTGTAATGTTCTCTGTATTTTTTCTAAGAAGTGTTACAAGTCCAGCCTCACAACCTGTATGTGTATTGGTGTTGTCTACTAGAATAGCCTTAATTGTAGATACACTGTTGTATTCTTTCAAAACACCAACAACTTCCTCTGCAAGAACATCTCCAGTTGCACCAGTATTAGGGATTTTCCTATCAGTGAGATATTCACCTTCGTGGTTCATTTCCTTTGTGAAGGTCAACTGGGGTTCCGGTCCCTTTGCTGTCAGTTTGGCCCCAAAATCTCTTTATACAATAGTGTGTCTTTATCATTTCTTCCATCAACCCCAATGTAAACAAGGTGTTCCACTGTTGCATCATGTCTTTGATGGGCATTTTCTTTCATTCTTGCTTTTGCTCTATCTATTTTTCATTTATCACTGATGATATATTTTATATCAACATTAGATTTGAGAAGGCCCATGGCATCTAAGTCTAAGCGCAATGCATTAGCAAGGCTGGCTCTAGGGTAGGAAGAAACATCAGCCCTGATTAATTCTATAGCGAAAGAATTGTAATCAGACTGTAAGGTCCGGGAGGAGGTCTCTCAGGATCAAAATAATCAACTTCTGTTAAATCACTATTAAAACTGAAGTGGGAAAGAATAGCATCCTGCTCATGAGATGTTGGTGCATCATTAGCTGATGAACCTAATTTCTTTTGTCGTTCCAATCTTTCTGTTTTCTTTTTACATTTTTTATGCCAGCTTTGTCTATTGGACCAAGCTGGGAAGTGCCCTTCAGTCCTGTTTTTAGCACTCTGATCTTTCAAATATTCCCTGTCACCCACTGGAACCTGAAATATCACATTTTAATTTGTTTATCAATATCCCAATATCATTTCTAAAAGAAAATAATGAGTATTGGTTTTTATATTTGCTTAAATATTAAATGCAAATATGGAAATCCATTTAATTTAAAATGTAAATGACTTTGTTATTTGAACTTATTTTTTTTTAAATGAAAACAGAAAATAATATTACCTTCTTTTCCAAAGGACAAGTACAAAGTATGTGCCTAGTCTGGCAATGTTCTTTGTTACACGTCATATTTTTGTCATCACAACTTAAAACGGACACATACAAGAAGCAATGTAAAACAGTGTATCTAGCTTTTCCTGTGAATGTTTTTAATGGGATGCAGGGAGAAATTTTCTATTTATCTGTTTTACTTTCTGGAAGCATATGATGTTCACCTTACTTACAATAGACTTTTCATTTAATAGAGGTAAACGAGGGTTAACTTCGTTCCAAATGCCAATTATGTCATTTGCTATTAGTGTAAAAATAGCAAACTCTGTTAAGTCTGATCATGTATTTATAAAGAAATTGCTGTATTGGATAATTTGTCGAAAACTTGAAGGTTCCGTTTTATTTAATGGGTCAGGTGGACCTGAAAGTTTTCTGGCATCATCACTGCGAGTAGAAATTGTTGTGCGTCTTTTTCCAACCATTATTCTTGAAATATCTTAAAAGAAAATGTATTGCAGGATATTATCAGAAGTTATACAAATTGAATGAATATTTCCAAATTAAAATTGAAAATACAATAGGGAAAATTAAAATCCATCCATCTTTATCCTGAAGTGGCTTTTAGCCTTGGTAAGTGGTGACACATTAGTATAACAAAAGGCAAATTTAAAAATGAAAAATTATCAGTGATTAATTTATTTTTTTATAATTATGACTATTTTAATGAAAAAATAGATTTTATTAAATTATACAGAATAAATCCACGTGAAAAGTTTTGTGAATTAAATAACTTTTCAAATGAAAAATTATCAGTGATTAATTTATTTTCTAATAATTATGACTATTTTAATGAAAAAATGGATTTTATTAAAGTATACAGAATAAATCCACGTCAAAAGTTTTGTGAATTTAATAACTTTTCAAATAAAAAATACACCAACCTTTTTTATTTAAGTAATCAAGTCTCTATTTACTTGCCTCCTCGCGAGGTCAGACTTAGAAATAAGGTAACTTTTTTATGTGGAGAAAAAGTGGGAACAATGAATTGAGAAGAAATAAACATTGCCTTAGTCTAGAATGATCTTTCTTTCACTGACCGAGGACAGAACTTTGAATTTTAAGAATAGAATAGAATAACTTTTAAAATATTAAACAATTAAAACGGTACTTGTTAAAACATTTCTTTAAATAATTATGTTTTTTTTTATTAAATAGATTTGATTAAAATGTTGTCCTACGAGGCTAGAATTAGACGCAAAGTCGTTTTTTAATGTGGGGAAAATACAGCTCTCCCAAAAATGAAACTCTGGATTAGAGAAAAAAATTAAATTACCTCAGTCTAGCAGGATCTGTCATGACCGATGATAGAAAAGATATACACTTTGAAGTTTAAGAATGATAAACAATAACTTTGAAAGTGGAAACAAATTATAATAGTGCTTATTAAACAATTTTGTTTTCATAATTAAGTTTTTCTTTAAATTTAAAAACAAACAAATACATTTATAGTATAGTAAACGAGTGACAGTCTAATCCCACATGTGAATAAAAAACGATAACTTTTTACATGAAAGAAAATTACAAAATATTATATATATATATATATATATATATATATATATATATATATATATATATTAATGAACGATGTTTCTCATATAAACATTAGAACAGCTAACGCGAGTTACTCAGCGTTACAATGTTAATGCATATCTTGGGGCTGCAAGATCAACTCTTGGGTTGTTAATACTTCCACCGGAGAGATATGTATTAACATGGAAACGTGTGTTAATTTGTGTAAGCTGTTCTAATGTTTAATATATACATATATATATATATATATATATATAGAGAGAGAGAGAGAGAGAGAGAGAGAGAGAGAGAGAGAGCGAGACATATGTGTGTGGGTGTGTGTGTGTGTAGGGACGACAGAATTACCTCCCTTAAATAGGATTTTGCTTCTCGATAGATTCACAAACGCGCTCTTCTTGAGAAAAAGGATCAAGTCCAGTGATCTCGGAAGACACGTGACTTGGATCCCGTTTTCGCAAGATTCGAGGAATCTCTCTGATGTTCTTTCTCTTCTCGGCTGGGCCTCCTGGAGTGAGGTCACCCTTTTCTGGTTGGCTCCTCCAGAAAACACCGCAGCCTACACAAACCATGAAAGTCACAGACCGGAAGTCCAAGACTCGAGTTTCGCCCTCCTTTGGGCTCATCAGTAGAACATATCTGAACTCAGGATTCGAAACGCGAGTCACTTGCATTCCAAGCGAGGGCTCTGCCATTGAAGTACCACACCACATACAAGAAAGTCTATTAACTAACACAGATTAAAAAATTAATTTTTAAAATTACTAATTAAAATGACTGGATTGGCGTAACTTTAAATGGGTTGATGTGCTAGTAAAATAAATAGTTACCTATAGTTATAGTTACCACAATATCTATTGTAAACGACTGATTGTATACTATTAATTGGACACAAGTTTCTGTTTTACTTATAGTTGTGAGGAGATTGCTGGTTCGTACCTTTCCCAACAGTATTAGTGCATAAATGACCACAATAGATCCGATTGGATTTAAACTCAGCATTACTGATTTTATAGCTCACGGCGGTTTATATTAGGTAAATCACAAATCAACACCCACCCACCTCTTCAGAAACATTAAAAAAAACTTTGATGTAACACGGGCGAGTGAAAAAAAATCCTGACACGTTAGCTTTATTTTCTTACTTTAACTTTTAATGGAAAATTCCACTTTACTTAATCAACCTAGAAAATGTAATTTTCCTTTCCTACGTCATTCTAGCACACCCATGGCAAACTATTTTTATATTTCTACACATTACTTACTTGCCACGTCGACTTCTTGTCATGACATAACTTCCTGAACACGTTAGCTTAATTTTTTTACTTTAACTTTTAATGGAAAATTCCATTTTACTTAATCAACCTACAAATTGAAATTTCTCTTTTAACACAACCAGGTCAAAATATTGTTACAGATTCGTTGTATATGATTAACTAACCAGAATTTTCTATTTTAATTCTGGTTCATAATTTTGCTGCATACTCGATAGGAGGTATTGATGTCGAATAATTTTCAGACCAGGGATGACGCTATTGTCTGAAACGGTAACGCTTATAGAAGAAAGGGAACGAACATAATTGGGATATAACATTACTTCATCAACTTATCTATGTAGATCCATTTTCTGTTTTCGCAGGAGGCGAAACGAACGATCAATTCGCCTCTATCCATATGTGTTCTACATGGCGACCCTTCACTGCTGAGTTCAGAATTGCAACTGAATATATTTCAAATCCCTTTATCTCAGTTAGCTAAATCGACCAACCCATCATCTGCTTTCATATATCGATCCACAACTGATCCTGGGTTCGGTCCTTGTCAATCACGCTTGCTAACCTTTTACGCTACAAGTACTGCTGACTTATCACGTTGCATTTCCATCACATATTACTTTCAAATCCATAAATTTATAAATTTATCAAGAGTATTAGTGCGTAAATCAGCAAAATAGGAACCGATCAGATTTGAACTCGGCATGGCAGATTCTATCCGCCGCCACGATAATTCGCCTCTCTAGTTGTTTCTTTCGCCTACCTTTCCTTCTCACCTCACTGATGGCGATCATTTACACTAGTAGATAGCCCATCTATCTACATAATACTAAAATGCTCACAATTTTTGCTTTCTTGCTTATTTGCACATTGAATGTTTTCATTGTTATGCGGGGACCAAGTTGTGGGATAAAGGAATAGTGGTGGGGGATGGGCATAGTACCAGTAGTAATAGTAATAGTAATAATAGTAGTAATATCATCAGCATAAGAAGAGATTAAGAGGATTACGAAAATAAATAAACGATACATATACATATATATATATATATATATATATATATATATATATATATATATATATATATATATATGTATATATTATTTATCACTATGTAATATATATACTAATGTACAATGTACCAACGTTGACCCAACGTGTCACGGATTGGTTGGTTACTATTTATAATTTGATTATTTGAAATATTTTGTTTCTTTCCTTTTTTAATTATTGTCGTGACAAGTGTATTGAAATCGCCGTTGAGTTTTTTTCAGGTCATTTCTTTAGTCCCATTGTTGTCTAGGATTATTTTGTTTTGTTATATTTTAAACCTGATTTTCTGCTTTTTCATATTTTTATTGACTAATCTCAAATTGACCTTCCTGTTCAAGCAGATCGACAGCTTATTTTAATTTTTTCCCCATTTTTAATTCAATTCTTTTTTGTTGTTGTTTCTATCGTGCTACATATTAATTGAGGGTATATACTTTTAGAGTTAAATGTAGAAATGATTTGCTAACAGCGTAGGTGTGATGGACAAGGTTTGACACCAGATTCACCTATGACGTAATATGAGAAGAGATAATGGATTGGTAAATTTTATACTGCAAAACAGAAGGATTTGAAGTTAAGAGGATACATCTCTTCAGAAGTGTCTACAGCCATTGATTTGTTTATTTCTTTTTACTATTGGGTTTTTACTATTTATCAAGACCAAAGGGCCACTCGACGATGAGGATGAATTAGACGGAATAACTATCAACCGAAAGATGGGGAAGACTATCGGAGTATTAACAATGATTAATGGTATGAACTTCGTTTGATGACTTACTTATAGATCGTTTTAGGACAAGAATTTATTGACATTAGATTTAAAGACGATAGAGTTGTAATCATCAGGGAGGCAGTGCCCAGGGTAATGTGTTCCACAGACGGGAAGCCCTTGCAAGGAAGCTCTGGCCATGGAAATCCCGTCTGATGTTAGGAACATTTAGGGAGAATGAAAGTCTCTTTCCGTTTAAAGAGCAATAGGTCGTTAAATGGTGAGTACTTTCGGATCTTACGGGCGTCGGTATTTACTTGTTTCCCACTACAGTAATATGTGGCATGAGGCAGAAAGATGGGAAAATCCAACTCTACCGAGGGGTGGAGGACTCTGATCCGGTACAAAAATAGGCCAGAACGAACTTGTCAGCATTCCCCAGTAGGAGTGCATCACTTAATCGGCAATAACCCCCCCCCCTCCTCGAAGCAGGAAGTAATGTCTGAAAGGGTGCACCTCCTAACGATCCCAGTCCGACAAAGAATGGTCTGGTTGTTAAAGTCAGTCCTAGGTTGCCATAATGACGCCAAGACGAACCTCAGCTTATTGACGCCAGTTGAGTGCAACGGATCAAGGATTTGTTGTCGAATTATTTATCGAGAAACGTTAGATTTTTTTTTATTTCAGCGTCTATGATTTGTCAGTTTCGATGTAACAGTGAAAGCCAAAAAAATGTCTCTTCCTCGTATGAAATATTTTTAGTCAAATGCATGACTACTGCCGACCCGCTTGTGTCGTAAAATGAAGCGATATAACGGGCATGGCATTGCCTCGCAATTGTTATAAGCTCAAACAGCCACAACGTTTCGTATCGTTTTGCCAGCAGGTGTCTAATGATGCAAAACAGCGATATGGCATCCTTCCCTATCTTGTCGGACGTCTCGGTGGCAGCAGTCATAGAATTGTATCGTCCCATCAGTTGGCAGTACTTCGCTCGCTTCGTCTCATCTGTTGCTAAGGGTCCCGGAGCGGCCACCGTTGCCGTGCTGTTTCTTCTTTCCTGTCATTTGGTCTTCACTTCTGAACTTTGCCAAAACAGATATCCCATCATATTAAAATCTATTGATGCTAGCGAAACCCCGTGGTTGCTTTCTTCATTTATTTATCTACAAGATGCCGCTCAAACAAACAAAAATACAGGAAATTGAAAGCAATTAATTTTCATAAGTAGAAGAATACTCGTCCCGGGTAAAATGAATTCCCCGAACAGACAATTTTTGCACCACTTTTTTGTTCTCTTACGAAAATCAAGATATAATGCTACTAATCCTTTTGTCTAGAATCCTTAATCCAATCTTGATCAAAATTCATTAAATGATTTTGATTCTAGAAAATGTCCTCTTAAAATATAAGGGTCATAAAAAGAAATTAAAATTCAGGCCATCTTGTTTAATTGATGTCTAATGACTATGGATCAAATTTAATGCAAATCAGAAATATTTGAATTTTCAAATCGGAGGTTATTATTCAAACTATAACTCTTTAAAATGCTCCCAATAAACTGACATTTTGGGAATACTTATTAATTGATGTCTAATACCTATATATAAAATTTCATAAAAAATCAGAGGTATCTGAATTTTCTCGAATGTATAAATCCCTCCCCCTACTTTCATAAATTTGCATTAAACTAAATATAGCTTACATTACCCACCCTTACGCCTAGCAGCTGTGTTCCAAATTCATAATAATCGGTTAATTAGTTTACATATAAATATATCAGCATATATTCATACCTAACTTGATCTAGTTAGAGATTGTTTAAAATAGAAGCATTGATAAAAGAGAAAAACACACAATTTTTAGCCGAGATGTTCAAAGTGCTTCTCGTAAAGAGCTGCACAACAACGTGGACAGTCTCGGTGACTTCTGGTGGCCATTTTGCTGATTTCACACGGAATATTGTTTCACGCTTCATCAACGGAGAGTTTAAGGATTTTATGAGTGTGACCTTTCTCCTCTGTAATTGAAGTTACATTAAAATCCATTATGTTCGGATCTGGACATTTTGGGAGTCATCTGTCTAGTTCAATGAATTCAGGTGTATTTGCTCTTGGTCAGACATTAGATGTATGGGCCTTTGCTCCATCCTTTTTTTTAGTTCATTGATGAAGTAAAATACACGTGCATATTAAAATACATTAGTATATTGCAACTGCGTGTGTAAATATATCATCTGGGCCGAAATCTTAATTTCCGGTTATTTAGTGGAGCATCCTATATATAATAATTATTTTCGTTCTTCCCTTAGATAATTAAAACGGACCGTGACGCGGCTAATAGGCATGCACCAAATAAAAGGGGTGTACTTTATCCAAACACGAGGCAGTATAATAGTAGTAGTAGTAGTAGTAGTAGTAGTAGTAGTAGTTGTTATTGTTGTTGTTGTTGTTGTTGTTGTTGTTGTTGTACATCTTTCTTTCTCCATGTAAATAAGAAGCAGACGGCGACAACTGATGTTTATTTAAGAAGCTAAAATAATTACAAATTTGTCAGATAAGAAAATTATTACCCAAAATTTGCAAAAAAAATATGTGTTACAACAACAAAACCTATAAGAATTAAATATTTTGAGGCGTCGGCATGGGGAAGGAAAGAAGGAGAAAATAAATACCACGTGTCCTTGAATATTTACGTGGTATCCCAAGACCGCTCTCCTCATTGTTAAAAGGCGTCAGATGGGGGTGAAAGGCAGGTCTTGTTTCTCTTCGTCGAACAAGCCGCAACAGAGTATTTTTTTGTTGTTGTTGTTGCTACCCTCAACTTCCCGTGCAAGTTGTTTGAAACTTATAACCTATTGCTTGGAATCGCAATAAATACAAATTTAGAACAAAAGGAAAATCAATGTTTCGGAATTTTTTTAATGAGAATTGATAATTTGTATTATTTGAATTATTCGAACTAGTATTGTCATCTTAGATGTGATTCTCACAACGTTTCGGCTAATGTTACCTCCAATCTTTTTCCGGTGCATTTTAGCCTCGACAAACGGAAACTCTACCGAATAAGGGCGATATCGCGTGTTTTTATATGTTATTCTGAGCTTCCGGTTTGCTGAGAACATTCGTTACAATAATTTATTAATGAAAATCATATTTTTATAGCTTCAGAGTGCTCAAATAATCTATACATTTTCTGCACCTCTGGGCAACACTAGACTAGTTTAACAATACTAAACCAATAATTACAATAGGATATGCGCGTTAAATATAAAATACAGATTTAAATAAGTGTCCCTAAATCCGTTAGAAATATAAAAGCTAAGAAACAGTGAGAGTAGAAAAAAGTCAGCTGACCCCCACCCCTTCTAAAGATGAATATTTCCTCACCGAGGTAGGTGCTGTGAAAACGTTGTAGTGTCAGAGCTTTGCCGCTTGGAAGTCTGGTTCTCTGGCAGAGTCATCCATGGCGGAGAAGTTAAGCACCAAGCGGTAGTAGGACTGCAACCCAGTTAACAGGGCTCTGCTGAAAATCCGGGAAGAGTCAGCATCAGGATCCGTCGTCCTCTGGTTGTCTCTGCCTCTGTGTGTGGCAATCAAAGAGGTGGCAGGCATGAAATCGCAAATCAATGGAGTAAGAGTGGCATTGTTGCTTCTACGCCATTCCTTTGTATGTTCTGAGCCAAACCTTCCCCAACTTCGCATGCAACTGCTACTGATAAAATTGCATATAATATCTTTCCCCGTTGCTATGCGATGGTTGTAGAAAATTATACGAATAAACAATCCAGTGAGTAGTTATCAACAATAATAGTAAGACACTATTCCGTATTAAGTATTGAACAAGTCGGGTTGGATTATACAAATGCTGGATGATGTCAAATTCGTGTACTCGTGTGTATTTCTAGATCACATAAGGTATTGAAAATATACATATAAAATCCGTAATAGGTCCTATTACTCGTCAGTTTTTAATCAGAAGCTTCATAAAAATGTAATTACTCTCAGAGTTTTTCTGCAAACCATCAAAGATTTTAGACATACCAACAGGTGTTCGTGGACCACCAGTTGGCAACCACTGGTCTAGATAAAACGTCATAAAGCATCTCTTTCCCCCATCTCTCCGGTTTGATGGATGATGCCATCATTTTTTGACGTCATCTATTGTGCACGGTTATCTCTCATCTCTCTGTTTTAATGGATGACGTCAGATAACGATGACGCCATTCAGTGTGCACAAGGACGATCAAACAAGACAACAAAGAAATAAACAAAGTCCACAAAGTTCTATTACTATACTAGCAGAGCCCGTGTCTCAGCGTTGCCCGGGTGAAATATATAATACTGATTTTAATTAAAAAATAAAAATGAAAAAACAAATAAATAGTATAGTATCAAAAAAAATCAGGGAAGAAACCATTTCACAGTTAGTAATTTAGGCGATTAAAATAGGATATAATATGTGCCCGATAGGTCTCTCCTTTATGGGAATAAAAGTGATTTGTACAAATCTCTTGGATACACAATGTTTGGTGTTTTACCTTCTAGCGCCAATATGTATAGACATTGTGTCATTTTTAAGAGCTAGAATTCCTCTCTCCGTTAGCCATTTAAAAGGCACATACTTTTCGGCTATATTTGGGTGAACTTTGTACTTTGAACTTTGAACTTTGAACTTTGAACTACGTTATGTGAGTGATGAAACAATTGATCCAAAACCTAGAGTAATAACAACCTTGCCATGGTTGTTTTTTGCATTCATACCATCATCTTCTTTTAGAAGTATGGAGGCAAACTTAGCGATTGGTTCACTATTGAGATGCACACGCATATTTGCAGATAATGTACTTCCACAAATATTACAATTTAATGCAAGCATTGAGCTCGTCAGTGAGATTTCCAATAGGAAGTGTTTGTCGGAAGTCACCTGATAATAAAAGTGTGATGCCACCTATCACATCACGTCCCTTGAGATCATGCAATATTTTATCTAGAGATTCAAATGCTTTCTTATGTGCCATTGTACGTTACTCCCATACGATCAAGGTAACAATTCTGTAAAACCTTTGATGAATCTGATCCTCATTCTATTTGGCAAATCGCATCAGCATCTTTTCTTAAGGATAACGGCAATTTAAATGTCGAGTGAGCTGTTCTACCATTAAGAAGAAAGCTGGCTGCAATACCGGATGACGCCACAGTCAATGCTATTTTGCCTTCTGACCTAACTTTGGTAAAAATTTACTTAGTAATAAATGTCTTTCCTGTACCTCCGTGTGCATCAAGGAATATAAGGCCACCTTGCTGATCTTCTATAGTATTAACTAAAATACTAAAAACATGAATCTGTTCATTATTTAGCTGTGCGATACCATCCCGAAAAATTGATGCCTGCTCATGTGGTTGATAGCTAATTTCACGGGTCCAGACAGTAATGACCGGATGTGAATTAGATTGATTAGGTGAGATAAGACCCAATTTGTCAGTGTTTTACCATTCATCTTATAAGTCATATCTTCGATATGAATCGGAGACATATTGAATATGCTGTCTGAAAAGCTTATATCAACCACAGGATGTTGATTGCGTTCCATAAGAACGAAATCTTCACTTTTTTGTTTCATCTTACTTCAGTTGAAGTTCTCAGAAAATGAAAAGAAATTTAAATTCCGAATGCTTCTTTGTGTGCATCCTAAAGTCGTGTTGGATGAGACCCTGCACGTATAGTCAACATGATGGCAAACAAAAGTCTCAAATTACCTGCAGATTCAGATATAGATACTTCCTGTTCTGTAGCAGTCCATGTGCACTACATGCATCCTTGAATGTACTCATAAATTGACCATTGATCGTTTTTAGGTCATTACAGCTCTGTGGACCTTTAACATGGTGTAGAAGCAGTCTCAAACAGACGCATTAAAATTGATTTGGATGCACCGTGTATACCTTGCCTAAAACTTGTTTTTACCGCACGGATAGCCTGGAACCGACCTACCCTATAATCGTCGCTTGAAGACCTTATTTTTCATGTCCCATGTATAATAAACGGGAACGTCAGCGTAAAAAAAGTCTGTTTTACACAAATTGAAGAAAGCCGTCGAAGTGGTTGCTGCTGCAGTACTTTCAGTAAAATATATCCGCTGTCCCTTTTTTATATGGACTGATAGGTGAATAACTGGAGGATGATGTACATGTATGTGGAAGTTAAGTATTCTACAAATTGCTTCATTTGTGGAAATGTAACGGCCCGTTTCATATCTCTTAATTCCATCATGAACATTATTTTTTAATTGTGAATATAGCTTTATCACTGCCTTTATTCACATATTTACAATGTATTTAATTGATTTCACACTGTTACAATATTCAAAATTGATATGTGCATTCGAAATCTTACAGAGGAGTTTATTATATTGTACAACCCATTGGTTGTCTACAGAAAATGTTACGTTGCCATGGAGGGTGACTGGTCTCAAAGCCTCCAGCCACAGTAGATAGTCAGCGATATAGTGGGTAACCATTTGTATCCGACTGAGTTTCATTCAAGAAATATCTGGGATATCTCTTATAGCAGTGTCCTTCTTTGAGACATGATGCACAGCTGTTTATGTTTCCACATGGTCCATGAATCATGTGGTGTCATGTAAACCCGGATCTGCCACTGGATCCGGAATTTCCGCACTGATAACTGAGTCTATGTCAGAGGATCTCAACTTTTGTTCAAGCCAAACCAGACAATGAGCATGTGGTAATCCTCTTTTCTGCCACTCAACAGTATACATGTACGCTACTACCACTCTGAAAATGTGTCCTTTCGTTAGCAGTTCGATAAGGATATCTAGCTTTAGATGAAAAAATCTTGCTATAAGGTCATGACGATCATGTGGTAGTTGATTTGGAAAGAGTTCATCTACAATCTCAGGCCATTTCGGAGTGCAGGTAAAAGTTATAAAGAAATATGCAGTTCAATGTTTTATCACATAGACAGTCGCATCTTGTGTGCGTTAGTGCATATACAAAGGTCCCCCAGTAAAGTTTGCCGTTAGTATGGTCAGTTGGCCAACATTTTCAGTATTGCTATCAGTTCTCAGTGAGTCTTTCAAGTGAATGTAATCGGCAACTCTTAGATCCCTTTGATGATTCTTAATGTAAGTAAGCCTATCATGCTCTGTTTTGGCATACATATCAACTATATATTGTTGGAATAGCTTCCTACATTTAATCAGCATGTAAAACTCCGTTCACTGACCATAAACCTATACGCATAGAAATCGTTACAAGATATTTTCCTACTACTAACTATGTGGTTTGAGGATTTGTTTTCCACACAAGTGGACTGATACCCTTCTTGACCTGCCCAACGAATGCTCGGGGACTGTAAAGCATCATTTTGTTTCAGAGATGCACTGAAGTGGTTTGTTTCGAAGATGCAAAATGATGTCGCGATGATGGAACTCCTGGCCAATTATTACAATAGCAGCTTCACATGCCCCAGGAACATTAAACCGCCGTTCATGTTCTCGTCTGGGAGTTTTGTCAGCATGTATGACCACTTTAAAGTCATCACATCCTTTATGCTCTATAGCCATCTTTAAGTCTTGTATATATTTATTTTCTCTGTGAAGCATATTTTGCAGTTCAAAAACAACTTGTAACTTTGTGTTTGATGCTAAGTTACATTAAGTCGTAGCTTCTTGCTGTTCATCACCCGTCAAATATATTTGAGTAAACTGTGAATTTTCAACTTGGAAAGTCAAGAATCAACTCTATAACAAATCTGTCCAAAAACTTTAAATATATGCATATAGCGTATTTCTTCAGCACCAAAGCTGGTCATATTGAAGCACTGGTTATAACTCCGAATGCTGTTCAAGAAATGTGTTGAATAATGCGAAGTGTTATCCATAAGGGGTTTTAATGGTTCAGGGGGTGTACCTAAATCTGGAAGAAAAACTTTCCCAGCACAACAGCACATACGTAGTGATTCCCTAATCCATTTTAGCTTTATACGTTGTTTCGTTATTCATTGTGCCTATTTGCACGTATCTACGTCCATCATCATAATTACGCCCTTCGTGCAACCAGTAAATTGATTGAGAAACAGTTGTATTCGGCTTGCATGGCTTCCACATGTCTGTATCTCTTAGTACGCCGAGCCTGTTCCAACGCATACGTCTCTGTGGCAAGATGATCTCGTTTATGTTATTCCGAATTTCAAGTTTCAGTTTCGTTGGAGGAACCATCCAAACGGTATTCTTGCGAATGCTCATTACTTCCTGATTGTCGACTTCTCTTTCGGGAGGCAACTGCTCTTATAGTACGGCCAAGGGAATTTTTTTGGAGGCATATTTCACATGTTTTCTCCTTGGAGAGAATCGAACTAGAAAAGAGAAAAATGAGAAGCTGAAAATTAAATAAAATGGAAAGGTAAGATTACTATGTACGAAACTAATAAACTTGTGTTTGTTGTGTGATGGGGGAGAACATTCAAATTTCTTTATATATAAGAAAGATTTTTGTTTCGTAATATAAATTTCAAGTTAAATTCAATTTTTACGGTATCTTTTGTGAGTATTTGTTATTGAAGTCAAAAGGACAAAAAAGGGTAAAAACAAACAAACATGCAACAAATAAATTTTACGGAAGAAAAGATAACTTACTCTTCTACCTACCTGGATAAGTGTTTTTGTTTTAACTAATTTTAAAGCGTTTTCTTTTTTTAACAAAAACAAACACTGTTCACTCTGATTAGTTAGAACGAAAAAAGAAAGATGGCACCGATAATCGCTTGAAAAGCGAAAATTAAACAAATTACTAATAGAACATTACATTTTCGCACGATTGGTGACATTTATTGAATGTGTTTCTACCAGTATTTTGTTTATTTTTCGATTTTTAAGCGATTATCAGAGGTTCTTGTGGAGGGCTTATCAGCGCCATATCTTGTTTTGTTCTAACTGAATAGAGTAGACAGCGTTTGTTTTTAACAAAAACAAACGCTTTAAGATGATTTCAAATCACAAATAAACATATACAGGTATGTAGAAGAGTAACTTATCTTGCCTTTGGTAGCATTTATTTGTTGCACATTCGTTTTTTACCCCTTTTTTGTTATTGACTTCATTCGAACTTTTGTTGTTGTTTTTTAATGTAATTTTAGTGCGCAGAATCATTAATATCGGTTTGAAACCGTCGAAATTAAACTTAAAACGTTGTTTATGAACGTCGAAAGGACGGTTCTTGAACAGAAAAAAGCAACTGAAATTATGGAGAAAAGGATAGTTATTTACCTGTAGTTTCATAAATGGAAACACGAAGTGTCAGATAATTCGTCACAAGTCTTGATGTGGCAGTTTAAAGATTTCTATATTTTCTGCAAATGCGACAGCAAAATGTGCGTCCACTCATGAATTTGTCGCTGAAATATGTGACGTTATTCTCCAGAAGGTGGCAGTATTGTCTATGCAAATAAACTATGTTTTCGTACGAATTTTTTGTTTGAGGACAGGAGGGGAATTAATAATGTAAATAGTAATTTATTCTCGTAAAGTATTGTAGTTGAATTCGTGTTATAAAAATCCTCCAATTATTTATATTTCCCTCGGTCAACGACTGGCACTCAGAATGTGACCTATTGTCGTTATGTTGTGTTACTACCTATCATATGTTCACTGCTCTGGTTGGGAAGGAGAAATCATTGGAGATTGAGGCAATTTTCAAAGAGGTTGTTTTTAATAGGCAATAAATTACCGTAATGAAATATCTTATAGAAATTGCGGAAAATGCATCAGACTTAATTTTATCTTTAATGATATGAAGCGTTTGATGTATTTTCGGTAATATTCCTTCATTCTTCGAATGTAATCTTATCTTATTGTAAGAGGATAATGAAAATGAGAGAGGCGTTCATTCTGTATATCATGATTTGAACATGGTTGTTTATTGTTATATGAATTTAAGAGTAATATTTTTGGAACTAATAAAATACTGTTATTTTTGTGTGTGTGTTTTTGTTATCTAAGTTGTTTTCTAAAGGGAGTTGTAGATGACGACATGCTTGTTTTGCGTTCGGCAAATATATTCGTATATTCCAAGAATATTGTTTTCGCCAACCAATCAAAGCGCTATAAATATATTTGCGGAAGCTCGGGGAAGCGATCCGTATTTACTCAGGGTATTTTCAATTTGTGAATGGTTATGTAAAAAAGGAGTGGTAAATGAAGCAATGGCGATGGCAGGTGTATAAAGTTGTCAATGGAAAAGAATGACCGGTGATTGATGGTGGCGTGTTAGTAGATTTTTGTGTGTGAGTAAAAGTAACTCCTACCTCTTCTGAGTATATTTTCATTGTCAGAGTAACTTCAGTAGGATGTAATGTAGGAGATTATATAGCTGGTTGAAACTGATTGAGATGTTCTGGAAACACTTATCAGTTATCGGCACGAAATCTGATCATGTTGAAATTATATGTAGCGCATGTGTGTGGTCTTCTATAATGTTTGCTGGTAGAGGGGAAAATGTCTTTACTTTATATATAGACAAGACCACAACTACCATTATTTGTTCCACTGATTTCATTCGGAAGTTCAACCACAACCATCTTGATTTCATTTGAAAATTCATAAACTGTGATATATTTGTTGAGAAATTCTTCTTGCATAACTAAAAATGTTAAGTCTCTTTACTTCTATAATTATCACTTTTGGATAATATAGAAGTAAAGAGTCTTATTATGTTGTTATCTAATTTACATATGTGTTTATGGTTTGTATGAACACACTATGTAAATTAACTGAAAAGAAAGTTACTCCTATTAGAGAGCGGCTGAATCAATGTAGAGTGAGGGAGAGCGATGGAAATACATAGATAGCTAATAGATCGATGGATGACTTGTTCAGTTAATTACAATTCATACTAGTTTATATACGTGTTTACGGTGTGTAAGAATACACTATGTAAATTAGCTGAAAAGAGAGAGTCACTCCTTCTCTAAATGACCAGAGAGAGAGACATCAGAAGTATTAGAGAGTGGTTGAATCGACAGGCAGTGAAAGAGGGTGAGAGAAATACATAGAGAATGGATCACTTGAGTTATTTGAAAATTACGGCTAATTAGAAGAATTAAAATGGATTAAAGAAACCGATTAAATTATATAGGAAAAAAGCTTTAGAGAAACAAACGTTGACGAACTCTACTTTAGTACAATGATAGAAAGGGAAGAACATTCTGTCATTAGAATAAAGTCTCATTTTCATAAATAAATACTTACTTATAAGGATAAGTTCTAAACAAGACCATCGCTAGGAAATACTTCTAACCTCCCACCATCACCGTACCCCCACAAAGCAAGAGGCATCGACTTTTTTTTTTGGGGGGGGGGTAGAGGTCACTCGCTAATAATTTTCTAATTGGGCTTCGAATTTCCTATCGCCAGTTCGAGATAAAAATGTACTGGGTGCTTGAGGCGCCGCAATTAGCCACAATGATACACTGCAAATTGAAAGCCTGTATAGAAGCCTCCATTTTTTTTTATTATTTTTGTTTTTTGTTAAAGAAGATAATTACTGAAATACTATTTGTGCAGATGCCTTCTTTAAAAAAGGCAGTTACTTCTTGCTCATCCTAATAATCTTTCACAATCATTTCAATGTCAGTGTTTTTCATAAGGTCATTTTATAGATCTTCTCTATAAATAAAATTGTGAGACAACTTCACGCGGCGCATCTTTTTCTCACATCAACGTAATTTCGATGATTACACAAGGTTGACACTACGTAGTAAGTTTCTCTCTCCCTGTATTCGTCACGTAATCAGTAATCTCTCCTCTCTATCCTCCTTGTTTATTTAGCATCTTTAGCTTTGAGTTTATGATTTATTAATTTACAAGTAAACAATAAAAAGAAACGCAAAAGTATTTATGCGATTTAAAAAGAATAAAAAGAAAAATTAAAGTAGAAAGGCTCCCCTGGGCAACGCCGGGTAGACACAGCTAGTGATAAATAAATTGTGACATATGTATGCATGTTTGTATGTGTGGTTCGGCTGTGTCGTCGAGGTCACTTAGGGGTGTATTCTGGATCTCATGACATCAAATACATTTAGATGCGACTAATTGGTTGCGCTATCAATCGATCTATGCCCACGCTGTCTTTAGAAGAATCGCAGAACTTTGGGTGTTGCCACAACTCAGTCGGAAACATTGGTAACTGGCCGGTCGGCAATTCCCCTCTTCTTTGATGTGAAAAGGCGTTGTCCGTATTTATGGGTAGGCTTTTTCGTTGTGCTGTATCCGACTTGCGTTGTGAGCAAACAAACTGCAAGAAATTTTTTTTATTTTTTTAATGTATACTTTATTATACTTAACGAAAATAGTGGAGCCATCCCCTAAAATCTAAGATAGGCTTCGTACCTCAAATTCTACATCCTTCTCCATTCAGCTACTGGTTTTCCACCTCAGAAATATATCTCATAGAAAACCACCTTACAAGTCACACGAACAATATAGCGAATTACAAGTGTTCCAGGACTCACACTTAACTTTTAAAAGTTCATAATTAAAAACTAGCTTTCAATATTTTTGTTTTGTATAACTCAACCCAACTTATCTTAAATTCGCAGGTGTAACTTTTGCCCCTCGCTACACGCACAAGATAACACCTGAAAATATTTTTAAACAAAACTTTATATTGCCAGTCGCCGTTTGACACCAACCATGGAGTTATATATGTGCACCCGTTGTTATGTTTCAACCATTGTGTCACACATAGAAGTTCATAATCATACTTTGTTAACCGCTCATTCCTGCACGCGTCCTTTTACTGTGATCCTGCTAGACTGAGGAAACGCCACCTGCAAACAAGTTTATTCATAATTCGATGATAGGACAACGGTTGAGGACGAGAAAAGGTTTATACACTTGGATCGTCCGTTCTAAATCGCTGATAAGTGAGGCGGGGGACTCAGACAGATAGAGATCGGTAGTGACAAGTTAATAATCTCTTATCAGGACATTTGTAAATCTACGTGTTCGCAATCATAGGCTTCCGATTGAATTGCTTACTTCTCTCCTCACTCTCTCTCTCTCTCTCTCTCTCTCTCTCTCTCTCTCTCTTAACCTTGTGACGTCACATCCGTTATCATCACACAACAGATTTAGCTGACATTTGAGTGCATATGCTGACTCCATGACCCAGATTGCCTGTGTACGTGTTAACGTTGTCCTGCGAATTTAAATCATCATATATGTACTAGCGAACGTACCCTTACTATTTAACACCATAACTTTCTCAAATGAGCGGCTAAATTAGTGGCATTTGGTTTTAAAATGCATCTTGAGTGGGGGGAGGCACAAAATTACGTAAGTGTTAACGTTAAGGTGCAGTTCGAGAAAAGCATGCCATGTATTCTGTCCAGTTCTTTCCAAGTCACTAGGGCCAACTTCAGAGAATTCAAACTTCATGCGGAAAGCAAGCTGTTTAATGGTTCGTGTCTGTGACATTGACTTCTTCATTTTGTATTTGTTTTCCAAACTTACTTCGAAGTCAAACTACTGATAAAATCAACTCAAACAGAATTGCGGTGTGGCAGGCGTGATGAGGCAGAACCTTGATCGAGTGGTGGAAAGACGCTTGCCTTACCTTATCGGCGCTATGATTGAGTCTGTCTCTGTCTCAAGTGCAGAATCTGGATGTGAGAAAGAACAAGTGTACGCCGGAATGAGAGAATTTATGCGCATCAACAACGTGTGAACGTCGTGCTTTGCTGTCGATAAAAGACGGGTTTAATAGAAGTCGTCACAGGGCGTTTCAGCAAGCGATAGGGATCAGCGTTAAAAAAAATGATGATGTTGGAGAAAAGTATACCACGTAACGAAATGGTCAGTATTGAAAACAGTGTTGTTGGAGAAATGTCTACTACGTGGTATAGATCTAGTGGCAAACACATTGATGCATTGAATACGGTGTTACCTGAGAAAAGTATACCACGTAACAAAGTTCCAGTTACAGGCACGCTGTTTTCATGAAAAGAAAATATATTTCACTCATTTTTTCAAGCGGCTTGGTGTTGGTAGTAGAAGTGATTATCGACTTCTGAGTGCATTTCTAAACATGTTCCTCAAGTGTAAACAAAATGATTTAAAACAACCAGAAAGCTGGAATTGTATAAATATATGTATACTGTCGGAAATAATGGTCTAATATTATAGCATATAAAAAGTTAGTTACTTGTACAATTTGGGCTTATTCTTGGCGTATGGCTCGTTAGTATGATGGTTCTAGACGACGCCCATGTTATGAGGTCGCTATTCTGAGACACAGGTTCGAATCCTGTACTAGTCTCATTTTTCACCTTGTGTAATTCTTTGCTTATATTCATCAGCCCCATAAACAAAATAATCGCTTGTTTTATAATCCACGAAGTCAATAGAATACACAAAAAACAGCTTAATACATCATATATATAGGTATCTCTCTCTATATATATATATATATATATATATATATATATATTTATGTATATATATAAATATATATATATATATATATGTATAAACCTAAAATATAAATACAAGGAACCACGTGTTAAAATAAATTTCACCCATTATATTGACACAACAAAGGAAACAGGATATAGGCCAATCTATAGAAAACAGAACAATAGAACAGGATATAAGAAGTAACACCAACAAGACCTTTGTTCGCGGGAAGCCCAACGATTGGCTGAGAGAACAACAAAGAATCTAATAGGTTAACTAGCTAGCCGTGTATATAAAAACACCCGGCAAAAAATACTCCATGCATTTTAGCCTGAAGATTCCCCCGGGGATGAAACGCGGAGCACTGTGTAGCTTAATTGCCATAAATATATTTTCATAGCTTACAACCTAGCTCTACTTACGTATCGAGAACTGTTGAGGTAAATACAGAAAATTGATACATAAAAATTATATCTCCTTATAAAATGTTATGTGGTTACATAAAATACTAATATATATATATATATATATATATATATATATATATATATATATATATATATATATATAGTGTTTGTACGGTTTATATTATTTTTGTTAGTGACCTGATGATGCTAGACTTTGTATAAGTCAGTAGCTGAAACATGTATGCATGTATGTAGCCAAAATATTTATATAAATAAAAAAAATTATACTAATATATATTTATGTATACATATATATATATATATATATATATATATATATATATATATATATAGTTATGAACATTAAACCAAAATTAAAATTTCAAGTTAGAACAGAGATTTGTATTTAGATGTCCAGTGGAAAAGTTTAGTCTCCCTGTTTCCGGACATTTTAGAATAGCAATTCTTCTTCAGAGGATTAATTCTTGATGATTACTATACAAAAAAGTCAGTCAATATATATATATATATATATATATATATATATATATATATATATATATATATATATATATATATTGACTGACTTTTTTGTAATATATATATATATTTTTTTTTTATTGTTTATTATCTATGTACGTATACGTTTCGTCCCTTTTCAATAGAGACTCATCAGCATAGAGATATAACTATTCACTACCGGTCGTACGATTCGAAACCCTGGATTACAAGTATTTTTCAACTTAAATCCAACGACGTTAACCGCGCGGCCAATATTTGAATAGCCCATAAACAATGATAATTTAACACGATGTCCAGGCACTCTACTTCTATTAAAGAAGGAATTATGCATATAAAGCAAGTGACGTCATGCTGTGTTTGTACTACCATTTAGAGTGCTCTACTTATTTTACGAGGAGCGACAAATATAAAATATTTGTTATTGTTTATTATCTATGTACGTATACATTTCGTCCTTTTTCAATCGAGACTCATCATAGAAATTTGACTACTCACTACCGGTCGTACGATTATATATATATATATATATATATATATATATATATATATATATAAGGTAAGTAAGGTAAATAAGTAAAATTTAGGGGTGTATATATATAAAGTCAGAAATTTGCATATTTTTATATATCTGCGTGTGTGTGCGTGTGTTGGGGGTAATGTTAGTGAGAGGGAGCCCCAACAGGGTGTTCGATTATTAAGAAAAGTCAAAATAAGAGCGTAATATCATTAATATTTCTATTACAGATGATCATAACAACGTCGGTACCGTCGGTTTTAAATCCTAAAAAGGGGCCTATGATAGGCGTCTTTACCGGATTCCGTTCATCCTTTGTTTATGTTTGTTTCCCCGGAAAATGGCGGCTCACGCGTTATGTGACTCTGTCCCCGACGATATTTCGATTCTCTGCTTAAATTTAATTTTCACCATTTTTATCAATTCGGTATTTCTAACTGCAAATTCTATCAGTATTTTAGTCTGTGAAAATTATGTCGATGCTATACTGATATCATGCTGACCTCAGATCTCCTCCACTATCCATGCCTCGAAGAATTTAAAAAAATTAAATCTTTAAAATAAAAAAATTCAATGAAAAGCTTTAAAATCTTGTATTTAAAAATTAAGACAAGATTTAAGATAAATAAATAAATCCACCAACGAACTTGGAAAAAGGGGGTGAAATAAGAGATGGGAATCTATATGGGTTTCAAAAGTCAACGATACATTTTTTTAAAAGAATCGTGGTAAGTAAGCAAAACGCAGTCAGGTTTAATTTCCCGTTTTAAAGATATGATGAAAGGGAGATCACTCTTCATCACCATAAAAACTTTTATTAATAAAATATATTAAATATTAATGATAAAATGAAATAATTTAATTAAAAAAATAATTTATCAAAAAACACTTACTTAAAATGTTAATTAAAAATACATAATATGAAGTAATTAAATATGAGGGAAAATAAAGTAATATTTAAACATATTGATTTATGAATCAAGTAAAGAATAAAAAATAAATAAAAATAACAATATATTAGTAACAATGATAATAAAGATGATGATCATAATGACATAATGAATAATATAAAAAATTATTGAAAAAAGAAAAAAGAAAAAAGAAACATTTTGAAAAAGAAACACTTTCAAAAAATATTTCAATAATTAAAAAAAATAATTTTTTTTTTAAATGCTTAATTTAATAAGACCTCCTTTTACTTTAAAAAACACAATCAAGGAGAAATATGGAAAAACCTGTTAATTGGATATAGTGAAGGAGACCCTACGAAAAAGCACATGCGATGATTGGGTGGGTGGATGATTTGGGCAAACAACATGGGGGGTCAAAACTACACGGTTTTCCTGGTCGACTTCCCTCCCTCCCTCCCCCTGTACATATTCTGAAAAAAGACAATTTCCAAAGGGAAACGTTTTCAAAAAAAATCCCTAAAAAGACTGCTTCCCTAAAAAAAGGCTTCTCTCAAAAAATGGAAAGGAGACATATAGCCGCATAGGTATAGGGTTGTTCCCCTAAAAAATCTCTTTTATATCTACAGATAAGTGTCTACCTACATGCATGTAGTAATTTTGTCATGTTCTTATATTTATTGTTATTATTTGTATATTTAACTCTGTTGTATGGTGAAATATTTCAGATATTATCTTAGAATATTTCTCTCTCTCTGTAAATCGGTCTTCCTGTGAATACATCCTTCGTCTACTTCGCTCCTTCTGTTTCAGCCAACTTTGCAGGGGAGCATAAATGGCCCGTATTATATTGTATTTCTCCACATTGCATATGAGCATAGGTTCGAAGCTGGCGAGTACAGCGGCCTTCTGTCTACATTCTTCCATTTGATAGTGAAGGGTGTTCCCTCATCTTTTAATTCCGATACCGGAGTTGCTATTGCTGTGTTTACCTTGTCTATATTTAAAAGTGTTTCTATATACGTATAAATTCTGCTTGAAAGTGCTCTGGGTCATGTCAGTGTATGTTTCATCTATGCCGTTTGGTTGACTTCTGATAGTCGCTTCATATACAAAGGGGCAATTGTCTTTTGGACCTGCAAGAACAATCCATGTGTGTTCTCTGCTTTGGTTCTGGAGAAATAATATTCTTTACGAATGGGGTGCTGGAGTAGCTTATTTTAATCTTGTTTCTATTATAATTGGTGTCGTTTATGTTGTGGAGTACAGATTTTATCTAATAGTTTGTGAAAAATATTTTTCCAAGTAAAGAATTTGGGTGGGGCGCTTTAAGACTAGTACAGTAGCATTGCTAGCTTTAAGTGAAAAGATTCGGAGGGGGGAGGGGGATTATTCATCTTGAGAAGAAAAATAGCTTAGAGTTATAGATATTACAGGGTGAAATGTTGGAGAACGTTGAAAGCAAGGATCTAGTGGGTAATCTGTTCAAGCACTATCATTAAGACCAATTATATATAATTCAGAAGGTTTCAAAGGGATTCATAGTAGAATTAGGATTCAAGTAATTAAAGATTTGCGAATTTAAGCGTTTAAGAAGTAACTATTTAGACATTCTTTGTATTTCAAGGTTAAAAAAGTTGCTCTATCCCGTATATTGAGCTTTAATCACTTCACGATAGGTTCAAATTTCTAAAAGTATAAATTCTACATTTAGCTTCATACCATATATATATATATATATATATATATAAGGTGAGTCAATGAAAAATAGTTAGACCTGCAAATGGAAACAGAGCAGTATCTTCAGTTGTTCAGAACAAGGAGCAATTAGTAAATAAAAATATTTATTCTTCTTCTCTTGGAATGGAATTTGGAATGGATAAGTATGCACTGCTAGAGATGAAAAGGGGGAAACTGGAGACAATAGAGGACATGGAACTCCCCAACCAAGATTAAATGAGGGCCCTAGGTAAACAGGATAGTTACAAATAGTTGGGAGTTTTGGAAGCAGACACCATCAAAAATCTACAGAAATGAAAGAGAAGATTGGAACAGAATACCTGAGAAGAACAAAGAAAAACTGGGAAACGAAATTATATAGCAGAAATCTAGTAAATTGAATAAAGAATTGGGCAGTATCACTGATAAGATACTCTGGGCCATTCATAGGCTGGGTTAAAGAAGACTAGAAAATTAATGACCATGCACAACGCACTACACCCAAAAATGATACGGACAGACTGTACGTTAACAAATCGATAAGCACCAAAATCAGAAACAACAAAAAACAAGAAAAGAAAAGTGGGAAGAAAAACAACCACATGGGCGTTTCACGAGAATGAAAAGAGAAGATACCCACCAACATAACTTGGCATGGCAAAGAAAAGGACACGTGAACAGAGAAACGGAATCTCCACTGACAGCTGCACAGAAAAATGCGATAAGGACTACCTACATTAAAGCTAAAATAGATGAAACCCAGGAAAACAGTAAATGCAGATTGTGTGGATAAAGTGACGAAACAGTAAATCATATAATAAACTAATGCAGCAAACTAATCCAAAAAGAATACAAGAACAGACACGATGGGAACGATGCAAACGACTGCATCTCAAACACACGGAAAAATGGTACAAACGCAACCCAAAGACAGTACTGGAAAACGAAAAAGACAAAATTTTCTGGGGAATGGATGTGCAAACAGATAAAATTATATAAACAAGGACACCGGATGTCATAATAGTCAACAAGAAGGAAAAATCCTGCCAAATCGTAGAGTTTGCTGTTCAAGCAAATCACAGAGTGAAGATCAAAGAAACGGAAAAACGAAGCAAATACACGTTACTTACCAGAGAATTAGAAGGGATATAAAGCACGAAGAAAGTTAACATAATACCAATAATCGTAGGAGCACTAGGAACAGTCCCAGAAAACTGGAAAAAAGACTGGGAGAAATTGGAATTAAAGATATCACTGAGAACATACAAAGGATGGCAATGATGAAAACAGCTACAATCTTAAGGAAAATCCTGTAATGAGGAAACCAACACGCATAAGCTACGAACGGTAACCAGCCAAATGGAAGTTACAATAAGAAGAAAATAGAACCACAGGAAGAACACCACTACATGACCCCAAGAAACAGAAACTACAAGATATTTCATAAACTGTCCCACCCCAAACGTGATGGCACCATAATCGGCTGATACCACACAAAATAGTCGTGTAGGGTCAAGAAGGATGGGAAGGGAGAGCACTAATCATACCTCCACTGGCAGAATGCGGAGAGTACTGAGCCTTTGGGTAGGCTTATTGCCACCCAAATCTCAGAGGAAACAAATTGTCGTTACCAGCGATAAATCAATTGTAAGTGGCTGTTGCGATATCCCAAAGTCATTTGCAATGGTTATTGAAAAGAGGTGAATAGTACTGAAAATCTGGGAAGGCTTGTTGTCACTCAGACCTTAGGAAAAACCATCGATTATTATCAGTGAGCAATTACTGACAATAAATTGTGTGAGAACTCCTAGTGAGGTCAACTAATAATTAAAAAAACACAATATTAATAATAATATTATTATTAATAAGTATCTGAATAAAAATAATAAAATGAACTAAAAGAAAAGAAAATGCAAAAGATAGTGGTAAGATATTTAAAAAGAAAAAATCATAAATTCTAAAATTCAAAGTTAATTAAATTAAGAATATTTAAAATATATATATTTCTTTTTATAAAAAAATACTATTTTAAAAAAATAATTATTCGTAAGCATATGTTCACAAACCGGTTAGAACCCAGTGTAGGTAAAATAAAGATATTATACAAAAAATATGATACAAAAATATTATTTAAAAAATAAAAAAATAATAAAGTCTTTTGGCGTATACGCTAACCATAAAATAAAATAATACACAAATATATCGTTAATACAAACAGAAGATGAGATTCATATTAAACAATACAATGCTATACAGGCCTATTTTTACGTTCAGTCTTATAAAGATAAACAAACATATATTTGATGTAAATTTACATATTCAAAGACGTCAACATATACGAGGCCTGTTTAAAACGTATCCGACCTTAGGCCAGAAAAATATTTCAAATACGTGACGGGATTTGGATACTAATCCCCTTCAAAGTAGGTGCCTTGTGCTTGCACACACTTAGCACCGATCCATCCACTGCCATAAACACCTCTGGAAGTCTTCTATTCGAATCGTGTTCATCCCCGCCTTCGCGTTCCGCATTATCTCTTTTTTTACACCCCCTCAACAACAGCTGCACTTAGAGCAGTTTGGAGCCTGTCGGAACGCTGGTCACTCTCCGCTGATGTGCGGCCAATTTTGAATCGGTTGAACCACTCCTTAATTTGTGTTACACATCGCATCTTCTCCAAACATCTGCTGAATCTAACGCAGCGGCAGAGATGAACACCATTCCAAAATTAAACTTCCAGAGGTGTTTCCGGCAGTGGATAGATCGGTGAGCTAAGTGTGTGCAAGCACAAGGGGCTTATTTTGAAGGGGATTAGGGTCCCAACCCCGTCACGTATTTGAAATATCTTTCTGGCCTAAGGTCGGATACGCTTTAGACAGGCCTCGTATGTAGACATATATACATATGTACAGACACGCACATATATATATATACATATATATACATATATATATACATGCATATATATATATATATATATATATATATATATATATATATATATATATACTCACAAACGAAATAAAAGTAAAACAAACTAATAAGGACAAGTGCCGATGCTATATAGTTCGATAAAAGCAAACTAAACCTCGCAGTAGCGATAAATATCTATTATAGAAATAAAGGGCAACGTTTTAATACCACTGGTATAAGCCTGGCATGTTTAATAGTGGAGTCCTATTTAGCATGGTAGAAGGGGGTATGAAGTTCTAGATTTACGCAGAGGGAGAAGCATTTAAAGTCCACAGAGAAAGAAAGATATCACCTCATATCTCCAGAATGTCCCCAAATGAAGTGAATATTCCCTAAGGTAAATATTTCGTAAGCTGGCGGTAAAAACAGTTCCAAACACCAGACACCCTTTCAAAACGGTGTCAAAGAAGGGAGATAAATATAAAGCATTAAATTATTGGCACTTAGACATCGAGATGCTTCAATGGAAACAAATCATACACCGAAACAACCCACACTATTTGTAAGTAAACAGTATATTATTCAATTAGGCAAAGAAGTATATTAGAACTTGAAGAAGTTAGAGAATTAATTAATCAGAAAGTGTGGCGGAATTGATGATCTTGAGCCAGAATCGAGCGGTGGAGATGGCCTGGACTTACTTCATCCCTGGCTTGCAGATGGAAAGGGAAATAAGTTTTGGCTTACTAGTTTTCTAGTGAGGATTGAACTCGCAACCTCGAAGTAACAAATCTACTGGTTGCTGCACAATAATACGTGGATTCGCCTTGACGACAAATAGTCAGCCAGCGGATTATGTTTTTTTTCTGATTGGTTAAGCGGAATTAACTGAAGGAAAATCTGCTAATAAAAAGAGAAGAAAATCAGGAGAAGGCGAGCCGAGTGTCGAGTGAGATTCTCGAAAAGTTGTCTTTGTGCTGAATTTCTTCAAGAGCGTTTTTATTTTTCTTCGTTACCTTGTTATTTCTTGTTGCCAGATTGGACTTGTTACCTGTTATTTTTTACCGTTATTACTGTTGTCGTTATTGGAACTTTTTCGTGGGGTTGCATTTTTTTCCCCCCCCCGTTTTCTTTAATTTTATTTTTCCTGTTATCAGTTTGTTAATGATTATGGCGACGGCTACTTGTAGCCCGAAACCTGCCGACAAGGATTTTACCGAGGAGCGGAAGGGGCCAGCTGAGGCTACTCCTGAAAGTTCAACCTGGAGTAAGCCTCCGAAAATTGTTATTAATGTTGCAGAATTTGTGGAAAACGCGAAAAAGTGCCTACATTTGGTTACGGAATCTG
This sequence comes from Sepiola atlantica, assembly GCA_963556195.1. Lineage (NCBI taxonomy): Eukaryota > Metazoa > Mollusca > Cephalopoda > Sepiida > Sepiolidae > Sepiola > Sepiola atlantica. The sequence continues at coordinate 67,842,769 of OY744517.1, read as the reverse complement.
GATTATTGATTGATATTCCCAAATTAGAGGAAATTAGGAAAAAAAGCATTGTCATGTTTGTTGTAGACAGAAAGTCTAAAAAAGTTATAAGAGCGACACCGGAATTAATTTACAAACTTCTGGCAACTGCAGGCTACCGACCTCAACGAATCATCCGTTGTAAGGGGTACAACACCTGGAATACCCTCTTCCCAAATGAGGAAACTTGCATTCAACTTGCACAGAAAGAAATAATCATCCAAGAATTCATTCTCAGGATGGAATACATGGGGGAAAAGACGGACAGCTATATCGATATTCAACGTACCGTTTCATGTGGACGATGAGCACTTAGGTGCATTCCTGCTTAAATACGGCGACATAAAAGCAGTAACCTGGGATGAGCACTCAGGTGTATGGAATTTCGAGATTCTGTTAGACAAGGCAGCATTTGACAGCATACCGTATTACATAAGAATAGGTGAGGAAAAGCTTCCTATAATTGTGGCGGGAAGAAAGCCTGTTTGTTGGGCATGTGAAGAGATTGGTCACCTCACGATCGAATACCCCCAAAGAAGAATAAAAACCAGAGTAGGCCAACATTTAGGGGTTCTTCTGATCCAAAGAGTGGGGATGCCGTTAAAATCCCCCCCCCACACACCGAAGTCAACAGAAGACTACCCTGTATTCTCGGATCTTTCTAAACTTGATGAAAGAGAGAAAAACAAATGGGTATTGGTCGAGGGAAAAAAACGCCCGGTCGGCAAACCCTGGACCAGATGAGGGAAGACGAGATGCTCACAAAGGATGCAGGAAAAAATAAATATATCGAAGTTCGCGACTTGAAAAAAATTAGATATGGAAAGACTAGTAAAACCAAAACAATGCCAAAACCCACAGTCACCCGCCAAATCCCCCTCCCTAAATGTAAGCCCTCAACCCTCCCCTAAAGCAAAAACAACCGCTACACTGTCTAAGCCTCGTTCACCCCCAAAACCAATGCCCCCACCGATTACTGCTCCATTGAAAGAAAGAGTACAAACTGATCCCTTTAAGTCCCATTAAGAAAAGTCATTCAGCCCCCTCTCCTAAACATTCACCTTTCGTCTCCCCCCAAACCACCCCCAAAAGTACTCCCCCTGCGTCCCCTGTAAAACAGCTCCCTCCTGCCTCACCCTTTCTACAACACCGCAACACTACTCCTTCCCACTCCCCAATGAAAGAAGATATGCCACCTCCACCTCCCCCGCCATCTCAAAGCCAAAAAAGGCAAAGAAGCCCGTCTTTAGAAAAAGAAAGGAAGAAAAAAACAGTATTTCTGCCCGGAAAAGACGTGTGTGTAATAAGTGCGGTGCAAGAAGACACAGCTAAACACCACAAGATGTGCGATTTAAAAGTTCTACTTGCTTTTTAAAAAGTGAAAATAATTATGTAGAAGATCCCCTCAGCTTCCCCGAGGCTAAATGAATTCTTACTGTGATAAGGAAGCGAGGGGAATCTAAGGGTCTATGGCAAATGATTGAGGAGGCAAACGAAAGTTTCGAAATATCGCCATCTTAAAAGATAACGAGCTGAAAATTTTAAGCAGAGATTGTGTTGGGAGGGTCCCTGTTCGTTTTCACCCATCCCTTTACAGAATAGCTAAATTAACATATCCCGGGGTGTGGGCGGCATCTCCCAAGACGGGCAACTCACTACTCAGATGGCTAAACAGTCTGACCCCATCGATGTTCGTTTCTGAAACCCAACCCTAAGATACTCTCAATGGCTCTCTTTCTAGCTAGTGTAAATGTCCGTGGGCTGAGGGCTGACTCTCGTAAATTTCGAGTTGCTACAGACCTTCAGCATCTTGGAGTGAATATATGTTGTATACAGGAAACCCATTTAATTCCAGGTGACCATTTGGGTGCGCTGGCTAGGAGTTTTCACGTCTATTCAGTGTACTTTGATTCTCACTCAAGGAGTGTTTCTTGGCTAGTAAATAAGTCTTTAGATGCGTCGTGTGACCCTCGCTTTTATGGATCCGGAAGGAAGGCTGCGTGTTTTGGATATTACCATAAAAGATAAGGCATTTCGACTCATTGGGGTTTATGCGCCCAATATCCATACTGAGCGTCGCTCTTTCTTTCGACGGATCGAGCAGTTCATGATTACAAATCGGGCGGTCATCTTCGCAGGAGACAGGAACGCGGTCCTGGATCCTGAGATAGATCGTAATCGGACTAGGGGAACTAACCAAAAACGGGATGCTGTGGCATTTCGGGACTTTCTCGATAAGTTTGATCTTATCGATAAATTCCGGAATGAGAAGCCCCGTGATAGAGTATGGACTTGGACATCTAGTCGCGGCTCCGGTTCAGTACAACTTTCGAGTTATATTGACCGGTTCATAATTAGGAGAGTTGACGTAGAATTATTAGAATGTCCAAGTTTTCATAATATAGTTTACTCGGATCATAGACTTGTTCGGGTTCGTGTAAACTTAAATAGACCTAGGCCTAGATTAGCTGGGTACTGGAGCTTAACACTTCGTTGTTCGATATGAAGGGCTACCAGGAACAGCTATTACTAACCTTACAGCGGGAATTGACGGGGGCTGTAATTGGGAATATGAAGTGCGTTCACTTTAAGAAGGTAATTAGGTCATTTACTGCTGATTTTAGCCGACGACTCAATCTAACTACTAGAGCAGCTAAAGTGGCACTAGAATCTAGATTAGATCGGGTGGTGGAGGCGGGGGATAGTGCTAAAATTATTATAGTTAAGGCGAAGAGGAACGTCGAGAAGCGGCTGATCGACATATCGCACGTGTCTCATTGCCGGATGGGCGTCTCGTGACCACAAAGGAAGGTATTCTGGAGGCGTTTCGTTCTCATTTTCACGGTCTTTTTACCAGGGAACCCCGTTTGTCTTTAGCACAATTTGACCCCTATTTAGCTGACTTTTCTCGTCTTGAGGCGATCGAAGCGGCTAGGTGCGAAGGTTGCATAACAGAGGAAGAAGTTCGGGTAGCCTTAAAGCGGGTTGGCCTTAACAAGTCTCCTGGGATTGATGGCTTGCCCTACGAAATGTATTTGAGGATGTCGCACATTTTTGTTCCCTGGCTGAAAGTTTTATTTAACTCGTGGTTTAGGAACGGGACTATTCCCCAGTACTTGACCATGAGTATAGTGAAATTGTTACGCAAAAGCAAAAATGGTGGGGATGGGTTAGATAATTTTCGGCCCTTAACGATGCTAAATGCTGAGTTAAAGATTTTGGCCAATCGACTGCAGTTAGTTTTGGCTCGTCTAATTAGCCCTGAACAGACTTGTGCTGTAAAGGGTCTGACTATTCGGGACAATCTGAACTCGATACGCTCGATCATAGATAAAGTTGACACAGAAGCCGCGCTGATCAATTTAGATCAGTCCAAAGCATTCGATAGGGTGGACCATTGTTACTTGGAGGCTGTTTTGTCTGCGGCCGGATTCGGCCCGCAATTTCGCTCCTGGATTCGCCTCTTGTATGCGAACCCCGGTGTACGGGTAGAAGTGAATGGTTTGAGTCCTTCAGTTTATTCAGATCTCTTCGTCGGGGATGTCCTCTTTCACCGATGCTCTATGTGCTTGTGTTCGAGCCCTTCCTTCATAGGCTAAGGGTGAATCCGGTCCTTAATGGGATTACTTTGGCAGGTGCTTGCACCACGCTAAAGTACTCCGCCTTTGCCGATAACTTGACTGTGCTTGCAACGAGCAGTGCCGAGATTAGTGTTGTCGACAGAGAAATCAGAATGTATGAAACGATAACAGGGGCCAAAATTAACTGCGACAAGTCTGTTGGTTTGCGCATTGGTGCCTGGAGGGGTGTACCCCTGCAGGGACCCTTTAGCTGGACTGACGGGCCTTGCAAGCTACTCGGCGTCTGGTTCGGTCCCGATCTTCAGCTGGAGAAAAATTGGTCGGAAGTATTGAAAGCGATCCGGGTCACAGCTGGTCTGTGGATCCGTAGACAACTTTCATTAAAAGGGAGAGCGGATGTGTGTTGCTCACACATTTATCCGATCATCCTATATCGTCTATCAGTACGTCCACTCCCGTCGGATACACTGCTTGAGATGCAGCGGGCTCTTTTCAAGTTCTTGTGGCTTGGTAAGGCCCCTATGGTCCGTCGCGAGATTTGTTATCTCCAACCATTCTGAGGGCGGTCTGGGTATGCCTAGCGTCAAGATTCGACGTCATACACTTCGGCTATTTAATTTAGATCGAATGAGTTCACAAACTGAGGGAAACGGTGGCTTCTGGAGGGAAGACACTAAGAAAGCCTTTCCGGCTTTAAAAAGTGTGCACTTGGATGAGGGGAGGCACACAGGTTGCCCCGAGGCGAGTGCTCTTTTTATCGCGAATGTAGACACGCTTTGAAGTTCTTCTTAAAGATGAAAGAAAGCCTCTCTGACACCCTGCTGTTGTCCCGAAAGGCATTATATCGGGTTATGGTGAGGGGGACCGTTCGAGATGACAGGATTGAGGGGCTCGCTTTGGCGAGGGGGGAGCTGCGCTCAATCTGGCCTTGGGCGCCTGAGTCGAGATGCTTCGATAACGACGAGGCATCGTTGACTTGGCTGATGATAAGAAATGCACTCTGGGTCCGGAAAAGGCTTCATTCAGCTGGTTTGGCGGATTCGCCGACTTGCGTTAGATGCGATGACGAAGACGAGACCTTGAGTCACGCCTTCTTTTATTGCAGAATAGTTGTGCCGCTGATTAGGCTTGTTTCGGGTTTAATGGTTCGCATACTTAATGTACCGTCTTTTGAACTGGAACCTATCAATGTATATAGCAACTGGGCTCCGACAACAGATAGGCAGAAACGTTTTCTGTTCTTAAGCCTACTAGCTTTTATGAGAGACGCGATATGGAAAACTCGCATGAAGACAGTTTACGGAGCTGAGACCTACACCACTCTCGACCTTATTACGATTTTCAAATATTACCTGAAAGCTCGCATTAAGGCCGAGAGAGTGAGACTCTCTTCGGCAGATTTTGCTGAAAGGTGGGTGACAGGTGCACGACTGTGTAGAGTGACTGGAGCTAGAATAGAGTGGTATTTAGACGTGTCTTAGGCAAAGGATATTGAGTAACAGAAACGAACATTGATTTTGTTTAAATAAGTTAAGGATAAGGCCTTTTTCAGTTATTTTAAGTTTAATAACTTAGCTAGTGCGTGAATGATTTCATTATGGCCTCTTTTATTTATTTATTTATTTTATTTATTTTATTCATTTTTTTTTCAGCCCGTCCCCACTTAGGTGACAGAGCGTTAGATTTGTCAGGATGCAGGTCACCCTTCGAAATTTTCGATGGTGGTGTTTAGAATAAAGCGTATGGCCTGCATCAAACCTTTCTTTCGAGTTTCGATTTCGACTGGCAAATCAGCGTATCTGCCACAGTTTAGTAATGGGGGGTCTTTTACTAATTTTTTTTTTTTTTTTTTTTCATTGTATATATTTTCATTTATTGTTTTGTACATAGTGTTTTATCATTCCCTCCCCCGTTGCATATTTGTAAATATGGGTTTTAACTAGGTTATTCATGGAGTGATTTCTTTTGGTGATTGAGAAGGATGTACAGTATAAATGTGGTATTTTGGTGATTGATGGTCCTAAATAAAACTAGCTAGGTTAGAAAGTTATAAAGTTATAATTGGACCGAACCTTTCCCTTCCCCTTTTTGGCCTTGAGCCACATTTTGTAAATGGTTCTCATTTATATATAAATATTGAGTGAGATTTTGCGATGAGTAGAATTATTTTTCGTTCATTGGAGCTCAAAGTTACACAGGGTTTTTGTGCTTCTACAGGAATTGAACCGAACTGGGTTTTTTTTGTTTAACGTTTGGAGTTTAGTCATAGACTTCTGAATTCTCACTTTCAGAAAGGAAATATTAACACCCAAAAATTAATAAACCATACTATTAGTTCATAGGGGAAACAGACTGGTAAACGCTATGAATCTATGACATGCAATACGGATTAAGGGGCTTCGTGAATAGATTAGATCACGGGAAAAAAATAAAACCGACTCTTATTATACGACTAATTATAGATAGCCTAATTAGGAAAGTTAAATGTTAATTAAAATAAGTAGTTATTAAAACCTAAAGTGCATACTAGAAGTTAGAGTTTACCTTTTAACTATAAAAAATGAAAATATAAAACTAAGAATTTAAAATATAAAATATAAAAACGTAATATATATATATATGTGTGTGTGTGTGTGTGTATATATATATATATATATATAAAATATAAATAAACATAGGATTAAGATAATAATAGTTAAGTATAATTATAATACATTATAGTTATAATAAAGAATTATAATTACGATAATAATAATAAATTATAATAAAAATAGAAACTAAAGATTAAAAGAATAAGAATAGTCTTCTTCTTTTGTGTGAATCAGATGATTCTGGTGTTGGCATTAGTTTCCCCGGTGTTTTTCTAGTTAGAAATCTTTCTGGAAAGACATCGGGGACTTACGGAGAGGACCAGGAGAAGGTTGCCAACATCCCTAAGTGAAAGTCGTACTGTGGAACCGACTGGATTCGAACTTGGAACATCCAGGTCTTCAGTCCGTGTCGATGTCCACTTAATCACCGTCATCACCCATAAGAATAGTAATAATGTATAAAGGAAAATTAAAGTTAAAAGGAGAATTAAATAAAAATTCATGGGAAAGGGGGTGTAATCTTTATTGAAATGATATACTATGGCAAGTGAATGAGGTTTTAGTTTTTATATTTATGTAAAGAAATCGACATAATATAAGGTTATATTGAGGTGTGAAAGCCCTAATCTAACCAATGCGGAAAGACTTCATATTTAGATTGAGACGTAATAGATCGGGTTTCAAATGTCAGTATTAGTCTCAAATGAACGGAAGTGCAATCTTAGATTGACGTTCAAATTTATTGGTCCCCCGATTTATAAAATCGGGCGACTTATGTTTTGAGGCATGTCCGTCCGTCCGGATTTTTCTCCGCAACCGTCCATTGAATTTCTCTGAAATTTTGCATGAAATTGTAACTTTGGGCAGGTTAGAAAGTGACATTCTTTGATTTTTGAAAAAAAATCTGGTTAGCCCCCCCCCAGGGAGTCAAAAGGCCCGAAATGGCAAAAAATGACATTTTCTGCTCCATAACTTTTCATCCATCCATCCAATTTCTCTGAAACTTGGCCAAAATGTAGAGGCAATTGTTTCTAATAGAAAATAAGTATCGTTGACCTTGGAAACAATCTGGTTCGCGCCCCCAGGGGGTCAAAAGCACCCAAAATGGCAAAAAATGACCCTTTTCTCCCATAACGTTTGATCCATCCATTCAATTTTTCTGAAACTTGGCCAAAATGTAGAGGCAATTGTTCTGGATATAAAATGAGCATCCTTGACCTCAGAAAAATTCTGGTTCGCGCCCCCAGGGAGTCAAAGGGGGGGGGGTCAAAAATGCCTCAAATTGCCCAAATTTATTGCATTTTACATTCGCCACATCGAGTCACATACAGAGGGGGACCACGCACGCGCGGCTTGTTTTAATTGTTACTTCTAAAATTAAAAGATATCCATAATATAAACGTGGATTAAAACTACTAATGTAATAAGTTATTGGGGTTTCAGGTCGGACAGGAAATGGTATGCCTTAGTTAGAATTAGTATTCTTATATATTTTAAAGAGATGAAAAGAGGAAAAAGTTGAATAGAAGGAAACGTATAGAGAAAGGAAGCAAATTACGTAGAAAGAAAGAAAGGAGATGCCCTATGCCCAACTCACAAAAGGAATCGTATTGTAGGGATTTATACGATCCTCCAGCAAACAATGTGGGGAAGGGTTGATTGATTGCTTAGGGGCTATGGAAACCTAAAGTGGTTATATTTGTACCAGATTTTATGCATGCAAAGCGGCAGAACCACTTCCCTGTGTGTATGTAATAATGGATAAAGCTTTCTCCCTACACATTCTGCAATATCTATTCATGTGTTTATAGGACCTAACCCATTTAATTATTTGCCAATTAAGGACATAAGGGGTGTTATCATTCTTAAGAGAACAGATATCGGTAGCAAGGTACGTGAGCTTCTCCAGGGGTTTCTTTCTAAAAGAGTACGTGTGTCTAGAGATTCTAAACTTAATAGGGCCCGCAGTAGAGTCTAAATATACGGCCTCAGTTGAAAGAGTCTTATTGGGGTTGGCGTAGGGTTATTGCTTAGCACATTGTCACCATCAATATCATTATCGATACTACTAATATCAACACTAATACCAATATTTCCCTGGTGTATCTCTTGCTTAATCGTGCATTTGTACATGACACAAGTTTCGATCATTGAAGTTACATTCGGGACCCGGAATCTAAGCTATTCTGTTTATTTTACGCAATTATTTCCATCATCTTTTCTTCTTTTCTCAATCAACGTAAAAAATATAACAAATCTCTGCGTTCCCTGCAGAGATAGTTTTGTAAAACAATCAGGTAAAAATAATGGCGGTTTTCCAACTGTTGCAGATATCAACGGCGAAAGAATTGTCTTCGGTCAACACATTAATGGCGATAAGCGTCTGTCATTTTGTTCTTTCTGTTTGATTCATGCTATCAATTGTCAATCATCGATAACGTCACAAACCTCAATTGTGTTCGCAGTCAAAGAACGAGATAAAACAAGAATGACAAATTTAACACAATCTTTTGTTTCTTTTTGTGTTATGTCAGTGTTTCAGTCAATATATACTTTCTTTGACTTAAGCAGACTATCCGATTGACTTATCAGATTATTATTTTGTGTTGATATGTAAACAGCTGGAGTCGTGTTGTATAGACGACAAGTAGCAGTAGTAATTTTTCTTTTTCCTTTTGTTGCAGCCGTCTTATTATTAGCAGCGGTTGTAACAGTTGTTAATAATGACAGCACACAATCACTTGGGGGTTAACATTTATTCTGTTCTTCTTTTTTTGTAGTATGTATACATAATACCCTGTGGCTCTTCCCTCAACCCATCTCCCAAAGGGGGGGTGAGCAAAGCTTTCCCAAATGCATCAGTTTTCCTTCAAGGTTCAGAAACGAAATAAATATTTTATCAGCTTATCTGCTACGTGTCACTGAGAACTTCCAGTCTGTGATGCAACATCCTAAACACATAGTTCTCATTCTAGTATTTAACTTCTAATTTGCTTTTCCATATCAGCCAACTTTATGTGGAAAATTCCGTTTTTAACACTATTTTAACACAGCTACGTCAAATATTGCTACAACCGACAACGACATAAATAAGTACTTGAGAGAGAGAGAGAGAAAGATAAGGGTACAACGGCTGAAACGTTGTGAAAAAAAGCAGAAAATAAAATGCAGAAAAACTATCCAAAACATCTGAATAGCGTAAACAGAATGACTTTTGTAGCACGACTGAGCCAGAAAATTACGCTTTCGGCAATAGTTCTTTGCGAAAAAGCAGCGTGAAATATCTCTACAAAGATTTTAGAAAAAAATACGAAATACAGCTTTTTTTTTAGTTATTCTTCAGATCTTTTACAGATAGACATAAAAATGGAAAGATTCTAATTAAAACTGGACATGTATATTCTTTTTTTGAGTCAGAGGTCTGCTTAACTTAGACACCGTCTAAAAATGTTCTGACACGCGCGCTTGTAAATACGCGCAAATTATCTTACCTTCTCGCCCACATACACATACGCACACTCTCTATCTCTCTTTATATTTATACATTAATAAATATATATATATATATATATATATATATATATATATATATATATATGTATATGTATATGTATATATGTATATGTATATATATATATGTATATGTGTATATGTATATGTATATATATATATGTATATGTATATATGTATATGTATATGTATATATATATGTATATATACAGACAGACCGAAGTCACTCGAGGATGGTATCTAGTAGGTAATTCAACCCTCTTGATGTCTAGTAGGTAATTCAAACTTCCCTGTGTGTGTGCACGAGAGACTATGTGTGCAGCAAATGTGTTTGAAGAGAAAAGAGAGAACATGTGCGTATATGGGTTAGGGATATATATATACATATACATATACATGTATATGTATATATATATGTATATGTATATGTATATATATATCCCTAACCCATATACGCACATGTTCTCTCTTTTCTCTTCAAACACATTTTCTGCACACATAGTCTCTCGTGCACACACACAGGGAAGTTTGAATTACCTACTAGACATCAAGAGGGTTGAATTACCTACTAGATACCATCCTCGAGTGACTTCGGTCTCTCTGTACAAGGGTTTTTCAGGACAACCTAACATGAGGATACTTCACCCTACAAGTAAACTCTGACCAAATATTCGAAATAACGTAGTATTCGCAGCACAAATAAGATCCCCTCGACACAGCTATACACTGGCTCATACGAGGAATGGTGCACCTTCTCCAAGTAGCGTTGTCTCAAGTAACAGCACGTAGCTGGATACTCCACCAGACTAGATGAATTCTTGTCCCGTTCTTATTATTCTCCCAGCCATTTACCCACTCCCACATTCTTTCTATACTACCCCTATCCCATCCCTCTTTCTCTCCGTTTTATATTTATTTATTTGTCAACATATATATATATATATATATATATATATATATATATATATATATATATATATATATATATATATATATATAATAGATAATAAATGTGGCTGCTTATCATGACAATTCTTATTTATTATTTATTATTGTTATGAACACTTGAATAAAGCAAGTTATTGATGCAAACAGATGAAATATTAAGAAAAATCATCGAGTGCGGAAACCAACACACATAACTCTATAACGCTGCGTAAACACAAGTAGAAACATGAAAAGAACATTACACGAAACCAAATTAACTGACACTACCAAGGTAGCAATTAAGAAAAAACACATAATTTAACCCCCTCCCATAAAAAGAATGCTATGGCATCAGCATCGGTTATTGCCGCAGAAAGCGATCGTGAAGGGGACAGGGAGAATGGAAAAAGTAAATAGGAGAGACCTCTACTGGATGGGCACGAAGAATACTGAAATTTTGAGGAGGCTTATTGCCACGCAGATTCCAGAAAACACCAACGGCCAGTATCATTGAAAAGAAAAACAATGTTTAACGGCTGTTGCGAGAATACACAGTTATTTGCAATGGTTAACGAAAGAAGCGAAGAGTGTTGGAAATCTGGAGAAATTTATTGTCACTCAAACTCCAGGTAACCCTAACTACATAATGTATATCTATTTACAGAGACAATAATTGACTAAGTTTAGTGGGAGATGTTTATTTACTAATGAGTAACCGCTCATCAAGACCCAAAAGCCACTCGAGTTTAAGGATTAATGAGTTCGTCAGGTGTACGGTAAGGCAACACCTTGAGGATTGGTAACGATGCTCGAAACTGGACAGGATGTGCTTATTTAAGAGGACAGCTCGTCAATGATTTGTTAACATTTGGCATATAAACGACCGTGGTATAGTCAGTTGGGAAGCATCCCCGTGGTATTTTGTTCTACAGACGGGTAGTTCTAAAGAAAGTTCCGTTTAGCTCAAGGTACACAGAAAAAGAAAGGAAAATTATTTACAGTGGTTGTAGCAAGACAAGTGTTTGTTGTGAATGTTTTATAGGGGAGGGGACAGAGATTGAATCTCGGTCGAGCACCTACCATAAAAATAACAGTAGAGTACAAAAAAGACTAGCAACGTCTCTTCTGTGATAATAAGTCTGTAGAGAAAAGAAGAGGATATCATCCACTATGTTCCGAAGTTGATTTTGTACTCTGCCAAGTGAGGAAAGGGTGTTCTTAGAGGCACCTGTCCAGATGTAGCCGTACTCCATCTTAGGACTATCTGACTCTTATACAGATAAAGAGTTACGTCAGGAGTGAGATATTTTCTGGAGCGGTAGAATGATTCAACCATCTTTCCAGCAGCCTTAGCAACAGATTTGGTGTAAGTCTTTCATTTCAGGTCTGTAGTGAAATGTAGTCCTAGAAGCTTATCAAAACAGGGGCTTTCTCAAGAAGAGAGACATTCATTTCAACTTGGGCAAAGTGAGGATCCGAGCGTTTGTGGCGCAAGGAGAGAATTTTGGTTTCAGATGTATTAAAAGTAACCAGACACTTTTTCCCCATTACACCACGTTCTTCAGGTCGGGAAAAAGAGAATCAGTAATATCTTTATCATTTATGCTCTTCGAAGTGCTATCATAGAGGGCTGTATCATCTGCATAAATATCAACGGATGATCTTAGAATGTGATTAAGAAGATCATTGATGAATATCATGAAGAGTTAAGCCCAGAATTAATCATTGAGGCACGCCAGCGTATATACTATGTGGTTCAGACTTCTGTCCATCAACGACTACTTTTATAGACCTATCAGTAAGAAAGAATGTGATGGCTGAGAAGACATTTCCAGATATTCCATAGCTAGCAAGCTTGTGAAGAAAAAATTCCTTTGATATATCAAGAGTTATTATATATATATATATATATATATATATATATATATATATATATATATATATATATATATATATAAATGACAATTTATTTCATTTTGACTACAAAATTGATTTTGTTTAACGAGAGCAGTTTGAGGGACTATTTCAAGACCTGAAGATCGGGAGTCCCTAAAACTGCTCTCGTGAAACAAAATCAATTTTGTAGTCAAAATGAAATAAATTCATTTAGATTTCTGCTCTATATTTTTATTGAGCACTCTCGTTAACCCGGTTCAACTCCCCTGTATTTATACTCTGTGGATCTATACTATACTCGGATTATATATATATATATATATATATATATATATATATATATATATATATATATATATATATATATATATATATATATATATATATGAAGTATAATAACACGAAATCACATAATCATCGATGCAATAATTTATTTCAACCTTGTGGTTTTTTCAAGCATCCGATTCAGACGATTACATTTTTGAAACTGAAAGAAAAGAGTTAAATTCACACTCGACAATTCAAATATAATTGTAGAGAGAGGTAGTAACAATATTTGAATTGTCGAGTGTGAATTTAACTCTTTTCTTTCAGTTTCAAAGATGTAATCGTCTGGATCGGATGCTTGAAAAAAACACAAGGTTGAAATAAATTATTGCATCGATGATTTCGTGTTATAATACTTCTTTTTATTCTTGCTCTGTTTATCACATTGAGCTCCCATACCCGGATCTCCTCCTGGAGTTATTTCATTATAACACAAATATATATATATATATATATATATATATATATATATATATATATATGTGTGTGTGTCAGGTTGTATATGAAAAGAAATCAAAGAAAGTGCTCGATCATATAAGAGAGATAAAGTAATTTATTTATATACTGTATATTACATAATTCAGCAATGTACCGCGGTTTCATCCAAAAGGGCAGATTTAGACATCTTTAGTAAATCTCTGTGCCCAGTGAAATCATCGGCAAGCTGAAATGATTGTAGTCATGTCTCGATAAGGAATGGTGTCAACAATGACAGAAAACGGTGTATCTCTGAGGTGGTCCCCGAAAAAAACGGTGTGGGATAGTGATTAACTAAGACTTAAGGGAGATCGATGTTATTTCGTGTATGAAAGGCCTTCATTTTATTCCCTAGCAAGTTTTATTTATTTATCTGTTAGCAAGTTTTATTTATTTATTTATCTGTTCTTTTTGTAATGTTATTGTTATACCTGAAAAAATACGAAAGGGGCGGCTATATGGTTCGCCGTTTGGGTTTGTGAGATTAAGGTGCTTTTTGTTGTCGTTTTTGGAATAAAATTATGTATCGGATTAATTGTTCGATATAGAGCTGAAAGAGATGATTCAGATATGTTTTTATGGACTTAACGTGTTTGTTTATTTTTGTTTATTGAATTGTGTTTTTGTATTTTCTGTTCTTTTTGTAATGGTATTGTTATATCTAGTCTGAGAAAATACGAAAGGGGTGGTCATATAGTTGCCGTTTGGGTTTGTGAGATTAAGGTGCTTTTTTGTTGTCGTTTTTGGGAATAAATTTATGTATCGGATTAATTGTTCGATATAGTATTGAAAAGGATGATGCAATAATGTTTTTATGGACTTAACGTGTTTGTTTATTTTTGTTTATTTAATTGTTGTTTTCGTATTCTCTAGATCTTAATGGGAGGAAAGCGGTGTTTCGTTGATATGTCCCGTTTATAACCAGTAGTGTTGAAACAAAAAAAAAAGAAAGAACAAAAAAAGAAGAACAAAAAATGGTTATAAACGGAATGATGGATGCTATCTGTTATTTCCGTTTGAGGGGTATAAGTTTAGTCTCTTTATTGATGGTGTGTTAATAATATTAATATTTATATTTAGTATTTAGTGTATTTCATTAAATTCTTTATCTTGTTATTTTATTTCACTCGTACCTACGTCCATGCGCACCGGCAAATAAACTCATATACACATACGAGCATGGAACCACAAGCATGCCTATACACAATATCTGCACGCACATGCACATGATTCCACTGGGCACGGAGATTTACTAAAGATGTCTAAATCTGCCCTTTTGGATGAAACCGCGGTACATTGCTGAATTATGTAATATACAGTATCTAAATAAATTATATATATATATATATATATATATATATATATATATATATATATATATATATATATATATATATATATTTATTCCTCTCTCTGTCATATCTGTTTGTGTTGCGATGATTCGTTCGCTGTGTTCTGGGCGACTTTTTTGGAGCCATGATCCCCCTAATGAAGTTAAAGAGCTTACTATTGTTCAACTAGAAAAAAACATATTAATTCCAGCCCCCTATTTACTTGCTTTCCAACGAGGGCAGAGTTACTCAAAGTCGGCTTTTTATGTAGGGGAAAACTCCAGCTCCCCAAAAAGGGTCACACTGGATTGGAACAAAAATAAAAATTGGCTCAGTCTAGGAGGATTTCTCCTTTACTTACCTAGGACAGAAAAGTTGTAGTGTAGTATTAGAACACGTACTACACTTTGTCTCTTAGCCTAAAGGTCAAGGTTATTCCAGTCTACTGGTTTTCAAAAACATTTTTAATGATTATGTTCAAGATTCGTAAGAGCTATTTCCTTCAAATAAAATCTTCAGTTCCTCATCTGGCAGTTTCGATTAGTTGACTCCTCCATTGGCCGATTTTATTAGCTTTTAGAGTCATGATAATTTTTGGTCATAGAATCCATGTCCCTTTCCGTGTCGGCTATACTGATTAAAGAGGCGATAGCAAGCAACAAATTATCAATCTCCGAAGGCTATAATACCACAATATAAACTAGAGACCTATAAAAATTGAAACTATAACTAAACACCCCGGGTGGTCCTGGAAAATTTAATTTCAGGTATTGACACATCGACTGATAAGGGAATGGAGATCCAGGAGTGAATACCATCTGTTTCAAATTGAAGTTGTCTTTGTCTTCTTTCGCGGATGTACCTGCCTCCCGCTAGAAAAATTAAGAGAACAGCTTCATCGTTGGCCACCACGGAATCTGGGCCAATCAGATTAAGTATGGCATCGTAATTGTATTAATCCTTTTGAACTTTACACCAGGAAATTTATTTAATAGAGAATTTAATGATCTAGTAACATTTCTAATTAAAATTTAATCGCTAATATTTCTTTACTCCTTCCTGATTTAATTTATACATAGTCTATTGTTCTTAAGAATGCTTGTTCGTTTTATCGGTAATATATGTTTGAAGTATATATATATATATATATATATATATATATATATATATATATATATAAATAATCCAGTCAAATCAGTGAAAAAGTCACATTAATTGCAACACAAGGTTTTTGGGCACAATGCATTTCTATAAGATGTCTATATGAAAAGTCTAGAAAAATCTACCGATGTGAGATATGAAAATTTTACAATTATCGATCTGCGATAATAGCGTGTTTTTATGACAAAGAAATGTAAGCAACCTCGTTTTCATTTCACTTTTTTTCTAAAATTTTCGATAAAATTGATTGCTGGTCTTAAATGTATTTCTTGTCCTGAAATAAAGTTCTAATTTACTTAGTAAAGTTTTGAGAATCGAACTTTAATTCAATGTTTTAATCGCTGGCGGCCATATTGTTTTCCCGTGCACCAAAATATTTTACGACGTTAAAGGTGTTATTACATACAAAAAAAAACAAAGCTTCTGATACAAAATAAAATTTGAACATTTTTTTACGCAAAAAACAACTTGTTTAAAACAATATGATAAGGTTAAAACTAAAACATATTGGTCGATGTTTAAAGTATTCCTTAGAATATATATATATCATAGGTCAGAAGTTTGAAATAACTTATTGAAATAAATTTGTAGTCTATTATACACTGCAGTCAATTTCTTTTTTGTTACAAATTGAATAATGTCTAATGCAAGTACTAGAGACATGTGCATAATTTGTAAAGAAAGTATTATGGGTTACAATCTTAGGAATACAGTGACAATTACCCAAAAAGGAAGTGATAGCATCAACACAGCATGTGGGGAATATAAAGTAATTTTCGTATATGTGCAGGTCAACGTGTTTATAAGAGCTGTAGAAAATTATAGTGTAACCCTTACATTATAAAAGCAGATGCAAAACATGGAATGGGTCGATATATCAGCATTTAATTGTAGGTTACAATCCCGAACAAGAACGTTTGATTTAAAAAATCACTGCCTTTTTTGTGGTACATCAATCAAATACCAATGAAGGCAAATATGCTAGGGTTATCATCTTGTGAAAATATTAACATTTCATAAAACTATAGACAAAATATCTAAATCCCGGAAAAATGAGTGGAGTGATACAGTATCAGAAAGATTATTTGCAAATGATTTACATGCCAAGGATGCAGTCTATCGCCAATGGTGCAGTACCAAATTTTAACAGGCAAACAACGAAATAAATATATGACTTTAAACTCAAATTATCCATCCACAGATGAACTTACTTTACAGAAAACCTTAACATTTCTCCCTGATAGTGTTGCTTACTTTATGCAGATTTTTGCAACAGGAAAAATACAGAGAAGAAGCAGGCATCCCTGGAACATATTATAATTTAAGTTATTCGACCAAGCATGGGGATTGCTCTTTTACAATTATGGTTAGTCATAAAAATGCATCACCATTTTGGTTCTAGGTTGTTGATAGATTAATTACAGCAACAATTGTTTTGTTGCTCATATGACGAAGCCCAAACATTTGAACGAAATGGTTCTGTAACTGTTATGTCACTGTTACAAAAAGTCAATTTATGCTATAGACAGCAGACACTATTGACCACAATATACAAACCCTTGATGGATATGCCACCTTTAATGGAATGGGTATTGTTGCAATATTAACACCAGGTAAATTTGTCACGCATGTGATTTCCCAGAATGAAGTAACAACTAATGAGATCCTTAGGCCTGGACGAGTAACAATTCATCATTACTATTATCACAAAGATAATATATATCATTTTGGTGAACTTATCCGTCTTATACCTTGTGATCATTTTCCTAAATCCCTATATTTATTTGATATTCTGTGAACAGTTTCCCCGTTTCTGTAATGGCTATGCCCAGGGTTGTCAGAATTCATGCAAATGGTATACAAAGGAAATCATCCGGGAAGGGCAACTGTTGTGATTTTGCCTTTCATTGACTTAGATCCATCAAATATGTCATGTATCTATTCTACATTGATATTCCTGGTTGAACAAGTAAAATTATAACACAACTCGTGTTACCACATTTCACCATCCACTGTATCGGAAGGTTCAAACTATTATAGTTAATAAGCCATCTAGTAGCCGTCTGAAATCTATAGTGCTGACAATTGGAGGATTACACATGGAGATGAGTTTTATTGGGTGTATAGGCAATCTAATGAAAAGGCAGGATTGTCAGAAGTTCTGGAAAAGATAGATGGCAACAACTGAATGTCAAATATGCTTAGTGGAAATGGCCTTGCTAGCGTATACGGAAGTCATTTCTTAATAGATGGTGCACTTAATATATTACTTTTTGCAGACATATTGGAACTCATTGTGCAACATACCTCTATACCTGACACTGAAACTCAAAGTGAAGAAAAGACTCACACATGAACAAAGAAATATAATATAATTCAAGTGAGAGGTACTAATTTAGCAGAAAGTTTAATAATGTGAGCAAAAACATATTTGCAAAACTCATTGCTAATCCAGAGACGATGGTAGATGAAGAATCTATGATAGCAGCTATGACTATCCATGAAGAGATGGAACAAAAAAAGGAAAATTTGACTAATCGTACTTTCTGCTTATGGTTGCAATATATGAAAATCCTAGAGATTTCGAAGCATTTTCTCTAGGCTGAAAAAACAGGAAATTGGAGTCTCCATCTTGCTTCATTGTATGACATGCTACCATTCTTTGTTACTGCAGGTCACAATTTGTATACTAAGACAATATTTTTATATCTTCAACAAATAGTTACCTTATCAAGAAACCATCCTGATTTGTATTTTGTTTTAAAAAATAGTTTACATGTTGTTTGCCATAGTGATACTGGGCAGAACTTTCTACTGATCTTATTGTTTATGCGAAGTATCAAATCCACTGGCAGACACACAAGGGATAGAAAAGCAGTGAATCATTTGGATTAAATCTGTCTGGTTTGTTCTAAACTAAATCAAGTTATTCATCAGTTTACTGGTGTCAATTATAATATTAGTAAACAGCACAAAGAAGTAACTGACACCCGACAAAAGAGAGACTGGGCGGATACAAAAAAAAAGCGTATCAGCTTTTTGAAAGCCACAAATTTCCTCAGTAAATCTGACAAGTCACTGTACAGCATTATCTCACGTATTGTTGCATAAGATTCAGTAAATTTAGATAAAACAGAAAATGTTGGCTATGAGATTCTTCAATCCATGGAAGGCAATGAGGTATCTAACAATTCATTCAAGTGAAAAGAAAACAGGCACTTGCCCTTGAATCAAAAACAAATGTGATTATAGACAAACAAGTAGTGCATATTAATATGCAAGCACTGTTTCAACGCCTAACATTAGTTTCAACAAAAGAAAACTTTAATATACAGGACCTTTTTTAATATGAACTGTGTCATTAAACAACATCTATGTGTGAGTCCATTGCTTCGCTCAGATCTGCAAGCAAGGCAATTCAAGGAAGTGCCCTATGGAGCCAGCTTCGATGCCAAGAATGCAAACTTCCCACTGGTAGACATTTTGTTTTGGGTGGAGGAGCATTACTACATCGGATTATTTCACATAATGGTCTTACATTTAAATAAATATATTATGTATATATTAAATACATACTGTGGAAATATGACAAATGCATTATTATATTTGATGGTTACAGTAAACAACCTTCAGTAAAAGACATAATTTATTTGGGAAGAGGAGTAAATACTGTATCTGTAAACTGTGAATTAACTATGGTTCCAGCAACGGAAAAGGAGATTTTCTTGGCAAATAAATCTAATAAACATAGACTTATTCAGATGTTTTCTGAATGTGTTGAATGAGCAGGGTCTCGATGTATCCACAAAAATTGTGATGCTGTCTTATTATTGAAACTTCTGTTAAAATATACATCGTTCAAAATCTGACTTTTGCTCCAGCATGTGCTTACATTTACCATTTTTTCATGCTTTACTTGAATGTGACACAACTGCATGCTTATCCAATGCAGGAAAAGCAGTTGCTATTAAAATAAAAATGACTTACAGCATTGTGCTGAGGTCTTCTGTCAATGTGATGCATCAAAAGAAAGCAGAAAAATGCCAAAAGGAACGTCAAAAAATTGCGCTATCATCGGTTTTCCCAATAGATACATAAAAACATAATCACAATGGATTAAATACCTTGCCTCCAGCAACAGCTATTCAAAATTATATTCTATGCAGTAAACTAATAAGTAAGATATGGTTTGTAGCTCGTTTTCTAAATCCCATCAATTGGTGATGACAGGTGATCAATGGTGTCGTTATACCAGAAATGACTGATATACTACCAGCACCAGAAAGTCTTCTTAATTTTATCTCGTGCAACTGCAAAAATATTGCAATACAGCACGATGTACATGTAAAAAGTATGGACTTAATTGTTCAACACACAGTAAGAGAATATTGTGGTACAGCTTCTGCTAATTTGTCAGTGCCTGAAGTTAACATTCAGTTAGATGATTGCAAAATAATTGAATAACAAAAGTACTCGGAGAGCACAACCCTCCGCCAAGGTTTATTGTGTTACCCTGCTATGCAGGTGAAACTTGGTAATGTTTTTGAAAATGAAACACTATATAAACATAGGAAAGTTTACACAGATTGATTGAGAAATGCGATATTGACGGAGATGCATATGAAGTTGTTAAATGGAATGTTCTATGTTAAAATGAATAATGTTGCCAAATCTTGAATATATTTTAGATTAAGGTGAAATTTGATCTGGTGGCATGTATTACTGTCTAATGCCAATGTTTTAAATTTCAAAAAAATAGACAAGAAATTGACTAAGATGTGATTTTTTAAGACTTTGACAATGATGAAAAATAGGGATTTTCCGAATTTCAAAAAAATCTTGCATTCAGATACTGAACTGGATAAGATTCAGAATTTATTATGGGACTCTCTGGGCCAAGATACAATATTGTTAAAAAAGGCATTGAAATCTGGTGATTATTTTTTTAATAAAGTTGATAACAAACAGACAAATAAACTAACAGACAAATCAATAAACAATTATTAAAACATTACCTCCTTTTGTGGGGGGTGGGGTAATTTATAATATATTCATTTTTTTTTAATTGGAATAAAATTATGTAGAAATATATATAAGAAAATAATTCCATGAAATATCCCAATAATTTGATAATGGGAGAATATTCTTTGAATGCATACGATAAAACGGTGTATTTTACCGAAAAAAATTGTCTCAAAATTTAAGCTTTACCCTAATATATATTTTATATAGGTTAAATTTTACTGTGAGATTAAAGAAACATTCTATATACATCATTTCATATCCTAATTTTTCCTATGAATTTCAAATGATGCCTTGGTGCGATTAGTAGCATATATCATATTCACTGAAAAATATAGTTCACTTGTTGATAAAAAAAAATGCCAAATTTGCATATTTCACATCGGTAGACTTTTAGTATGTTAAAATAGAGACCTTATAGAAATGCATTTTGCAAAAAACAAACTTGTGTTGCAATTAGTTTAACTTTTTTGCAAAAATTGAGGCTAATTTGACTAGACTAATATATATATATATATATATATATATATATATATTAATTTTTCTAAAATAATTTATCATTTTTTATACTTACTTGAAACCCATAAATTTAAATTGATTCTAATTATTCTTAAACTGTGTGTGTGTGTGTGTGTGTGTGTGTGTGTGTGTGTGTGTGTGTGTGTGTGTAATAATATAAAAGCAAGTTTTATCTAGTTCGGATCGATTCGATTAGGAATCAATTCCCGAAAGCAAAATAAAGCGCAATATTGAAAATATTCAATAGAGCCTATAATAAATAAAGTATAAAATTTAACATTATATTATTCTATGATTTAATAAAAAATATCGAAACAAAATAACTTTTTTAGGGGAGCCGAAAGTAAACACAGGTAATACGGGCTGTTTACACCCACAATCCTCCCTATTAGAATTTCGAAAAGAAAACACACCCGAAGGCAATCCGCAGATCATATAAAATGGCTCAGGAACGATCAGAGATTTCAAAATGTTTGAGTCTAGCACAGATGAAATGTCCAGTAAAAAAAAATAGTAAAAGAGACAGATAATAATGTTCAAAGCAAAATATTAAAAGTTTAAGGTATAAAATCAAAAGGTTTTATGAAGTTAATACTTCGAAAATCAAGATAAAAACATTACAATACTAGTTAATATTCTCCATTATATAATATAAGTAGAAATCCATCCGGCATCTGAGGACCTCACAGTGAATGGATGAGACTTAACTGATTATCGAGTTTGTCGAGTGTATTTACGGCGAGGTGCATCAGAGCACGTTCCATTGAATAACTTGTGAAACAAGCACATGGATGCAACATTGCGGCGATGGGACAGGGGCTGAAGCTTGGTGTATAGTGAGGGACCTATTAAATTGGAGACTCTTTTTTGACCTTGTCTAAGAGGGAGAGACTAGTGGATGGTGCACCAGCTCAGATGTGACAACAATACTCTATACATGGAGGAATAGTGGCTTTGTAGAGATATAGAATACTGGCAGGTGTGAGAAGTTTTCTAGCATGGTTTAGGGAGCCCACTTTTCTTGCAGCAGCCTTGGCAATGTCTTCTATGTATTTATTCTAATTCATGTTACCTGTGGACGAGTGGTTATAGGACTTGTCTTTGGGCTGGACGACCCGGGTTCGATCCCACTCACGGCATGCGAATTTTCGGGTCTGAAAACTCCCTCTGTCCACCCAGCAGTAAATGGGTACCTGACTAAAACTCAAGGCAGCAGAAGGAGAGGGATGGGCTCCGTCTTCCATATGCTGTGCCCTAGACACGGTGATTCTTAACAAATGGGCAGTGTGCGATGTCGGCAACGACACTCGTGCGCGTCCAGGCTATGCAACCTTTACCTTTACCTTTTTATGTTACCTGTGAATATTAGGCCGAGGGGTTTGAACGTTGGACTCTCCTTAGTGGCATTAAATGCTACCATCAATTTATGTCCCCATTCAACTACAGACTGGAGGTCATTTTCTAAAGATTCAGCTTTTGCCTTGCATTTCTTTATTACTATTACTGGGATAAGATCAGGCCCTACATGCTTGGAAGCTGTCATGGTTTTTCATGATATCCCGGAGATTGGAAGGGGTGATGATCAGGTCATCAAGTGTGGCTGTAGTCCGCAATAGAAAATTTGGTAGGGAGTGGCCTTCGGAGCCCAAAGTGGAGTTCTATGGTGAACCATTAGGCAAGCAGTCCAGCCTTATGAGTTGCCGTGGAAACGACATCATTGTGGTTAGATAACGGGGGAATGGTTGATTGCTCTTTGTTCACCACATTATTATAGTTTTCTAAAAATCGCGAGTGCCTAGTTTCTGTGTCTCAATACGTTTTCTGGTAATCTCGTTATATCTTTACTTAGCTGCGGCTATTACAATCTTACGATGATTTCTTGATATTTCTGTATATTTTTAGTAGACTTGTGGCGGTTGAATTTATAATTGCTGTTCCTGAGCAATTCTAGCTACACATTTCGAGGTTAATCATTGGGGGAAAGTGGGGCTTGCTATAGAATTTCCGCGTGGGGGCATGTGTTTCAATGCCTACTTTGACCCATTCGTTTCACTCATTTGCACCTTGATCAGCAGAGAGAGAAAAAGTTTCACTCCATCCGGCGTCCCTGGTGTGATCTCTGGTGGATTCCCAATCAGCCTGTTCGAAGTATCTCGTCATTTTGAGTAACGGCTGATTGGCATTGGGACGAGACTTTATGGTGATACCAATTATTACCACAAGGTGATCGGCGTTCCTGAGCGGGCTATGATCACTTGTCACACAGCCTCAGGCAGTGAAGTCGAGAACAGGTCGAGAAATTATGCTTGCTGGTTCTCCCGATCATGCAATTGAGAAAGTATATGAATATTTACCAGCTGCATCTGTATAAGTGGAGAATCCAAGCCAATCACGGTGGTGAACATTAAAATCTCCAAATACATGTATTTGGGCACTAGGATCTAGTGAGAGTGCTGCATTTATGCTATCTGAGATAAAGTTGAGCAGGGTACAGTCCTGCGTCGAAGGAGAACGTTGTATAAAATATAAGTAATTAACGCTGTGTTGTAAGGTTAATCTAAAACACATGTAGGCTTGATCATCTGATTATAGACTATGTTTTCTAGTAAAGGGATCGGTGTTCTGAACATAAACTCCTAGCCTAAGTCTTTACGTTAGAGAGGGAGCTATCCATCTATGTCAAATCGATTTCAGGAGCTGGAGGAGTGTATGTTGCTTTCACTTAGTGCTAGAAGAAAGGAGTCTACGTCGTCGATGTTGGTTCTAAGCCCTCGGATATTTGCGACTGCAACCTTAACGGAGGAGCCTAATGTGTTTTTTGTGTGGTGTATGTCTAGTTTGAATGTGCTGTTTTTAATTTGTACTGTCATTTTTACTTATTTGATAGAGTGGGGTCGGAAAAGTGAGTATTTTTTATGCCAGTATGCTTACACAAGTACGCTTTTAGCCGAGTATTGATCCATGGAGGTTGTGGCCGCGGCAAACCCCACCGGAGATAAGTGCAGGGTCCCTTTCGATGCGCGACATGGCCTTACAGCTATCCCGATATTATACAACTGATGATAGAGTCACTATGTCTCACATGACTAGTTTAGGCTGCTTTTGTTCCGACAGGTTGAGGGTACAGGTTAGACATCTTGTTTGCTGTTTCTGACTGGTAGTACAGGATCCCTAATTTTTAGGTAGCGCTAAGAGCGGCTTTTCTAAAAAGCCACACACCAAAAACACAGAGCCTCCCCCCTCCACTCCTCTTTCCCCACCCCTCCACTTTTTCACTCACAGCCATCTACAGTAATTTCATTCACCCCAACCCCTCCACTTTTTTCACTCACAGCCAACCACATTATTTTCATTCCATGCCACTGACTTCCTTCAACCCGAACCTCGGTCCTGTGCTCCTAGTAGTGGCTACTACTTCTTCTCATTTACCCATCATGTCAACCCAATATTTTCATGTACTTGTATGACATTTTTCTGAAAATTATCATCCTGAGAAAGTCTTACAAATAAAGACGAAACGTTGATAAAAACATTAAATACATCTTTTTGGTTTTTTCCTTTTTGATTTCCCATATATATATATATATATATATATATATATATATATATATATATATATATATATATATATATATGGGGGGGTCTGGTAGTAAAACGCCAGACTGCAGACAGTAATATTGTAGTTTTGATCAGAAAAATAATGACACGTCCTATATAAAAATGGCGGCTTAATGCAATATTATTTACCGCTTAGGAAGTGAACAAATAATAAGGAAACACCTATGTTTCTATCGCCAGTAAAAATAATAACAAAACTACGTAGCATTATGGCGATAAAAAATCGTACTTATTTTGTTAAGGTGTTTGTGGCCTGGTGGTAAAACGCCAGACTGAACACAGTAATATCGTAGGTTTGATCCTTGCCCAGGTTAACCATGCTGGTGACGGCTGATAGCCAGAAACACATGTCAATGGATTCCTTTTTGTGTACGTAAAATTAATTAATATGTATATTTTTTTACTTAGAATAGATTTTCATGTTACCTTCTAGATACAAACAGAAGACTAAAGATAGGTCCCCCTGTCATAATAAGTAAAATATTTCTTCAATGATAGACACATAGTAGATGAAATGTTCCTTCGTATTTTAAGTAACCACGTTTTTGTTTTGTTTTTTAATGTAAAGATACATCTCTTATTTGACTGCTTGAACTTCGAAACAGTCATTTCTTCTGACAGTAGTGTAAAATGAGAGATATTTTATGTATTGAAAACTTACTCGCATATATATATATATATATATATATATATATATATGTATATATATATGTATATATATATGTATATATATATGTATATATATATATGTATATATATATATGTATATATATATGTATATATATATATGTATATATA
>OY744517.1:67794493-67811993 GCA_963556195.1 Sepiola atlantica | reverse complement strand
TAGTTCTCTTTGGGAGGAGTAAGTTTATTGCTTATTGCCTGGGGCGCCCCTACCGGGGAATGCCAACGAGGCTGCCCAGGCAATGTTTAATGGCCAGAGTGCTCACCTTCTCGAGCGCTGTTTTTTCAAATCCCACTTTCCCGACCCGACCTTGGGTCACATCTTACTTGTAGGAGTGAGATAAAACTGGCCTTGTGCCTAACTCCTGGAGAGGAGTAAATAAATATTCATGAATTGGAGCCAAATTTAATTTAATCGAAAACATTTACAAAGTAAGGTTTAGTCGTCGAAATATTACCTTCACTAGAAATATTGTATATAAAGAAGTTTTGTAAATTGTTTCATGTATTGTTCATTTTTTAAAAATAAATATACAAGTCAAATCTTATCATATTTTATTCAAACATGTATAGGTTAAGAACCAGATAATTAGTATTAAAAACATCATTTCGTGTAATTTATACGGGTCCCGCTAGTGAAATATTATTTAAATAAATACGATTTCATTGGTTTGTCTATTTCCATATTAAAGAATTATCTTTTTATCTCTCTCTCTCTCTCTCTCTCTCTCTCTCTCTCTCTCTATATATATATATATATATATATATATATATATATATATATATATATATATATATATATATATGTGTGCTAAAATTCTGTGGATCTTGTTTGTTCCCATGCACATTGAATGACGTAATCGTTTTGTTACATAATCCGTGATGATGTCGTCTATAACAACATGACGTCATAGTGGAATACCATGTATAGATGCGTACGACACAAAAGGATGATACCAAACACCAAACCGGAAGGAGATAAAAGGGAGGATATCCTTTATCAAGACGACCTCTTACTTTTTATGTCACAGCTCGTCAACTTGACGAACCGTCTCGACTCTGAGGTCTAATATATATATATATATATATATATATATATATATATATATATATATATATATATATATATATATATTGGTCGTGTAGTCAAATTGAAAATATTAAATAGTAAGTCGTTTTTCTGTAAATCTGAAGATTCATTCATCTATAAGAGTCAGACTTTGTAATTACGAATACTCTAAATGTATAGCTATAAAGAAACGTTTCAGATAAAAACCAATTTTGCTTGATATGAGACCTTGTTTTGTTGGAAAATATCTCAAGTTATATATATATATATATATATATAGAGAGAAAGAGAGAGAGAGAGAGAGAGAAATATATATATATATATATATATATATATATATATATATATATATATATATATATATATATGTGTGTGTGTGTGTGTTCCTATTTTCCACTCTTCCATTTTTGATTTTTCATTTATTCTTCACTTTTCATTTTTGTATTTTTCTTTCTTCTCTAAGTATTTCCTCAAATACATTTCTAGAAGCATACGTAGGATATATATATATATATATATATATATATATATATATATATATATATATATATATATATATATATATATATATGTGTGTGTGTGTGTGTGTGTGTGTGTGTATGAATTATATAAGCAATTAAACAAGTTAAAATCGCTTTGAAAAACTTACAATACAGTTCCCTATTCAAATCCAAATCTGCAATAAATGTAAACTCAATAACTTATCAATTCCATAAGGTAGAGTTATTATTTAATTATATATTGATTTACAATATATTTAAATCAAGTTTCAGAAAGAAGGCATTGTACAAGACTTATAACACGCGTTTCTGTGCACTTATTCCGGTTTGAACAAGGCTTATAGATATTTAAGCTTGGTTCCGTATAGAACGCTTATCAGAAGTCGTAAGCTTTTAAAGCTCTTAACTGGATGGATACAGAGATTTCCTTTCGTAGGTAAATATATTTTAAAACCAAGAACACACAAATGAATACGTTCATTATGGTAAATATTCTAGGGGAAATGTCAGTCATTTGAAGACTCAGTTTTTAAACCATTTAAAAGTAATATACATGACACACTGCTTGTTATACATCAGCTATACCCTCCGAAGGCGAATATTTGTTAAAACCGAAATAATTGAACCAGTTCATTAGTTACCTCCTTTTACCCAGAGAAAATATTTTTGAGACAATTAATCTGATTTCCATATAATTATCTCCCTTGCTAGGTAAAGCTTTAGTTTGTAATCAAATTTTTTTTTTTAACTTTAGGCCGTGCTCATTCATTTTGAACGTTGAATTCTGTTTAAATTGAATATTCAAATGAATGACTTTTTAGCTTAAATGATTTTACCATAATGAACTAGTTCAATTTTCTCTCTCTCACCCTCTCTTTCTCTCTCTCTCTCTCTCTCTCTCTCTCTCTCTCTCTATCTTGATTGATTGATTGATTGACAAATACATTATCCTTACGAGTATGAGATTTTAGAAATTGAAAAGTTGTGCTTAATACTACTGCGCATGCCCGTCGTATCATCATTGTTTCAAGTGGGAAGTTTCTAGGAAATAGTACATTCCCAAGCGGTGCATATATATCCCTGTAAGTTACTTTTTCCAGGGAGGTGTCGCCGTCCCCCCATGTACAACACCTGGTATTCCAAAATGGTCACCCATCCAGTACTGACCAGACTGAACATCGCTTAAATTCAGTGATCTAACGTGCAATATGTTACATCTATATATATGCACATATATTACCATTTAGAAATCACTGGTAACTATCGATGTGAGAAATATAAGTGAAGAAGAAGAAACATTTGGTGGTAGTGGTACCGATGTTGATGCTGATGCTGATGCCGATGCTGATGCTGATGATGATGCTGATGCTGATCATGACAACGATCATGATGATACTAAACAATTTAAGTTAGTGCTATTTCCTATTTCCTTAAACTTAGAATTTTATGTCTACACGGGCAAAGAAGATCACCTAAAGATTTCCTAGAAGTTGGTAATAGAACAACATGTTCACAGGATGTGGGATGGCCATCACTTAACAAAACCATTTTAATAAGTCCCCCCGGTAGATAGATACGTGGACCCGCTCCTGTAATTCATCAACCGAGAGAGGTAAACAAATACTGATAACATGTCCAGATATGCAATTCAGACGCTATTCATAGCATTATCAGCCAAACAAGTCTAGTGTCTGCGAGCAGAAATGAAACATCCATATAGTCGGTTAACGAAATATTAAGAATAAGAAGTAGAATGTAAACTATGAAAAGCGCCCCAGAAGAAACCAAAATCGCAAACAGAAATATATATATATATATATATATATATATATATATATATATATATATATATATATATATATATATATAATAATGGTAATAATCCAGGTGAAAAATATCCACAGGGTGGTAATCCAGAGAATTTTAACCGGGTTTATAAAAAGTGCTCAATATCAAAATAGAGCTTTATATATGATCATTTTATTTACACAGACATGTACAAAATCTGCGACACTGGCATGTCGATGTTATCGATCAACAGTTACTATAAACTGAGATCTCATCAGGCAGAGTTAGAATCCGATCTTAACCTCAGATCATATTTGGAGAGAATGAAGTGGAGGGATAGAGAAAGAGAAGAAGAAGGAAAGAAATTTAACATTTCAAAAATTAAAGCCGTTAAAAAATTAAAATTAAAAATTAAAAAATTAAAAAATTAAAAATATATATATATATATATATATATATATATATATATATATATATATATATATATATATATATATATATATATATTACTATTTCATCTATCCACATAAAATTTTATAAGGTGATATAATTTTTTATGTATCAATTTTCAGTATTTACTTCAACAGTGCTCGATACGTAAGTAGAGCTAGATAGTAAGCTATGCAAATATATTTATAGTAATTAAGCTACACAGACGCTTTCGCGTTTCATCGCCGGGGGGATCTTCAGGCTAAAATGCATGGAGTTCTTTTTGCCGGGTGTTTTTATATACACAGCAAGCTAGTTAACCAATCAGATTCTTTGTTGTTCTCTCAGCCAATCGTTGAGCTTCCTGCGAACAAAGATCCGGTTAGTGTTACTTCCTATATCCTGTTCTATTGAGAGAACAACAAAGAATCTGATTGGGTAACTAGCTAGCCATGTATATAAAAACACCCGGCAAAAATAACTCCATGCATTTTAGCCTGAAGATTCCCCCGGGGATGAAACGCGGGAGCCTCTGTGTAGTTTAATTGCCATAAATATATTTTCATAGCTTACTATATATATATATATATATATATATATATATATATATATACATAGTTTATATATATATATATATATATAGAGAGAGAGAGAGAGAGAGAAATCTAGGTTAATTCAACATCCACAGGATAGGAATCCAAAGAATTTAAACCAGGCTTATAAAAAACAACAAAAATTAAAACTTGTAACTGCATAAACAAAACAGAATGTCCCCTGCAACAAAATTACCTAACAACCCAAATAGTCTACCAGGCCACAATTTCAATTAAAGAAAACCAACTAAAAAAAAATACTTTATTGGCATGGCTGGTAACACTTTCAAAGAAAGATATACCGGTCATAAATGATCATTCAATAATTCTGACTACCAAAAAATGAATTCACTGTTTATATACCACTGGGAACTAACCAAGAATAATCAATCACCAACAGTGATTTGTAACACTATTAGAAAAATCAATACCTGTAGTTCCCTAAATTCACCCTGTTACTTATGCCTTAGTGAAAAACTCTAGATCGTTAGATTCATGAATAGAGGTAAACTTCTAAACAAAAACCAAGATACCTCAATTAATTGTAGGCACAATAGATCACACCTTCTAAGTAATTTACATATAACCTCTTGAACCAATGTTACCATTTGAAAATAGAGTAAAAACCATAAAACTAAAATCTTTTAACCCTAACTAAACCCATCGTTCTATAGTATCTACTAAAGCCTCTAGAATCAATTACCTCATAAAACACGGCAACACTTACGCCGCTATTAGGAAAGAGAACTTATCTATCCACAAACAAAAAACAGATAACATAGTTATCCAGTTATATATCATATATTATACCAGGCTCGATATGATTATTATATTTTATTTTCTATTATTATTAGAATTATAATTACAATACATTAATCATATAGCAATTTATACTACTAATATTATTACCATTAAAATTAGTATCATTAGTAGTAGTAGTAGTAGTAGTAGTAGTAGTAGTAGTAGTTGTAGTATCATTATTATCATTAGTATTGGTATTATCATTATTATTATTATTACTATAATAATTTTAGTATCATATTTATAACTATTATTTTTTTTTTTATTACTAGTATTATTATTATTATAATTATTATTACCATCATTATTATTATCATCGTCATCGTCATTATCATATTTCTTATAACTATTATTATTATTGTGACATTACAGTTTTTTCTATCATGATATTTTAAACGATCTTTACACTCTTCTTCTATATCTTTTTATAACTCGTAATTCGCACCCGGGGTTAACGTTTCTCGATTACCATCAAAAATTGAAACAACACGAAACTCACTGCGAAAGTTAGAAACGTCGGCCGGGACTCTTAGTAAATTGAGCGTTCATTTATATGCAGAATAATTAACATTTTAACAATAGTTTTTAAGCCTTTAAACTGCCTTTAAACTTATAATGTCCTTAACAGATTTCAAATTGTTCTTACGTTTTAAATCAATATTAAAAGTTACCTTATAGATTTCTGCCTCACTGTTGGTCGTGGGTTTGCTCGCACACTCATCTCCGTTGCTGGCTCATGATCGTAGTGGTGTACCTGTCTTGTGGTTAAACTCTGTGTTCATGCACGGAGACAAAAACGTTCGAAGACAAGACTTTTTGAGAGAGATTCCATTCGTTTATTTCACACTTCAATCGGAGAGATTCCCATTCGTCGGTTCGTTCACTCAAACTCTCTTCTTCTTTCATACTGCTTTGGTGGAACGTGACGGATGTAATCGGCTATTTTTTTGTCCCGCCGTTGGAATCTTACTCTACGTCTTAGCCCATATCTTGCGATGTCACCCCAACTCTGTGCATTGCAGAGCTCAGTTTATGGACGTCTGTCCATCTAGCGCCTCCATGGTGAACTGTGTAGAAAGCTAATTTCTCACCAGGGATCTGCGACGTCAGAGCCCTTTGATCCTTCAACGAATGTCATAACAGAACTCAATATCGCTTTTTATCTAACCTTTTTGATCCGAGCGTTTCATCTCGGCCAGCATACACCCAGTATGTTATGATTCCCAGAATAATCATTTTGTTTGTCCCAAATTATCAATGCACCTAAATTGCAATTCATCCTTTTTCTTTCACCCAGTTCATAATTCATACTAGCTACTTTACCCGTTTTCAAAATACAGGGCCCGTCATAATGTAACATTATTATTATTATTACAATTATTATCATTATCATTGTTATTATTATTTTTATTATTATTATCACTATTATTATTATTACTACTACTATTATTATTATTATTATTTTAGTAGTAGTATTGCTAGTAGTAGTGGTAGTAGTAGTTATTGTGTTACTTTCTCTTTTAAATAATTATTAGTATTTTTTATATTTTTTTATTATTATTTCCATCACTATAATCTTATCTTATTTACTCTATTCCATTCGCTTATTCCCCACCCCTTAATATGACTATAAATACTATTATTACTATTATTATTATTATTATTATTATTATTATTATTATTATTATCGATATTATTATTATCATTATTATTATTGTTACTATTATTTTTTTTATTATTATTATTATTATTATTATTATTATTATCACGGTTGCTGCTATTACCATCCTTATTTCATGTTAGTAAACTTTAGTAAATTTTTAATTAATGTGTTTTCCAATTGTGAGCTTCCTCGGCTTAAATAAATTAATAAAATAAATTAATTAATAACAGTAATATGAAATCAAAAAATAAACCTTAGAATTAAAAAACAGTAAAACACTAAAACAAATAAAAAGGAAAAAAACAACAAGATTAGATCTGAATGACTTAGAAACCCACCACCACAGCACACCAAGATTTAAACCAGACTGGAGATTGTGTCTTCCAACACATCGTAACATCAAGCTAGTATTGACCCGTCGATGCCAGCCACCAACAAACATCCAGACATTAGCTATGTGTTTTTGACTTCATTTTCCCTTTTCCCCTTTTTCTTTGTCTTACACACCTCCCTCTCTCCTTCTTTTCTCTATCCTCAACGAGTTTATTTTTATTTTATTTTATATTTGATTTTCGACCGTCTCAAATCTAACCACGTGTCTTTCCAAATTTTAAATTTCCTTTGTCTTTTCTTTTCTTTTCTTTTCTGTCCCATTTCATTCTTCCCAAATATGATCTGAGGTAAGGATAGGATTTTAATTCTGCTTGATGAGATCTTAGTTTATAACAGCTGTTGATCGATAACATCGACATGTCAGTGTCACAGATTTTGTACATGTATGTATAAATAAAAATAATCATATATATATATATATATATATATATATATATATATATATATATATATATATGTATATATATATATGTTCGGGGAAGTTAAACATAGACTGACACGTAGCTATAAGGCATATTCCGAGAACTTTCGTTGAATACTCTAGTCAGTATTTCTATATGTGCATCCCTTCGCACAAATAGAACTTAAATTCTTTTCTTGACGTGGTAATGTTTCGTGGCCGTATGGTTATGACGCTTGCTTGTGGAGTCTATGTTGATTCTGTAGCAAGGGTTCGAACCTTGCGATCGTCTAAGATAATCATTCCCTACACTGATGAGAGCGAAAGCTTGAAACGCTGGCGTATGTAAGTAAAATAATGTAATATCATTTACTTAAAATTAATATATATATATATTATATATATATATATATATATATACACACACACACGAATGTCTAACTTTATATATATATATAAACTCGTTCAAGAAGTGTAAAAGCAATAGATATAGCATTAGTTTTAAATTCTAATGTTTTTATTTATTTTGGGGGTATGGTACGGTTTCCTGGCACCTCCCTAGATAGTAAAGTTTACAACAAAAATAAATAATGCGCCCACATTACTCACCCAGTTATCTAGAATACATATTCCATAATTCATAATGATAACTTAAATAGTTTAGGATTTTATCAAGCACATACATATTTTTGACGCTCATGCGCGCACACCAATTCTTTTTAGAAATGTATTGCTTAATATAACTCAAAATTTGATGTAGAGCAATTCTTTTCTCTATTACATTTTTTGTATCTAACTTATTTTTAAAATGTGCCACTGTTACTCACCGGGTTGCCGATGAAAATACATTCCAAAATTCATACTGATCGGTTCATAATTCACAGAGAAAAAAAAACAGAAATTAAACACATCAAAAGAATCATGAACGAGCAAAAATACAAGAGTTAAAATAAATCTCGCTCACACCCTTTCTTTCTTTTTTAAGTATAGAGCGTGAAATATTATACTTAAGCATAGAAAAGTCGTGTTTTCTAATGGCACTAGTTAATTTTCGAACGGTGGAATTTAAATTAAAACTATTTTTACAGTGTGCCATTTCAAACTTTTGGGAAATCATATTTAAATTGTATAGACCTATTTTTATTATTATGAATTCTGTGTTTGCTTCGTATTACTAAATATTAAGAAAAATATTTGACAAATGTGAACATATAAGTCAATGTCTTGATCCTAACGCGCGTTGTGGCTTAATCAATACATTTGTTCTACAAGAAAAAGATGAGACAAAAAAGTGCATACAGTATAAATAGTATCAAAATGACATGTCAATTCTGCATATTGTAGGCTAAAGCGGGGATTAGTTAATACAAGAATTACTGTAACTCTCTTTCTCCACACGCACACATTCTCGTTACTTTTTGAACACACTCTCCCTCCGACTACCACTCTCTTAATCGTGTGCAAACATTAGAAACCAATAAAAAGAAAAAAGTAAGAAAAAGAAAGGGTTATCAGCAGCTGACTGATTGTTTGACCTAGTTTACGTGTTCTTTCTTGAACCTTTACCAGTAATTATAAAATAAAGTAAGTTTCAACGACCTATGGATTAATTTTGTGTCTAGTAACCCTAACAGAACGAACATTAGAGTAGAATAACAATTATCAGCTTGAGGGTCCTACTAAATCTGAATATGTTATATTTGTATCTTTGATTGTTTTCGAGTTTTAGTTGGGCAAAAAGACGGACAAACGGATATACGACTTTCCTATATATAATAGATTATTAACTGCCGTATTCTTTTTAATTCCGTTTTTATCTGATGCGAAAATACGCACACACCCAAAGACTAGAGCATGTAATAGAACGACGTCGAGCTGATCTATCAAAAAATGTTAGAAAATAAACAACCTATCAAAAGTAACTCGAACACAAAAATGATGTCCGATTGTTAAAGATTCGCCCAAGGAAGATAACTCTTGCTCAAGGGATGCAACCTACCTGAACATTCAATGCGTAAAAATATTATTGTTTACCTCTTTTCTGTCCAACTAACGTTATTTATAATTATCGCACGTTTCTGTTAATTTACATTCAGATAATATTCATCAATTACTTTATCGATAATAATCCTCAAACGTTAAAATAATACAGTTGAAGAAAGATGAAAGCCTGAAAAAAAATGTCCGACCAAATTAGGTAACTCTGGTTGAATGTTGAGAGCTGAAACTTTATCTACAGAAACAAAAAACTAATAATTCAATAATTTTTACAAAAGAAATACAAGCATGTTTCAGTTGCCATGTTTACATAGAAATGCATACAATGGCCGATCACCTATCCAATTTCGCCATAAATTGCTGCATCGTTGGCGCATTTACGACATACCTTAGAAGTCCATTCAAAAGACCAGAGATTTCAATTGAAAAGGCGGCCCTCTTCGGGTTCAATGAAAATCGACGGTGAAACAGTTTCCGCTAATGTCCGCGTAGACCATTTTCTGGTTCAGGAGTGAATAGTAAATACTAAGAGAGACCATAATGGGCATTGAGGAAATTGCAGGCAAAATATTTTATATTTATGGAAACTATTATATAGCGTTCATTAAGTAAACTTCTAAACTTTTTAAATAAAACAATGGTAGATGACATAAGTTGACGCTAGAAAAAGAAACGTCAGGATAATCCCGAACAGGTGCGTCAAAGTTAAAACAAGTCTCGACAGCCTGATGAGTTCAATAATACAAAAGAAGCCATTTTGTCTCAGATGACAGAGATTGACTACACTCAAGAATTCGCATGCATTGTTTAATAGTTAGATATATAACAACTAGAGAGAAACCCGAAGATGCAATTACAGAAGAAAATGCAGCAAGACATCGAAAGATCAATGAGGCTATAAGAATGACAGACATTCGAATATAAATAGGTGAATTATACGACAGAACTGAAAACTTTGAAGTCAGCGTTATTTTGAATACGAGCGAAAATCTGTTACATGGACAAAGGAAATAATAATAAAAAGAAGAAGAAGAAGAACAAGAAGAAGAACAAGAACAAGAACAAGAACAAGAAAGAGAAGAAGGAGAACAACAACAACAAGAACAAGAACAAGAAGGAGAAAACAATCACATTATAAGCGAAAGCAGAAAACTAGCACAAGAAAAATATAAAAACAGACACGACTGTGTGGGAAAGGCAATTCACTGAGAACTATGCAACCGTCTGCATTTTGAGCACACAGAAAAATGGTGCACACACAAACCACGAAAATCATAAAATAGAAGTACAAACAGTCAAATACAGGGGGAAGATAAAAAATTCAGAAAAACTAAGCAAATAAATAGAACTTTCAAGATAACTGAAAAGAAATATGGAATATGAAGAAACTGACTGTAATACAAATAATTGTAGAAGCACTAGGAACAGTTCTGAAAAAACTTGAAAAAGACTAGAAATAATTAGAATCAAATGGGAGATTAATACTATACAACGCATGGCAATAATCAAAACAACCGAAGTATTAAAGAAAATCTTTGAGTGCAGAAACTAATACAGATAGCCGATGAACATCAACCAGCTACAAGTAAGTTTAAACAGAAATAGAACAAAAAATATAGAAGGAACATTACACGAGCCCAGGCCAACTGAAACTGACAGAAATCAAATAATTTTACCCCTCCCCCCCCAAAAAAAAACATAAAATATAGAAGGAACATTACACAAGCCCAAGGGAATTGAAACTGACAGAAATCAAATAATTTTACCCCCTCCCCCCCTAAAAAATAAAATACACACACATCTACACACATACACACATCTACACACATACACACATGTGTGTGGTGGCACTAGCCTGGGCTCGTATCATATAAAATGGTTGTGAACTGTTAAGGAGGATTGAAAGACCTGTGAGGGAGAGCACCAACCAGACGTCCACTGAAAGGGTGCAGGAGAGTACTGGAACCTTGGAGCGGCGGCTTATTATCACTCACTCAAATTCCAGAGAAGATCAACAGTCGTTGCCAGCGAGAAAGCAATGGTAAACAGTTGTTGCGAAAACGCAAAATGATTAGCAATGGGTACAAAAAATCGGAAAATACTGGAAATCTGGGAAGATTTGTGACTCAGACTCCAGGGAATATCATTACTACTACTACTACTACTACTACTACTACTACTACTATTACTATTACTACTACTATAACTACTACTGATACCACTACTACTACTAGAATCTTTATCCAGGATAATAAGCACAACTAAGACATTTAGCCATGATATAGGAACTGCAATTTGGAATAGAAAATGTGCACTGCATGAGATGAAGAAGGTAAAATGCGAGCACTTGGTGATCTCGAGATCTATAAATGCTTATTTTTTCTGGACGCGGACACCATCAAGGCAACAGAAATTAAAGTGATAGTTAAAAAAATACTTGGGAAGAAAAAGATATGTCCTTGAAAATTATATAGTACAAAAATGTAATGAAAGTAATAACCACTTGGTCAATACTCATAGTAAGATATTCTGGACACTTCATAAACTGGACGAAATAACTAACGTACATTCATAAAAGAACCAGAAAAAAATAATAACCGTGCTCAACGCATTTTACCCGTAGAGTGATACTGACCAGCTTTATGTAAAAATGAAAGAAAGTGAAAAATTACAGAGAGTTTGATTACCGCTACTAAAACACCACAAAGGTGAACTCCACAGAGAACAGCAAAACTGGAAGCAAGAAGGTAAGCAAAAATTGGAAGAGAATCAGCTACTTTGACGATTCATAGGGTTGACCAAATAAATAGCATCTGGAAACGCATTGACCTGACTGACTATGGAAGGGACACTTGAACAGAGAAACAGAATCGTTACTTATATTCAATTTTTAAGTTTTTCCTTGTATGTAATTGTAATTATTAGTTCGTCCTCAAATTTGATCTGTTCTCCAGTGACGCTTTTGGTTACTTTTTAGTCCTCGATAAAGACGGCTTTCCAATTTTCTTCCATGTGTGTCGATTTATAATTAGCAAATCGGAGCCTGAGTCAAATTGCATTTTAGTATTTCTATTCAATATTCTTACTTGAAAAACCTTCCTAATATTTTCTACTTCGTCACATTTAGCGATTCTACTAAAACTGTAGCAGCCATCATGCAGGTCCAACAGGGAAAACGAGTGAGGGTTTCGGCATGTATAGTCCATCAAAGATTGAACCCAGAGCGTTCCGGTTAACAAAATAGAAACTTGTAACTTTTGTCGCGCAACAACAGTTCACATATGCAAATGAGGCTTGGTTTGCATGGGCTAATTTTCGTTGTCATAAAAAGAGTAGACACTTTGCTCCGGTAGAAGAAGAGTGACGTTGTGACTACGTCGAGTGCTGAGAGAGATAAAAAAAGAAAAAAAAGAAAAAGAAAACGGAATTGAATTGAGAAAAAGAAAAAGAAAGAGAAAAAGAAAAAGGAATTGAATTCTTGACTAGACGTTTGGTCGTTCACATCCGTGATGGACTGTTGTTGGCTAGAGGAACAGAAAGAATAATTCGGCGTCCCATTTGAACTCAGTGGTAGAGCATTCTTTCAACTCTGGGTAGTGAACCAAATACATTTCATTTCAGTTTATTAACTCTTCCTTACAAGCTATCTCAACCATTACGTGCTGTTTATTTGTGACATAATAGCGGGCGCAAAGTTCGACCTAAAACTCATCCCTGAGTTTGACGGAGCACGCGTACTTGGTCTGGAAGTCAGAGGGGAGGATGGCACCCTGCGATGGAGACGAGGAAATGTGATTTCCGACATCCCTAAAGTTATCACAAGAAGGACAATTTTCCTTGTGTGGAAAACTCGTGGGACACCTGTCAGTGTGTGATTGGCTTCGTGTGGCAGTGGGTGTAATAAAACGCAGGGCGAATGCGGTAACCAAAGGGTGAGAAGATCAAACAAGTGATGCCCTTCTCACCTGAATGATTCTAGAAAGTGTTGAGAGAGAAACGCACGAGGACCCGGCCCGAGGAGAGTTGTGTGTCAATGGAGAAGAAATGAATGGATAGGTTGACACTAGTTCACTAGCACTAGGAGTCCTGTTAGAGAAGAATGGAGCCATGTTGGAGGATGCCTGTTGGTTGCGGGCTGCGAACACCACCCAGCACATCAACCTTGCTGAGTTAGATGCTGTGATGAAGGGCGTTAAACTAGCACTACAGTGGCAGGCACAGAGGTTGCACTTGCATACTGACTCCCTTTGCGTCTTTCACTGGGTGTCCGACACGCTGACTGGGAAAGCAAGAATATGCACCAAGGCAGCAAGCGAAATGTTGATAAGACGAAAGTTAGACACCTTAAAGAGTCTAGTCTGCGAGTAT
The DNA here is from genome assembly GCA_963556195.1 of Sepiola atlantica. NCBI lineage: Eukaryota > Metazoa > Mollusca > Cephalopoda > Sepiida > Sepiolidae > Sepiola > Sepiola atlantica. The sequence continues at coordinate 67,798,151 of OY744517.1, read as the reverse complement.
GGCCTGGTAGTCAGCGTAACATTAGTCCCGTCATAGTGCAATCAGCTGACACGAGTGCCTCGCAAATGGTACGATGCAATATAGGTGGGCGCCGAGCCCGTTTATCAAACATGCGCTGCTACAGTGAGCGCGATGAGCCAGCAGCAGATAAAAAACATCCACACACAGAGTGGACATCCAGGCATCAAGAGAACTCTGTATTTCGTGAGGCGCGTAAACTCAGCAGTGGACAAATCAGAGATTAAACAAGTCATCAAGCACTGTGAGATGTGTCAGTCAAATGACCCAGCGCGGTGACGAAAAGGACGACTGGAAGCAAGTTACGCATGGCAAAGGGTGGGAATTGATATTACGCATTATAATGGCAACCACTTTCTTACTTTCGTCAATTGTGGACCAACCCGTTTTGCGGTTTGGCGACCAATTGCACGCCAAGACTCGGCAAGTATTATTCAACAACTATTGTCCGTCTTTTACGAAAGGGAAGCACCGCATGTGATTTTAGCCGATAACGACCCAGTATTTTACAGCCAGTAAGTAAGACAGTTTTTATGTGAATGAGGAGTTCAATTACGATGTGTTTACGAACTATCAGGCAATGGAATCGCGGAAAGAAGCCACCACAACATAAAGAGGACTATTGCCAGTAAGAAGTGCTCTGTTTGGGAAGAAACATACTGGTACAATGTTACGCCGAATGATGGCGTGTCCCCGGCAACCGCATCCGCGAATGCCATCTACACATACCGGACTCGGGTAAAAGGAATCGACACTGTGCTGTCACTTGACGAGAAGATGGACGGACCATATGATGTGGGAGATAATGTCTAAGTGAAACCGCCAGGCTATCGATGTACCACCAAATTCAAAGGGGACGAGTGACTAGCATGGTAAGTCAGCAATCTGTTCTGGTTTATGGAATCCCACGTCACATATGCGATCTCCGCCCTGCTTTGGGGGCAGTCCATTCAACCACTGGGGAAAGTAATGAGTCATCTGGCACTGAACTATTAATGGGTAGCGCATCTGATCCTCACGAGAATGAAGTCGTGAGTTCGGCATCGGAAACTTTGTCAGACGATTCAGATGCGGAAACTGAGGTGCATGTCCCACTTCGAAGAAGCGCACGAATCAAAAAGCTACCACTACCCTGCATCATGTGTGATTAAGAGATAAGGGGGTGTATACAGCCATCATGCAGGTCCACACAGAAAACGAGTTATGGTTGCGCTGTGTATTGTCAATTGAGTGTATCGGTTACAAAATGGAAACTTGTTACTCTTGACACGCGACGAGAGTTCACGTATGCAAATGAGGCTTGGTTTGCATGGGCTAATTCTTAAAATGAGTAGACACTTTGCTCCGGGGAAAAAGTAGAGAAACGTTGACGTTGTGACTACGTCAAGTGCTGATATATATATATATATATATATATATATATATATATATATATATATATATATATATATATACATATATATATATATATATATATACATATATATACATATATATATATATATATAAGGAGAGAGAGAGAGAGAGAGAGAGAGAGATAGAAGAAAAAAAGAGAAAAAGAAAACGTAATTGAATCTTTTGACTAGACGTTAGGTCATTCAGATGCGTGTTGGATTGTGTTGGGTAAAAGAACAGAAAAGGCCCATATTAAACTGAAAAATGAATCAGATTAAACATTCCAGCATATTGCAGATGGCTGCCAACTATTTATAAGCTAGCGTCAAGATTCAAAATATATTGAACAGAGTGGAGTGTCGCATATTAGAAAAATTCGTTACAAGAAGGAAAGTAATTCACTATCTAAATTTGATAATCAAAAGAAGTGTTTCCGTTGCAGACAACTGCATTCGTACAAAGATTGTCCATATAAAACGGAAAATTACTTTTTTTAACATAGTTCACCCCAGACAAGGCAGGCCGCCACTGTAGACGTAAGGGGCTACTGAGAAAAAGGGTGAGAGTTTTTTTTGGGGGGAGGGGTCAACCTAAATTGGGAGCTGCGCAGCGAGATGTCTGTTTACAGTAGTTTTAAATTTTTGCATGTCAGTACCGTCAGGAAAACAGGGAGCAGGGAAAGAGTTCCAGATTCCAGCAGCACGCGTAAATAAGCTTTTGGAGAAGAAAGCTCTTCGGCATCTGGGGACCTCCACAGTGAATGGATAGGATTTGGCAGATTGTCGGATTGGTCTAGTGAATTTACGTCGCGATCGCGTGGAGCACAAAACAACGCACTGCAGAGTAAAAATTAGATTTCAAAAGTTTTTGTAACGAAGAGTTCATAAACTGAAACGAAATGTATTTGGTCCACTATGTTTTTTTTAACCTTCATTCGCCAATTCCTTTTATGGTTCTTTTGACCACGCTCTCATTTGTATTTTCACCTCCATCATTGAAAAAGAGTCGACCGAAAGACGCCTCAGTAGAAATATATTTTTATCGTCCGTTCATTAATTTCTTTTCTTTTAACCATGTTATTAAGGTAAATAAGAAAAAAAATATTTTTCTTTTCAATCTGAGGAAAGATTCCTGATACAGTCTCCAGTGTTTTTTCTTTGTTTCTTTTTTGGTTTTGCTAATAAAGGTCTCCCTGCTCTGAGCAATGATGGCTACTTCGCCAATATTATTAAAGTTTATATATATATATATATATATATATATATATATATATATATATATATATATATATTGCGATTTCAATCAATCGAGCGATAAACCAACTCATGAAAATGAAGCCATTATGTTCGATGCAAGATATTGATAACTCGACAAAATTCACATGCATCGTTAACAGTCGACAATCGATAATATCGGGAAAGAATAGATAGGATGCAATTACGGAACGTATTGGAGCAAGACATTGGCGAACACTACAAGATAAATCGGGTCAGAAAAAGGAGAGAATACAATTTATAAGGTCATCATACAACCTTTAGAGTCAGCGTGATTTCATACATTGTCATGAAATTGCCTGTTAACTTTATCAAATACTTCTTAAAACACTAAGACAAAATGGACACAATAAATTATTTACAAGCATTATATATATATATATATATATATATATATATATATATATATATTATTAAAAATAACCGACAACTCATGTCTGGATATTTTTGTATTAATCCCTTCAATTTTCCGGATTAAAGTCTTAATCTCGGATGAGAATTGGCTGATGAATCTGCCGTAATTTTCTTTTAAGTCCAGAGTACTTTCTGACCCATCTGGGTCCATCTTCAGTGGAATAATGTCAATCAGGTAAAGACCTGGAGTGGGTTTATAGTTATTTATAGCGGGAAAATTGAAATACGAAACTATATTTATTTAGTATTATAAACATTTAAGTATATTAGTACTAGTGTTAAAATTAATCCTGTTAATACCGTTTTTTTTTTGTTTTAATGTGTAAAGTTTCTAGTATATGGAGTTTTTTATATTAGTCTTGTGTTTTAGGATTTTAGTGGTGTCTACGAGAAGTTTTCGGATTTGCTAAAATCCTAGAACACAATATTAATATGCAAAAACTCCACATATTAGAAGCTTTACACATTAAAACAAAAAAAAACGGTTATTAATCCGGAAAATTGAAGGGATTAATACAAAAATATCCAGACATGAGTTGTCGGCTATTTTTAATAAT